>CM057453.1:1536007500-1536611250 GCA_016271365.2 Neoceratodus forsteri
CCATGTTCCATCCAACTAAGGTTAGCTATCCTTCTCTTAAACAAAGATTCTCTAAACATTATCAATTTGAACCTGTAATGAGTCTGCAAGGCATCTACGTTTTTAGTATAAACAGTAACAAGACTTAAAAAAACACTTTTTTTTAACTATTGTACTACAAAGCAATTGCTCTGGCCTCTTTCAATTTCGAGTCATGAGCTGAGTTAGGTATTGGATAACCTCGGCCGGGTCTCCTCTCAGCCTGGTTGTCCAAAAATCTATGATTAGACTTCCATGGGAAGGCTGACTGATGCTTGTCAGCAGAACGGTGTCTGAATATACAGATCAGAGCAGTGCACTCAGTAGTGCAATGAGTGTCCTCTGCGGGGCCCTGGGATGTCCAGGAGAAGCGCGCCCTCCCTCAAGTTGTCAGTGTAGAACTGCATAAGTGCACAGTTCCCAACACTTTTCCCATTACCCACCTCTCAAAGAAAGAAAAAGGAAAAAGACCAAGAAGAACTCATGGTCTCGTGATGACCCGCCCCAGTGTTAGTGCTTAAAGCGCTATGCTTTCAGCAGCCCCAGCATCTTTTACTGTATGCTTCCTCCGACCCCTCCCTGTTTTCCCCCTCGAGATTAGCACCTCTATGGTATGTATACGAGGAGGTAAAACCCCACCGAGGAGACCTCTCCCCCTACCCCACTCTCAGGCCCTGCTAAGTGTTTGGGTCCTCCAAAGAGAAGATAAGCCCTGGAAATATCTCAGACAGAAGTGTTCAGGGACCTGGGGTGTCTTAGGGTCGTGATCTCTGCCCCCGATTCGAGCACTGACACCTGGACTAGCTGTCCTATTCCAACAGTCCATGATCAGCGTCCCGGGGGTGGAAAGTGGTTCAGGCGCCGAGGCCTATTCATCTCAGACCCCAACCTTAAGTGGATCCATAATGTGATAAGCGGAGTGGCCCGGCCTCTCGATCCCCCCTGTTCCCACCATTGTCTTATGGGGATAAAGCCATCCCCAGCCATGGAGCGAAGCCCATAGTTGAGGTCTAGACCCGAGCTGTGGGCTCGGCGCGGCCCCAATTCACCTGGGTTATCCGTAGATATTAACTCCATATAGGGCAGTAAAACTGAGCCATCATGTTCTGGGCTATCACCCTTTAAGAAAAGAAAAACTGTACCCGCTGGTTTGGTTCCAACACACCCACCTCCCCTCCCTCCCCCAAAGGGCTACCGAGTGTAGCAGTAAACAGTTCCGTAATGAATTTGGGGTAAGGAGTGAGGGAGGCCCGACAGCAGGACCCAGCCTGTTCGAGTGGGGAAGTGGACATTCAGCCCTCTTCATGCGCAGTTAAGCTACACTTTTCCCAGTCTCCATCCTCAAAGACCATAGCAGTTCATTCCAATTAAAGTAATAAAATGAGCGAGCATATTCTGCGTTAGCACCCTGCAGAAACTGTACCCCTTATTTTGGATCCAACACCGAATGCTACCAGGTGAGACAATGAGCAGGACCGAAACAGCTTGAGGGAGGGGATGAATAGGATAAAACAATAGTACCGCAGTGTGCTACAGTGGGAGAAGGGGCCGTCATTCTTCTTCATATACCGTATAACTGCTTCTTTCCCCTTCTTTCCCCTCAGAGTTCGTATTTATTAATATCAATTGGGGCATTTAAATAAACAGCTGTGCTCTGCGTTGTTGCCCTTTAAGAAAACTAAACCCATAAATTTAGTTCCACCAAGCCTCCTGCCCTCCCAGAACGCTACCAGGTGAAACAGCAAACCGTTCCGAAATATGTTTGAGAGTAAAAAATGTGAGGAGTAAGGTTGCGAGGAGTAAAGCAGCAGGCCGTGGTTTTTGCTGCGGAAAGGAAACAATCGGCTTCATATGCGGCCAGGCTACAGAAGGGTGATTATACTACTCACTGTGACCCCAGAGCATCTGGAAGAACAGGGGAAGGAGGAAGCCAGTCTCCAGGTAATTTATAGTGGAGAACTCGGTAAAATCGGGAGGGCCCATCAGCTCAAAGCTGTTAGGGAGGGAACGACTCCTTCTATGTCAGCAAATTGAAGTGCGTACTTCACCAAGGAGTTGCCTCACGCCTTCGGAGATCGTGTTGGGCCTGGTTTGCCTGCCTCGTTGGTTATCATCGCCAGCTTCAAGTGGGGGGTGTTTTTGTTAATCAGAGCAGGGTCCCCAAGTTTCCAAAGCACAACACCAATATTTGCTCGGAGGGAGGTCTGAGGTTGCCGTGCTGAGGAGCCCGTCTTGGTGATTTCCTTCTGGGCCACAGACCACGCCGAAGCCAGGAGGTCTCACTCGAGCTTCTCCTTTAACGGGGGGGGGGGTGCTGATCCCCAGGCCCTCAAGGTAGGGAGCGGCAGACAGGAGGTCTTTAAAGATTTTGGTACCTTGTTCTGTTGAGATCTTTAGCCTTGCTGGGTGCAGGACTTGGGTCTTGATATTTTTGGCTCTTAACTGTTTTACAGTAGGCCAGATCACCTTTCGGGCCTCCTGTACTTCTGATGTGTGGTCATTATCAATAGCTATTTTGTGCCCCTCAAATTCCAGCGGACTCTGACACCAGGCTCTCCACAGCACCTCCTCCTTACTATTATACCATGTGAAGCGAACCACAAGGGATCTGGGCCTGGCCTCTGGATTGCTTGGCGTGATCAAGGCTTAAATCTAGGTCCCCAGGAAGGTCAGTGGCTTTCTTGAGAAGCTTTTGTGTGAACTCGATGGTGTTTGTGGCATCGCCCTCTAGACCCTCGGGGACACCGTGAATTCTAATGTTCTGCCTCCGGCCTCTGCCTTCCAGGTCATTAAGCCTGTGTGTTAGCTCCTAATCCCGCTCCAGGAGGTACAGCAGCAGTCTGTCTTGCCTGTCTGTCTGCTCTGAAACTGCTGTAAGGCAATGCTCCATTTGGTCCATTTTGTGTTCAATTCTGCCAAGATCTGCACAGAGTTCGGACAGAGTCCGATCAATTTTCATGAACGTATGGGCTGTTTGCTTAATAGTCTCTATCAGGTCATCTTCACGGAGGCCTCCATGCTGCTCGGCTTGCTGTGCTTCTCTGGTGGTCTCTGCCTCATTGTTGGTTTCAGATTCATCTTCCTGCAGCAGAGCCTTAAGTTTTTGGGCAGGGGTTAGGTGAAGCTTCCCCGCTTTGTTTCTCCGTTGCTTGGCTGGGGATGCCATCATCTTGCGGGCGATTAATAGTGATTTTGATTGCTGGGTAGTGGAGCGGATAAATCAGCCCGCCATGTCGGTCACTGACGTCACCGGAAGTCACCAAAAAGGGACTGGTATTGAAGTGACCTGTAAATGGATCAACACCCACACAGCTGTGGACGTTTGCCTGAACCAGTTTTATGGGAAGGGGAATGTTGGCAAAGACACTAGGGGAAATGCCGATCTCTTGAGAAAAGTGCATTGAGTTATTTTACTTCCACCTGAACAGTTAAGAGCCGCAGGGAGAGATGAAGACTGACAAGAAGATACGGTAAAATTAGCTCAGGTACAGGAAAACTAAGAATATTCATGGACACGTGAGAAGTATATACGTGTGCATGCATATTACATATATATATCTGTAGACACAGACAGGCACACACGCAGACGCAGGCACAGGCACAGATAGGCATAGACAGGCACAGGCAGATACAGACAGACTGACACAGTCGGGTACACACAGAGACTCCCTGTGGAGGGGTTGTGGGATAACAGATGGACCAGACACCGAACTTCAGGTTCAACACACAATCTCTGTGTGATGTTTATTCAAAATACAGGAACTAAGCTTCTGCAATGCCATATTCCTTCTTCATTACATCAGTTTGCAGCAACAGACTATATATGTATTTTCTCTGCATTTAGCCAGCACCTACTGATGCTGATCTCTGATCTAACCACTTTTCAGTGAAAACCCTTCATCCCTATGTGGCCCTGTTTGCTTGGGTAGTGGGGGCTCAAAAAAAAAAAAAAAAAAACCTCTGTGCAGAATCACTGAAAAAAGGGTTACGCCAAAGGGCATTGGCAACAAGTCAAGTTTCAAAGAAATACAACATCATACATACTTCCATAATGCAAAGCATTATGGGATATATGCAAATCACCATGACATTTCAGACTTGTTAAACTTACAGCAATTTATATGCATTTTAAATAGCACAACTAACTTAATTTCTATAATAGTCACCTAGTACTTTTTACCATTATCAAAAACACCTAGTGCCATGGTATTTTCAACATTTACAGGTTTAGTAAACATAAAAAAATATACATCAAGGTATTTTATGTCATAGTGCTATTACATACTAAATCCAAGAATGGTAAACACAACCTGTTTTGCATACGCTTGGAGGTCGCCACAATAACCTCCCTGTACAAGGACCTGAGAGGGAGAGGGAAAAGGAAAATTAAAGAGGACACTATAGCATAGTCAAGAAAGGGAAGAGTGTGCCCATAGGTGGCCAACCTTATGGACTAGAAATTGTAGCGGATAGATCAGGCTAAGAAATAGAAGAACTGTTGCAACAGATTTAAGAAAAAGTCGGTCCTCGAGAGTGGCATGAGCTCCCTGTCACATATCCCCACCTTAAGAAAGAAGCAGTTATTGCAGACTGCTTACCACCTTCCTGTCCCAGGAAGGGAAAGCGCTTCCACCCACCCATCCATCTTCAGAAGCTCTGTATTAGGGTCCCTATTAATGATAAATATTCTGTCATAAACATAGTGGATATCATCATTCTTTACCCTGAGACATTAACACATTTCTCAACAGAGACTAACAGTACCTTTCCTAAACTATCTCCTTTTAGGGAAAGTACGTCTCATTTCTTAACCAAAAAATCTAGACGGCTGTAAATTCCAGTACCATAGAAACAGTTTCTCTGGGGTAATTACCTGCTCCAACCCCACCAGACATGTCAGTTTTAAGCAGCGGACCATTCCTAGGTTCAACCCCCTACATAAACCCACTGTGTCTCATGATTAATTTCACTTGCTACAGATCCAGACACCTGAGGGTAGACACTTTTTTGGTGTTACCCCTACACAGGTTCCAATCCATTTTCCACATACCTCCTCCTTTGTAGGTTTTTCATCAAAAAAATAAAGCACATGTGCCACTTCCTTGATCTTAACATACTGTAACAGTTTGGCAACATTGGCATTTTTAGCCTGCAGTATACCCCTGTCAATACTGTTAATAGATTTAGCTGCATCAATACAAGAAAAAGTCCCTTCAGCCTCATAGGCTTCTTCTTGCTTGCTTGGAGTCTTCAACCCCAGCACAGTATCACTAGGCACAGTCTTACCTGGGGTCTCACATTCAAGTTCCATATTTACATCTCCGACCCTTAACAGGTAACATCCTGGGAACACAGGAAACAAAGGAATATCCTGCTCAGTCAGGGGGTCCTCCTCAAACTGAGCCCATGAAAAAATCCTCCTCCGACTCTTTATCCAAACTCTCCAGCAGGAACCTCTGTAGCACCTGGCACTAGTGTTCCACCTATCTGCGTAGTCGGTCTGCCTCCAGCCATTGCCCACTCATCCAGTGGATCATCCTCATCAGGGTCTCCACCTCTGGGGTGTTGTCTCTCACACCTCCAGTCTGCCTCGACCTGCATCTTTTCGTTTTCTTCAGGGTTGGCCTTCCTCCGAGCTCCCAGGTCCAGTCCAGGCAGCAGCTTCTCTCCGTCTGTCGGCCATGGTTCTGGTCAGAACTCCACGGACTTTCTTCTCCGGGTTCTCCTTTGGCAACTCCTGGTGCATTGGTCCACCTGGGATATCTGGGCGATATCCACTGGAAAACGTCTCTCTTTGACCAGTCCAGATGCTTCCAGCAAGTTATCCGACTCTTGACACCAAGTCTGTGGAGGGGTTGTGGGATAACAGAGGGACCAGACACCGAACTTCAGGTTCAACACATAATCTCTGTGTGATGTTTATTCAAAATACAGGAAATAAGCTTCTGTAATGCCATATTCCTTCTTTAGTACATCAGTTTGCAGCAACAGACTATGTATGTCCTTTCTCTGCACTTAGCTAGCACCTATTGATACTGATCTCTGATCTAACCACTTTTTAGTGAAAACCCTTCATCCCTATGTGGCCCTGTTTGCTTGGGTAGTGGGGGTCAAAAAGAAGAACAAAAAAAAAAAAAAGCTAAAAACAAAGAACCTCAGTGCAGAATCACTGAAAAAAGGGTTACCCCAAAGGGCATTAGCAACAAGTCAAGTTTCAAAGAAATACATCATCATACATACTTCCATAATGCAAAGCATCATAGGATATATGCAAATCACCATGAAATATCAGGCTTGTTAAACTTATAGCAATTTACATGCATTTTAAATAGCAAAACTAACTTAATTTCTATAATAGTCACCTAGTACATTTTACCAGTATCAAAAACACCTAGTACTTTGGTATTTTCAACATTTACAGGTTTCATAAACATAAAAAATATACATCAAGGTATTTTAGGACATAGTGCTGTTACATACTGAATCCAACAATGATAAACACAACCTGTTTTACATAAGCTTGGAGGTCGCCACAATAACTTCCCTGTACAAGGACTTGAGAGAGAAAAGGAAAATTAGAGGACACTGTAGCATAGTCAAGAAAGGGAAGGGAGGTGCCCATAGGTGGCCAACCTTATGGACTAGAAATTGTAAAGGATAGATTAGGCTAAGAAATAGAACTGTTGCAACAGATTTAAGAAAAAGTCAGTCCTCAAGAGTGGTAGAAGCTCCCTGTCACAACCCCCACACACGCTATAGTTTGTAAAGGGGTTTACTTGTCCAAAAAATGCAACATAGTTATTGTATTGAGAATGCAAAGCTTAGCTGGCCCAGTGGCACGCAGGGCAGAGGCACCCAGCCAGCCACTGCGCCGGCGACCCAGGCTCAGTGACTGACTCAATTCACCAGGGGCTGGCCGGAGTGAGGAGGATCGAGCATCTGGGGGATGGCTCTCCTCCTCTTGGGAGTGAAAGTTGCAGGTCCCGGCACTTTGTCTGGCCTCTGCCGGAAGCTTGGGGACATGCAGTCAGTACAGGCACATTGGGGCAGGAAGGGATGGTGGCCATTGACGACCCACTCGTGATAGTGTGTGTGGTGCATCTGGGCTGCATTGCACGTCCATCCCTCCGAACTAGAACAAGGAAAATGGCCAGGTGCAGTGCAGATGAGACAGACTCCTCGCAGGCTCCGCACTGGGCTATAAGGCCCTCTCCCAAACTGAATCTGTCTTGTCAACGGTATGGCACCTACTGCCGAACCCTACCACAGAGGGCAAGCCATGGGGAAACATCGGGAAGAGATAAGTCCTTAGGACGATGGGTGGTGGCAGGCTATCCTGCACCGTGGCAGGGAGAAACAGATTAACAAACAAAAAAAAAAATGCATAGCTTAATTACAATTTGTTACGCTTCAGTATTAGAAGCAGCAGTGGTGTCAACCCTGTAAGAGAGGCAGGGAGGTTGCAGTCTATCACAAATCTCATCTTAACCTTTCTGTCGCCTCTACCTTAGCCCTCTCTTCCTGCGAATCCCTTCATACATCTCCTCTCCTGGGTGCCAAAAAACTGCATATAATTTGCACCTACAACCCACCAAAAAGTGGTATTGCTGGCCTTGAAGAATTGCTTGTAAAGGTTTCCATTGCCATTGGCAACAGTGAGGTTCTTATCCGGAGTGACCTTAATTTGAACTGGATTGGCAATACACAAAACACTCTCCTCTCCCTGGTGCAAGGACGTAATTTACATCAAATAATAAACTGCCCCACTAGAGCCTCAGCCACTTCAAACTCTGGTACACTGATTGACTGGATACTAACTAATCGTGCTGACAGGATCAAATCTGCAGGTACCCTAGCAGACACCATAAGTGACTACTCCCCCATTTATTGTTCCTGAAGCCCCTCGGCGCCCCCTTCCCCACCATCTAAATATATTACCTTTAGAAACTTTGCAGGACTGGATCAAGCTAAGTTCCTATATGAGATCTGCTTAATTGACTGGTCCTCTCTTTACTCTTCTCAGGACACTCAGACGGCCCTCACTTACTTCCTTAACAAGTTTTGGGAAATACAGGACAGACATACCCCCATTATTACGCGGCGTGTTTGAGGACAGCAAACGAAATGGCTGCATAAAGATCTACTTGCCCTACTTCAGGCTAGGGACAAAAGTTGGAGTTGCTATACAAAGCTCAGGTCTCTTGTCTGACTATAATATTTACAGAGCGCAGATGAAGTCCTGTAAGAGGCAGGTCAGATTACCCAAGAGTACCTACTGCAAGGACCGCTTACTGGGTGCTGCTGGTGACTCTAGAAAATTCTGGTCGCATGTGAAGACCTTCCTGGGCACCCAAAAATCTCACTCTGCCAATGATATGGTCCTGGATGGCATGCACTGCAATGACCCGACAACCATTGCAAACTTTTTTTAACATACACTTCACCGACCTAGCTAGCCTTACCTCCATCTTCCTCAATGCACAACCAAACCCCTGCCCTATGCAGATTCATCATAACCCAGATCACCCTTCTTTCTGTTTTAAAGCCATCACTAAAGCCGATCTCCTGAAGCTTCTTAATTCAGTCTCTGATAACATCAGTGTTGGCGCTGACGGTATTGAGCCATGGCTCCTGAAACTAACTGCCCCTTTCATTGCCTCCTCGCTGGCACGTATTTATACCCTGTCCCTGAGTCAAAGCTATGTCCCTTGCATTTGGAAAATTGCCAGAGTCACTGCTGTATACAAGAAAGGGGACAAAAAAAGACATCTCAAATTATCGGCTCATTGCGATTCTCCCTGTTTTAGGTAAAATCCTGGAAAAACTGGTGGCCTTCCAAACCATTGAATAGCTCTCCAACTACAAGCTGCTATTGCCTAGCCAGCACAGCTTCCGCAAAGGGCACAGTACTACCACTGCTCTACTCAGGTTTACCAATGATGTACTGTGTGCCATCGATTCGGGACTTCTGACGGGAGCTGTATTCATTGACCTCACCAAAGCCTTTGATCTGGTTGATCACCCTTTACTGCTTTCCAGTCTCTCATCTCTCATCTCTTGGCTTTACACCTCAGTCTGTCACCTAGTTTAATAGTTACCTTACTGACAGAGCTGAAGTCGTTAAATTCAACTCTGCCATATCCAATCAAGCGTCCATAAACGTAGGTGTTCCTCAGAGTTCCATCTTGGGTCCTCTTCTTTTTTTCTACTTTTATCAACAACATTACTCTGGACATCCCTCACTGCTCATCTCTCCTGTATGCGGATGACCTTGTCCTGTACCAAAACTCAAAGTGTATGTCAGAGATGAACCCTAATCTTTTTGCTGCCTTTCATAACATTCAGACTTTGCTCTCCAGGCACAAGCTCCTACTTAATGTGGGAAAAACGCAGGCCATGGTCTTTGGTACTGTGGCTAAACTTAGGATGGCTCAAAGTCAGCTCAGTGTCTACTGTCTCGATGGCTCTCTACTGAAGAAGGTAAGCTCGTTCAAATACCTTGGGGCCCTGCTTGATGGCTTCCTTGACTTTGACCAACATATCCTGGCCACACGCAAGGCTGTAAACTCCAGAACTGGGCTGGCTTATAAGACTATTCACATCCTGACACTTTCAGCTGGACTAGCTATTGCCAGAGGTATTCTGCTGCCCTCTCTGACCTATGGAGTAGTGACTTGTATAAATGCCTAAAAGGCATCCCTTCACAGATGGGACACTACGTACAACACCATCTGTTGCTACACCTCGGCATCCCAGCGACTTAAACATAGATGTCAGCTGTACGCTGATCTAAACTGGCCTTCCCCCTCACACTTTAGGCTGCCCTCCTTCGGTTCGCTTGTGGATAACATCATTAGAACCAATGTCCCTGTATCTCTTGCCTCTCTTTTTCTTCCCCAGTCATCCTCTTATGGCCTACGGTCCATTGATATATCCCTACTTCACATTCCAAGATGTAAAACCTCCAAGAGAACCTACGCATTCTTCTGCGCTGCTCCTGAATTTTGGAACTCCCTTCCCCTGGTGTTTTGGTCTGCACCAAGCCGTTCCCTGTTTAAGAAAATGTATCGGTCTTACCTTTGTAAGCCTACCCCTTGCATGTGTTTTAATCCCCCCATGTTCTGTCCTGTATGTAATTGCCTGATTAGGAGCTCCTTGCTCCCCCTAATAGTGGTCTATCAATGTTCTTTGCTCCTTTTCTGCACATAACTGCACCTTGCTTTGCTTTCTGCTCCTCCCTAGGCTTTCTCTCCTTGTCTCACTCTAATGTTCCTGCTGTGATCTGTCCTCATACCTCTGACAACCACCACTTGGTATTGTCAAATTATATGTTGATATTACTGATTGATACTAGCTCTTATGTCTTTTGATTTGTTGCTGGCACTTACACTGGCCCTGCACTATCTTTTCTATATGAAAAGTGCTTTGTTAGTATTTACCTTGTCCACTAGTCTAAATATGTCTTGGTGTTAAACTGGTTTCTTGATGTTGCAGTTTCAATTGTCTTACTGTTAGAACTGTATCTTCTATTGTATTTCATTTAAGTTCTACCTTACTGTTAACGTCAAAACTGTACCCCTGTTGGTGTTCTCACCTTGTGCTTTGTGGCTGTACTATTTTGCCTGTAACCTCCCGGGTCGTGTCTGAAAATAATCATTGCTATGGCTAGCACACCTACCTGATAAAAACTAAATAAAATTAAGCAAGCTTGAGCAGAAAGAAAAACCCTCTCTTTCACACAAGTTGAGCTTATATAAAAAAGCTTTGAAGCTAGCATCCCATTGAGGTAAATAGAGGATATTAATGCCTCTTTGTTTAGCTTCTGGGAACAGTTTCCGAATGGTAAACTGTGCTGTGATTTACTATTCCCTTGGGGAAACTATCTTTATTTAAGATATCTTTGTCTTATCTATTTAAGAGGCAGTATAGCGCAGTGGTCTAAGGCTCTGAGCTGCAAATCTGGTGACATCCAGCAGACCAGACCTGGGTTTGAATCCCACAGCTTCCACTTGCATACTGTGTGACCCTGAGCAAGTCACTTAACCTCCTTGTGCTCCCAGGTCGCTCCTGTAAAAAAGCTTTCAGCTTAGTGTGCTATACCTGGTTAAACAACTAAATAAAAAAAAAAAAAAAATCTTTGCAGTGAAAAGGACTAGAAACTTTTTTTTTTTTAAATGAGTACCTTGATTCTCTGAAATATAGCTTCTTTCTTAGAAACTGCTCAAGCGTGTTAGGGAGCCTGTGTGGGCTAGTGGCTAGAACACTGGCTTGGGAATCGGCCTGGGAGATCACAGGTTAAAATCCTACCGGAGCCAACAAGCCACTGTGTGACTTGAGCAAGTCACTTAACCTCCCAGAGCTCTAGTCTACCTAGCAGTAAGAATGGGTAAAACCAGGACCCCATTGAAAACAAGTTTTTTCATCTCAGCTGGGCTATCCTGGGTAAATAAATTGTAAAATTAATTTGAAAAATAAAAACCCAATGGAAAATGTCTTTCCACATTCATGGATTTCTGATGCTGGTCACAAACTTAACAGTTGCAATATCAGATTGCAAAAAAAAAAAAAAATGAAGCGCGTTTTGAAAATTGCGGTATCTGAGATACTTCTGACTTAGAACTTTGATTCAGAGGGCCTGATACAATTGCAGAATTTGATGGTGCAGAATTGGGAAGCACACTTTTCAACTGTGCAGAAGGCTAGGCCAGGTGTTGGAGTCCCACCTGTGATGGTGTCGCTCTGCATAATTATGCTTATTGTCTATTGTGCATTGGCTCCTATAGGCAGTCATTTGGTATTGACCTTCCTTCCCTGCTAGCTGGAACAGTGTGTGATAGTCTGAGAGAAGTCTTAGAGCATGCCCCTTCCCAGACTCCCTCTGTCTTTTACATTCTGTCCTAACTGACAGCTCCCTACTGTGCAGGAGTACTCTTTCCTCTTAGCAAGTGGATTTTTCCTGCAGCCTTCAGTTCAGCAGCATTTCTGGCATTAATCTTCTATTAGCAGTAACATAGAAGGGTTGTTCTGTCAGGATTGCTGGAAAGCAGGGACTCTGTCTGCTGGTTGGAAACCCAGGGCTGCAGTGCCTGGTAGGGCAGCCATATCTGTCCATCTCCTTGTGGTGCCTGGTAGGGATGAATTTATCCTTCTCCACAGAAGAAAAGGTAGGAGTGGGTGTTACAAGTGTGAAGGGAATGTCTGAAGCATTTTGAGCAATGTGAGGAGCATGTCTAATCTGCTGGGTTCCTGCGCCAGCAACTGTGCACTGGCACTGCGGTATGTTAAGACCAATAAAATTAAAGCCAAGGATGCAGAATCGTGGGATGTGAGTCCTGAAGTTGACACATCGATCTCAACCACCATAAAGAAAACTGCCGTTCTACAGTTCTGCTCCAAGATGCAGTGGCCATTGAGGACCCCCTTGATAGAAAGTTGGATACTGTGGTCAGGAAGGTGTATGAGGTGGCAGGAGCCTCCAGGCCTTTATTAGTGGCCACAGCATTCCTCGGTTCTTTCTCCCACTGTCAACCGCTCATTGAATCAGCACCAAAGGTCACTGTCCCTTCGCTGGTGTTTTTCATTATTTGGGTTGCTGCGCGAAAAGGGGCTACCACTGGGCTACCAACTTCCAAAGCATGACAAACACAGGGGAATTGCTGCTATACAGTGGGTGATGTGTTATTTTATTATGCCCTATGAAAGGTGATAATGAAAAAAAAAATCATAATACATGCTTGGTGTGCCGTGGAAACTTCACTTTTAAAAAACTGTGTAGTCACTGAATTGTATTGTGGCACTGAAGAAACTGTTTTTATACACAGTCTGGGCTCCTGTTTTTATTTTCCAAGCATTTATAGTATGCAGCAGCAACCCCGCCCCCAGGTGGCCCCAAACTTTGGACTGGAACGTAACTCTTTAAGTCCAACTATGCTAGGTTCACCTCTCCCCCTTTAAGTTCTCAATATATGTTTTTCCATTACATTTTTCTGTATGGCAACTTTGTACCATTTCTGCCCAAACCCATGCTCCCCTCAGTGTTCCTCCCTTTGCCAAGCCACGCTCGCGATACCATCAGTTAACACTGATGACCTCATTATGTCCAACCCCCCCCAGGACGTTCATATGAGTCTTGCGGGGCGGGGGGATGAGTGAGCGCCCTATGGTACTGGCGTATTCCGTCATAGTTGTTAAAAGTGGGCTGGACTTGTGGACGCTTTAAAACTTGCATTCCCGCAGTTGCAAGCCCCTTTGCTTACCAGCCAGCATCAACGGAACATTTTGTGTCCCTTGTGGAGCCCTGGTTGCGCGTCGATCCCTTGTCTGATTAGGTTACATGACGCGATCACCTTCAGCATCAGGTAAGCCACACGTCCTCAGTATTTGCTGTAAATCTGCACCATGGCCACACTATGGGAGCAGGGAAATGTTTGGCTCCCTTTCATGTTAATTTTTGGAGTTCTGAGCAATCGGGGAGGGCAAAAGTTACTGATATTTGCACTGTTTGGCCTTTGGACTGCTGTTTTTGTGTGGACAGATTTTTGGGGGGCCAGTACCTAATTGCACAAAGTAAGTTTGTGTTGTCTGATTTTGTTGGGGGGTCGGTGAGCAATCAGTGTATTCAAAGGCCAGAAACCAATATTTTGCCCTGTGTCATGTTTGTGTGGCCTGATTAGACTTCACTTACTTTTTTCACCCAAATGTTGCTGCTGTAAAATATGTAGGGGATGGGGGGTTGAAAAGTGTGCTTGCTTCAGGCTTTTTGACATGATGCACACAAATGTATGTGAATGGGGCCATTTCAGCCTGGGGGAACATGGTTAATGTTCATGTCCCTGAACACCCCTCACCACATTGTCATTTGTTTGGCCTAACAGCATGGTTTGTGTCAGGGTATAGGGCTTGGATTGTGTTGCAGCATTTAGATTGTTGAAGTCATTCTGATGCACAAATGGAGCTAAAAGTTTAAAACAAGGATAATTTTCATTGGGCACATGATCCATGTCCATGGTCCTGAACACTCCAAGTCTACATGGTTTGTGCCAGCCATTTTGGTTACTTACTGTTTCAAGTCTGGTTTCTGGGTGCTCTTCTTCTTTTGGAACATGATCCATTGCATAGCTGTCTGATGCCAAGTCTGTGGCAGGCTAAGTAACTTGTGTGTTTTCATTTTGTGGGGGGCCTGATGCTTTTGAACACATACTCAGAACAAGATTTGGATCACAGCTTCAGTGCTTTTATGTTTTATGTGCTTGTGGCTCAGAATGTATTTTATGCTGAATGGCGTGCGTGCGTGTGTATGTGTGGAGGAGGGGTGGCATGCTGCATAGCCTGAGCCTTTGCTTGGAAGCCTGCTGTGGTGTGTCGACATCGATCGGACCATTTGGACACCTAAAGTGAATATTTGATGTGCCACATTATAATGCTATGCCCACCTGTTGTACACCAAAGATTCACTTTTGGGTTCCGAATGGTCTGATCAAGGCCTACACACCACAGCAGGCTTCCAAACAAAGGCTTATGCCGTGCTGCCTGATGCTTTTGGATACAAACTTGATACAAAGTTTTGGATCCCAGCTTCACTGTTTTTGTTTTATGTTCTTGTGGCTCAGAATGTATGTCATGCTGAATGGCTTTTTTTTGGGGGGGGTGGGCACTTTGTTTGGAAGCTTGCTGTGGTGTATTGGCCTCGATTGGACCATTTGGAAACCTAAAGTGAATCTGTGGTGTGCATGGATAGACACAGCATTGCTTGCCACAGTATTGTCCCCCGTAGTACACCAGAGATTCACTTTCAGGTTCCAAATGGTCCGATGAAGGCATACACACCACAGCAGGCTTCCAAACAAAGGCAACACACCATGCAGCCTCATGTTTGTTGATGTGTGTGTTTTTTTTTGGGGCCTCATGGCATTGTTTCTTTGTTTGGAACTAACAAGTTAAGCATGCATTTGTAACATCTTTTTGTTTAAAGAGGTACCTATGTGAAATAAGACAAAGAACCTCTGTGTGCAAGCACTGAGGCAATGGTTACCCCAAAGGGCATTTGGCCGGGAAGCCAGGTTTCAAAGAAATTCAAAATCACACATGCCCCCACTATGCAAAGCATCATGGGATGCCTATGCAAATCACCACAGAATGTTATGCTGGTTCAGCTTTAAGCAGAAATGCATGGTGCTGAAAGG
The DNA here is from genome assembly GCA_016271365.2 of Neoceratodus forsteri. Lineage (NCBI taxonomy): Eukaryota > Metazoa > Chordata > Ceratodontiformes > Ceratodontidae > Neoceratodus > Neoceratodus forsteri. The sequence continues at coordinate 1,536,022,701 of CM057453.1, forward strand.
CCTCTCACATAGTTTGCAAAGGGTGCCAACAGAAGACATAGACACGTGTTTCATCCTACCAGGACTCGTCAGTATGCCTCATCTGTTTGACACCCCAGTGGAATGAACTAGCTACCCTATCCTGATTTTCAGCAGTCAGTGCTTAAAGCTCCTTTCTGTGGTCAGAAACTATTTGGCCATGATGTGGGATGACCTTACAGGACCTGCAGTTGCCAACTTTGACTCTGCGTTCCCTGAAGGCACTCACCCCTTCAACCCAGCAGTAGTGGTAGGGGTTCTTTTCGTAGGTCTTACTGTTTTCTGGTGTATGGCTACTCCTGTACCCTGGGGTGTGGGTCCCAGCATACCCTCCCCCTCCTCCCTTGCTCCCTCGTGCCAGTGCCTGTGACCCCAGTGGTGTGGGTGCTAATGTCGTCACTGCCACTGTGAGCCTTCTGACTCCCTTCTGCCTCCTCAAGGCCCTTAAAAGACTCAGGGATCCTGGGTGACGTCACCAGGGACATGGCAACTTGACTCACCAGCTCTGTCTACCCCCTCCAGAATCAAACTCCATCCTGCTGCAAAACAAAGGGTCTGAATGTCCAAAGAAAGATTGCTGTATTGCCGACATGTCGACCAGACAGAAACATAAGGATTCGGCGGTGAACTCCTTGCAGAAGCTGAGCAAACAAGCCTCTTTGAACTGGCAACCTCCTCCAAACCCAATGATAATGGCGACGGGTCCGGCTACCAGCTCGGGACATTCCTCAATTGAAAGTGACCCAGAACAAGATTATACAGTTACCTCAAAACAGCTGGTAAGCCAACTACAAAAAATAGGGGAAGCACTGTCACAAATGGAAACCCTTGTGGCAGATAATGCCCGTGATATCAGGGCACTGGAAGGCCATGTGGTGCAGCTTGAAGAGTCAGTAGCCGAACACTCGCACACTCTAGATAAACATAATTCTGCCCTCCTGGATCTACATAAGCGAGAGCTTGATCTGTATAACAGGCTGGAAGACTTGGAAAACAGCAGCAGGCGATGTAACATACGCCTACAAGGGCTCCCTGAAAAAAGAGAGTCTGGCAGTAGGATTCCTTTCTTGGAGGGCTTATTGAAGGAAATACTTCCCTTACCATCAGATCTCCAGCTCAACTTGATTCGGGCCCACAGGTCTCTGGTTGCTCCCCGAAGGATGCCTTGGCTAGATTCCGTTCCATCATCATGGCCTTCATGGACTTTCGGGTAAAGGAGCAGGACCTCCGCACAGCATGGGGAAAAAGGGAGGTCTTCTTTGGGGATCATCACATATTTTTGGAACACGACTACACGCCGGCTACGGTACAGGAACGCAGAAAGGTTCTGATTGTACAACGGAAGCTGAAAGATCAGGGTGTAAAAGCCTTTCTAGAATACTCTGCGAGGCTGAAGGTGATCACTCCGGAGGGCACTAGAAGATTTGAGGAGCTAACTGAAGCAAAGGAGTACCTGCTTAACTTTGGTATCGTCCTGGACGATTCACCTACTGGCTTTCCTGAAAAGGAGTTGAGATCCTCTGAATGGCGGAGCTCGGGGAGGTCCCACAGAGGTGCCAAGAACAAGGCCAGATATCTCTGGCACACAGTAAAGGGAACGAGTGACTCGAACAAACTAGCAATGCCAATTCAGCATCGCACAGGCCTGATGACCACTGAAGAAAGTGAGGACCAGAACTGTAATGACTGAAAAGTTGTTTTGGGGCCAGCAACTAACTGGCCAAGGAAATTTAATTTAGGTTATGGCCTAATGGTAATGCCTAAATACAGTTCTGCAGGAAGGGGTAACAAAGCATCCCAGATACTAGCTGATGGTACAAGCCCAGAGTTTGTTGCTACATACTAAGGGCCTGGTTTTGACTTGCCTACTGCTATTATAGCGGTGGGGAATTAGGGATGAACAAATAAAAGTTTATTTTAAAATTACACAATGGAGGGGTAAGACTGTGGGGTTGGTGACGAAAAGTCCAGTGTTATGGAGTAGACCCACCTACGTGACTACCCTCCTCTTCTACTGGGAAATTTATAGCCTGAGAAGGATAGACAAATTGGGTTCCATCTTTCTACCTCTCTTACTACTGGTTTTCCTTATTAAGGGACAGAGTGGAGACGAGGATTACAGAGGGTTTTGTTTTTTCACCTTGGAGCTAGTACCTGCATCTCATTCCACAGAGACAAAGTGGTCCTCGGGACTAATAGTAAATTCCTTCTGAAAATAGTCTCTGATTTCCACCTGAACAAGTTGATCATATTGCCAGTCTTCTTCACTGAACACTGTAGTTCAGGGGAGCATAGGCTGCATAGCCTGGATGTCAAAAGAACTCTGAGTTACTATCTTAATCACACCAAGGTCCATAGGCAGCAGCTGTTCCTGACCTGTGCTGATGTGAGAAAAGGAAAACCAGCTTCTAAACAAACCATCTCACGTTGGATAGTAGCATGTATCCAGTTCTGCTGCAGTAAAGCTGATAAGGAGCCCCCAGTAGGCCTGAGGGCACATTGCACAAGGAGTACAGCTGCTACAATAGCAGCTGCCAGGGATATTCCCTTGTTGGAAATCTGTAAAGCAGCTACATGGAGGACAGTACACACCTTTACAAAGCACTACAGTCTGGACACTCAGTCCAGAAGTGATGCCAGGTTTGGCACAGCAGTGCTGCAGAGCTGATTTCCTAAATAAGGTTCTTGCCCTCCTCCAAAGATACTGCTTCGTAGTCGTCTACAGTTAATCAACACCCAGCATGCCTCAAGAGGAAGTAGATGCCCCTTCCCCAGCACCAGCCAGTAACTTATTCTTTCGTCCAGCAGAACCTACTAATGGGCCTTCAAATGCAGCCGTAAGAAAAGAGGAGAGAGCATTATGACCCAACACGCCTCAAGAGACAGTAGACGCCTCTCCCCCATCACCAACCGGTACATCATTCTTTCGTCTGGCCTGGCCTACGTCTGGACCAGCAAATGCATCTCAAAATCAACCCGCAATATGTAACGACAAATCCGCAGAGCAGATAGTCCCAATTAGAACAATAGTGAAAGGCACAAGGAAATAAACAGAGAAGTAGAAGCCAGACATGGCATGCCTTGTGTGTAAATGCTCGCAGTCTGGCAAATAAGATGCCAGCCCTTACTGCCATAATGACAGAAGCTCATCTAGATTGGGTCACAGCAACAGAGACATGGTTTAATGAGAGCCACACCTGGGATGTCGCCATCCCAGGTTACAGTCTGTTCAGATGAGACCTTAAGGGAATAAAAGGTTGGGGGGGTTGTTAAAATACACATCAAGGAAGCCATCAAAGCCACTGAAAGCCAGATAAATCCCAATGAGGCTGAAACCCTATAGGTCACCATTGGAACTGGAGACCAGACCCCAATCAGGGTGGGAGTTGTGTGCAGACCACCATCCCAAAAAGTGGAAAAAGGCAAAGAGCTTCTTTAATCCAGCCTAACAATGGTGGACAAAGGAGAGCTGCTACTTGTAGGAGACTTCAGTCTGCTAGATGTGAACTGGTCCTCCTACACAGCCTCCTCAGAAAGAAGCCAGGAATTCCTCATTGCCCTGCAAGGGGCGGGGCTGACACAGATAGTGGATACCCCCACAAGGGAGGAAGCTATCCGTGACCTTGTGCTTACTAACACCAGGATTTCAGATGTGTCAGTAGGTATCAATCTGGGTTCCAGTGACCACAGGTCAGTCTGGTTCTCAGTCAGCAGGCAGGAGGCTATCAATCACACCATACTGAAGATCCCTAACTTTAGAAATGCTGACTTCAACAAGATGAGAACCACCTTCAAGAGCATGTATGAAAACAAGTCACTTGGGGATGTTGAAGCCAGCTGGATAGCTCCAAAGACATCATTGAACCTGGTCACGGCACAGTGTACAAGGATGATCAGCAAAACCAAAAGAAGTAAACCTCTATGGTTGTACTAACCAGCTGCGCCACTGAGACAACTGGAACCTGGGCTGTCCCCGAACACATTACTCTTTCTCAAATGCACAACCCAATTGCAACACAAATATTTACTTGTAACAGTCACACAGGAGTGTGGTGTGCATATTTATGGAACACATACAAACTGAGGTGAGAAAGAAGTGCCTCAGCCGAGACTTGAACCCAGGCCCTCCAGAATACCGTTCCGATTGCGCTAACCAGCTGCACCACTGAGAACTGGAACCTGGGCTGTCCCCGAGCACATTACTCTTTCTCGCCAGCATTTCTCATCCTTACAGTGCTTTATCAAGGTGTTTGCTAAAGCGTTGGAAGGACATGAAACATTGGTAATTTTATGTGGTGATCTTTATGCTGCTTTTTTACTACTTTGCTATTATTTATAAAATAAAATGAATGACTCTTAGCTTATAAGTGCCTTTGGTCCTTCTGAGTTGCCAGACTTTTTGTTTCTGAATATGTATTTCCTGGAACAGAGAAGAAATAGGGGCGACCTGATAGAAACGTTCAAATAATTCAATGGTATAAACTCGGTACAGGATCAGAGTCTCTTCATAGATAAAGAACTGTGAACTAGAGTCCACAGCAGGTGCCTAACGGGGAAGGGGGAGGAATTTTATACTAACATCAGGAGGTTCTTCACAGAGAGGGTGACTGACCCTCGGAACAGACTACCACAGGAGGTGGTGGAAGCATAGACGGTAAAAGGCTTTGTTATCTTGGGATAGACATTGCAGTAATCTGAAAGGATAATTCTAGGGAGGCAGAAATCTAAAAGGATAAATCTACTAGGGAGGGGGTAGTCAAATGGCTAGACTAGATGGACCACGTGGACCCTATCTGCTGGCACATTCTTATGTTCTTATATTGAAGAATTCCTGGGGTTAGATGAAAAGATTACTCGAAGTAATCTTGTTTCTTCCAAGGTATTCTTCAGTATGTTTAACTCTCCCACCCTACCTCCCCTTCCAGAACCAAGTGACCTCTGCATGACAGCTGGATTCTCTGACCATTAGGATTGTCACATCCTGGTTATGTTTTAAATTTTTAAAACCAGGTGGCTTACCGTTCCTCTTCTTGATCCCATCTCTGACATTACCAGGGGACAAGTTAAAACGGGACTTGTTATTAAATTGTTACTGTTTTATTATTAAGATTAAGAATAGCTGCCGGCCCGGTTGCGTGGAAGTTGAGCGCTGGGCATACAGCTGCGTCTTCATGACAACAACCGGGTTGAGGAGCGGACTCTGGTCACGGGGATCGGCAGGGAGGGAAGACATTGAGCATCCAGAGCACTGCTCTCTCTTCCCAGGGTGGGCTCTAGGGGCTGTGTCGCACAAGTGCAACCTCTGGCGATGGCCAGAGGAAGCCAAGATTGCGTCACCACACATAGCAAGGGGGTGGAGCTGCGTCAGGCATCGGCATTAGTGCCTGGATGCCATTGCACATCTGAGCTCAGGGGGGAAAACAGAAAAATAGGAAAAAAAAAACAACCTCTGGAGGATAGGTGATGGCACCACCGCCTGCACCACACTTCCAGTGCTAGGCACCTCACTCTCCCAGTGTCCGACACTCTGATTGGCACTCTATACTGTAGATGGAGCGCCCTGGGAGGATAGGGTGGCCCTTCCCCGTGGGGGTTCAGATCTGGGGGTGTAGCTGGTCGGAGTGAGGGGAGTAGCTGAGGCTGTCACAGTGGGAGGTAGAGAGCAGGTTAGGTGGCTGCCGGAGAGAGTTTCTCCAGTAAGGGTGCAGAAACAGTCAAAAAAAAAAAAAAAAAAAGATTAAGAATAGCTTAGTTAAGGGTTTTTACCATGCAGGCTATAATAAATCTGAGCATTATAGAATGCAGCAGTTGGTAAGGGCGGCAGTCTGAATGGTGGCACGAACCAATGGATGTTCCATCATTTGCATAAGTTCCATTTCTCTCCGAGGCAGTACAACACAGGAGGCTAATTGCTATAGTTAGTTTATCATATTGAAGAATACCTTTGAAGAAACAAGATTACTTCAGTGGGTAATTGTTTCTTCTAGAACAAGGGGTCATGACATAAGGCTGGAAGGGGGTAGACTAATGGGTAACATGAGGAAGTATTTCTTCACAGAAAGGGTGGTGGATATGTAAAACAGCCTCTCAACGGAAGTGGCGGGGGCAAATTCTGTAGGAGAATTCAAAAATGCGTGGGATTTGCATAGGAGTACCCTAGCGATAGGTAGGAGAACAAAGCCAGAGATCAAGTAGGGCCTTTGGTTTTTGCAGCAGGTAGGGAAAGTGGGCAGACTAGGTGAGCCTGGCAGTCCTTATTTACCGTCAAATTCTATGTATTCGTGTATAACAGCCCATGACAATAACAGTCACACAGACAGATGCTGGTGGCAGTGCACTTTACAAGGGCATCACAATCACGTCTTCTGGAGCTGCTTGAAGTTGGGAATATATTGGAGGGAGGTGGCAGAGGCAGACCACGCCACAGAAGTTGCATGTTGTGAGGACTGCAGCCTGCTGGTATCAACTGAGAGGGAAGCTTACCTATTTCAGATTGTTATTGCAGTGGCCTCCAAAAACGTTACGCAGAGGTGACTCCAACCAGACCCACCACTGTTTAAAGGTTGGATGCAAAACTGTATGCTCATTTTAGAAATGGAATGACTAACTGGCAAATTACTACTCAAGGTGGACAAAATTAAGTTCCACTGGCTTCACGTTTTGATTACATAGAAAGTACAGAAGGCACCCCTACTCTGGAACAGAGAGCTTATCTACCCTAAAGTTAAAATGTTAGAGGAGAGCATACGAATTGTACCAGAAACCAGCTTCCCAAGGAAGGTTCATTATGTTTGTATAACTAGCATTGCACACTGCCTTTGTCTCTCCATGTTGAATTTGTTTTCTTTTTTATTTATTTGTTCAGGGAAGTGTTGACAAAACAGGGAATTTTCCCTGGTTGAATGATCTTAAAATGGCAAAATAACCCTGGTTTTTATGTCCTTCCTTTTCAGTACAGTAAAAAGGATGTTTAGTTACCTATGGTGGATTAATTTTATTCTTTTGTAAATCTTCTGTAGGTTACTGTTCTCCATTGTTTATCTAGTCTGTGTGTGTATGTGATGTATTGTCGTATGTATGGTTGTTGAATATAAATAGACTTAAAAAAAAATCCAGGATAGCAAATTGAGCCACAACCTGTGGGTGAAATGCATAAGAGAGATACACAGATGTATTGAAAAAGTGTGACTTCTAAAGTCACTGTACTCACAAAGACTGACATTTGTTATAAACAGGCATAATCTGGGCACCAAAACGGGTTTTCTAGGGTATATACTTAAAACAACTGCAGGATTAACTTGTTACTGTAATACAAGACCCCCACAACATTGGCAGTTTGAGTTACCTTGTCACTTACATTTAAACGGCAATTCACAGGAGACTGGAGTTAATTTTCTTAAATGATCTACTGCGTTCATATTCAGATCACAGACTGTGGCAGAGGGTACAGTAATGTCTGCTGATCATAACTGCGAGGTATACATGAAGCATGCCAAACCGCAATATTGCTTGAGGTTCATCTTGTGGTTGGCGCCATGTTTCCCAGTTTATCCCAGCCCCTTAGTTTACTTGTAATAAAAACCTTTAACAGAGAAACAATCTGAACAGTACTCATCACTCGGTCAATCGAGGTAGATTGGGGGCCTTGTACTGATACAAGATTTATAAAACCAGCAGCTAGGACTAAAAGTAAACCCCCATCCTTCCCCACTTAACCTAGAGTAGAGTCCTTTACCAAACACAATAATCACAACTGTCTCTTAAACAAAAGTCCAAACCTCTTTCGGTGAAATCCCTTCCTCTGGATCCTGGCAAAAACAAAGCAGCTGAGCTCTGCCCCTAGCTTGTCAACCTTCTTCACCTCAGTCAAGTTTGAGTACTGAAATGTCTTGCCTCCATCTGGTATATTTCTTTATTTAAAATTGTGGTAACCGGAAAAGGCATGCTGAGTCAAGACTTGATTTTTCACTGTATCAGTCTTCACCAGTCATCACTGGTGGGTACTGCTCCAGAGGTGCTAGGGCCCCGTGGGAAACTTTTTCAGCTTAAAAGTTTTACTCCTGTAGGAGGAGGGGTGACATCGGGGACGGCGCTGCCCTCGAGGCTGACGCATTGTGTGATGCTTACAGGTTGGCCAATAACCAGTGTCCCCTCCACTACCTCCGTTCCGCTTTTCCCGCCATCAAGGCTGCATCGGACTACGTGGGACAGCAAGAAATCGACTCTACGTTTCACCAGTTTTCTGCTCGTTGGACCAAGTAATTGGATGCCGCACTAGTTGACGCTGCGTTTGGCACCATTTTATTATTTTCTAAAATAAGTTCAGTTTGGCGTAGAGTTCTTTTTACTTCATTTTTCATTTAGTTGGTGCGGTCAGATCATGTCAAGTTCAGGGCGTAAAGGTTCCGAGGCGGGAACTTCCCCCATGCATTGGTGCCCCTGTGGAAGTTGGTTTTCCGTATTGGACCCACATCACTAATGCTTCTCCTGCCTAGCGTCGAACCACAACATGGAACATTGCAATGCCTGCTTTAGTATGGACTACTGCACTTTGGAAATCTGTGCATCGAAGTTGGGATGCAACCCCCAACTTTCGGTGGCCAGCGTCGCACGAGGGCTGCTAAAGCTAGGATCTTAGGCCTTGTCCCGGTCTTCCTCCACTGGCTCAGGTCTCGCTGAGTCCGACACTTGGTTGAGTGGTTGCGGAACAATTGGCCTCCGGGGTCAGCCATGGATCGCCAAGGCCTGGTTCCCCTTTGGGAACCAGCCAACCCCACTGTTGGAGGCCCCTGCCGCAGGCGGGCCTACATTGGTGGTCCCTTCGGGGGTGTGGCCTCTGCTCCTGACACCAATTCAGATGTCAGTGAGCGAGGCCAACCCTCTGGCGTCATGTAGTCCTCTCCCGACATCGCTCTCTGTGCCGGGATGGGTAGAGTGGATGGGGTTGCTTCATTCGGGATCTCTGTGGTCTCATCCTCAGATTTGGAGGATGACCAGGAGGATTCTGAATGGCAGTCTTGCTCTCCAGAGTGGTCACTACCCGGGATCCACTCAAGGTTGTCATCTGTGCAGTCCGGTCTTTGGGCTGACACTGTACAGGAAATTGCCCTTTCTTCTGTCGGCACTCACTCTTTGCTGTTGGTGGTGCAGTCTTGGGTGAGGTGCTGTGCCCGATGACAGCGCCGCAGATGGTGCTGCGATTGAGGACAGCATCGTGCCTGGTAACGGTGCTGCAGTTGGTGCCACGCTTGTTGTCGGTGCCGCGGTAGGCACCATCCCTGAAGTTGGTGCCACATTTGATGTTGGTGCTGCAGTTGTCATCTGTGTCTGTGCCGCTTCTGGTGGTGATGCCGATGGTACTGTGGCTGGCTCCACTGCTGCGGTTGTTGCCGCTTTGGGTGCCATCTTCGTGGAAGAGGCTGATTTTGGCACCAGGTCGCCCTTCCATGCCGACACACAGAGCCGACCCTGGTGCCAGCTTTTCTTTTCCCCCCCCCGAGGGGTTGCCATAGTGGGACCTCACTTGAGGGGCAGGTCTCAGTCCTCCGGGGGGGGGGTTGGGTTCCTGGTCCACCTTCCGCTCTGCTCATGTGATCTCGGTCTATCCGAGGGTGGAGTTGGAGTGCTGGGCCGGGCACCCCTCTCTGGGGGGGGTGGAGTCCTGCAGTGGGTGAGGACAGGGGCCACCCTGCTGGGTTTGCTTGGCCCCGGTCTCCCCATCAGAGGTCTTCTCCCAGAGGGCTCTCCCCCTGCTGGCTTGGGGAGGGTTGAGCAGCAGGTGGGGTCTGGATAGCGCACCCACTTCGCGTCAGAGGGGTCCCCTGCTTGTCCTCATAGCTCTGGGGTTCTGGTCACTCAGAACCATTCTGCCCAACCTTCTCCCTCTTTGCAACCTCCCCCTCTTCTCCCGGATCTTTCCAGTCCCTTGGGGCCCCTCACCTGGGAGCAGTATAGGGCCACGGCGAGTACTTTCCCCATCTTTTACGGGCCATGGATGAAATGGTATTTGCATCTCCTCTTCCTGCAACGCAGGGAAATAAAGATGATCCAGGGACTGGGGGATTTACCTTACGAGAGCAGACTGAGGGAAATGAACATGTACTCACTGGAGGAGAGGAGGGACAGGAGAGATATGACTGAAACCTTCAAGTACTTGACCGGCATTAACAGGACTGGGAAGGAGGGTCCTTTCAAAGGGAGGGATACTTGAAACCATGCTATGAAGATGGAAGGGGTAGGTTCTGGAGGGAGATGAGAAGACACTTTTTTATGGAGAGGGTGGTGACCTGGTGGAATGCGTTGCCGACTGAGGTGGTATCCAGCAGGACAGTGAACTGCTTCAGAAGGGGATGGGACAGGGTAAGGGTTAAGGGTGGGGGAGAAGGGAGGGAGGGGCAGCTACTGAGTAGAGGGGCTAGCTGCATAATCGAGCAGACTTGATGGACCTTTGCGACTTTATCTGCTGGCAAATTTCGTATGTTCGTGCCATTCCCTGTGTAGAGCACCTACACTTCATCAACTTCCTTCTCTGAGGAAGGGAACTCCACCTTGTACCGGTCTTCTGATGCTGACTTTTTGGAGTATCAGTGGTTCCTGGTGACAAGGATGGAGGAGCTCAGTCTTATTCCAGTGACTGAACACAGTCCTGCATGTGTGCTTATGGTGTTCCTTGTGGAGTACAGCTAGGAATCCATAGTGATCCCTTCATGGCCTTGGCCCTTTGTGAAGGAGTTGCACACTGCCTGGCAGTCACCCGCTTCTGTTTCCCCAGCCCCTGGGGACTGCCGGTGCAGGTATTGCACTCCCTTGGAATCTCAAAGGTCTTTACCCCACACCACTTCAGGCTTGGAGTGGCTGGACACCCCTTCTGGGCATCAGCGCCTGACAAGAGAGCATCCCCCCAGATGCGGACTCTGCAGAGGTTGACCGCTGGTGCATGAGAGTTTTCACCTCGGCACGTCTCTTGTTATCCATTGCTGCACATCAGGCACACATGATGGCCTATGAGAGGCGCCTGTGGGCCTTGTTTGGGGAAATCCTAGCGGCCTTACTTGATTGCTCAGCAACCAGGTGAGCCATCACCATTTCCACCAGGGGCCTAGAGCTAGTGAGACACCAAACGCAGGCATCTTATGATGCCGGCGCTATAGCCTCCAGGATTATGGGATCTGTGATCTGCATTAGGCAGGCAGCATGGCTTTGCCTCTCCCTCTCCCAGTTGTCACCCTTGGCCTGGCATAGGGTGACTGCCTCACCTTTCTGAGGTGCCCCGATTTTTTCTGTCACAGAGCCATGCTGGAACTGTCGGCGCGCCTTCGCTGTCCTGCAGATTGGGAGCCCCACCCTGGCTCTGAGCAGTATCGGGTCTGGCCAGACCCCCGATGGGCCCTCTCCCCTCGTGAATCCCCTATGAGGGGCTGAAGGCTGTATAGCCTTCAGGGAGGTACCAGTCCACTTTGTGGGCTTGGTACTCCCCCACCAGTGATGAATGAAGAAGATTAATACAGTGAAGATATGGAAATTGCACACCTACCTTAATCTTACTGTATATTTTCACCATTCATCACTGCTTCCCGCCCGCCTTCCCCTCTTGGGCCTCAGCCTCCCTGCTTGCACCAGTTGTGGACAAAATCTCACTGGTGCCTCTGGGCTCCCTGACATTTTGTAGAAGCACCAGGGGCCCATTCGGGGTTGGGGGGCAAGCAGAAGCTCTTTGTGACAGGGTGTAATAGGACCCTGTCCCATTTGTTATGGAAAGAGTTTGAATGCAAGGATCTGTTCTGTTCTTTCCTGTCTCTTATCTGTCTGGTTGCGCAACCAGATTTTCTTGTGAGACCTAGGATTTGATCACCTCAATAGTCTCGCAGTTATTTGCCTCTCACTATTTGTCTTTCCTTGCTGTTTCTTTTTTCTCCCTTGCATATCTGCTGATATAAAAATATATGCAAATCATTATGTGGAAATGTAGCTGATATTGGGATCCCTTTGTTTAGAAAGTATTTAGTGTTAATTTTTGAAATGTATGTAATTATAGTTTGAGATGATTGCAAAAAGCTATTGAAAACTCAAGAGGTTACCTTAGTGCAATTTTTAAGCCTTCTGCAGAAGAGCTGTGGAAAAAGGGACTCGGCTCAGGTACATTGTGTTCATGCCAGCACTTGCGTGAAACATACAAGAACACTTTGGAAGAAACAGGATGCGTGTTCTTGTAGATCTTGTAGAAAAGGTGGATTTGGCTTGCATTACTGAGACCTGGCTGGATGAGAATGCTGACCCCATTTTGGAGGCTTCAACTCCAGCTGGGTACTCGGTGATTCACTGCCAGAGATTGGATCGCGGGGATGTTGCCGTCAGTTTCAAGACCAAACTTAACCTCTCAAGTGTACCAGTTGAGGAAACTGAGTCATTCGAGTGTACCGTGGTAGCAAGTGTAGGCTATAGGATCGCCCTCATCTACTGTCCACCCGGAGGAGAGAAGCGATTCCTTCAGGAAGTGGCGGACTTAGTCATCGACATGGCATTTGAATCGCCCAGACTGATGGTTCTGGGCAATTTCAATGCCTGGATCAATGATGAACTCTCGGAGTTTGGACAGCACTTCCTCCAGTTGATGTCATCTCTGGGCCTTACACAGATAGTTATCACTGCTACCCATAAACATGGCCACTTCCTTGACTTAGTCTTCCTCCTGGGGATCGAGGCCTCTGATTTGGGGGTGGAACCAGTTGGATGGTCCGATCATTACACTGTGGGGTTTAGTTTTAGCACCCCCCCTCATAGGCCTACCCTCTGTGGAGATGGTCAGGTATCACCCTTTACGAGATATTAGTTGTGAAGGCCTGGCAGCGGTACTTGACCTTTCATCCTCTCCTGTGGCTAACAATGACGCAGATGCTCTCATGGTAGTCTATAATACAGCTATCTCAGCGGCTCTGGATGTCATTGCTCCTGTCTGTGTTCGCCCTCTCTCCCTTCGCCCTCGGTCCCCTTGGTTTGATGGGATCTTGAGGGAGATGCGGCAACTAGTTTGAAGAGTAGAGTGTTGCTGGCAGAAATCCTCCCTTGATGCTGACCACCTTAGATTGATGGAGCACTATCACGCCTTTCAGTCTGCAATCACCCGTAAGAAGGCAGAGTTCCTTTCCGGGGAGATTGCAGTTGCTCAGAATTGACCAGCTCAGCTCTTTCGCACTGTGGACAGGCTGTGCATCCCAGCCTGTCTACATGTCTGAAAGGCTTTTTCGCAGAGTGCAATGAACTTGCTTGATTCTTTGCAACGAAGGTGGCTGACATTAGGATGGCGCTTCAACCAGCACGCTCTAAGGGTGTTGCTTTGGATCAGTGTGAAGTTGCTGCTCCTCGGTTTTCCTGGAGTACCTTCGACCAACATGGATTCCGATTCATGGATATGCGGATTGTCCAGGGTGCACACCCTATGTGCTGTAGTTGGGATCCAGGACCAACTTCCTTGATCTTGGTTGTATTGATTCTATTGGTCTGGTCCTAGCACGTATAGTCTGGTGCTCCTTGGAAACGGGTGAGTTTCCGAGCTCCCTGAAGGAGGCAGTGGTAACACCCCTCCTGAAGAAAGCTTCTTTGGACCCTGGCTGCCATGCAAACTACAGACCAATCTCTAACCTTTTCTTTTTAGGGAAGTTAATTGAGAAGGTAGTGGCTGTGCAGCTGGAGAACCATTTGACCATCCATGATATTTATGAACCCCTCCAGTTTGGTTTTCGAAAAAGGCATAGTACTGAGACAGTGCTGGTTCGGGTGCTCAGTGATCTCCTAATGGCTAGGGATTGGAAGAACCGCTCCGTTCTGGTTCTTCTAGATCTGTCATCAGCCTTTGACACTGGACCATGGGGTTCTACTTGAGCGTCTGAGGTTTATCTGTGGACTATCAGATGTAGTCCTCAAGTGGTTTACATCTTACGTCACTGGAAGAATGCAGAAAGTTGTTTCTGGGGTTTACTCCTCAGACCCAGTTTCTCTGTCTTGTGGGGTTCCTCAGGGCTCTGTGTTGTCCCCCATGTTGTTTGCAGTGTATATGCTGCCCCTCGGAAACATTGTAAGAAGGTATGGGCTGAGGTTTCACTGCTATGCTGATTATATTCAGCTCTACCTTTCTTTTGTCCCTGACCAGGATAGAGCTTTCTCGGTCTTTAATAACTGCCTTAGTGAAATCCAGGAGTGGATGGATTAGAGTTGGTTGAAGTTGAACTCTGAAAAGACAGAGGTGTTGGTAGTGGATCCGGTACACCAGATAAGGGGGCCGGGGGTTGGTTCCTCCTCCAGACTTTGTCTCAGAGGTGTTTCTCTCCCGACCTCTGAACAGGTGCATAACCTGGGGGTAATATTTGACGAGGGATTGACTCTGCATTCGCAGTTGTCCGCTGTCATCAAGTCCTCATTTTACCATCTGAGGAATATCTCCAGGAATAGGCACTTTGTTCTGTCCGGCGATCTTCCTTCGGTGGTCCATACCTTTGTGTCCTCGCGTCTAGACTATTGCAACTCCCTTTATCTAGGGCTTCTTGGGGTTGAACTCCGCCACCTGCAGCGGGTGCAAAATGCTGCGGCCTGGCTTTTGACTGGTACCTCTCGGTCCAGCCATATTCCACCGGTGCTGCCAGTACAGTGGCGGATCACCTTTAAAGTCGGTCTTCTGGCTTTCAAAGCCTTACATGGACTGGGCCCGGACTACCTGAAAGAGCTCCTGGTCTCTTACATTCCACTCAGCTGGCGAGGGGTTGCTAGAGATCCAGAGGGTGTCGTTGAAATCTTCTGGGGCCTGTACATTTATGTTTGTGGCCCCTACCCACTGGAATTCTCTACCCCGTCAGTTATGGGAGTGCGCGACCACGCAGGGATTTTTAAAAAGGCCCTGAAGTCGTATCTGTGGACCCAAGCATTTGGAGTCTGATTGTATTTGTTTACTTGTGCTAGATGTTTTAACTTAAGATTTGAAATGTTCAATCTGTTTTATTCTGAAAGGCACCTTGGTTTTATGAAAGGCGCCATAAAAGTAGTTTTTTTTTTTTTTATTGTTAAGAATGAGGGTTGGAAGGACTTATAAGAGAGCTGAGCTGCAGTTGCTTGAAAGAGAAAAGGGACACAGAGACTGAAAGAATTTTTGCCTTTGTAAATAGTTATACTGAACAAGTTTATATTTTTATGTTACTGCTAGTACAAATAAATATTTCCTGACCTGTGCCTCGATGACACTCTTGCCCTCTTTTCTTTGGCTCCCTGGGGCCCTCTTGCCAGTGGAAGGGGTTTTCATGTTTCCCTCCTGAGAGTCCTGCCTCAGGCTCCCCCTAGCGGGTTCCTGCCCTCCTCTTAGACCCTTCTGCTGGGCTTAGGGTACCTGGGATCCTCTCTGTTTTCTTCTTTTTGTCCAAGACCCTCTCATGTGTCCCTTGTCCATGTGTAGTCCCATCAGACGTTCAAGGTTTAGGTACCTCCTTGAGGTCCCCCTTTTCCTGTTAAAATCACCTCCTAGGTGGTGCTTAATATAAAATCTTACCCTGTTACACCATGGGACTTCCACTTGGGCACCGAGGTGAACTCTGTTTTGAAGGCCAGTTCTCTTCCGGCCTTAGGAGGAGGGGAAGAGGGAGCATTTTAACACAAGATGATCCTCTCCTCGTGGACCTGGGGCTAGCTTTGACCTGTCAGACAATGTCTCCTGTTGGATCCCTCTTACTGGTGAGTGTTTAATTTTTCCCTCTCCTCTTGAGACGGTCTAGTTTTCTGAATTATCGCCTCGTCTCTGGCCCCCCCCCCAAAAAAAATCTCCCTTCACCAGAGAGTGTGGACAGTAGAGTTTAGTCCCCTTGGTCGACAGGGACGTGTGGGATGGAATCTCATCCTCCCATCTCTTCTCCTTCTCTTCCTACCGCCTTCTTTCATTTTCTTCTTTCTTTTCTCTCCTCCCTCCGTAGTCTGCCCAGAGGCTAGAGCCCACCTCCCAGAACCAACTAGGCTCCAACCTTTATACTTCTATTTCTCAGGTTGGCTTATTCCTTTTTCAGTTTATATCTTTTCCTTTTGCTGTCTCTTGGGCTTTCTTGCCCCACCCTCCTCCTTTGTGTTTCTATACCCGTTTTCTTCTCTGGCGAGCAGAACTGAGGTAGTGGAAGGGGAGTCAGTTACTGGCCAACCCGTGAGTGCCACGCAATGTGTCGGCCTCAAGGGCAGCGCTGACCCCGACATCATCCTTCCTCCTAGAGGAGAACAGCTTTTTAAGCAAAAAAAGCTTCCCGTGGGGTCCTGGCGCCTCCGGCATAGTACCCACCAGTGATTAATAGTTAAGATATACAGTAAGATCAAGAATTACGGTCGGTCGTAATTTTCATTTTTCAGGTGTGACCCGGGAAGGGGGGGGAAGGGAACGCAAACATGAAGAGCGATTACAAATATCCAAAGTGCATAAACAGAACACATTGACAGTTGAGGCAAGTTGAAAATAAGTGGTGAACTCCCACGTGACCTAGCAACAGAATGGCATCTAGCTTTGAAAAAAGATCAGTACATGGGTTCCTTACATGGCTGCAATAAACAAGAATGTGCTAGAGTGCATAGGATTATGCAGCTCATAGAGAACAGTTTATGGAGGTGGGCAGGGGCTAATAGCGAGTGAACTATTCCCAAGCTCCTAAGCTGTTACTAACATACTAAAATGCCAGCAGAATAGGCCTAACGGTCTTTCGTGTCTGCTCGTTTGGTCATCCCCCACCCTGGGAGCTGACATAGCTGCCCCCCTCACCTTCTCTGTTGTCTCAGGGGATTGAAGAGCTTTCTCCTGCTCTGAGTGGCAACCTCGTTGTTATCCATTTACAAAGGACAGTTGGCCCTAGCCCACTGCAGAATAAAGTCTCAGATTTCAAGAGTCTTGGTGATGAACAGCATGGTATGAGGTGCATCTGCATTAAGTTGTGCCTTGTGAAAGTTTGTGCTGTGCTGTGAGAATGTCTTCAGATTCCAGGAGATGAACTCTAGGTAGAAATTGTTGCAACCATACCCTGATGTAGGACATCAAATCCCCCACTGTGTGTGTCCGAAGAGGCTAACTACCCAGAGATTCATTGCCTTTTCAAATGTTTTTGTGTTTCTAACCTGCTCTAGAGATGCAAGTCCTCTGATGGGAGGACTGACATTGTGTCTGAGTTCTCATCAATGGCTTGTCTGCCTACTTTGTAACAGACACAGCTCCTTCAGTTTTTCTGTTCTGCGTTCCCATCCTTTCCAGTATTTTCAGTTTTTTTTTTTTTGTCCATGTCTCGGACCACATTTAGGACCATGTTCCAGGGCAGGGAGTCAGGTGTGTCAGTTGGGCTACTCACACTGTGATCTGCCATAGTTTTCTGGGTCTGCTATGCTTGTTATACCTGTTGTTGTGGCTTACAGCTTGTACCACCCGTCACTCTTTTCTGGTGTCCCATTATTCCACAGAAGATAGCAGTATGTTCAAGGTGATCTGGTCTAGTCAGGTGCGACTGACAAAGGCTGTACCCAGTCCACCTCCTGGCTTAAAAAAATAACTAAATAAATAAATAAAAATCATCAGTAGTGAAAGAATTAACATTCCAGAAACTGAAAGGTGATTTTAAATTTATTTTTGTTTGGATGTACGTCTGATCTGGTGCTTGGCTGTCTAGCACCCCCCCGGGACTTTGTTTTTATGCAGTTTATTTAAAGAGTGGGAGAGCAAGTCAAGGTTAAAAGTCGCTACCAGAGGAGGCATGGAAGGCGACAGTGGTCTGTAGCTTGGTGACTGAAGATGGGGACAAGCTGGGACAGCAGTAGGCACCAAATAGGAATGTAGGAACGGAGAAGGAGTGAGAGTTTAAGAAGGAGCAACTCATAGGCAGAGGGGAGGTGACTGAGAGCACAGTCTTGAACTGAATGCTAGAAGAGAGGTAGATAGCAACTTCACTTCCCCCTTTAGCTAGATCTTGTTGGATGATTGTGCACCTGGGGATGACAACAGCAGAACCAGGAATCTTGGGGGAGAGCCAAGACTCTGAGATCCCCAGCACATCTGGCATGAGATTGTCCATGAGTTAATCATTTATTTCAGATTCAGATTAAATACCTTTGAGCCATACGCTCATTTACAAAAGGTTCCAAGTCAGATAAAAATACAGAGACAAAAATTAGTTACAAGTAAACACTGAAAGGATAAGACTTCAAAAAATACAGATGAAACTTATCCACATTCGGTGACAATTTACAGTACACTTGGTTACAATTTACAGTGCATTCTTAAAGTGTAAGGGATAGCAACAACAACACTGTAACAGTATGGAGCAATGCTTTGTACAGACTTGAGGTTGGTGACAGATCCCAGGCTAAGACTTTAGAAGTAGGACGGTTAGGGGCTACTTTGTCAAAGGGTGGGAGATGATGGGAACGGGGGATGTTGCAGTTCGCCAGCCTTGGGGAGGAGGCTACAGATATTGAGATGTTATACTCTCAGTCCTTTGGGAAGTTGAGAGGGGTAGAATGGAAGATGGTACATGATGGCTTCAAGATGAAGCCCAGGAGAAGGAAGGAGATGGCACCTAGGAAGCTAGAGGGAGTGTGATTGGGAGGGGAGGCAGTATGGAGGGTGGGTGAGAAAGGAGGATAGAGAGAGATGGAGAAGAGAAAGATAGTGTTAGAGAGAAAAGAAAGAGGAAACCACTTTGGTTCTCAAAAACGATAACAGAAAAGATCAGAGCCAAAAGGCTGGCCTTCAGGAATAATATAGTAATGCAGCGGGACAAAGATAGGGCGGCATACCAAACTTCCCTAAGGGAAGCAGGGAAGGCAGTAAGGCAGGCAAAGGCCCAAACTGAGAAAACACTAGCACGAACAGTAAAAGAAGGGGACAAGACTTTCTGCAGATATATTAGTGAAAGAGAAAGTCCAGAGGGGGTATTGCTAAGATCAAAGGGAATAAGGTGGAGTGTGTGGAGGAGGACCAAGGAAAAGCATCTGTCTTAAATAGATACTTCTGCTCAGTATTTACTGAGGAGAAGGTAGGGCAGGGCCCACAGCTCAGCACCATGGACACAGGGGAGGGAGGTGTGCACTAGTCCCTTCACAAAAGAAAGGATCCTACAAGAGCTCGCTAAGCTCAGGATGGACAAAGCAATGGGACCTGATGGCATACATCCCAGGGTACTAAAGGAGCTAAGGGTGGAACTAGCAGAGCCATTATCAGAACTGTTTAGTGAGTCTCTGAGCACAGGAGAGGTCCCAGAAGACTGGAGAAGAGCTTATGTGATCCCGCTCCACAAGAGTGGTAGCAGGGAGGAGGCAGGGAACTACAGACCAGTCAGGCTTACCTCAGTAGTGGGCAAGATTATGGAGGCACTCCTTAAGGAAAGGATAGTGCAGCACCTGGAATCTATAGGAGCACAGGATTCAAGACAGCATGGGTTTACAACAGGAAGGTCCTGTCAAACTAATCTCATAGATTTCTTTGACTGGGTAACCAGAGTGGTGGACCAAGCTGATGTCACCTACCTTGACTTCAGCCAAGCTTTCGATACTGTTTCACATAGAAGATTAATTAATAAGCTGGGTAGGCTCGGGGTGGGTCAAAAGTTGGTCAATTGGGTGGCAAACTGGTTGGTGGGCAGAAGACAGAGAGTGGTGGTGAACGGTATAGTCCGAAGAGATGCAAGTCACAGGTGGGGTACCTCAGGGATCAGTCCTGGGGCCAGTCCTCGTCAATATCTCCATCTGTGACATTGCAGTTGGACTGGAGGATAAGGTTTGTCTGTTTGCAGATGACACCAAGATCTGCAACAGAGCAGATAATCAAGATGAGGTGGGCAGAATGAGAAGAGATCTGGATAAACTGGCAAAATGGTCGGAAGAGTGGCAATTGGGGTGTAACACAAAAAAGTGCAAGATCGTGCACATAGGGAAGAGAAACCCTGAAGCCACCTATAGGTTGGAAGGGGAGTTGCTGGCAATCACAGGGGAAGAAAGAGATTTGGGTATCATCATCATAGATGACCTGAAATCATCCAAGCAAACCACTAAAGCAGCAGGTAAGGCTAGAGGGATGTTGCGGTGTATTAGTAGGGGGATCGCAAGTCATAAGAGGGAGGTAATAATCCCTCTTTACAAGACACTGGTTAGGTCCCATATGGAGTATTGCGTGCAGTACTGGAGGCTGCACCTGCACAAGGACATTAACAAAATGGAGGTAGTCCAGAGAAAGGCAACCAAAATGGTGCACGGACTGCATCAGAAAACATATGAGAACAGATTAACAGAGCTCAATATGTATACCCTAGAGCAATGGAGGGAGAGAGGTGATGTGATCAAAACATTCAAACATCTTAAAGGCATTAACAAAGTGAAAGAGTCTAACATGTTTCAGTATAAGAAAAATAGCAGGACAAGAGGACACAGCATGAGATTAGGGGGAGGCCAATTAAGGGGTAATGTAAGGACATTATTTTTCACAGAAAGGGTGGTGGATGCATGGAATGGCCTACCTCAGGAAGTGGTGGATATGAGCACAGTGCAGGGCTTCAAACAGGCATGGGAAAGGCATAAGGGAGCAATACAGATGAGTATGAATAGATAGGCCATTGACAGGGTAAAGGCCTATGGCACATTCATAAGGTAAAAAAAATGGGCAGACTGGATGGGCCTTTCGGTCCTTATCTGCCGTCAACTTCTGTGTTTTTATGTTTCTGTGGATAGGCAGAAGGAGGGGGAGGGAGGTAGGTGAGGGAAAATAGGAGGAGAAGGTGTAAGAGTCTGAACTAACATAATGGAGGTGCAGTGAGCAGTTGAACATTGCCAAATTAAGGGTGGAAGAGCAAGCTTCACCCTGGTAGAGAGGAAGGCAAATTATTAGTGGGAGAAGGCTACACCAAGCAGAGGAGGAAGCCCAAGTTAGATAATTTGAGGTGGATGAGGGGCTACCACCAGGTGGGGAGAACCCTAAGTTTATGATCTGGGAGGCTGCAGGCTTTGATCTGATGGAAGAAGTTTAAAGTAACTGTGAGGGAGGGGATGCGGGGTTTCTCTCAGATAGAAAGGAAGCCTAATTAAGCAGTGGAAGGATACAAGCTTTGCCCAGGTTGGGGGAAGCCCTAATAAAACAGCATATGGGCTTCACCCAGATAGGGAGGAACCTGTAAAACAGGGCTGCTCCCAGATAACGGGGTGGCAGTAGTCAATCCAGTAGGCTCCTGCTGTTAATCTGCCTCCTGCCGATAGATCAAGCAGGAGGCAGATTAACCTCTAGAACATTGCACTCTTGTTGAAACGCTTGTGGCAGTAGAACAAACAGATTGTAAGGGCATAACTAGAGGTCAACACAGATACTTAACCAACAGCAGTTTAATAATGCAATAGATAAAACATAACAGATGGTCAGAACAGAAACCCTGTATAGATACCTATAAGCAGTACAATATAACAACTGGCAGTAACAGACCAGTGAACACCTTACAGTTGCCGAGAGGAAGTTGGGCAGAGTCCCTGGTGTGTCCCTGTGGTGCCTCCTCGAGGACTCCCACCCCTCTTGGTCAACTCTCTGTAGGACTGCTGGGAAGGGGGAGGCTTAACAGCTGCAGGAGAACCTGCTTGCTCACATTGCTCAAGGTGCCGATGTGAATGTGTCCTGAAGGATAAAGCAGCTCATGCTGCTTAAGGAGGCAGGCTGGGGCTGGAGAAAAGTCCTGGGAATCTTGCTTGAATAAAGTCCCCCCCCCCGGCAAGATGATAGTTCCAACTGTAAGGCTGGCATCTGGCAGTGTGTAATTAGAAAAGTATAGGTCAAACCTTTCACAGCTAGTATACAGTGCTGCTTCAATGCACAGTATAATTTGTGGTGCCCAAAGGACCACAAAACTTGGCAAATGAAGTGGTAATTAAAATTTGTACTTGTATATCTTTTTTTTTTCTTCTTTCAAACATATGTTTTACTCCTACTGCCATCCAGGTGTTACCTGCTTCTATTGTTGACACGTGCCTTATTTCCCAGCTATAGCGCTCCATTGAACTACTATTCCCCCAGAGCTTCTTGCCCTACCACAACTCTGGTATTCCCCTAAATTGCCTCTCTGGGAAGGGGCCCTCCTTGCAGTGCCTTGGCAGAAGCCGCTCCGCTAGCTACAGCAGCCACAGATGTAGGGTAATTTGACATGATCCCGGAGGCAGGAATTGGGATCCATGTTGTGCGTGAGGAGGAGTGGATACAATTTTATTCTTCTAATTGGTGGCTCCTTTTTATTCCCTTCTCCGCACATGTCATAGTGCTGCTGGGTGCTGGAAAGTGTGATGCCCCCCACCCACCCATATGCACTTATTCATTTCTCTGAACCGACACCTGTGGTCACCCAGATGGGCTAAAACCAGCAGTAGGTGATGCCATCTCTCATTGGAGGGGGAGGAGGAGTCTCCTGCCGGCCTTTCAGTGACTCTGACTTTGGATGTAAACCGAGATCTCTGGTGTTGCAAGCAGCAAAGAGGCAGCCATCTTTGTATTTTTTGATGAAATATTTCATTCAATTTATGTTACAAGGGTGAAAACGTGAGGTCTCTTTTTAGGCTAACCTCCTGGTTGCTCATGGTTTTACTTTTTCAGAGCCCGTGTCACAATTAATGAGTCTGTAGTTAGTGTTTTTGGTAAATCAAGTAGAATGGATTAATAAGTGCACATCTCAGGGCTCGGTGCCTAAATTTAATGTTCGGATTTGTCTAAAGATAACCAAAAAGGTGCAGACTAGGCCCGCCCACTGATGCAGCAGTACAACTATTATGCAAAGTGAATGTAGCATTGTCTCATTTCCCTTCTACTCTTTTTATACCTTTTCCTTGTGTCGTGTTTGTTCCTTCTCCTGCCATTTCTCTGTTTTGTTTATTTTTGTTACTCCCACCTTGTCTTATTTTCCCTTCTACAGAGTGCTTTCACGTTCATCTGTGTCCTTTCTCTCTATTTTTGCATCTCATGTATACTTCGGTTGGACCTTATTTTCTTCTGAGTTTTTTTTTTTAATTCCCTCTTCATTCCCCTTTCCCTACTTTACTTGATGCAGTCCTCACTCATGGTGTTGCGTTTTCTCCCTGTTTTGCTGGCAGCACTTGGAAACTGACTAATTTTGCATACTTTGCTTTTCCAATAATGTGAGATCAGTTTCTCAGGGCTGCTGCTTATCCTGAATTGTTCCCTGGGCCCCACCCGTTGTCCTAAGGGCAGGCAGATCCTGGGTCAGCTGCGTAGTAGCCTTGACTCTGGGTCACTTCTTCTGTCTCATCATGTCTCCAGAAGAGCAGCCAGTGCAGCCTAGTGGTTAAAGCACAGGAACGTGAACCAAGAGATTGGGATTTTAATTCAGATTCCCTTACTTTTTCTTTATTCTTAAAATTTCAAATGCTTGGTGATGCGTGGCAATGTGGTATTGCAGAAATCTACTCTAAGGAGAGTTAAGTACAGGAAAGAGTATGTTGTAGTACACTGACCCCTGATCATTGTTGGTATTAAACTGGCCCTGGGTTTGACTGCCCCGGCGCCCATGCTTGGGGAACAGTCTGGTAGGAGTGGTGTTGCAGATGGTTCAGGAATGAAGCTTAATTAGAATAGTGTTGTAAGGGGGAAATCAGAAAGTGTAGTGGGCATGATTTATCCTTGGGAGACCTCAGGCCAGATTTTAAAAATGTTGGATACAGGTAATGCGTGTTGGTCCATCAGCATCCACTGTGTCCCTCAGCCTTTTGAAGGTAGCAGTTGCTATTTTTGGAACTGCATTCAATTTGCAACAATCAGATGCAGTTTTAGGCAGCATGGCTCTCGCTGTGGAAGCACCTGCTCACAAGGACTAAGTCAGCCAAGACCAAAGAAACTGGTCTAGCTAACCTAGTCCTCAGCCGCTCCATCCAGGGACAAGAGACTGAGGCCACCCCTTTGAAAATTGTCCTGTAAGCATCACTAGCCTCAGGGCTTCGAAAGTCCAGCCCATATGTCTTCTTCAGGTTATTCAGAGCTCTGAGGAAAATCCAGAAGCCTCAAGCTGCCAGACGACTAAGTTTGAACCCTGGGACAATGAAGTAGCTTGTGGACTGAGATCCATTTTTTCCAGGGCATGTGCCCTTTAATTCAGCATTCCATGCATTTCATTAAGTGAACTTTTCCTAAGGTATAGCAGAATCGAATACATCATGTTTTTCTGTTGTGGCTGGAATAGAGACCCACATAACATTTGAAGTTGTATCTTTCACGTTTTTAGGTTTATTTTGTTGGATAATTTGTGTGCTCCACAAGTAAACATGACATTTTTCCACTACTGATAAACTACTGTATGCACAGTAGTAGTAGTATATTTTGGAAATAATACTACCATACTGAACAATAAATAAACTAAAAATTTTGCACCCTAGACACATCTGTGGCTTAGTATGTTAATCAACCTGGCCATCAATAAACTAGATGATGCAATTCTTATAGCCATATACAATACCAAAGTCTCAGCTGACTTTTTAAATGCAAGTAAATACTGGATACATAAGATTCACACATTCCATCCCAAGGGAATTAATGTGTTAAAATAACAATGCAAGTAAGACTCTTGTTAAGTTTGACTTTTTACTATCTTACTGTAGGGGTTGGGGGTGGTGGTAGAAAGAAGTAGGCTGCTGGTTAACTAGGATCTGCAGCTAATCCATCAGGTAGGGAAATGGGCAGACTGGGTGGGCCAAGCGGTCCTTATCTGCCATCAGATTCTATGTTTCTATGTTAGTGCTAATTTGTACCTTCCTCCACATTCTCTACTCCCTCTCAGGCCTCCCAATCACATTTGTCAGCTACACTACTTTATCTGTATTGCTCACCTGGTAAAATAATTCCTTCATCCCCTCCTTCTTTTGCTGTCACCTTTTATGGCCCTTCTGCTGCCTGTATATTCAATTGTCTGTTTAGGTAAATTTGTGCTTAAAGAACTGGTTATCAGTTTGAAAGGTTATACTTGTAAATAAATACTTTCTTTTTACTGTCTGTGCACTGTTTTGACACTAGGCAAAGCATGCTGATTGCAAACTATGATATGTGGTGTCAGTGAATTCCCTGTGGGATCCAGTACTTTTGGTGGATGTCAGATTTGGAACTGGACCCCAAAAGAGTTAAAGATGATCAGTTACCGCCAGTGATAACCTGCTTCATCTGTGTTGTGTGTGTTTAATGTCAAATGGTCAAGTTTTTTTGTTTGTTTTTGAAGGAGCATCCAAATGTTGAAAATGCATCCCCTAAATCGAAGGGAACAAGTAAGAAAGACAAAAGAAGGAATCAGCAAGGAAAAGATAGACCGCTCACTGTGTCCCTAAAAGACTTCCAATCGGATGTACCCATAGGTATGTGATCTTTTGTTGCTTGCTTTTGATTACTTTTCATATGAACAGTATCCTTTTGACATCGAGGGAGTAACTGGAGCACAATGACTTGATCAAGGTCACAGTGAGCCAATAGGCATGGTCAGATTTGAACCTGGGTCTCCAGTCTCCTTAGCCAGTGTTCTAACCACTTGACCATAGTGTCTTCCTGTTTATTTAATGAATCATAATAATACACCAAAACAAATTAAAAGGCATGGAAAAATTTGTAGGACTTCTCAAATTTTGAAAGTCCATGAAACAATCTTTCAAATAAGATATTGGTCTGACTTACTTATGGGTGTCAGCAGTCCAGAGATAAATCTGTAAATTAATTCAAGGCAATAGGCATTTAATTTTTTTTCAATATAGTTTTTTGTGGCATTTTTGTAGGTTTTAACCTGTTCCTGGCCCGAGGCACCGACAAATGTCCGTGCATGCAGAGACATGCACCACACCGTGGCACTAGCTCAGCCACTTCTGCCCACCCGTAACGATGCCACCCCCTCCCGCCTACGCTACCCACTGGACCTCCACCTAGTGGGAGCGGAACTAAGGTGGGGCGGCAACCCACTTCCGGGAGAGGAGAGCTGCTTACCGACTTGCTCAGTCCTACTTCCTCCCCACACGTGCCGGTACCCTGATGACCCGAGGTCATTCCCAAACCTGGGTCACCGTATAGCACGAGGTAAGGCAGGCATCCAGTGTCTCAACCCTCGGCACCACCAGACTGGCAGTAGTAGGTTGATTTTATGGAATCTTGAAATAGAAAGTGATGGCACTAAAGAGAAAGCTGAAATATCACCATAAAGCATGCCACCCAGTAACATCACATTGGGCATCACTCTGAGTCCCAAGATTCCATGAAATGGCTGCTGCCTTGATTTAGTTTGTAGATGATTTTGATACTTATGTACCACTCTAGTAGTGAATAAATTTGGTGAATCTTTATTTTTTTCCAGTTAGAATAGGAATTTTCATACAATGTATGTGTGATAGAAAAATGCTGGATAAATAATTTACCTGGCCAGGTTTTACATTCTGAATGAGAATAAATCTATCTTTTTCGAGGCTGTCTCCTTCAGGTTACACCTTTGGAACTTGCAGTATACTGCGCCAGCGCTATGACCGCATGAAAACCTTTCACCAGCCGTCAGCCAGGGGCCACCCACGAAAACGTCATGCACCTCCATGTCCACATAAGGCATGGGCGACCCCCTGTCTTCTCAGATCTTACTTCGAGTGGGAGCTCTTGAAGCAGGCTATTAGCATAAGGACTATGCCGCCAGGCACTAGGACCACACGGAAACCTTCTAGGTAGCAGTCTTCAGTGGGGACTGATGCCGGCTCTGCACCACGTCTGCCATTGGTATACTGGGGTAGTTCCCAGCCCCACCTCAGTTCTTTTCCCTGATGCAGACCCGTCTACTTCGGCTCTTTAGTTGCCTTCTAGAACTAAACTAGTGTTTTCAGCGAATTTGGAGTATACTTTATTTTTTTGAAGACAAATCCGCTTTTCTTTAGCATTAGTATCCTTTGCATGTCTTCTTTGCCATCGTCTGTTTCTTCTGCCGAGAAGAAGAGGACCAAGTGTGCGGTCGTCAGATCCCGGCCAAGGACAAGAATGAGGCCTGTGTCTTCTGCCTGGGGCCCGACCATGACACCAAGGCCTGTTCCATCTGCAGTGGCTTTACTGGCCGGACTCACATCCGCCACCTTAAGGCACTAAAGGCACAGATTTTAGAGCAGCAGCTGACCGTCATGCAGAGCTCACCCTTCCTCAAAGCACAAGGAAAAGAAAAAAGGATTCGGACCAGCGTAAGTCCCGTGAGAAGGACCGGGGTAGGTCTAAGGGGCGTTTGCACTCCCGGTCCCCGTACCACAAAAAGGCCTCTTTGGGCTCTAACTCTGGGGGCTTAGATCATTCCTTCCGCCTCTCTTACCACTCTTCTGTGTGGCAGGACTTCTTCACTCCTGCCAAAACCCCAACGTCGGGGAGTGGAAAGCGGGGCTCAGGCTCTTCTACCCCAGCCTTGGTTATGCTGCAGGCGAAGGCCACACCCATGCGGTCACCCTCCGCCTCGGGGGTCGGGACCTCCTCTTCGACTTCCGCGGGACCTTGATCCCTTTGCGCAAGGCTCTGACATCAGTCTGTCCCGAGGCTTCGGGTAAGACTAAAGAGCACCAAGGTCAGGAGTCGTAGGGGTAAACGGCATTTGCTCTGGCTAAATAAACCAGCATTTTGCATTGAGCAGCGCTATTAAGGGTTTCTTTTTACTGTTAGAGTGCTGAGTTCTTGGAATATTTGTATGTTGTTGGCCTGGCTGTCCTCTCTCAGCACCAACCTTTTCCTGCGGAGTCACAGCAGCAGCCAGTGGCGTTTCTCATGCAGGCAGGGGGCTTTGAAGATTTTCTCCTAAAAAAGACTGTTGTGACTATGGAGAAGCAGTTGCAAGAACAGGCCGCGTCATTAGCCCAGTCATTTGAACCCTGGCTGATGAAGAAGTCCTCGGGGAGTCACAAGCACAACAAGCATTGCGACTCCTGGTCCAGATCCAGGTCGCCATGGTGGCCAGTGAGCCTGTCTCACACCTTGTCACTATCCACCTCTGTGGCGGTGACTCTTTTTCTCCTGGCCAACTCTCAAACACTCAGGGTAGGACTTAGATGCTACTTGGCCTATTATGGCTGGTAGCGCGCGCTGTCGTTGTTGAGGATATGCCCACTGGTGACATGCCAAGCCGAGAATACCCGCCCGCCATACAGGGGTTGTCAGTGTTCTGGCTGCTGCCCTCTGACCATTGACTGGATGCCAGGGTTGGGTTCAGGCATTGGTGCTGCCATGCCCAGCAAGGATGGTATGTCGCCGTTGTCGATGAGGTTCCGTCCTCCATTGATATCCTCTTGTGTCACATCTATCATAGATGTGATAGGCACCTTTAAGGCTGCTCTTCCCAGGCCATCGTTCAAACATTGAGGGCAGGACTGGGCTTAGTCATTGTGGCGCCATCCACTAACGACAGGGTGCTGTCACCGCAGGGTATCCGTCCTTCATCAGCGTTACACGTTCCAACTCCTAGTACGTGAGGTGTCAACACCCAGGAGCTTCTCAGCATGTTTTCAGATGTGATCAGGCATTCCTGCAGTTTCCATGGGCAAGGAACTGTACCGCCAGTTCAGTCTTTTGACCCGGTTGCAAGCAGGAACTGCTTGGCTTCAACCAGTGATGGGAAGGAGTCATCCTAGTCTCTATAGACATGGTCTACACATTTATCCTCATTGGCCAGTTGGGTTTCTGCAAACCTGTTCTCTCCTGATGCACAGACCCACACAGCTGCTGGGGTTGGGTGCTTAGGGTGTTCTCTTTTTACGGGCAGGAGACTACACTTTCTTGCATTACGCACTAGGAGTATGGTATGAATACTGGGCTCCATTAAGTTAGGTGTGTAAAGGTTACCTCATTGCCTCTGACATTTTGGTCCAGATTAAGGACTAGTATTTTATTTTGCAGACCCTTTAGTAGGCGCTTTATGAACTAGCCATGAATGGTGGTTTTCTAGTGGTGTGGATATGGTGCACTATCCACATTAAGACAGTCTTTCTTTCCCTTTAAGTCCTGCTGTAAAATCTTCAAGCTAAGCTGTTCTCACCCACTGGGGTGGTATCCTCCTTTACCCCACCCTGTGATGTCAGATCTTCCTTTCCGCTGGAAGCATCAGGTCTTCTTTGCAGCTCGTGCTTGCGATGTAGGCTTAAATTTGTCTCTTGGGTGACTTTTCTGCAAATTGTACCTTTGGTTACAAATGGAGTGCAACAACCAGAAGTCTGGTCTCGGGTTCAAGCGGTGCACCGCTTGTAACCAGAAGATGTCGCACACCGACCCTCGCTTCTGTGTGTGTGTGTGTGTGTGTGTGTGTGTGTGTGTGTGTGTGTGTGTGTGTATATGTATTGTCTTGGGACTCTGCAGGATCCGCAGGCTTGCGGCCTGTGCCAGTCTGCAGCCCTCCACGTTGGAGGACCATTACACCCACTGTACATTAGGACATCCAGACAAACTGGACTCACCAGATCCAGTCCAAAGATGCCCACAGGGCCATTGTGGTGGCAGCAGGCTTTGCGGCATAGCTTGCCGCTCTCAAAGAGGTGGTAGCCCAGGCCATGGTGGGCACCAATTTGATCTCTGCGTTGCTCCCGGTGGGCATTGGTGCTTCATTTTTTGGAGTGTTTCAGCACTTGTGCCAGTTCCTTGCTACCCTTGGGGAAGGCTCTTCCTAGGGTCCAAATTGTCCAGGTCCTCAAAGTCTAAGAGGACCCGTTGCAGGTCATGGAACCAGGAGCGGGCTCACTTCTCCTGCCCCTGTGATTCTGCAGCTGGCTTGACGACTGTTGAGCTGTTGGCTTTGACTGAGCCTCTTGGAGTTCCAGTCCAGGCTGCTGGCTCCTCGGTGTCTCAGTTGGGCTTGTGGTCGAGACATGTGTCGACCAGCTGTCCAGATGTTTCTCGACCTGGTCAACCCATTGTCGGAGGATACTAAGGATGATTCACTTTCGAGGATCCCAGTCCGTTCAGCCCTCTCTCAGAGGGGCCAGACAAGCTAGCAGATCCAGCTGTCTCTCCTCAGGGGTTCCACGAGCTCTGGGTCATGCTGAGCAGATGACCCTCTCTCCCACGTCTCCTCCCCAATGACCTAATTGTTGTTAGCTAAGGTCCTAGTCAAGGTCGAAGTCTAGCTCAGAAATCTTTGCATTCCTCCTCTCAACAGTTGATCAAGAAGCACCATCACTGCTCCTCATCATCCTTTTCTTCGCATGAGGACAGGCTGTGCCACAAATTGTGATGTTATGAGGAGTTGCAGCAGTGGATTCTTGACCACGGTCATGCCACGCCACAGCCTCCAGTTCCACCCTGGTCACCCTCACTGCTGCCTGTTCAAACAACATGAAGTCTTGCTATATTATGACATATGCAGTTAGACCCAGCCTTCAAACTGCTCCGGAGGTGAAAGAGTTAACATTCCATGCCAGACATGGAATCTTGAGCACGAGCTCGGTTGAAAACTCTGTCTGTTGTTCTTCAAACTCAAACTGTCAGATTCTTTACTCCGCCTCACTGAACAGTCGCTCCTGAGATTTCTCCTGCTGCTCGGTTCATTTTGTCGGTTAAAAGTGTATTTTCTCGGTTTTTAAACCGTATTTTGTCTGTATTTAAACCCCCGTGGTATCGTAAGTAATAGATAGGTTTTACGTTATTTCTGTGTGGAACTTGCAAATGGTATTATCGGTTCGGTTTGAACCGATCAGGTTGTTGTTAAACTTAATTTATATTGCATTTAGAGTGCGGTTCCCGGTTCTTATCGGTTCTAAAAAAAAAACGGATTTCATTACGGTTTTTTCCACGACCCGTGACACGGTTGGGAACTGATAAAGGTGTCTTGCTTGGCGATTGCCATAAACGGGCAAGTTTTTGGTTAGGCTGGCACTATGTCTGAGAAACCCAAAGGAAAAACCGGGCCCACTGGGTTTCAACACTGTACTGTCTGTGGGGAAGCCTTTGCCAAGGCTGACCCACACACCACATGTGTTTATTGTCTGGGGTTTGACCACCTCAATGCAGACTGTCAGATTTGCAAGAATTTCCCTGCAGCTACCCTGGATAAGAGAGTTGGTAGGCTCAGGGAATGAGAGGCCAAGAAGTCCGCTGACCCGGATGGCCAGCCCGGTGCGGTGCCAACTGAACCAGAGGGAGTGCCCTCTGACCATGGCGAGACTTCCTCGGGCAAAAGGAGAGCTGACTCGGAGGAGTCAGTCCCAGCAAAGAGGACTAGAAAATCAGCAGGTGTGGAGCCAAAATTTCCTTCTCCAACTGCTGCAGAGATGGCCAAAGCGATCAAAATTGTCCAGTCGCTTTCCCCGGTTCCGACCGAACCGGCACCATCAGGTAAGCGGTCGGTTCGGTCGGTGCCACCGGTTCAAGAATATTGTATAGAAGAATTTTATGAACCAGAGGAGGGGGAGGAAGATTATGAAGAGAGTGAATGTGATTTTGAAAGTCTAGATGTGCCCATTGAACTGGACATCTCCCCAGACAGACCTTTCGGAGTGTCTCCCCCTAGGCTTTCTGAGTCCCCTTCTCATTTTATATTTTATAAGAAAGTGGCTGAAACCCTCCAGCTCCCTTTGGAAGAAGCTGTGGATGAACAGGAGGAGCCTGACTATGTGGAAATGATGGATATCCCAGAGTCTAGGGAGATTGTCTATTCCTTTACATAAATCTTTTAGAAACAGACAATAAAAATTTTAAAGCTCCTCACACTATACCTCCTGTGGATAAAAAATGGACAAGAGGTACACATTGTCAGGCTCTGATATGCAGTTCCTTTCACAACAATGCAGCCATGTTGGGGTAGTGCAGGCTGCAGCCTGTGATAAGGCAAATATTCCCTTGGCTTCACACTCCCCTGACAAGGACTCCAGGAGGATTGATGTCATGGCAAAGAAACAGTACATGGCAGCATCCTTGGGACTCATCAGGCAAATTATATGGCCTATGTTGCAAGATACCAGAAATCCAGATGGGATACTGTTATGGCTCTAGCGAAACAGGTCCCTGGCCAGCTTGCCAAGGAGCTGGAACAGGTGGCTGCTGATGGTATTGAGGTATCCAAGGTGCAGTTCCATGCTGCAGTGGACTCTAATGATGTATCTTCAAGAATCATGGCTACATCTGTGGCTTTTCGCAGAATGGCTTGGCTCAGGTGTACTAGCCTGTCACAGGATACCCAGGCTAAGGCCATGGATTTTCCTGTTGTGGGTAACTCTGTGTTTGAGGAGCAGACAGAGAATTACATGAAGAAAATGGATGAGTATAGGACCACCTATAGGAGTGCACAGGCCAAGGAAAGGCAGGCCACTTCTCAGAGGCAGCTTTCCAGGGGCAGGGGCAGGCGTTTTCATAGGCCTTTTTACCAAGCCCAGGCCTCCTCTTCAGCCTATGCCCAGAGGGGGTTCTTCAGAGGGAGGGGCAGACGGGGTACGAGCAGGCCTGCTCCCACTCCTCAGCCTAAAGCCCCTGCCAAACAGGCACCCTGATGGGATGGCCAGGGCCGATTCTCCATTATCTGTAGGGGGCAGGCTGGCTTACTTCGTCCAGGACTGGGAGTCTTTAACATCAGACAAGTGGGTCCTGGAAGTAGTAAGCCAGTGACTGGTTCTCAGCTTCAAAAAATTTCCAGAGATGAGAAACAGATCCTTTCCACCTGCAAATCCATCAGAGGCTCTTGCTCTAGAAACAGAAGTTTCAACCCTCCTGGCTCTCAGAGCTGTAGAAAGGGTTCCTCCCCTACACCAGGGCAAAGGACTGTACTCCGGGTACTTCCTTACCCCAAAAAAGACAGGAGAATGGCGGCCATCCTGGATCTCAGATACCTAAACAAGCACCTTTTAAAACCAAAATTCAAAATGGTGACTCTGGGAATTATTTTACCCTCTCTAAGGCCAGGGGACTGGCTAGCATCCCTGGACCTCAAGGATGCCTACTTCCATGTTCTCATCAGAAGCTCCCACCGAAAGTACCTCAGATTGAACTGCCCTCAGGCCATTACCAGTTCAGAGCAATGCCCTTCGGCCTCACCTCTGCCCCGCGGGTATTCACAAAATGCCTGGCAGTAGCAGTTGCTCATTTAAGAAGGCAAAAGATTGCCATCTTTCCTTACCTGGGCGACTGGCTCATAGTGGGCCAGTCTCCAGACCAAGTCAGATTACACCTTCAAGTTACCCAGCAGCTGCTTACATCTCTAGGTTTCCTTCTCAATCTCCCAAAGTCTTCAGCAGAGCTTAAGTACTTGACTTGGAAAATTGTGTTTTTTGGTAGCCATCACTTCTGCCAGGCGCATAAGTGAATTACAAGTATTGTCAGTGGAGCCTGATTTTATCTCCTTTCATAGGGATAAAGTGGTCCTCAGGACTAACAGAAAGTTCTTGCCTAAAGTGGTCTCGGACTTCCACCTTAATCAATCCATGTCTCTCCCTGTGTATTTCACTGACCACTCCTGCTCTGGTGAGAGGAGATTGCACAGTTTAGATGTCAAAAGAGCCCTTGGCTACTACATAGAGCGTACCAAGGGTCATAGGTTTGACTCCCTCCAACTGTTCCTCACTTATGGTGAGGTGGGTAAAGGGAAACCTGCCACTAAAAGATCCATTGCCAGGTGGATTGTCTCTTGTATCCAATTTTGTTATCAAAAACTGGGTAAGGTTCTCCCTTCAGGCCTGAGGGCTCACTCTACCAGAGGTACAGCTGCGTCCCTGGCTGCAGCCAGGGACATCCCTATCATAGAGATATGTCAAGCAGCTACCTGGAAAACAGTTCACACTTTCACCAAGCATTACTCCCTGGACATCCAGGCTAGGAGTGATGCTCAGTTTGGCACAGCTGTGCTTCAGAGCCTATTTCCTAAGTAGGTTCTGTCCCTCCTCCATGGAGGTACTGCTGTGTAGTCTGCATATGTCATAATATAGCAAGACTTCATGTTGTTTGAAGAAAAAATTACTCACCTTAGTAATGTTGTTTCTTCTAATGGAGTCTTGCTATATTATGACCTCCCCCCTGCCCCTCTCAGAACCTCTGCTTTTGGGATGTGGGTGGGCAGTGCAGTGTTGGCACTTAGTAGATGCCCACCTTGTTTTTCACCCCTCCTTTTGGGGTGTTTGGGTGTTGTTTTTTATTTTTTGGATCCCCTGACTTGAGTCTTTGTTTTGGGACCAAAAAATGTGTTAATATTTTAGTAGCCAGTTGGCTAGTGTAGGTTTACAGCTTCCACACAGAATCTTAGTGAGTTTTGCTCGTAAAGATCTGACAGTTTGAGTTTGAAGAACAACAGACAGAGTTTTCAACTGAGCTCACGCTCAAGATTCCATGCCTGGCATGGAAAGTTAACTCTTTCACCTCCGGAGCAGTTCGAAGGCTGGGTCTAACTGCATATGTCATAATATAGCAAGACTCCATTAGAAGAAACAACATTACTAAGGTGAGTAATTTTTTCTTCTGGATCCCCAGTCGAGCCAACACCAGCTTCTCCTCCCATTTGGGTGGAGCCTCTGCAGCCCTTGCATGGGGCCCTGTCCCAGGCTGCCCGACCTGCTTCCGGTCTCCCTGGTTGGCTGTCCAGCAAGATCACGCATTCGACGAGCCTCAGGAGGTCCATGGGGAGCCCAGGGTTGAGGGTGGTGTTAGAAGAATCCTCAAACAGTGAGGACTCCTCCATGCATTTTATTTGGACCCCAGCCTTCAACAGAGAGTCCACAGAGGTGCTCAACACTGAGCATGGGCTGGTCTGCTTTGGAGTCTTGCTCTGCCTCCTCTCAGAATCCGTAGGATTCCATCGGAGCTGGTCCAAAAGCAGGCCAAACACCAGCTGACAGATATACTGGACAGGAATGACTTCCCAGGGGTTGCTGAAGCCATTCTTTATCCCACTCTTGAGATTTGGCAGTGTCCAGCCTCTTGCCTGGCGCCTTTGGACTGTATGGTCTGCAAGTATGTGGTGCCCACTGTGTTGTTTCCCAGTTTCACTGACCATCCTTTAGCCAAAGGATTGGTGGCGGACTCTGTTTTCCGGTGGACAGGCAGCGTCAGGGATGTTGACAAACCTCCCGACAAGGAATCTAAGAAACTTGAGCATGCAACGAAGAAGGCCTATTCTGCCTCCTCCCTTGGCTTTCCGCAGACGTGCACTGCCATCATGATGGGCAACTTCACCCATTCCTTCAAGGGTGTCCTGGACCAGGTTCTTCCTTGCCTCCTGTGGACCTGGACATTCAGTTGGCTATTAAGATGGTCCAGGACCAGGGATGTTCAGTTGCCAAGCAGCAGCTACAGATAGCCTTGGAAACCGGCGACTCCTGTGCCAGGTCTGTGGCTGCTGCAGTTGCCATGTGGCGTCAGGCTTGGTTACAGATCTCCACCTTATGGCGAATACCCAACATAGCTGGCGGATATCCCCTTCTTGGGTACCGACCTATTTGGTCCGAGGTTAGACAGTTATCTCACTAGGATTGAGAATTCCAGTGCCACCTTGGATTCCCTTATGTCTTTTCAAAAGGACCCAAAACACAGTCTGTTGCAAGGGCACAATACCAGTGTTGTGTTGTCGCTGACTGGGACATCGGGATTTTCAGTGTCAGGGTCACTTTGTGCTTCTGCCACCTCAGCCCCAGTCGGGGCAGTTACAGGTCTGGTGACCTAAGCCTGCCGCCTCCTACTCTAAGAAGCCCAGGGGCCAGGGAGGCAGCACTTCTCCAGCAGTTGGTGCAGGCACCTCTCCCATGCTTGCCCAGTGATGGTTCTGGGGGGGTGTCACTCTCATGCCTGTCCTGCATCAGCCTTGGGTTCCCATGGGGGTCGACTTCACCATTTCTGGCACAACTAGTCTGTCATCACATCAGACAAGTGGGTGCTCTGCATGGTGGGTCACAGTCTGCTTCTAGACTTCGAGACTCTTCCCATCTACCAAGCCCATGCCCCACAGGGAGGCTGTGGTGTCCCCAGACATGCTGTCTGCCCTTCAGGCGGACATCACTCAGCTCCTTTAGAAAGGTGCTGTAGCTAGTGTCTCAGACTCCATGGCCAGGGCTTCGTATTCAGATACTTTCTGGTCCCCAAACAGAAGGGGGCTGGTGCCCCATATTGGATCTTCATGAACTCAATCAGTTCCTGAGGAGTTCTGGATGATTATTTTGAACCAAATCATTCCATCCCTGGAGCAGGGCTTGTGGTTCTCTCTTTGGACCTCCAGGACACCTTCTTCTACATCCCAGTTCACCCATCCCACTGACGGTTCCTTTGGTTCCATGCAGACAGGGTGCTTTTTGAGTTCAGAGTGATGCCACTCGGCTACTCCTCAGCTCCCAGGGTCTTCAGTAAGTGCATCGCAGTGGTGACAGCATTCCTGAGGCACTGAGGAAGCTGGGTGTATCCCTACCTGGATGACTAGCTGATTGCTGTTTCCTCTTAGGAGGAAGTGGAGAGGTCCATAGATCTGGACCTCCAGACTTGTTGGCCCTTGGGCCTTATAGTCAACCTGGTCAAGTTGGAACTCCACCCCTCAAAGGTCATCCACTTCATGGGGGCAGAGCTCAAGTTCCTTCAGGCGAAGGCCTGACTCCCAGTGGACCAGTTGGCCGATCTTACCTCCTTTGCCCAATCATTTCATGTTGAGCACTTGCGCCCTGCCTGGGACTTCTTGCGGTTGCTGGGGTACATGGTATCCTGCACCAGCGTGGTCCAGTGGGCCTGCTGGCAGATGTGCCCCTGCAATGAGAGCTGGCTCACCAGTAGTCTCAGTGCCTCGGTCACCTGGACCAGTCGGTCACGGTGACACAGCCAATGTGGGATGCCATCCAGTGGTGGCTCATTCTGGAACCACTCTTCAAGCAGCCGCCCCACAGCTGGGTGTGCTCCAGGAATGCTCACTACATATATCTCAGAATCCAGCACTATCCACCACTAAACAAGGCCACGACACAAAATATATGCCAAAAAAGTTTTCAGTTTAATAATACAGTAGTATAAACAAATGGTGCAAACCTCACAAATGCTGATGGCACTGAAGGGGCACTGCCTGCACTCCCGGCCTGTGCTATCAACATTTGTGAGGTTTTTGTGAAGGTTGCACCATTTGTTTATATTGCTGTATTATTAAACTACAAACTTTTTTGGCATATATTGTGATATGGCCTTGTTTGGTGGCGGGTAGTGCTGGATTGTGATTATATATGATAGATAGAGATATATAAATATAGATATATACACACACACATACATACATACATACATACACACACACACACACACACACACACACACACACACACACACACACACACACACACACACTCATTCTGGAACACCAGCAGGAAGGAGTCCTGTTTGTCTGCCCAGAGCCGACAGTCACTGTGACACATCTCTGGTGGGGTGGGGAGCGCACTTGGGGGCCCATGGGCTCTGGAACCCCAGGGAGTCCTGGTACCATATCAGTCTTCTGGAGCTCCGTGCGATGCGTCTTGCTCTGACTGCCTTTGCTCCATCTGTTTGCGGTCAGGCCATACAGGTCCAGACTGACAACATCACTACCATGTGCTTCCTCAACAGGCAGAATGGAATGCAATTCTTTCAATTGTATTGGGAAGCCCTCTGCACCTGGACCCTTGTGCACAGCTTGGGTGCTGATCTCATGGCGATTTACATAGCCAGAGCCTTCAACCAGCTGGCCAACGCCCTCAGCTGCGTGGACGAGGTGTCTTACGAGTGGTCTCTCCACCAAGAGGTGGGGAATCACCTGTTCTCCCAGTGGGGCACCTCCCTGTTTGATCTATTCACCTCCTGGGAGAATGCGAAGCTGAGGCTGTTCTGTGCCCACCCCGCACAGTGCAGAACACTGATGGGGGAATGCTTTTGCAAGGCCCTGGACCCTGGGCCTCCTGTATGGCCTTCCCTTCTTTTCCCCTGATCCACAAAGTATTGGTCAAGGTGCGGAGGGACAAGGCACGGATGATCCTGGTGGCCTTGGACTGGCCATGCCAGTTCTGATATCTAGATCTCCTCTACTTCAGCAGCAGGCCTCTATGGTATTTGCCTCTGCACTCAAACCTGCTCTCTTGCCCCAAGGGGAAGGTCTTGCATCTGGACCTTCAGTCCCTGCACCTGATAGCCTGGTTCCTGAGCATCTGGAGTTCCAGGCTTTGGGTCTCTCTGACGAGGTCCTTCATGTTGTAGGGGGCCCCAATGTTATGCCTTCTAGTGGAAGCACTTTTCCATTGGATGCCAAGGCAGGGAGCTAAACCCTCTGTCTTGTCACGTGGCTAGCATCTGAACTACGTGTTGTTCCTCTTTGTTGAGCCCGAGGTGGACGACCCTCAAGATGTACCGAGCAGCCATCTCTGCATATATGGCATGGGCTGGGATGCTGACGATGATGCAGGAGAAGGTGGTTGGGCACTTCTTTAAGGGCATTAACCACCTATGTTTGCCAGTGTGTGAACAACCAGCACCCTGGGACTACTTGTTCCTGGTATTGGCAGTGCTCATGGGCAGGTTAATTGCAACTGATGCTCAGGTGTGACATCTCTTACCTGTCATGGAAGACTGCCTTCTTGATGGCCATCACCTCCACTAGAAGGATCAGAGAACTCTGAGTACTTTTGGTGGAGTCTCCATACTTGGTTTTCCACAGGGACAAAGTGGTCCTTCGCACCAACCCAAAGTTCCTTCTAAAGGTTGTTTCAGAGTTTTTAATCAGGTGATTAACCTCCCAGTGTACTTCACCAATCCTACCTCAGAGGCTGAGCACAGGCTCCACATATTGGACCAGAGGTGAGCGCACGCGTACTACACAGAGCACATGGCTGGAGTTCAAGGAGAGGTTTGCCAGCTCTTTGTCACCTATGCTGAAGCCACACCTGGCAGACCAGCAGCTAAGTGGATGATTGGCAGGTGTATCATCTCCTGCACAGACCTCTGCTATAGGTCGGCTGGTAGGGAGTTTCCCATTGGGCTCAGGTCTCATTCCACCAGACATACCACTGCCTCGGTAGCTGCTTCCAGGGACATCCGTATCCAGGAGATCTGCAGGGCCGCTACCTGGAAGTGAGTACACACATTCATTTCCCACCACCACATCTACCTTGAATCACTCCAGGATGCTGGTTTTGGGGACTCTGTTCTCCAATCTGTTTTTCCTACATACGGCCTTTCTCCCCGCCTCCTGGAAAACTGCTAGGAGTCTGCCTAAGTGTGGATAGTGCACCATATCCACTCTCCTAGAAATGAGGGTTACTCACCAGTAACTGTATTTCTAGGAGTGTTATAGGGTGCACATCCACACAACCCACCTGACCTCTCCTGGCAAGTGGCACACTGTTCCCTGCTTCCAGTGTGCAGGATCTGACGTCACGGGGCGGAGCAGAGGAGGATACTACCTGGGTGGGTGAGTGGGAGGAACTTAGCTTGATGACATTCTGGCAAGTTTTAAAGGGAAAGGAATATATCAAAAATGGAAGCTTTGTGCTCAGTCAGGTAACAGGGTGCAGAGTGGGGTAGCAAGCCCCATAAACTAAACTTACAGAAAACCAAAGATGAAGCTCTGCACTCCACAGCAGTGAATGACTAGTAAACTTAATTCACTGTTAATCTTCAATTTATTTATTTCTTTTGACACTGTAGAGTTTAACAGCACAAATTAAATAACATTCCATCGTATTCAGTGGTAACAAAGAACAGTGACCGCTTTCCCGCGTTCGAATGAACACTCCCCTGCACTTCGACTGACTACAATGCCCCTACGCAGTCTTCATTAGGGGGTAGAGTGTGTTTCACATTATCCTCCTTAAATATTCCTTAAATGGTGCACATCCACACGACCCACCCAACCTCTCCTGGCAAGTGGCACACTGTTCCCTGCTTCCAGTGTGCAGGATCTGACGTCACAGGGTGGAGCAGAGGAGGATACTACCTGGGTGGGTGAGTGGGAGGAGATCAGCTTGATGACATTCTGGCAAGTTTTAAAGGGAAAGGAAGATTGCCTAGTTGTGGATGTGTACCATATACCACTCCTAGAACTACAGTTACAGGGGAGTAACCCACATTTCGCTTTCAGTTAGGAAGGCGTCCTTATCAGTTACTTTTATATCCCCTTGAGGAATTTAGATGTGATGGGCTCCACGATGGGTGTCTCTTTTGGTGTTTTACTTACACTCAGAGGGTCTTGAAATATTGTTTGTGTGCTTTTTTGTGTGTGGTTTGGTCAGTGCTTACATGAAAACTAGCCCATTCACCTTCCTAGGTCATACATGGAGCCTGCCAATCCAGGGGAAGCATAGCTCCATTCTTTTGTATAAACAAACAAACAAAAAAAAGACAGTCTTTACTTGTTGTTTTGCTTTTTCAAGAGACAGGGTACCCTCATCTTTACATAGTGCCTATCCAATGATCGGCCTGGCCTGTTATTTTACTCTCTGTAATAGACGATACAGTATGGTGTTTTTCTGGGAGGTCCATGTATAGTCCATAGAACATGTAGCTATGCCCCTTGTTTTTCTTTTTCGTTTGCTGCCATACTCTTTGCAGCTGCTATTTGGCATTCGGCATTGGGGTGCGCATTGGGATCGTCAACCCTAACTCTCACCCCATGACATGTGTAAAGCAGCAGAAGTATAGGAGAATGGGGTGAGAGTTGGGACCCACGATCCCAATACGCACCCCAATGCCGGTTGGGAGGTGGGCGGGGTCCAAGTGGGTTTTCAACCCCAACAGCGAATTTCTCACTTTTTGTCGCTGTGGAACAACCCTAACTAATGCATTAAACGGAGTTTTTTGCCTCTAATTTCCCTTCTTTTTGAGAATGATAACGAGAAATAGTGAATGTAATGCAGCGGCGGGAGCGTGGTGCCCTCCCGCCACATGTTGTGTTGTGGCATACTAACAGGGACAGCAACGCAAACAGAAATGCTAACAGTGGCGCACATGGTAACACAAGCACGAATGAGAACAGAAAGGGTAACGCACATGGTGGCGTAGATGGGAATGGTCTGCCACGTGATGTGTTGTCACATAGTAACATGGTGCCTGCAAACAGAAATGTCAATGGGCATGGTGATGTAAAGTGAAACAGTAAGATAAACAGTACTGTAGACAGAAATGGCAAAAATAACAGAAATGCAAGTGCAAATGAAAACGCAAAGGATAACGCACATGGTGGCGTAGACGCCAATGGTAAGTGAACGGTACGGATTCAAGCGGAAAGGGCAACAGTAACAGTAATGTAGCGTTATGGGCTGGTTTTCCCAAAACCTGCATTGAGAAAGACAGTGAGTACAAATAATGTATGCAAAATAATGAGTATCGATAGAAATGAGATCTTGGAATACTAAATACATTATATCTCAGGAACCGTATTTATATAGAAAAAAATTAAAAGTCATGTTATTTACAACTGTCCTGGCTATTTGAATCTTAGCCCCATCAGGGGCTAAGAAATTTTCCTACCTAAAGTCCGTATCTCACACCGCTTTCCAAGATACGGGCCCTGAAAGGCGCGGCTAATCAGAATGTTATCCTATGGAAAAAAGAAAAGTTCGAGCACCATAACTTTGCCTCCCTGTAATGTTTTTTCACCAAACTACTGAAAGGCACATCTGTGGCTGTTGGCTATCTTCCTCCAAATTTCAGGAAAAAGACCAAACTGCTATTTTGCAGCAGGGCTCCAAATGATTTCTGTTAAGTGTCGGGCCAGAATGTTATCCTATGGGAAAACGTCAATTTTGGAGTGCCGTAACTTTGCCGCCATGTGATATTTTTTCACCAAA
The DNA here is from genome assembly GCA_016271365.2 of Neoceratodus forsteri. Classification (NCBI taxonomy): domain Eukaryota; kingdom Metazoa; phylum Chordata; order Ceratodontiformes; family Ceratodontidae; genus Neoceratodus; species Neoceratodus forsteri. The sequence goes on from CM057453.1 coordinate 1,536,064,461, forward strand.
CTACTGAAAGGCACATCTGTGTACTGTTGGCTGTCTTCCTCCAAATTTCAGGAAAAAGACCAAACCGTTATTTTGCAGCAGGGTGCCAAAGTTCCTGTAATGCTTGAGCGCCGTAATGTTATCTATAGGAAAAACTGTCAACTTTGGAGTGCCATAACTTTGCCGCTGTGTAATATTTTTCAATACAACACTGAAAGGCACATCTGTGAGATGTCGGCTGCGTTCCCTCCAAATTTCAGCCCAAAACTCCCAACGGTTATTTTGCAGTGCAGTGCCAAAGAATTGCTGTGCATTTTCCCACAGACTAGAAAATTACTGTCGCACTTATGAAAGCTGCAGTGGCTTATGACACTTCGCGTGAGTACCTAAAGTAATTTTATGAAGTACTTTTCCAGAAATTTGAAAAACATATTTCTGGGGTGTTTTACCACAAAATAAAGACATGGCAAGCATCCTCAGGGCCCGACTAGGTGAATACAAAAGAAATTAGGTTGCTAGAGGGTCCCAAATTTAAATGCCAACCATTTTTCTGATCACCAACTGAAAACAAAATGGCCGATTTGCGAAAGTAACAGGCCCATTTGCGAAAGTAAAAATGCATTTGCGAAAGTGTTGAACTTTTTGTTAACTTTTCCCATTGACTTATAATGGGAAACTGTTTTTTGAATAACTTTTGAACCGCTTAATATTTTTTCACGAAATCTTGAAGGCACACTAGGGGACCCTGGCTGCCACGTTCCCTGAAGATTTTGGGCGATCCATAAACCGTCACGACTTGTAGGTGCGACCACAGAATTCAGAAAAGCGTAATGCAGCACAGATCACTTAATAACTCCGCAGCCGTATATCCGACTAATACGAAACTTGGCAGATCCCAAGGCCTATGGTTCTTGATCATAAATTCCAAATTTCAGGCAAATCCATCAAACAGTTGCAAAGTTATTAAGGTGCAAAGTTTTGGGGTTTAACATAGAAATGGCTCCTCAATTCCTAATTATATGGTAGCACTACCGTCGTTACCATTATTTATATATATATATATATATTATATATATATATTATAGTTTTTTTTTTGGATGTAATTCTTTGTATATGTACATGACAAGGAAATTCCAGTGCTAATTCAAGGCACCTAGAGAAAAAGACTGGAACTGATTGCATTCCCAGTTTTTTTTTTTTTTTTTTAACAGAGATATGGCAAAATCCATTTCTAGGTCATAAAACCATGCGCTCAGGAGCAGAGTGCTTTGATCCAAGGAATCTATTATAGTATCACATTTTATGAGGTGACAGGAAAGAAAACATCCTTCTAGCAAACCTGTTAAAATTCTAACAGGACACTGTGAATTAGCTTATAGGGTGTATACTGAAGCATCAAAGATTTAACTTTGCCAGTCATGTTACTGGTTAATTATTGAGCCAGAACATTGTGTTGGGGAAGTGCAAGAGTGACACCCGGTGGCCTAAAATGGAAGGGCCAGCCTTTATCCACAGACAGATATATAAATAGCCCAGATCAGGGCATTTTGATACTCTTCATCTGGATTCCGCTTGACGCACACAAGACATGACACTCCTGAGACCCAGTGACTGCCAACACACTTTTCCTCTGGACATTTTCTTGATCACAAGCACAGAGACCAAGAACCAGACAGAGACTGTACCTACTTTTTATGGACTTAAAAATATAAGATAGACTTGGCTAACAATTTTAGTGCGTTTTTCTGTATATCATTTTTCTGTTTTGTTTCTGTATACTGTAACTTAAATTAGTATATTCTTTTAGTTGTGACTATATTTAAGTATTTTAGTAAAACATTTGTTCTAGGGACATGGATATGTTGTTCATCCACACTTATTGGCAGGTTCCTTGCCGCTTTAAATCTTGCCGGAAGGTCTTCAAGCTGGCTCCTCCCACCCACCCGGGTGGTAAAACTCTCGGCTCCGCCCCATGAAGCCAGATCTTCCTTACCGCTTGGAAGCTCAGGTTCCCTCCTTAACACGCTGCGTTTAAGACTGGTTCCTAATTCTTGGAAAGTTCGAAATCAAAAGGTTTTTTGCTAAAAAGACTTCGGTCTTCTTCTCCTCGCGGCTGCGATGGACAAATCAACTCCCGGTTTTCGGAGGTGCCTTTGCAGGCAGAAGATGTCTAGGACGGATCCGCACTCCACGTGCGTCTACTGCCTGGGCCTTGAGCACGACCCGCAGGCCTGCGACTTGTGCTCTTCCTTTCGCGACCTCGTCCTTGAAGACCGTGCCCGATTACAACCTGGGGCGCCCAAGAAAAAATTCCACGGTGAAATCTAAAGAGGCCCGATTGGCGGTGTCCGCGTGCAGCCTTTCTGGCGGATCAGCTCGAGCAGATGATCGCCTCGAAGAGGAGGCGCGCAGGCCGCTTCACCTCAGCTGGCGGCATTTGTCCTGGCCTCTAGGTGCCTCGTACCGGGCTTCTTTTAAGGAGCTTTGTCTGACCCTCTCGACCAAGGGTGAGGGTCCAGCTTCTTCGGACCTTTTCCAGGTCCAAAAGAGCAAAAGTAAGTCTCTCCGCTGACGCCTGGGAGCGGGAAAGATCCCTCCCTTGTCGACAGTCAACTTCGACCTACCAGCTTCGCCACTGGCTTCACGGTGTCCCCGTCAGGCCAGTTGACCGAGACTCACGACGCTGTCGAGATTTTCTCGACCCGTTAGACAGGTTGTCGGCTGGAGAAGCTGAGAATCCCTCTCCCGGTTCCCCGGTGGGAGTTGAGGATCCCGTCGGCTGCGTCTGTGCCTCGGTTCCGGGCCTTTGGTGGATCGTCCGGGCGAGGGAGTGCCGATTTCGACACTTCTCCTCGCCTTCCTCGGCCTAGTCGAGACTCTCCGGTCTCAGTCTCGGACATCCTCGCGTCCACACTGATCCCGCCCGCCATAGGCGGTCTCGGTCTCGCACCGGCAAGCAGCGCCACCGCCTTCCTCGGATGAGGGAGGCTTCGCGCAGTTGCGCCGAGGTACGAGGAACTTATGTGGCAACAGTTCTTTGATCGAATAAGCCGACCCAGTCGCCTTCCCCGCCATTAAGTGGCTGTCACTGAGCAGCCAAAACAACCCTCGCTGTAGTTGAGGAGCCTGTTCTCAGGCGGTTGTTCGCCAATTCAGCTGCCCCACGATTCTGGTGGAACCTCCGCCTCCACAGCCATTAGTTGGGGCTCCACCAAAAATTCTCGGTCGGCCTTGGGTTTGCCCCATAGGCTGTCTGTCACCCTCACTCCCGATAAACCTCGGCAGGTGGAGGGTGGCTCAGGCCCGAGGCAGCTCTTTGAGGACTCTTCTGAGTCCGATGATGGTTCCTCCCTCTTCTCCAAGCGCATGGACTTGGAGTCCTCGGGAGTGCAGTCAATGGACGATAGCCCTTCGTCCTTCTTAGGGTTGCTTCGACTCATCTCGGAGTCCACCGGGATGAAGCTCGAACCCGTTTCTAAACGGGCCAGGTATCCCCTCACGGAGATTCTGGACTCGAGGGATTCTCCCACGGAGGCCTTTCCGTGGCCAGGTACAGTGGGTCCGCCTTGAACTTTGGCAGCGCCCTGCTTCCTGCCCTGCACCTTCGGCCAGGTTGGCCAGGAAGTATGCGGTCCCTACCAGTTCCTGTCAGTTTTGAACACCCCTCAACCCGAGGGTTGGTTACTGACAGCGTTTTCCAGCGTGCAGGATGCATGAGGATGTGGACAAACCCTCCCGACAAAGGAATCCAAGAAATTGGATTATGCGGGCGAAAAGTCTATGCTGTCCTCTCTCGGTTTCTCGTCAGGCCAGTTCGGCCGTCCTCATGGCAATTTTCTCACGCCTGTTGGGCTCCTGGATGAGGTTGTCCTCATCTTCCGCAGATCTGCAGACTACGGTCGGCAGGTGGGACCAGGGCAGGCAGTGGCCAAACAGCAGCTCCAGACTGCGTTAGACATCGGGGACTCATGTGCCAGGTCGGTGGCGGCCGCAGTGGCCATGCGTCGTCTGGCTTGGCTGAGGATATCCACCTTTACCTCAGATACCCAGCACAAGTTGGCGGATGGTCCCTTTTTGGGGACTGACCTCTCCGGCCCTGGGGTGGAAGGTCACCTGCAGAGGATCGAGAAGTCCAGTGCTACCTTGGACTCTGTCTCTTCCGCTCAGAAGGACAAAGGCCGCAAGCCTCAGCCTAAGCCCTTTCGTCCTTCTGCGCCTGCGGTGCGCCCGGCCCAGCAACGTCAGGGCCAGCAGGCTTGACCTTGGTATCCCAAACCCAAGCCGTCGGCTTCCTCCAACAGGAAGCAGGGAGGTAAAGGCCCGGGAGGTCCCTCAGCCGGTCTCTCCTCCAAGCCTGTCCAGTGACGGGCTGAGGGGTGTCGCCCCCATCCCTGTCACCTCACCCCTGGTTCCCCCCATGGGGGGATGGCTCAGACACTTCCTTTCCGTCTGGTTCGCTGTTACCACGGACAGGTGGGTATTGGAGGTGGTGGGAAAAGGCCTACCTCTGGAATTCGAGCAGGCCCCGCCCTTCAGAGCCGTCGCACCTCGGAGGGGCCTCGGGGTCCGCAGCCTCACTGGCGGCTCGCCGAGCCGACATCGCTCTCCTCCTCCAAAAGGAGGTGATCACGGAGGTGGAGGACCCCCCTTCAGACCCGGGGTTCGTGTCCAGGTATTTCCTGGTTCCGAAACGGACGGGGGGCTGGCGCCCCATTCTCGACCTACACGACCTGAACAAGTTCCTGAGGTCTCGAACCTTCAGGATGGTCACTCTGGCGCAGATAATACCATCTCTGGAACACGGCGTGTGGTTCTGCTCTCTGGACCTACAGGACGCGTTCTTTCACGTCCCTATCCGTCCGTCACATCGGAGATTCCTCTGCTTTCGAGCGGAGGGATCCCTCTTCGAGTTCCGAGCCATGCCCTTCGGCTTATCTCCAGCTCCCAGGGTCTTCACCAAATGCATGGCAGTGGTGACAGCATTCCTGCGGCGCCGAGGGGTCCGGGTGTACCCTTACCTGGACGATTGGCTGATAGCAGCCTCCTCCAGATGGGAGGTGGAGCGGTCCAGAGATCTGGCCCTCCAGGTTTGCTCTCAGTTGGCCTTCTCATCAACGAGGCCAAGTCGGAACTCGAGCCGAAGCAGGTGATCCTGTTCATCGGGGCAGAGCTCGACTCTCTTCGAGCCAGAGCACGGCTCCCGGCGGACAGGGCCGAGGTTCTTACCTCCTTTGCCCAATCATTTCTGGTTGGGCAATCGCGCCCTGCCCGGGACTTCCTGCGCCTTCTGGGTCTCATGGCGGCCTGTACCAGCGTGGTCCGTTGGGCGCTGGCACATGCGCCCGCTTCAGTGGGGACTGGCCAGCCAGTGGTCACAATGCTGCGATCCTTTGGACCAGCTAGTGATAGTGACCCAGGAGATGTGGAACACTCTCCAGTGGTGGACCGTTCCATTCCATCTGCAGGAGGGCATCCCGTTTGTCCGCCCCGAGCCGACGGTCTCTCTATCGACCGATGCCTCTCTGATGGGTTGGGGTGCCCATCTGGGGGAACACAGAGTGCACGGCCTCTGGTCCCCGCGGGAGTCCCGATGCCACATCAACCTGCTGGAGCTCCGAGCGGTCCGCCTAGCTCTCCTTTCCGCCGTTTCTCCGGGGTCAAGTGGTCCGAGTCCAGACAGACAATACCACGACCATGTACTACCTGAACCGCCAGGGCGGGACGTGCTCCATGCTTCTATGCAAGGAAGCTCTCCGCATTTGGTCACTCGTGCGCAGCCTGGAGGCGGATCTCCTAGCCATTCATGTGGCAGGAGCCTCCAACACCCTGGCCGATGCCCTGAGCCAGATAGGGGCTGCATCTCACGAGTGGTCTCTCCTGCCAGAGGTAGTAGAAGATCTGTTCTCCCACTGGGGCACACCTCAGGTGGACCTGTTTGCCTCCAGGGAGAACGCGAAGCTGAGGCTGTTTCATGCCCGCCCCCCTCAGCAGGGCTCGCTGCAGGGGGATGCCTTCTCGAGGCTGTGGACCCCGGGCCTGTTCTACGCCTTTCCCCCATTTCTCTTGATTTACAAGGTGCTTCTCAAAGCAAGGAGGGACAAGGCGCAGGCGATCCTGATAGCCCCAGACTGGCCCCGCCAGTTCTGGTACCCAGATCTCCTCAGCCTCAGCTCCAGGCTCCCGAGGCAGCTTCCAGCTCGCCCGGACCTGCTCTCAGTCAATCAGGGGAAGGTGTTCCTTCCAGACCTTCAATCCCTGCACCTGACGGCCTGGTTCCTGAGCGGCTAGAGTTCCAGGCCTTGGGTCTTTCCGACGAGGTCCTCAATGTTGTTGAGGCGTCCCTGAGAGTCGCACCAGAAAATGCTACACCTTCAAATGGAAGAGATTCTCCATTTGGTGTCAGGCAAGGCTTGGACCCTTCCTCCTGTTCCGTGGCAAGCATTTTGGACTATTTATGGTCCCTTTCTAGTCAGGGGCTTAGGTCAGCGACCCTAAAGGTGCACCTGGCAGCCATCTCTGCTTACAGGCGTGGGCGGGGGCAGTCGTGCAGCGCAGGAAAGGTGGTCGGCGCTTTTCAAAGGCCTTGATCACATTTCCCCTCCGGTGCGAGAACCTCCAAATCCGTGGGATTTACTGCTGGTACTGGCAAAGCTCATGGGCAAGCCATTCGAACCAATGCACAGGTGTGATCTCTCTCACCTGTCGTGGAAGACCGCCTTCTTGGTGGCTAGCACGTCAGCCAGAAGGATGGGAGAGCCCCAGGCGCTTTGCATCGAGTCTCCTTACCTGGTCTTCCACAGGGACAAGGTTGTCCTGCGCCCCCACCCGAAATTCCTTCCGAAGGTGGTGTCGGAGTTTCACCTTAACCAGGTGCTGACTCTGCTGGTGTTCTACCCCAATCACACCTCGGAGGCCGAATATAGGCTCCATACTCTGGACCCTAGAAGGGTGCTCGCTTATTATAAGGAGCGCACGGCTGAAATTCGGGGAGAGGTTCGCCAGCTGTTTGTCACCTACGCTGAAGCCGCATCTGGCAGACCTGCAGCCAAGCGGACGATAGGCAGGTGGGTCACCTCCTGCATAGATCGCTGCTATAAGTTGGCGGGCATGGAGCCTCCCAGAGGGATAAGAGCTCATTCTGCCCGTCATACTGTTGCATCGGTGGCTGCTTCCAGGGACGTCCCAATCCAGAAAATCTGCAGGGCTGCTACCTGGAAGTCAGCACACACCTTTATTACCCATTACCACATCGACCTTGAGTCACGCCGGGATGCTGGTTTTGGGGCCTCTGTTCTCCAGTCTTTATTCCCTAAGTAGGGGGTGTGCACCTTGCCTCCCTCCTCCCGGAGAACTGCTAGGAGTCTGCCAATAAGTGTGGATGAACAACATATCCATGTCCCTAGAAACACAGGTTAATCACCTGTAACAGAAGTTCTAGGAATGGTATATGTTGTTCATTCATACGACCCACCCGACCTCCCCAGCTTCAGCGCACAACCTGAGCTTCCAGCGGGCCAGATCTGGTGTCATGGGGCGGAGCCGAGAGTTTTACCACCCGGGTGGGTGGGAGGAGCCAGCTTGAAGACCTTCCGGCAAGATTTAAAGCGGCAAGGAACCTGCCAATAAGTGTGGATGAACAACATATACCATTCCTAGAACTCCTGTTACAGGTGAGTAACCTTTATTTTTCCTAAAGAATTCTGCCTGCGTCAGATTTCTATATTTGTGTCGTGACTGTAGAAGTTTTATTAATAATCTGTGACAACTGTTAATTGCTTAGAGGGGCCACATAAGCAACCAAATTTACAAAAAGGGTCTGTAAGGGATCTGGAAGGATAGGGAGAATACCAGAGTCTGTAGAGATTTTGAGCCAGGTTGTTGCATGTCCTGTAGGGAGAAGGCCAGATCAGAGGTTACGCTGCTACCCTCTAAGAGAGTGTGACACATGGGCCTTCCTTCTTTGTGTAATAGCTAAGAAAGGGTTCATATTTGGCCACAAGACTTGAGACTGGTATTGTGCCCTTATCCAGAGTTAGAGGGATGCCCTGGATCCTCATGAGAGAGGTGCAGTCGTGACCTCTGCAAGCATTCAAAAAGGACGAGGAGGGTATCCCTGCCCCCCCATCACGGAATTGCACTTAAGGGTGGGCACTGTGAGCTAAGTGGGCCTGACCCCCAGGAGTGGGTTTGTGACAGATCTGGTGCGCTGTGGTGGGGATCCGAGAGATATGGCTGCATAGTGTTGCGATTCGAGAGAGATTGGTGGCACAGGCATGATAGTTGGATTCGAGCCCAGTGTATTAGATTGATAAACTGAAAACAGTCCACATACAATCAAGGCAGAGATTTAAAAAAATATATACTCTGTGTGTGTATATAGTATATATATATATATATATATATATATATATATATATATATATATATATATATATATATATATATATATATATATATATACACATACATACACACTGTATGTGTATATATATGTATATATGTATATTACGTACTACCATAGTTAGGTTGAGTATCCCATTTAAGGTTAAATGGTGAAACTTTGTACCTTAATAACTTTGCCACCGTTCAACGGTTTGTCTGAAATTTGGCGAGCACGGGCGTAACCATAGATCTTGGCTCTGCCACACTTCGTGACGGTCAGATATCACGGCTGCGAAGTTATTAAGCAACATTCAGGTGCAAGTATTTACGCTATGATTCTTTGCTCGTGCTTCACAGTGTGCACGGTTTGTGCGACTGGTTCAAAAACTTAAGGGAAAGTGCAGCCGGGGTCCCCGATGTGCCTTTTGAAGATTTTGTGAAAGAATATTGAACGGTTCAAAAGTTATTCAAAAAACAAGTTTCCCATTAAAGTCAATGGGAAAAGTTAACAAAAAGTTTGACAGTGTTGCAAATGCACTTTTTAGTGTCGCAAATCCGCCATTTTGTTTTCAGTTACTGATCACAGAAATGCTTGCCATTTAAAATTGGGACCATTTAGGGACATAATTATTTTTGTGTTTACCTAGTCGAGCCCTGAGGATGTTAGCTATGTCTTTATTTTGGGGTTAAACATCCTTGAAATATGTTTTTCAAATTTCTGGGAAAAGTAGTGTTGCAAAGTAGTGTCGCACTTTTTTGTGAAAGGTGTCGCAGATCACGACACTACTTTTCAACACTATGGCTAAAATGACAGGAATTGTTTGCCACCCTGCTGCAAAAGAATGGTTTGGTCTTTTGGGCTGAAATTTGAAGGGAAAAGAGCCAACATCCCACAGATGTGCCTTTTGGTGGGTTGGTGAAAAAATATTACAGGACGGCAAAGTTATGGCACTCTGAAGTTCACGTTTTTCCCATAGGATAACATTACGGCATCTGCCGAGCCTTTCGGGGCCGTATCTCGGAAACTCTGCAAGATACTGACTTTTCGTCAGAAAAATGCTTAGCCCCCCAAGTGTGGGCTAAGTGCAAACCTAGCCAGGAAAGTCTTGATTCACACGAAACGTTTATTTTTTTTTCTACATCGTACGGTTCCTGAGATATAGCAATTTAGTATTCAAATTCCTCATTTTCTGCTCAGAGCTCCATTATTATGTATGCATTCTTTGTACTCACTGTGTTTCTCTATGCAGCTGTTGGGGAAAACCAGGGTGTGCGCTTATGTTACTGTTACCCTTACCATTTCCCCTTGTGGTTCCGTACCCGTTTGCGTTACTGTTCCTGTGTATGCCACAGTGTGCGTTACCCTTTGCGTTTTTGTTTGCGCATGCATTACTGTTACCATTTGCGTTTCTACTTCTGTTTGTCTTTGCGTTTACATCTGCGTCACCGAGCGCATTTTCATTTGTGTTTGCGGCCGCCCTGCTGTTTGCGTTTACGTTTGTCTTTCATTCCATGTCGTCGTTGCTCTTACCGTTACCATTTGAGTTTCCATATGCGCTTGCATTCACGTTTCCGTTTCTGTTTCCTTTGGCATTATTTTTGCCGTTACCATTTGTGTTTCCAATTGCGGTACCGTGACTGTATGCGTTACGGTTTGCGTTTCCGTACACTCTTGTGTTTGCGTTTCTGTTTCTCTTTGCTTAGGCGTTATTGTTGCTGTTACAGTTACCATTTGCATTTACAATAGTGGTACCGTGACCATGCACATTACCAGTTGCGTTTCTATACGCGCTTGCGTCTCCATTTGCGTCACTGTTCACTTTGGCGTCAGTTTCCGCTTGCTTTTCTATTAACATTTGCTTTATCATTTACGTTTGCGTCACCATGTGCATAAACGTTAGCACTTGCGTTTGCGTAGCAGTTATTACTGTGTCACACAAAATCACGTGGTGGGAGTGCGGGCCCCGAAGGGCCCACGCTTCCACCACCGCATTCCATTCATTATTTATAGTCCTCATTCTCAAAAAGAAGGGAAATTCATGCCAAAAAACTCAGTTTATGCATCAGTTAGAGTTGTTCCCCAGCGACAAAAGCGAGGAAATTCGGTGTTAGGTTTAAAGTCCCCTTGCACCCCCAGCCTGCCCCCAACCGGCATCGTGAGTGGGGCGCTGGGGTCGTCGATCTAACTCTCAACCCATTCTCTATTCCAGCCTTTTGACATGTGATGGGGTAGAGTTAGGGCCGACGACCCCAATGCACACTCAGATGCCGGTTGGGGGGGCAGGCTTGGGGGAGTGCAAGGGGGGCTTTCAGTCCTAACACCGAATTTCCTCACTTTTGTCGCTGTGGAACAACCCTAGCTGATGCATTAAACTGATTTTTTTTTTGCCATGAAAATATATATATATATATAGTGTGTGTGTATATAATATAAAATTTGGTTATAGTATAAAGATCCCTACCTGTTGTTGTTTTTTTTTTTTTTCCCTCAAGTGTAAGCTAGTATAGCAGTAGTTAGGGAAGACGATGGCTTCCATCTACAGTGAATACACTGCATACTACTTGAATCAGTTGTGTTAAGAAAAAGGGGTCCAGTGTGAGGGGCGAACCAAAAGGCATCTCATGGAGGCTCTTGTGGTAGCCGATGAGCAAGCGACTGCCCAGGACCTCTAGTCACAGCCAGTGACTGAAAGGGACTAGATCTTGGGCATGGAGGTGCCAAGGGACGTCACAGAGCCCAGTCCCAGGGGGGAGGAAGACAGTAAGACGAGAGGTAACCTGGAGCCACAGCGCCAGGGGACGGTCACCACAAAGCTGGAGCCAGAAGGGATCAGACTGCAGCTGGGGTTGAGGAGATTGGAGCTGGAATTCGAGCAGAAAAAGTTTGATGCCCAGCCGTAAAGGGAATTTGAGCAGAGGAAGTTTGAGCTGGAGATGAAGAAAAAAAAAAACGCATCGGAGAGAGGTAGAGAGAGAGAGAGAGAGAGAGAGAGAGAAAAAAAAACGTGTCAGAGTTTGAACTGGCAAAGCTAAGATTCCAATGACCAGCGTCAGGCAGGGGTGAACCTGGAACTCCAGGACTTGGGTATGAATTAAATTCCAGATTGATAGCTGAATTTAAAGAGGGGGAGGATATGGATGCATTTTTGAATTTGTTTGAAAAGGTATGTATCCAGGCTAAAATACCCAGGGAGTCCTGGAGCTTTCAGCTATCCCTGCTACTTACTAGGAAAGGGCGTGATACACTAGACCAAAAGGAAAATCAAGACAGTAGTAATTATGAGAAACTTAAAGCTGCATTGCTTAAAAAGTATGCTCCATAAGCTCCGGAGAAGCCCTGACATGAACTATGAGGAACTCTCCACAAAGCAATGTCAGTTTTTGAAACGTTGGTGGAGGGAAGTGAAGCAAACTCTGTAGAGAAAATTGAGGAGGTTGTATTTTTGGAGCAGTTCTTTTGGGCTTCACCAGTAGAGCTAAAAACCTGGTTAGAGGACCGAGACCCCAAAACAGCGCAGCAGGCTGCAGAGCTTTCGGACCACTATATCAGGAGCAGGCCTGCTTTGAAGGGACGTGGAGAGGGTGTGGCAGCACAGAAAGGGAAAAGCACACCTTTAGGGCAGCTAAAACCCTTACTGCTTCCACAGAAAGAGGGATGCCCCAGGTTACAAAAAAAGGATTGATCAGATAAAAGAAATGATGATTGTTGGTTTTGCAAACAGCCATAGCATCTTGCTAGACAGTGTCTTAAAAAAGGCACAGAGCAGACAAAGTGGTGCTCGAACAGAGTTGGGTGCACTGTGTATCCCTGAAAACATGCCTGTGAACATGAGGGAGCACATACAGCCAGTTACTGTAAATGGGGTGCAGACCCATGGGTTAAGGGACACGGGGGGGTATCTCTTACCCTAGTAAAATGGGATTTGGTTGAGCCTGAACAGCTTATAGCTAATCAGTTCGTAAAAGTAAGGGGATTCACTGGGGAGGACAAAACTAGCTAGTATTCTCCTGGACTGGGATGAGACAGGAGAGAGGGTGCAGAAAGTGGCTGTGGCAGACAACCTCGCCTTGGATATGATTATAGGGAACAATCTCCAGGAGGGGGTGGTGTGTGCAGTTACCCACAATGAGACAGCAAAGGCCGATTGTAGTTCCTTGGACCCCATAGAAGCCCCTGTGGAAAATAATGGGAGGCTGGTTCCCCAGCCTGTGTCTCCTGAAATGGATAGTAGTGAAAGGGAAGTAGGACTGCCTCATATAGCAGTTCACAAAACAGCTCCAGAAAGTTACTCTGATGAAGGAGGGATAAACAATGGTCAGAAGGTTACGGTTGGCAGTGACCCTGATTGCCCTGACACAAGAGTTATGGACCCCAGTTTAGGAACTGAAGGGGACATGTCCCAAGCCTTGGGAAGATGTGAAGAATTTGCCGCAGCTCAGAGGACTGATCCTAGTTTGGAGAGGCTGAGGGCTTGTGCAGAATCTGACGGGATGCAGGAAGGTGATGTGAGACAGAGTATATTGGGACAATGGAGTGTTATGTATGCAGGACGTAAGGACACAGGGAGGGGTGATGGGCAGGAAGCTTGTCATTCCCCAGGGGTACCGTGAGCGGCTGCTCAAGATAGCTCATGATATCCTCATGTCCGGACATCTGGGAATCGCGCGCACCATGCAGTGATTGGCCCAGAATTTCTATTGGCTCAACTTCACTCAGCAGGTGAAGGAATATTTGCAGGTTTTGTCACCGGTGCCAGCAAATAGGGAAGGCAGGAAGTAAAACCAAAGCTGCCTTAATTCCATTGCCCATTGTGCAGGAGCCATTGCCGAGGGTAGGAATGGATATTGTGGGACCTTTGAGTACCCCAAGCTCCTCCAGGAAGAGGTTTATCCTGACAGTGGTAGATTATGCCACCCGATACAGAGAGGCAGTTGCCCTATCCTTACTTAGGACAAAGTGGCAGACGCCTTGCTAGGGATTTTCTCCCGTGTCAGGTTTCCACATGAAGTTATCACTGATTGAGGGGGTACCTTCCTGTCGGACCTGATGAAGTGTTTGTGGGAGAAGTGTCAGTTGGTGTAGATGCACATCGCACCTTATCACCCACAAGCCAGTGGGCTGGTGGAAAGGTTTAATGGTACCCTAAAATCGATGCTTCAGGCATTTGCTGAACAGCATGGGAGGGACTGGGAGAAATACCTTCCCCCACCTGTTTGCATACAGGGAGGTGCCCCAAGAGTCGACAGGGTTTTCCCCCTTCAAACTCTTATATGGACGTAGAGTGCGTGGGCCCCCTACACTTGATCCTGGAAGACTGGGAAGGCAAGTATGCCATGCAGGGAACTCCCATAGTGGAGTATCCTAAAGTTTAGGGAAAAGCCGAAGAAGCTTATGGGAGCAGCCCAGAGCAACCTGTTAGCCACCCTGCAAAAGCAAAAGGTCTGGTATGATCACAGAGCCAGAGCTCGCTCATGCAGTGTAGGTCAGAAAGTCATGGTCCTAATCCTGGTCCGGAAGGATAAGCAGCAGGCTGAGTGAGCAGGACCGTACAATGTAGTCCAACAGGTTAATGACGTGAACTATATTGTAGAACTGCCTGACAGGAGACATACCCATGGAATGTACCATGTCAACATAATGAAGTCATATGCAAGATAGGGCAGACATGGTATTTGCAGTGTGTTGTCCTGGGGAAGGGATGAATGAAGAAGACCCCCCCCACTGGACGTGCTGGAGGAAAGCAAGTGGGAGTCCTCTGTGGAGGCAATCAGACTGTCACCCCAGTTGCCCCCAGAACAGACCCAGGAAGTGAGGGAGGTTTTAGCAGACTTTGTCCGTCTGTTTACGGCCAAGCCTGGACTAATCCCCTTAGCGAAACACAATGTAGACATGGGGACGCAAGTGCCCATACGGCGTACAGCCTACCAGGGTGTCTGAGGCTGTACTAAAGGACATTAGGAAGGAGGTGGAGGAAATGCTTGATGTAGGAGTAATCTAGAAATCCCACAGCCCCTGGGCCTCACCCATAGTCCTCGTTCCCAAGCCAGATGGCTCTACTTGCCTTTGTGTGGACTGTCGTGGACTCAACGCAGTCACGAAGTCTGACGCCCACCCAATGCCACAGATGAACGAACTACTGGACAAGTTGGAAGAGGTGACATACCTTACCACAGTTGACTTGACAAAAGGGCATTGGCAGGTGTCGTTAACTGCTAGAGCTAGGGAGAGGTTGGCCTTCATCACTCCAATAGGATTATTCGAGTTCAAGGTAATGACTTTTGGAACGAAGAATGCACCTGCCACCTTCCAAAGGTTGGTCAACCAGTTGTTGCATGGTACTGAAGTGTACGCAATGGAATATCTGAATGATATTTCCATCTTCAGTGCCAGTTGGAAGGAACACCTCTCCCACCTGAGGGAAGTGTTGGGCAGGATACAGAGGGCCGGGCTCACTGTCAAGGCTGAAAGTGCCAGGTGGCCATGGCGGAGGTGGCATGACTAGGACATATAGTAGGATGGGGGCAGCTACATCCCAGTCAAGCCAAGAATTAGGCGATAGAGGCATGGCCCAGGCCTGAAACCCAGAAGCAGGTTTCCTAGGGACTGCCGGGTACTATCGAAAGTTTGTACCAAATTACAGTACTCTGGCAGCTCCCCTCTTGCCTTCTAAAGAAAAGAATGCCCAAACAGGTAACATGGGAGCTAGCCTGTGAACGAGCCTTTGCCTGGCAAAAGGAGGCACTGTGCAGTGCCCTTGTGTTGGCTAGTCCAGGCTACAGTAAACCATTTGTAGTGGAGACAGATGCCTCAGATGTGGGGATTGTAGCAGTCCTCGGTCAGACCTCTAACCACGGGAGAGATCACCCCATAGTGTACCTTAGCAAAAAGTTGCTTCCCTGGGAGCAGGCCAATTCCACAGTTGAAAAGGAATGCCTTGCATTGGTATGGGTCCTGAAGAAATTAGAGCCATACCTCTACGGGAGGCACTTTGAGGTACAGACCGATCATAACCTCCTGGTGTGGCTGACAAAGGTGGGTAAAATAAATGGTTGACTCTTAAGGTGGAGTGTTGCCTTACAGGGCTACGATATGACCATTACCCACAGGGCCAGATTGGCCAATGCCAGTGCAGACTGACTATCTCGCTAGTTAGAGCAGTGAACAGAATTTGTGAAAATCATACAATGCATAGGGATGGATTCCCTCAAATTCAGTTTAGGAGGGATGTGGCGAGCTACCCAACTGCTAGTCCTTACTTGTAGATATAATTATGGTGTGTGTGTGTGTACTTTTTTTTTTAATGTAATTCTGTGTATATGTCCATGCCAAGAAAATGCCAGTGCTAATTCAAGGTACCTAGAGAAAAAGACTGGATTTTTTTAAAGGTGTTTGGCCTTCTTTTGACCTGCAGGCCAGCTGCTTGCCAGGTACCGAGACTGCATTCTCAGATTTTTTTTTTAACAGAGATATGCCAAAATCCATTTGTAGGTCATAAAACCATGCACTCAGGAGCAGAATGCTTTGATCCAAGGAAGCTGTTATAGTATCACATTTTATGAGGTGACAGGGAAGAAAACATCCTTCTAGCAAACCTGTGTGAAATTGTAACAGGATACTGTGAATTGGTTTATACGGTGTATACTGATACAAAGTTTTAACGTTGACAGTCATGTTACTGGTTTATTATTGAGCCTGAACATTGTGTTGGGGAAGCGCAAGAGTGACACCCGGTGGCCTAAAATGGAAGGGCCAGCCTCTATCTACAGACAGGTATATAAATAGCCCAGATCAGGGCATTTTGACACACTCTTCATCTGGAATCCGCTTGACACACACACAAGAAGCCAAACTGCTGAGACCCAGTGGCTGCCAACACACTTTTCCTCTGGACATTCTCTTGATCACAAGCACAGAGACCAAGAACCAGGACTGTACGTACTTTTCATGGACTTCAACATATAAGGTAGACTTGGTTAACAGTTTTAGTGTGTTTTTCTGTATGTAATTTTGGTTCTGTATACTGTAACTCAAATTAATACCTTCTCTTAGTTGTAACTGTATTTATTTTAGTAAAACATTTGTTTTCCTAAAGAATTCTGCATGCGTGAGATATCTGTATTTATATTTGACTGTAAAAGGTTTATTAATAATCTGTGACAACTGTTAATTACTTAGGGGGACCACCATAAGCAACCAGATTGAGAAAAGGGTTTTTAAGGGATCTGGAAGGATAGGGAAAATACCAGAGTCTCATACCAGAATCTGTAGGGATTTTGAGCCAGGTTGTTGCATGTTCTGTAGGGAGAAGGCAGATCAGAGGTTACACTGCTACCCCCGAAGAGAGTGTCATGCCTGGGCCTTCCTCATTTATGTAATAGCCAAGGAAGGGTTCATATTTGGCCAAAGACTGGTATTGTGCCCTTGTCCAGAGTTAGAGGGACACCCTGGATCATAGTGGCAGAGGTGCATTCGTGACCTCGGCGAGCATTCAAAAAGAATGAGGAGGGTATCCCTGTGTCTTTTCTCCCCAATCACGGATTGCACTTAAGGGTGGGCACAAGTGACTTTATATTGGAAGGCATGTCTGAGCAACCCAGAAAAAAACTGGACCCACTGGGTTTCAGCACTGTACTGAGTGTAAGGAGGCCTTTGCTAAGGCCGACCCTCTCCTCGTATGTATGTATTGTCTGGGGTTTGACCACCTCAAGGAAGACTGTCAAATATGTAAGAACTTTCCCAAAGCCACTCTGGATAAATGTTTGAGTAGACTAAGGGAGAGGGAGGCTGAGAAGTTCGCTGACCCAGATGGCCAGCCCGGTTCAGTTGCGACTGAACCTGAGGAAATGCCTACTGACCTGGGCGATACCTCTTTGGGCAAACAGAGAGCCGATTCTGCTGAATCGGTTCCGAGTAAAAGAAAAAGGAAATCAGACGGTTTGGATCCGGCCCCCCATGGTCTGACTGCTGATGAAATAGCGAAAGTGATTTCAGTTGTTCAGTTGCTTTGCCTGGTTCCAACCAAACCAGTCTCAGTTCAGAGCCGATTGGTTCGGTCGGAGGTACCTGCTTCAGAAATGGATCCTGAGGCATACTATGAGGGCGATTGGGAGGAGGTTGAAGATTATGAAGAGGAACAATGTGAGGGCCTAGATGAGCCAGTAGAGCCTGACATCTCCCCAGACCGGCCTTCTCAGGCTTCTCCTCCCAGGCTTTCTGAGTCTCCTTCCCATTTCTTGTTTTACAAGAAAGTGGCTGAGACTTTTCAGCTAACTATGGAAGAGGCTGAACAGGATCAGGAAGAACCTGACTATCTGGAAATGATGGCTGTCCCAGAGTCAAAGAGGGTGTCTATCCCTTTACACAAATCCTTGGGGAAGCAGACACAAAAAATTCTACAATATCTTACATCCATTCCTCCTGTGGAAAAAAGAATGGACAGGAGTTATACTTTGTCAGGTCCTGGGGCGGAATTCCTTTCAACTCATAGCAGCCATGTTGGGGTAGTACAAGCTGCAGCCTGTGACAAGGCTAATATTCCTTTGGCATCTCACCCCCCAGATAAGGATTCTAGGAAAATGGATGCCATGGCAAAAAAGCAGTACTTGGCGTCCTCTTTGGGACTCAGGCAATCTAATTACGTGGCATACACTGCCAGGTACCAGAAATCTATGAGGGATACGGTTCTGGAACTGGCTAAGGATGCCCCTCCCCTGCTGGCCAAGGAGCTGGAGCAGGTGGCTGCAAATGGTATAGCGGCATCTAAGGTGCAGTTCCACAATGTTGTTGATTCCAGTGATATTCATCCCAGGGTCATGGCTACATCTATCTCCATGAGGAGAATTGCTTGGCTTAGGTGTATCAACCTCTCTCAGGATACCCAGCCTTAGGCCATGGACTTTCCTGTAACTGGTAATTCTCTGTTTGGGGAGCAAACAGAGAAGTACATGAAGAAAATGGACGAGTACAGGACCACCTATAGAAGTGCTGCAGCCAAAGAGAAGCAGACCACTCCTCAGATGCAGCAGTTTAGGGGCAGGGGCAGGCCTTTTTACCAAGCTCAGGCCTCCTCTTCTTCTTTCCAGCAGAGGGTGTTCTTTAAGGGAAGAGGTAGACGTGGGGTAACCAGGACCCCATCAGCTACTCAGTCCAAGCCCCCTGCCGTGCAGACACCCTGAGGTGTCGGACAGGGTCGCCTCCCTAATCCCAGTAGGGGGCAGGCTGGCTCACTCCTCCCAGGTGTGGGAGTCTGTTACTTCAGACAAATGGGTCCTGGAAGTAGTGAACCAGGTACTTGCTTTCAGTTTCAAAAGGTTCCTAAAAATGAGAGCGAAGTCTTTCAGTCCTCCCTGTCTCTTGGAGACAAAGGCCCTAGAGGCAGAAGTCTCCTCTCTTCTGCTTCTGCAAGCAGTAGAGAAGGTACCTCTTTGTCACAGGGGCAAAGGACTGTACTCAGGATGCTTCCTTACCCCCAAAAAGACAGGGGAGTGGCAACCCATATTGGATTTAAGGTACCTGAACAAACATTTGACAAAACCGAAGTTCAAAGTGGTGATTCTGGGAGTAATTCTTCCCTCTCTGAGACCAGGAGACTGGCTAGCCTCCCTGGATCTCAAGGATGCCTACTTCCACATACCTATCAGACATTCCCACAGAAAGTACCTCTGGTTAAAGTTGCCCTCAGGCCATTACCAATTCAGGGCCATGCCCTTCGGCCTAACATCTGCTCCAGGGGTGTTCACCAAGTGTCTTGCAGTGGTGGTGGTATTCCTCAGGAGGCAGGTCATCCTTCTGTTCTCATATGTGGATGACTGGCTTCTAGTGGGCCAGTCCTCAGACCAAGTCAAGTCAGCTTTAGAGGTCACCCAAAGACTTCTGGAATCCTTGGGCTTCATTCTAAATTTGGAGAAGTCTGTTCTAGAGCCAGCCCAGCTTTTCACCTTCATAGGAGTGGAAATAGATACATTTCAAGCAAAAGCATTTCTTCCTCTCTCAAGGGTTCATTCAGTCTCTGGTCACTCTGGCCTCCTTTTTTCGTCCTCTGGTGTCTCGTCCAGCCAGACATTTTCTACAGCTGCCGGGACACATGGCAGCTTCCACAGCAGTAGTTCAGGGAGCAAGATTTCAAATGAGGGATATTCAGTTTTATCTCAGATCTTTCTGGTCTCAGAAAAAGGACCCTCTCTCCAAACTGGTTCCAGTCTCCAAATCCTTGGTCCAGGCCCTTTAGTGGTATTTGGACAAGGACAGTCTTCAACAAGGGGTCCCCTTCATCAGTCAGGTCCCTTCTGTGATTCTCACCACAGACGCCTCTGTCTTGGGGTGGGGGGGCCTACCTAGATCATCTCACAGCTAAGGGAACTTGGTCACAACAGGAGTCCCTTCTGCATATAAATCTTCTCGAATTAAGAACCGTCTTTCTAGCACTTCAGACATTTTCAACAGTTATCCAGGGGAAAGTGATGCATGTCAGAACAGACAATACCACAACCATGTGGTACGTCAACAAACGGGGAGGCACTCGGTCCTCAGCCTTGTGCACAGAGACCATGGAAATGTGGTCTCTAGCTTATTCCCTGTAGGTTTTTCTGATGGCTGTGCACCTCTCAGGGAAGGACAACGATTATAGCAGATGCTCTCAGCAGGATTTTTCAGGGTCACCACGAATGGACCCTGAATCCTGTCATTCTTCAAGTCATTTTCAGGAGATGGGGCACCCCAGAGATGGAGCTCTTTGCAGCCCCAGACAATCATCAACTTCCTCTGTATTGCTGCAGACCACCCCTCTTCTGGATTCTGTTCCCCAGGATGCTCTTCTACTAGATTGGACAAACAGGTTTCTGATATTCAGGTGTAACCCCTCACCCCTGCCTTTTTAGCAGAATGACAGGTGGCATGCTGTTGAAGCTGACAGCAGTACTTGGTTGGGACTGGGTTCGGGGAGGATGAGGTTACTCGGCACAGGGGACCTAGGTTTGGCTACTTGGAACAGGGGCAGCCAAGTAAATCCGAACACAGGAAGCAATAACTGTAATGTCCAGAACCAGGAATGGGATTCTTCAGTGTGGCTTCTATTCACATACAAGCTGAACAAACAAAGCATAAACGGACCCCCATGGGGCTACATTCCTGGTAATGCAGATTAGAGACTACAGAACATTTTATCACTATTTCCAGCCCTCATGCTCTAAACCCACCAGGCACACAGCCCGGACTTGCACGCAGCTTTGGGTACACAGCCTGACTTGTACACTACTTGGGTTTTCCCCACTGGCCCAGCTTCCCTGCCGGCCACTTGATCCGTGGTCCATTTGAGGAATGAACCAATTATCCTGTTGTGGCTCCCCAAACCACACTAGAGCCTTCGACTCCTAGAGAGAATTTTCCTTACAATCCCATCGCCTGGGTACTTCTCATCACTGGCCAAGTGCCTGAGGTAAAGTAGAAATCAGAGAGGTGGACCTGGTCACTAAAGATGGGGACCACCCACCTCCAGCTCCCACAATCCATACCCGGCCATTTCTCTGGAAACTGAACAATTCCTTTACTGAAAACTTTCAAATGTAGATTCTGGGTAGACGTCTGTCACATCTCCTCTACATATCATTTGCATCCCAACAAGCTCTGGACTTGAACCTACTTTTAATTTGCTTAGCCCATTACTCTAGGCTTCCACTGTTTTAGTAGTTCAATCCCCACATTGTCACACAAGTCCCAGGGTGAAAAACATAGGCCCTTTTAGCAAGAGCAGACACTCACCCTCCGGTTGCA
The DNA here is from genome assembly GCA_016271365.2 of Neoceratodus forsteri. Classification (NCBI taxonomy): domain Eukaryota; kingdom Metazoa; phylum Chordata; order Ceratodontiformes; family Ceratodontidae; genus Neoceratodus; species Neoceratodus forsteri. Next base: position 1,536,085,591 of record CM057453.1, read on the forward strand.
GGTGCCTCACAGGCAACTCACAAATCTTCTTGTTCTCCCAAATAAACTCTGGAACACATAGGCAGCTTCTCCTTTACGGGCAGAACTAGGGGGTTGCCCCAGGAATCTGCAGAGAACCCTTTCCTGCCCCCCATCCCCGGAGGGAGGGGGCACTGAGACCCAAAAACAGCGGTCTCCACCACTTCAGTTATCTTCTGTGTCTTTCTTTAAGTTGGAGACGCACACCCTTTTACTTAAAAGTAGCCCTCTGTCAGGGCTGAGGCTCCTAGAGCCTTACTGAGCTGCTGAGCTGCTTTCTCAGCACGCTCCCAACACCAACTCGACACTGAACTGACTGACTCTGTTTAAAACTTCTCAACGTTCTATACCAACTCCCTTGCTGCAGATTCCAATGTGGCTCATGCAGCTGCGATAGTTCTATTGGTGATGTCATCCCTCAGTCTCAGCCGAGACTGAGAACAGAGTGAGACAGTGTGAAACCCATTTAACTGGAGTTTCACATGCTGCCTTCCCTGCCTACCACTAGGTCTTACTGGGATCCTAGTAACCCCGGGTAACAAGGGGGGTTACACAGGGTCCTGATAAAAAATCAGGTCCCGGCCTTGCCAGGTGATTCTGGTGGCTCCAGACTGGGCCAGACAGCCTTGGTATCCTCTTCCCAGGCAGTACAATCTCCTCACCTCTTCTCAGGGGAGGATTCTGTACCCCAAACTTCAGACTCTCAGGCTCAAAGCCTGGCTCTTGAAGAGCTAGAATATGCAAGTTTGCATCTGTCCCAATCAGTCTTGGATATTTTAAAAGTTAGCAGGAAGCCTGCCACTAGGCAGACATACAACTCCAAATGGAAGAGGTTTGGTTTTTGGTGTTCACTAGGCATATTAAGCCAGAGCTGGCTGACATTGCAACTGTTTTGGACTATTTGATACATCTTAACGGTTTAGGCCTCTGGCCTACTACTCTTAAAGTACATTTGGCAGCTGTGTCTGCTTTTCTTTTGGCTGGTAAGGCCTCTTCCCTAACTTCTCATCCAGTTTTCAAGAAGTTCTTCAAAGGCTTGGTCCCTGTCAACCCTTCCCTTCCGGGAGCCTACTCCTCCTTGGGATATGAACATCTGTACTGCACAGCTTATGCAGCCCCCTTTTGAACCTTTATCTTCAGCTGAGCTGAAATATTTGACTTGGAAAACTGTATTTCTGGTAGCCATTACCTCAGCTAGGAGGATCAGTGAACTACAGGCCTTATCAGTGGAACCTGATTTTACTTCCTTTCATAGAGATAAGGTGGTCCTTCGTACCAATAGAAAGTTCCTTCCCAACATGGTGTCGGACTTTCATCTGAACCACTCTATGTCCCTGCCTGTCTTTTTCACTGATCATTCTTCCACTGGAAAGAGGAGGCTACACAGTCTAGATGTGAAAAGGGGCTCTCAGTTACTATATTGAGCATACTAAAGCCCATAGGAAGGATTGTTCTAAATGATTTTTCACTTATGGTGAGGTGGAAAAGGGCAATCCTGCTACCAAGAGGTCTGTTGCCAGGTGGATTGTCTCTTGCATTCGATTCTGCTACTCTAAACTTGGGAAGGAGCCTCCCTCAGGCCTGAGGGCTCATTCTACCAGTGGTGCAGCTGCTTCTATTGCAGCAACTAGAGATATACCATTAGTGGAGATATGTAAAGCAGCTACCTGGAAATCTGTTCACACCTTCACCAAGCATTACTGTTTGGACATTCTGTCACAAAGTGATGCTAGGTTTGGCACAGCTGTGCTGCAGAGCCTGTTCCCAAAATAGGTTCTCTAACTTCCCTCCTCCTTCTTGGTAGTCTGCATATAGTCAGAATACAGCAAGACTTCATGTTGTTTGAAGAAAAAATTACTCACCATAGTAATGTTGTTTCTTCTAATGGAGTCTTGCTGTATTCTGACCTCCCTCCCTGCCTCCTCTCCTGGAACCTAGTAGTTTTGGGATGTGGTGGGGCAGACACAGTGCTGCAACCCAGAGGTGTACTGGACATGCCTCCATCCCTTAGGGGGTTTCTTTTGGTTTTTTATTAAGCATTTTGGTAAATCACTACCTGTCGTGTTCTTTTTGGGTGTTCTTGACTTGAGTCTTCTGACCCTAAAGCTTTGTTTTGCCATTTGGCAAAAAATTTTGGAAACAATTTCTTTCTTTGAGTTAGTTAATTTAGTGCTCATAAGAATCTGATGGTTACATTTCAGAGCACCACAGACAGAGGTTTGAAAACCGAGCTCGAGCTCGACGTTCTATGCCTTTGCATAACGTTAACCCTTTACTCTCCGGGGCAGTTCAAGTGCTGGGGCTAACTGCATATAGTCAGAATACAACAAGACTCCGTTAGAAGAAACAACATTGCAGCTCCCAGGGCTGGCTCCCGACCTATCCTGTCAATTGCAGCATGAGGGTAGGTGTTGCAACCCTGCCCCCGGGATATAAGCCGGGGGGTATGGGGGAATACCATGGCTACATTGGGAGTGGAAGCAGAGGGGCCGCACAACCTGGCAGAGGTAACGGCAGCAGGGTTGGTGACAAAATGTACAATTTAAAAAAAAAAAAAAAAAAAAAAAAAGAAAGAAATTTATGGTATACAAATTAGAAAAGGAAACACAAGAGAACATAACAAATGGATGATACAGCCGCCCAGTGACGTGGAGGGCTGAGGCATCACATGTCTCATCTCCTGCTGCCACAGCCGGGTGGTCATGGTAACTGGAGGGAGAGGGTTGAGCATCCAAGGACAGCTCTCTCTCCTGGGAGGGCTGGGACCATAGACGGCACTTGCCTGACCTGGCGGCGGTTGGGGGTTGGCATGCTGTGTCCCAGACATTGGGGTGGAAGAGGAGCTGCTGCTAGCTGCGCAGCGTGCGCGGCACATCATTGGCAGCATTGCATGCTCCTCACCTCCGAAAGAAAAGTAGAAAAAGGTCCCTGACTGTGGAGCATGAAGATGATTCCCAACCCCCCACGCATCGCTGACCTGAGAGGACTCCTCCCCAGCTGGATCCATTCACAGTGGGTAGAGTCGCTCCCCATCACCCCTGCCACGAAGGTTAAGTCATGGGGAATAGGAGGGGCCGATGTTTGGGTGATGGCGCTGGGGGGGGGGCGTGACTGAGGTAGCTGGCTGGAGACCACGGGGAGAAAAACAATCAACGGAAAAAAAATGGATGATGCGTCTGTTCCGTTTATCCAATATGGAAGAGGACATTTTTATTATGCGACTTCCCCAAGCTTAGCCTATCAAGATTGCATCTTATTATATTGCCAGTCAGAAAATCTGGCAAAATCTATATCGGAAATGGAACTGACCCTAAAATTAAAAAGGGTTTCTTTAGTCCCTCCACAGAAAGTACCTATCATTAAAAATACAGGGACACAAAAATGTCTCCAAAAAGGTGGTAGAAGGCAAAGAATAGGGGACAGGAACAATTGATGGTATAATAAAAATGATAAAAACTATGAGCAAAAACAAACAGGAGGAGTGGGAATGTAAAACTGTGTCTATTGTTGACATCCAAACAAGAGACTGTAGGTGCTATCAAGAGGGAAATATTGTCCTTTCGTGCACGTTCCTTGCAAATTAATATTGCAAGAAATTTTATAGACTCTATAAAGATTCACAAGTAATTTCATAATTCTTCCCAAATCGACATTACATTAACAAATTCATTAATGGCTAGTTAATTGTTTAAGGCTTCATCTAAATTAGATGCCTTGGGGATCCACGTAACACCACAGGTATTTGAAATACAAACTCAAAAAAGGGAACAGGAAGTGGAACCTTTATCTAATAATGCTGGCAGCAAAAGTCCGTGGCTGATAAGGGAACAGGAGACCACTTACGGTCAAAATGGTTTCACATTACTAAGATATCTGGAAAATAATTGACAGGTACTGGATCAAGAACAGGTGGTGGATGGTAATCATGAACCCAAGGCCAAGATAGTTAAAATTATATCCTGGAATATTGAGGGGCTACATATTAAATTAGCGGACCCAGAAGTTGGAGAATTCTTGGTGACACATGAAATTAAATGTCTCCAGGCAACATGGTATGCTGATAATGCGGCACCTCAATTGCCAGGATATTCAAATCATTCAATTCCTGCTATTAGGGAAAATAAATTTGGTCGATACAAAGGAGGACTTTAAATACATATTAAGGCCTCCTTGAATTATAAATCTCACAGACTTGATACACATCAGACACTGTCTTGATGATAGAAACACTGCCCAAGTGGAATCCACTCTGGGAGTGGTGCTCTAAACACAGCAGTGATGCTCAGTAAATCAAAAAGTGTTGAGCACACACAAACCTCTACTAACAGACAAGGGCACCATGCTTTACTTGGAGTTTAAAAGTTCCATTTATTTTACACATCTTACAAAAAACTTTTAAAAAGCAGGCTATACCTGCCTAACACGTTTCAGATGGCTGACCATCCTTTTTCAAAGGCTAAATACAATATACCACCATTCAGAATGAATAAATGTCCAACATCACCCTAAATCATTGTGATGTCATCATGCAAATTGCAATACGACTGGTTAATTCAAATTCAAAGATTTTGCTCTGTCCTTGGATAGAGAGAAATTACTGGAGAAAAAAGAATATCAGGACCAGGGGAATGACAGATATAATTTTGTGACCTCCCATATTCATCTTAGGCAGGAGAATTTGGAAAAGATTATAAAAAAGCATTGGAATGTATTAAACAGCGATCCTGGTCTTAGGGAGATAGCCAAGAACTCACCAAGAATGCCATTAGAAGGGCCACCACACTAGGAGATAAATTTAGTACTTAGTCATGATGTAGAAAAAAGGAGAATATATGGTTAAACAAAAATGCAGTAGGTTGCCACCCCTGTAAAAGGTGCACAGTGTGTAAATATGTGATAAAAGATGGTGAATTTAAAAACCCTGGAATGGGCAGAAAATATGAGGTCTGCAAACTCATCACATGTGATACTGAAGGAGTGATATACCTTGCAGTCTGTCAGTGTGGAGTATATTATGTGTGAAAAACAAAACTTGGCCTCAGTATTAGGGTAAGTGGCCAGCCCGGTGGCACTGAGGGTTGAAGCGCTGTACGCCACACCTCACGCCACACCAGCAACCCTGGTTCGGGAACGAGCCCGGGTGCTTGGGGGTCAGCAGGGAGGGAGTAGGATTGAGTGTCCGGAGGACAGCTTTCCTCTCCCTGGGGTGGGACCTAGGGACATCCTGGCGCAACAGTGGCCTCTGGTGGAGACCTGAGGTACTACTGATGCCGGGATAAAAAATGGGGACGTGCACAGCAGTCTGCGGACCTTTCCGTGCTGTCATCACTGCATGGCCACGCGCGAGGGACAAGCACACAAGAAGGAAAAAAAACCGTGCGCCTGGATAGGCAATGGCTCCTCTCCAGGCCACTGCCACACACCAACACCTGACCTTGCCTCCGCCCCTCTCCCTTCCCCTCCTCCCTGGCCGGCACTAGATTGTAGATAGAGCGCTGGATGGAGTAACGGCCCTGCCTCTGGGGGCTCAGAGTTGGGAGGTTCCAGGTCGGAGGTTGGAGGAGGGGCAGCATACTCTCTGAGGAGGCAGGGGATTAGGTCAGTGGTAGAGCAGTCGGCGAGCAGAAGTAGCCCGAGAGTTTCAGGTCGCAGGGAGAATAAAAAAAACAAAGATTAGGACAAGTGGACATATTAAAGCAATTGGAAAAGATGATGGGACATATGCCCTGGCAGCTTATATGATGGAATATAAAAATCAAGCGGGACATGGTTTTCTGTTTCACGGTATAAATAAAGTAAATCAGAACCGGGGGGCAATTTTACTGACTTGTTATTAGGATAATTAACCTAAATGCAACAAAAAACTCCAGGTTTGAATTTTGGCTTGGAGTTAAAACCTTTTCTTAAAAGGAAAAAGATACAACAGTAAACGTTGTGTTCGATGAAAGGACCACTATGAAGCTTAATTTAATTTTGCAGATAACCTGAACTTATAATAATAAAAATCATAGCTTTATTTATTTAGCGCAATTCTAAAAATCAAAGCGCTGTACATATTTTAAATATCATAAAACAAGCAATTATATTAAAACCTTTATAGAATAATATGAATACTTCAATTAAAACTTCCGACTTCTTATAAAATCTAAGTGTTAAATACCTGCTTAAATAAATACGTTTTCAAGCCTGTTTTAAAGCTGTTCACAGTACGGCACACTCTAACCTGACAAGGTAGAGAATTCCACAGGGATGGGGCAGCAAGCATAAAAGCCTGCACCCCAGATGTTTTCAGCTGCGCCCTGGGAACCTCTAACAACCCCTCATCAGTTGAGCGGAGAGAAGAGCTAGGGCTGTAGGGAGTCGGGAGCTCTTGCAGATAGCTCGGTTCCAGTCTGTGCAGGGCTTTATAGGTCAGAAGACCGATCTTGAAGGAGATCCGCCACTGTATATGCAGCCAGTGCAGATCATGCAGCACGGGAGTAATGTGACTGGTGCGCAAGGTCCCAGTCAACAATTGTGCCGCAGCATTCTGCACCAGCTGCAAGCGACTGATATCAACCCCCAGAAGCCCCAGGTAAAAGGAGTTGCAGTAGTTCAGGTGTGAAGTCACAAAGGCGTGGATCAACGTTGGCAAATCCCTGGACGGAACAAGGTGCTTGATTCTGGCAATGTTCCTAAGATGGTAAACAGAAGACTTGATGACTGCCGACACCTGCGCATGCAGTGTCGGCCCATCGTCAAGAACCACCCCAAGATCGCGCACCCGTTCAGAGGTAGAAAGCTGTGCATCCTCAAGCCAAAGGCTGGAGGGTAAACCCACTAACAGCCTCTCTATCCAGCAAGCCAGATCCACCACTAACACCTCAGTTTTCACGGAATTCAATTTCAACCAGCTGGAAATCATCCAGTCGTGGATCTCCACCTACGCTTGTAACCATTGTTGATATGCAACTTGTATACATGACTCGGAGTTAGAACTTCGCTTGTAATTATAGAGAAGTATTAGTATTATTGTCCCCCCCTCACCCCCGTAATTGGAACAACACTCAGCATCAGTATTAGGGTTTGTATTTGTATATAAATAGTATTGATGTGGGTATAGGAGGGCTAATTGAATGCCTTTTAATTGTTTGCAGAGTGTGGTGCTTTGAACTTTGAATTTTAACCAATCATATTGCAGTTTGCATGGTGACATCACAATGACTTAGGGTCGTGTGGGGTATTTATTCATTATGAATGGTGTATTGTATTTAGCCTTTGAGAAAGGATGGTCAGCCATCTGAAATGCATTAGGTGGGCATAGCCTGTTAATGTTTTTGCAAGATGTGTCAATAAACAGAACTTTTAAATGGCAAGTAAAGCGTGGTGCCCTTGTCTATTAGAGGTTTGTGTGTGCTCAACAATTTTTGATTTACTAAATATCATTGTTGTGTTTAGAGCACCACTCCCAGTGCGGATTCCACTTGGGCAGTGTTTCTATGAATATTTTGTGGAGTCAACGCACGGATTGCAGTAGGAAGTAGCCTTACTTCCAAGCATAAAACCTCACCTTAGGAACACCTATTTCTTGTTTTAAACTAAGTAAAACTGACAAGAAAAATGTCTTTGGAAGCTACACCAAATTTGGTATTTTCAAACGAGGACTCTGGGCCATTAGGGTACGTTGATGAACTGCTAGAAGCTGTAACAAGAAGAAACCCATTCCTGATGGAAGGTGACGAGAGTGGTAATAGAACACCAGGTGAGCAGTCTCTGTTTATAGCTTTCAAGGACTTCGAAAAATTGACACATCGATTAAGGCGAGTATACGGGAATATAACAAACCTAGAAGCCTGTGTAGCAGTAAAAAGAATTCCAAGAGGTTTACGGCTGGTAAAAGATCCAGCATGTTGTCAAGAAAGCGAACAGTTTTTAAAAACATGGGAAGAGATTTTAAATGAAGCCAGCTTTAAATTAATTAAATTATCAAATACAGTACAGAAAAAGAGGAAACACTGAGAAGTGAAATAAAATTAAATCAGAAAGAAATTTTAAAGCACCTGAGCAATGCAGACTTTGAAAACTTTAACCGGACGCTTAAAGAGTCAATACAGAGACTGGATGCAGAGTTAAAAAAGGCAAAACAAATGAAACTCATGAGAGGTAAAAATGACTATGAGGTTGATGGAGTGTATACATGGAAGAAAAATCCAAGAGATATCCTGAAAAGGAATCAACATGTTTCATTTGACTTTAGTTTAGCCAGCAAATCAGAACTGGAGGAATTGTCCAATCGGCACCATTTTCAGCGGAGAACACCAGGAAGAGGCCCCCGCCCCCGCCATACTAACTGCGGTGGAGTCCACAACTTTGAGGACATTTCCCAAATGAAATTGAACAAGGAGGGGAAAGAGGAGGCAGAGGAGGAGAAATAGGGCAATACCACAGAACCAACTTTAGGAATCACAGGGGGGGAAACCTTGGTAAATGAAAGAGAATAGACCAAAACACATGTAATGAAATCTGTCCAGTTGTGTTTTGACACAACATGAAATTGACGTATTAATTAAAGGCCTATGTTTCTCCCCCACTACCTTGATCAACAGATTTAACACAATTGTGGATCTAAATCTAGTATGTAGAAACCTGAACCTGAAGTCTTTCTATAACAAAAGGAAAGTTGAGGCGAACTTGACACAAACAAGAGACCAAATAAATGACTGTGGTAATAAATCTTTCCAGTCTGCGTCTACATTCAACCTGCCCCCTAGTGCTGCTATTACTGTGTTTAAACAATTGAGACTAAGTTAGAGACATTATTTAGCAAGCCCTGCAAGAATTCATTCAATAATTTAAGTAAGCAGGAGAGAGAGAGGGCCATTGAGATGCTTCAGCAAAACACAGAAATTATAATAAAAAAGGCCGCAGTGGGTGCGTAGTGGTGCTAAACAAAGATGATTACATCCAGGAAGTAATGAGATAGAGAATAATGTATGGGCAACCATACGCAGCAAGGCTGTGTTTCCATCGAGAGGTTGAGATGACAGCATATGAACCTCGAGAGCGAAGCTCAGGAGTTCCATGCTGTCATCTCAACCCCTCGTTGGAAACACATACCGAGTTGTGTGTGGTTGACCATATATTATTTTTTATAGTATGTTTTTTTTTGTTTGTTTTTTTTACACTGGAGTGACAGACCCCCACTGAAGTGAAAACAAAAAATTATGCCATTGTTTTGTTCTACTCACATAACAAATCAAATTTCCAGACTTTGGAAAGGTAAAAGGTAAGATTTAGGGCACTGGGTGGTTAGTAAGTAGCTAGGTATAGAATAAATGAGGAATTCAAAATTGTATGACCTTTGTACGGTGCTTAACAACTGTTTAGAATGCGAATAACGGTTTACAGTGTGCTTAACAAGGATTTTGAGCAGGCTGATGTTTATGCATAACAAAGGGTAACCATATACTATAGTTAAATAACAGTTTTATGAGAAACTGACTACTGATCCAAGTAATCATTTTAAGTATGCAGTGGATGAAACTATAAATGAAGCATTTCTGAAAGGCTGGATTGATGAGCAAGCAAGAGATTTTAACAGAAACACCTATAAGGGTGACTTTTTACATCTTGCCAAAGATCTACAAATCAATGATAAATCCACCTGTACACCCAATTGTCAGTAGAATTGGGTCACTGACTGAAACATTGTCTCAGTTTGTGGACTTTCATTTAAGACCCTTTTTAACCAGCCTACCATCTTATCTGCAGGACACTGCAGATGTTTTGTGATTGGTCAAAGATTTACAACTAGAGGAAAAGAGTATGTTTGTAACATTGGACATAAAAGCACTTTATACAAACATACTACATGAAAGTGCTTTAGCTGCTGTAGCAGGGGTGTTGAATGGTCGGGGAGGGGGGTAAACCAACACTGAAACTGCTGGAATTTGTTTTAAAATGTAATCTATTTGTATTTAATAAAGAGTTGTACTTACAAAAGGGGACACCAGTGGGGAGCCACATGTGCCCCCCCTCCAGCAAATATTTATGTAGGGGGGTGGGAAAATTATTTCATGTTTAATAATAATGAGTATTTTTATAGTGCCTTTCAGCATAACAAGGCACTGGACATATCAAGCCACAACATCACACACAAACCATTAACACATATAAATAAATTCATATCATATTAACAACAATTGTTAAAATCAAGTAATACAAATAAAAATCTCAGCAGAATAAATTTACTTCAACATCCAAAAGGATCAAGCATCCAGAAATGCCATTTACCACAGATAAGTTTTCAAGTTTTTCTTGAATTCCTCCATGGAGGTGCACTCCTGTAACCGGCATGGTAGAGAATTCCAGAGAGTGGGAGCAGCATAGGAAAAAGCTGTACTGCCAGAAGATTTTAAGTCACCGGAATCTCCAGCAACCCCTCGCCCGAGCGGAGCTATCGGCCAGGGTAGTAAGGCACCAGAAGTTCTTTCAAATAGGCCGGACCCTGATCGTGGAGGGCTTTGAAAGTCAATAAAATGACTTTAAAGGTGATCCGCCACTGTATAGGCAGCCACTGCAGTTCGCGCAGCACCGGGGTAATATGGGAGGACCTACTTGTCCCAGTCAAAACCCGGGCTGCAGTGTTCTACACCAGCTGTAGGCGGTGGATTTCAACCCCAGAAAGCCCAAAGTAAAGGGCGTTGCAATAGTCCAAATGCAAGGACACAAAGGCGTGGACCAACGTTGGCAAAGAGTCAGACAGAACAAGGTGCCTAACCCTGGCAATATTCCTAAGATGGTAAAAGGAAGTCCTGACAACGGCCGACACCTGAGACTGTAATGTCAGCCTGTCGTCTAGGACAATCCCAAGGCTACGCACCCATTCAGAGGTCGGAAGTGACATGCCACCAAGAAATATTCCAGAAGGCGTGCCACCACACGACCTCTCTATCTGACCTCCCAGATCCACAACCAGAACCTCTGTCTTCTCTGAGTTCAACTTTAACCTGCTAGAATCCATTCAACCCTGGATTTCCTCAAGACAGTTATTAAACACCACGAGAGCTCCATCCTGGTCAGGTGCAAAAGACAGGTATAGCTGGGTATCATCTGCATAACAGTGAAACCTCAGCCCATACCATCTAATAATGTCTCCGAGGGGCAGCATATACACTGCAAATAACATGGGTGACAGCACGGAACCCTGAGGCACCCCACACAACAAAGAAGTTGAGCCAGAAGAAAAAACTCCTGACACAACTCTTTGTGATTTCCCAGTGAGGAATGAGGTGAACCATTGTAAAACAGTTCCCGAGATTCCACAAATTAGCCTCAGGCGTGCTATCAACACCAAGTGATCCACAGTGTCAAAGGCTGTCGAGAGATCAAGGAGAACCAGAATGGAACGTTTCTTCTGATCTCTCGCCCTCAGAAGATCATTAAGCACCCAAACCAGCGCAGTCTCAGTGGTATGTCTTTTATGAAAGCCGGATTGGAAGGATTCGTAGATATTGTGGATGGTTAAATGATCTTCCAGTTGGGCAGCCACTATCTTCTCAGTAACCTTCCCAATAAAGGGAAGGTTAGAGATGGGTCTGTAGTTTGAGAAACAGTCTGGGTCCAAGGTAGCTTTCTTCAAGAGAGGTGTCACCACCGCCTCTTTCAGGGAGCTAGGAAACTCACCTGACTCCAAGGAGCTCCAGACCATTTGCACCAGGACTGGACCGATGACATCAATACAACCCAAAATTAGGGGAGTCGGTCCAAGGTCCAAACCACAGCTTGTGGGTTGCACACTATGGATGATCCTCACGATATCCACAAACTCAGGTTGACCAAAGGAACTCCAAGAGAAACAGGGTGTTGTGAGCTCACATTGTTCTACAACATCACCCTTAGAGATTGCCGGACAAAGGTCCCCCCTGATGTCAGCCACCTTACTTGCAAAGTAATGAGCGAGCTCCTCACCCTCCTCACCCTCTAATTGTGAAAAGGCTTTTCGAACTTGTAGACAGGCTGGGTTGCACAGTCTGTCTGATCAACAACTGAACCAGTCAATTCACCAATGCAGCCAATCTCCTGGACAGGAATTCTGCCTTCTTGGGTGATTGCAGATTGATAATAGAATAATGTTCCATCAATCTAAGGTGGCCGGTATCAAGGGTGGACTTGCGCCAACAACGCTCTAACCTTACGCCCCTGTCTCCGCATCTCCCTCAGTGTCCCATCAAACCAAGGGGACCTGGGGTGAAGGATATAGGTGCTCACAGACAGGAGCAATAAAATCCCAGGGCCGTAGCGGCCTCATTATAGGCCGCCACCAGCATCTCGGATTATTACTGCCAACCCGGATGATAGGTCAGGACGCCGCAGAGGCCTCAGGAAGTAATATTCCATTATGGGCGGTACCTGACCATCTCCACAGGGAAGGCCTTCTCAGAGGGTGCAAAAATTGAACCTCACAGTGTAGTGGTCTGACCAGGCGACTGGTTCCACCCCCATGTCGAATGCATCAATCCCTAAGAGGAAGACTAAGTCCAAAGAGTGTCCAGATTTATGAGTAGCAGTGGAAATTACCTGTGTAAGGCCCAAAGAAGACATTAATTGGAGGAAGTAATTACCAAATTGCGAGAGTTCATTATCGACTCAGGCATTGAAGTCACCCAGAACCATCAATCTGGGCGACTCAAACGACATGTCGACAAGGAAGTCTGCTACTTCCTGTAAGAAGCATTTCCCATCTCTGGGTGGATGGTAGATGAGGATGATTCGAACGCCTACACCCGCTACAGCTGTACACTCAAAGGACTCAGCCTCACCCACCACTACACTAGTGAGGCCCAGTTCAGTCTTAAAACAGAATGCAACCCCCCCCCCCCCCGTGATCCAATCTCGGGCGGTATATCACCGAGTACTTGGCTGGTATCATGGCCTTCACTATGGGGCCAGAATTTTCATCCAGCCAGGTCTCTGTGATGCAAGTCAGGTCAGTCGAGCCGACAAGATCGGCTATAATAGCGATCTTATTCCTGATGGACCTGGCATTGCATAACACCGCCCAAGTTGGACAAACCTCAGAGGCTGTCAGGCCTATTTGCCTACTGGATTCAGTAGTGCCCTTGAGTATGGGCACCAGGCATGGTAAACCATGATCGGGGTTCCATTTCTCCCCAGGGTGCCTTCTGGACTTAATAACCCCGATACGGTGGCTTCCCTTGTTCATCTTCCTCTGTTTGTGAACCCTCACCTTCCTCACTCCCCTACGAATAATTCCCAATGCTCTACAGCACTGGTAAGTATCGAAATGTAGGGGATGAGTATAAAAAGGGCGGAGGGCGCGAAGAGAGGAAGATGAATAGCACACCACCGTGGGGACTACAGGCCAGCACATAACACTACTTAAACAAAAAAAAAAAAAACAAACACAAAATAATCAATCTCAAAGCAGAAAATTAACCAAATAATACTAAACATAACCAACATAAATAAACAAAATCAAATAAACAAAAAAAACACCTCATAAGAAAACAAAAACAGATCTGGACTGGACTGAGGACTCAAATAAAATAAAATAAAACAAATCAACATAAAAACAAACAAAAATAAAATACAAATATAGGTGTAAGGGTTCTCTCACCCCCACCACAACAAATGACGCCCCCCCAGGCTCTCTCACAGCCAGGAAGATAAAAGAAAATAAAATACCTTTGCACTCTCACTGCAAGATATCAAATAAATCAACAACAATTAGACTTTAAACACAAAATAACATGTCTCTCCCCCCCCAGTCCTCTCACAACCCAGGGAGAGAGCACAATCCAAATTAAGGTAATGGACCCAAGGTCGTCTCACCACCTCGAGTGTCCAAGAAAGGAGTACTCAGATTTCAAGCACAGAAAATAGAATTAGTCTGGGGATTTAAGTCACTGTTCCCAAATGAATAAAATGAAAAACACTCTGGCTGAGTTTAAAAACACAAGCAGGGAAAAGAAATCCAGATTAAATGCTGTCTTCGGGATAGCTCTTCAGGGCCAGACACCACTCTAGGACCAGGGGAGCCTAGTCAGATTAACCAGACAGATGGCCACCAGTCACAGTGGCTACCACAGAGCTCCCTGGTGACACCCACCAAAAACAATAGGCCCCCAGAGAGCCCTAGGGCCCAGCCCTTCAACACCGACTCCCCAGTGAACAAGAGCTAGAACCCCGTGGCACTTCGACCAGCGCACCAACCACCTGACATATGGGAACTCCACGAGGTCCCAAACCAAGTGTCCACTGCCCCTGAATCAACCGAGTATTTTAAAAAGAAATTTCCACACTAACACAAGCGAAACTTTCTTCTTAATTTTTACTCCGACTCGTCTACTCCAATTCACTAGTTCCTCCTCCCAGTACACAACCTTTTCCCGGTCACATTTCGTAACAGACAGCCAGGGTTTTTAAATCCAGTTAGCGATGAAAGCTCTTAAAGCAGATTACCCCTAAAAAACTTTCTGCGGGACTGCAAACAAATCCAACACTCCAATATTCGTCTTGCAGAGACCCTTTCAGTTGAAGCTACACATATTTTAAGCTCTGATTTCACGCTTCGCAAATCCAATGCGATTAAGTCCACAGTTCTTACGGCAAAAGCCGATGTCGAAATTGGGCAGAACAAACTCGGTCGCGTTATTAAAACCTCTATCAAACATTACACAGGATTCTGCTCTTTTAGCCAGTCCAACATCCACAGACTAATTCGCGAATACCGCTACTATTAAATAAAAATAAACTATTACTATTACTAAAATAACGCAAAATAGTACTAAAATAAACTAAAGTTAAAGCTGACCCAGCGTGGTCGCCATCTTGGAAAGCTACGAGTGTCTAATAATGACAGAAATCCATTTTTCCAAAAAATTGTAATCTGGAAGCAATTTATTAGTGATATTTTTCTTAATAAGGAATGGAAATGAGGTGGAATTGAAACAGTTTGTGCAATTTATGCAAGACAAATCAGAATTTGCGATTCACATATCAAATGAGTAATGACAGAATCAACTTTCTAGATATAAGGATTTTGAAGGAAAGGGTCAGTCGAGTGGCAAGTGACATTTAGAAAGGAGACAGATGGAAACAATACTTTTAGCGAGCAGTTGTCATCCTAAACACATAGTAGAACATATCCCTAAGGGACAGTTTTTAAGAACACATAGGAATTGCAGTGACCTGACTAAATTTGGACAAGGGGCTGTACCTTTAAGTGACAGACTATTAGAAAGAAGCTGTAGTATTCAGAACGTAGAAAAAAGTAACGATTTTGCTTTGTCCCAGGAGAGAGAGAGAGAGAAATTACTGGAGAAAAAAAGAATATCGGGACCAGCGGAATATAAGATTTAATTTTGTGATCTCAGGAGAATTTGAAGAGATTATAAAAAAGCATTGAAATGTATTAAACAGCGATCCTGGTCTTGGGGAGATAGCTAAGAAGCCACAAAAAATTTAATTTAATCAATCAAAATCTTTATTTAACCAGGCGAACACTGTTGAGCAATGCTTATTTTCGAAATAGACCTGGAGAGAGTACAGAAATAATACAGTGCAATGCAATGCAATACAACACAGTACAATACAATGCAATATATGCAACAACCAACCATAAGGAGAATTTTCCAGATAATGACAGTAGCAAGGACAATAATGATGGTTGCAGAATATATATATGACAATGGTACAGAATATATATGGAGTCTCAGTGGATAATGTAAATAGGTACACAACAGCCTGGAGGGTAACAGAGGAGGGAGGAAGGGTGTGTGGATGAGGTAACGGTATAAGATGATATCCATAGGGAGGGTAATGGAAGCAGAGGGAAGAGAGGAGGGGAGCCCATGTAATAGGTAATGGGGACAGATGACGCAGCCGAGTGAAGTAAATGCAGGCCCCATGTTGGGGTAGTAGAGGAGGTTCCACTGTGTTACCACTTAAGGAAATTTGCATTGAGTGTAATGTGATCCTGCCTCATTCTACCACAGAGGTACCTCAGTCTACCACTAGGTAGTCAACTTTTCTGTGACTACCACTGTACCTTGCAGTCTGTCAGTGTGGAGTATATTATGTGAGAAAAAATGAAACATAGCCTCAAGATTAGGACAAGTGAACATATTAGAGAAATTGGAAAAGATGGTGCGACATATACCAGGGCAGCTCATATGATGAAATATTAAAATCAAGAGGGGCATTGTTTTCTGTTTCAAGGCATAATTAAAGTAAATCATAAGTCCAGAGGGGGACATTTTAATGACTTGTTATTAGAGAGATAAGTATTTTGGATAATTAACCTACATGCAACAAAACCCCCAGGTTTGAATTTTGGCCTTGAGCTAAAACCTTTTCTTAAAAAGAAAACCTTGATTTAATTTCGCAGATAACCTGAAGTTGAAACTTCGCCTGCAGCAGTTTATTGATATGCAGCATTACACATGACTCGAAGTTAGAACTTTGTTTGCAATTATAGAGAAGTATTAGCAGTATTGTTCTTCTCCCGAATAGAAACAACACTCAGTGTCTGCATTTGGGTACATATATATATATATATATATATATATATAGCATTGTGTGGGATTATGAGGGCTAATTGAATGCCTTTTAATTGTTTGCAGAGTGTGGTGCTTTGAACTTTGAATTCGAATTTTAACCAATCATATTGCAGTTTGCATGATGATATCACAATGATTTAGGGTGATGTTGGTTATTTATTCATTATGAATGGTATATTGTATTTAGCCTTTTAAGAAAGGATGGTCAGCCATCCAAAAACACATTAGCCGGGCATAGCCTGTTTTTAAATTTTTTTTACAAGATGTGTAAATAAATTGAACTTTTAAACGCCAAGTAAAGTTTGGTGCCCTTGTCTATTAGAGGTTTGTGTGTGCTCAACACTTTTTGATTTACTGAATTTCTTGATGATAGCACTAGAAAGTGAACAATTAACATAAAAAATAATAATGAAAGTTTGTTGTCCACCAACGATAGGGAATAAGGACAATATAAATACCCAGCTAAAAAGGACACTTGAAACTAGGGGCAGTACAGCTATGGTGATATTAGGTGATGTTAATGTGAGATTTCCCATGCCACATCTGAATAGGAGAAATCAAAACAATTTCACTTCCTACTTACCCATTATAAATCCAAGGGTAGCTAGTACTAGAGAAACTAGAGATCTGAAAAGCAATGTTAGAGGGAGGGAATTGCACAAAACGTTTACAAATTTAAATATGTGTGTTAAATGGATGCCTCCCAGGAACTGAAGAAGGCAAATTTAGATATATAGGCCCAAAAGGATCTACAAGAATCGATCTTGTGTGGACCAATTTGGAAGCTACAAAATTAATCCTTGACTTAAATCATTGAACCATCCGAATCTACACATTACCGAGTGGAAGTTCTGATGAAAACTGAACAAATGGAAGAAATAGCAACTAATATACATATAAATAAAGGGTTAGAGATTATAAACCAGAAAGTAATTAAATGGCATACTAGGACTGTTAGTTTAATGAGCTTTTACATATAGGACAAATATATGATATGCATACTCAAATTATAGAAAGGTTAGATTATAAGAACAATTTTAAGTTGTGGCAAGAAATTGATATTTTGATTAGGCCCCACTGTACAACTAATCATATAAAAATAGCTAATAAAATTGATAAATCTTGGTTCAGTCAAAACTGCAGGATGGCAAAACTTAATTTTAACAAATTACTTAGTCAGTACAAAATGAAGCACGATCAGAAGGAACTGGAAGGGGAAAGGATCAAATCTGTTACAGTTCAGTAGCTTTTTGTTGTTTTTATATTGTTTCTTGTGGATTTTACTTGGTAAAAGGTTATTTTCTTTATTACTATTTCTAAGGGGCTAGTAGGGTATTGTTTTGGGGCTGTTGGAATTTTGAAACCTATTTTGGTGGCTATAAGTGGGCTCATTTGTTTGATGTTTCACTGTGTAGCAGGCTGCATTTGTAGAGGCCTATTTCTTCTGATTTAAAACCTATTTGGTGTGGTTTAACTGGGGCTGTTTCTTTGAATTGGAGACCTATATCTTCTAATTTCAAGCCTATTTTGATGTGTCGTTGGTGAAGCTGTTTGAATTGGAGACTTGTTTCTTTTGGTAGCAAACCTGTTTTGGGGGATTTGAGTAGAAGTATGATTAATTTTTGCTGGCTTCACTAGCTGCAAAATTTAGTGCATAGTGGGGGAAGGATGCTAATGGTCTGACCAGGGACCTCAGCTACCTGATTGTTTCTGGAAGACTTGGGCTGGTCCCATCCCCCAACCCCTCACCCCACCCACCACTGGTCTGTGATTTCCTTTATACCAGGGGTTCTGACATCACTTCCTCAAATGGGCAAAGGATATGCACCTGTCATAGCAGAAGCAGACATCCAGGAAAGGAACAGCAGCGAGTGAAGAGGTGACCCCTATCTCAGTGGAAGGGAAGTAACTGCAATCTAGGAGCTTTCATTGTTACTTGTTTACATTGCTATTGCATTGTGGAAAAGAGGAGTAGGTGTTTGAAGAAGGTTGTGCAATAGCTACTTAAAGTCTCTCTCTGAGTGTGGATAGGAATATAAAAATCAGTTGCTCAGTCTATCTAGCGTGTACAACAAAGGGGTAGGAAATTAAGAAAAGAATGTTTTGCACTGATGAGGGGAGGGAGACTTGAGGATGTTTGGTATCCTGCATCTGGAAAGGTGGGGGGTCGCTGGTGAGCAACGACAGCAATGGGTAGGGTGGCTGCAACAACTGCGGTGCACCAATCTTTCTAAAAATTGCCTGGAGTGTGGAGGATGTTTAGTGTGCAACCACATAGAGAAACTTAGAAGTGAGATCGCTGGGTCTGCAGGAGGAACTAAGACAGGCAAGGCAGATTGGGGGTGGGTTTAGCCCAATACTGGGGGGAGGAAGAGTGGGAGATGAGGAAGGGCGATTTAAGCCAGCAGAGGTGAGGAGAGGGTCAGAAGAAGGGAAGCAGTGAAAGGGGCCCAGGCAAGGAAGAATGATTGCTGGGGAAAGCAGGTCAGGAGACAGAAGACAAATGGAAGGAGGAGATAGGGACTTGTGAGGGGAGACGAAGAAGTGGCAAAAGTCATGGAGTGGAAAGGAGAGAACAGGTTACTATGAAGAGAGGAGAAGCGGGCATTTGTGAAGGGTCTTCAGAAAATAGTTTTGCACTGCTAGAGAGGAAGAAGGTGGTGGAGGAGGGAAATGAGAAATTAGAGGAGTAATTGATAAATGCCTGGACCATACCGGAGCCGAGGGGAAGTTCTGCTAGGAGAATTGCAACAGGGACAAAAGGGGGACATAATGTGCAGGAGGAAGAAGAGGAGCCGGAAATGAGAGACGGAGATGAATGGAAGCAAGCAGGGAGTAAGAGGGGTGGAATCTTGGTGCTGGGGGACGCAATACTAAAAGGAGTCAGGTGGGGTAGCAAGGGGGAGAGGCATAGTTGCATTTGGGTGGAGGCCATGCCAGGAATGACAGCAGAAAGGGTGGGACAGTCTGTTTTGAAATATGCTAGAAGGGGTAGGGACAAGCCTCATTTAAGTATACATCTTGGGACGAACGACCTGACTGACAAGACAGTAGATATAGTCCAGAGGAGGTTTGAGGAACTAGGACAATTATGTTAGGGGGCAGGAAGATCTGTAACTTTTTCAGAGATACTTCCAGTGCCTAAGGCAAGCACAACAAGAAAGCTGAGGATAGGGGAATTTAATGGATGGCTAAGAACCTGGTGTTGTGCTAAAAGGTATGGGCTGTTGAGGGGGTGGAAAGGGACCTGGGGAGACAGTAATCTCTATGCCAAGGACAGACTACACTTGAGTGAGGAGGGAAAGAAAGCGTTGAAACAGAGGATGGAGGAGTACATAGAGGAAGTTAGGAATTTAAACTAGGAGCGGGAGTGGCAGTTGGGCAAGAGACATGCAGAGACCACAGGTTGGGAAACCATATGAGCTTACCCCCCCCATAACAGTGACAAAGGACAAATGGCAAGTACTACTGGTGATGCTAGTAAAGGAGGGCAGGATGGGAGAGGGAGGAAAGGGTGGAAGGTGGTTACCCTTAATGCTAGGAGCCTTGGGAAGAAAACTGCAGAGTTACAGGTGCTCATGGCAGAGGGAGAGGTGGACATTGTAGCCATCACAGAAACATGGGCCACCCAATACAATGACTGGGACCTGTCTGTACCAGGGTACAGATTATTTCTTAGGGAAAGGGTGATTGGGAAAGGAGGGGGTGTGGCACTATATGTGAAGGAAGGACTGAAGTGTGTAAGGGAGGAAGGGGAAGAGAGTAGTACAGAGTCACTTTAGATGCAAATTCAGGATTCCAAGAATAAGATTCTTAGAATGACAGTGGTGTACAGGCCGCCATCTCAGATGGAGGAGTTAGACAGGGAACTAGCGAGACAGATCAGGAGGACCTGCGAGAAGGGTAGTGTGGTGATTGTGGGGAACTTCAACTTGCCAGGAGTGGACTGGAGTACCTCAACAACCAGGAACAGAAGGGAGCAGGTATTGGTGGATGCCTTCCAGGACAGCTTCCTGCAGCAAATGGTCAGTGAACCAACCAGGTTAGGGAATACCCTTGACCTTGTGCTGTCAAATGGGGACTTTGTGAGAGAACTTACAGTGGAGGAACCGCTGTCAGGGAGTGACCACCACTCAGTATGGCTCACACTGGATATGGGCAAAGACGGAGTGGAATCTGGCACAAGAGTGCTGGACTTCAGGAGGGCCGACTTTGGGAGGATGGGGGAAGTGGTAAAAGGGTGCCTGGCCAGAATTCAATCTAGTATGGACACTAACCAGAGGTAGGAGCTCATAGTGCTGGGGATAGTGGAGGCAACCAAAACCTGTTGCAAGGCCCAGAGCAAGAAGGCTAGGGCTAAAAAACCGAGCTGGTTGAGCAAGGAGTTCGTAGAAAAGGTAAGCCGGAAAAGTGCTGCCTTTAGGAAGTACAATGAAAAGGGAGGGAGGGGAGGACAGGAGGAGTACTTGACGGAATTGAAGGAGATGACAAGGGCAGTAAGGGAGCCAGTGCATCTACGGAACTCAGGCTGGCACAAGGCATTAAGAAGGGGAGAAGGACTTTTAAGTACATCAGGAGAAAAGGAGCTGTAAGGACCACATAGTAAGGATTAGGAAGGAGGGGGTTGGGTGGAAGCAGGAGGCATAAGGCAGAAGCACTAAATGAGTACTCTGCTCAGTATTTACTAAGAGAAGGGGTGACACCCAAGGGTGAGAAATGGCAGAAACGGGGTTGACAAATGGGAAATCATGGAGGCAGAGTTTGGGAGGGTTTGAAGGCACTGAGGGTGGACAAGGCACCAGGCCCAGATGGCATCCACCCCAGGGTACTAAAGGAGCTGGCAGAGGTCCTTGCAGGGCCTTTGGCAGACCTATTTAATGCCTCACTACATTCGGGGTGTGTACCTCAGGACTGGAGGATGGCTCATGTGGTGCCCCTCCACAAGAGTGGCCCCATGGATGAACCGGGAAACTACAGACCAGTGAGCCTCACATCCATCGTGGATAAGCTAATGGATACTATCCTGAAGGAGAGGCTGGTGGCTCTCCTAGAGGCCAGAGGACTACAGGACAGCAGACAGCATGGCTTCATATGGGGCAGATCCTGCCAAACCAACCTTGTGGAGTTCTATGGCTGGGTAACTAGGCAACTGGACAGGGACCATGCAGTGGATGTCCTGTATCTGGACTTCAGTAAGGCATTCGACTCAGTGCCGCATGGAAGACTGGGAAGTAAGTAAGTAGGTACAGGGGTGGGTGCAAAGCTGGTGAGATGGGTAGAGAACTGGCTTCAGGGAAGGCAACAGAGGGTGGTGGTGGGTGGGGAGCTGTCACACCCAAGGGTAGTGACGAGTGGTGTCCACAGGCTTGGTGTTGGGACCAGTGTTATTTGGGATATTCATTGCAGACATATCATTGGACATCAAGAGCAAGATCAGTCTGTTTGTTGATGATACCAAGGTAGGAGTGGTGGCGGATGACCTGGGGGGGGTGGCAGGGGTTGCAGGATGATCTGGCAAAGCTTGAAACCTGGTCAGACACCTGGCAACTGGGGTTTAATGCTAAAAAGTGCAAGGTGCTGCATTTTGGGCTAAAAACCCAAGGAGGAGTTTACCAGCTGGGGGTGCAGCTAGCCCAGACAGAGGAGGAGAGAAGGATCTGGAGGTGCTCATTACAGGGTCAATGAACAACTCGGCACAATGTGGGAGGCAGCTGCAAGAGCCAACAAAATGCTGGGTTGTATTGCAAGGGGTATATCTTGAGGAGGGAGGAGGTGATTCTGCTACTGTATAGGTCATTAGTGAGACCGCACCTGGAGTACTGCATGCAGTACTGGCACGCGCATCTGAAGCGGGACATTAAGTAAGTTACTGGAAGGGGTGCAGCGCAGAGCAACAAAGATGATCAAGGAGCTGGGGGACTTATCATACGAGAGGAGGCTGAGGGAGTTGAACATGTACTCGCTAGAGGAGGATGTTAATATGGTCAAACTACTCCTGAATTTTTAACCAGTCTTGGAGTGAGTCGAGGTTGCCTGTGCACCAACATTTTTTAACATTTTTATTAATGACGTACTGGAAGGTCTCTCCGATCCTGACTTTCATTCACCTAAAGTAGCTAACAGAAGAATAGATTGCCTGTCATATGCAGATGATATTGTTTTGATCGCAACATCTGCATTAGGCCTGCAGAGGAAGCTAAAACTCTTTGCAGACCTCTGTAGAAATCATAAATTGAATATTAACAAAGAAAAAACTAAGATCATAGTCTTTGGAAACAAGCAGATCTTTACCACAATTCTAGATAAATCAGGATAAACTAGATATAGTAAAGCACTAAGACTATTAAGGGGTTAGATTTTCTCAAAGCAGTTCATAGAAAGAACATCTTTTGCTGGTCCAAATGAAGATGAATATGGCCTCCAACGCCTGTAAGATTTTTAATGCAAAGATGGGGAAAGTATGGTTACCAAGATATTGAAGGTTTTGAACGCAAAAATAAAGACAAGCACCCTTTATGCAGCAGAAGTTTGGGGTTCAATAAAACTGGGGACGCTGGAGATTATACTTAATACATTATATGGATATATCCTAATGGTCCCCCAGGCAATTCCCTCAGCTATTCTTAGAATGGAATTGGGACAACATTCTATCTCCACTCTTTTTTTAGAAAAGCAAATTCTTCATGTATTGAAATTATTCCTACTACACGAGTCTCGTTTACCATGATGGTGCTTTGAGGAAAAAATCAGGTATTCATCAGAAGGTTTTGGTTCCCCATATATACAGTTAATTAAAAAAGCTATTTTTCCTTATGGTATGGGACTCTTGCTATGGGACATTTATCTGAAATCATGGGATGTAGTAGTCACCTCTGTTAAAACCAGACTAAGACATGCAGATAAAGCCAATATCTTTGCACGCTTGCCTGAATTAAAATTATTTAGATGGTATAAACAAATCAAAACTACACAATGGTTGTAACCATATCCGATATATCTGACTAATCCTAAATCACAAAGATTAATAATAACTCTATTTAGGTTAGAAATATATGTAGCTCAGTATACACAATTTAAACAAAAAAGACCTGGAATAACTTCACCATATTGCAAATGTGTAAATAAGGTGGAAAATGATCTCAAACGTTCTATTAGTATGCCCTTTATATCTTTACATCTGCCTGTTCTGGTGGTAGTTCAGGTGGATGTTAAAGATCCCATGGCACTCCTCGAAAAGAGTAGGGGAATTTCCCTGGTGCCCTGGCCAAATTTCCCCCCATTCACTAAAAATAACACCAACAGCTTAATCTGGTTCAAAGTCAGTTGGCATTCATCTGTATCCCCCTCCCCCAGATCATGCATGAAAATAGGCAGAGTCTGGCTAGTGCAGTTACCCGGTCAACAAAAAAACTAAATAAATATGTTAAGGGCAGAACGCACTGGTTAGGGGATGTTATGAGTGGTCTTGGTTTCCCTCCTGAACAAATTTTATCTTTTTTCTTTACCACAAATATTAATATTTTACATAAATTGGTCGGTTTTCTGACTGCGGTACATTTATAATTCTGTTGGGTTAAAAATAGGATTATTGATTGTTACACACGTGTAGAACACAATAAGCCCAACTAGACAGTGTGCAATTTGTACTGTGTATTTATTATAACTGTATGGAATTAATGACCTGTAATGAAATATTTTTATGGTTTTAGATATATTTTATTGTAAATTTTAATGGCATGGTGCTGATCAATAAACTTTTCTTTGATCATCGAATCAGACCATACATCTTCCTGAGTATTATCCAGAGCATGCTAACAAAGGTGAGGCATTGCTCCAGGCACTTGATGTACATAGAACACTATGTTTTTGTATTTATTGCCCAAGGGACTGCAGAAAGTCCTCTCAGCTTGGTTTCATTCGCCATTAGGATGGGGGGCGCCCCTTTGTCTAAACCGTGCCTGTCCTAATGGCTGGTTAACTGTGTTGTATTCTGTTATATGAAGTATTTTAAAGAACTTACTGGTGCTGTGCATGGCCACTGTACACATGGTATGGACACTTCTGTTGCTTGCTTTCAGAAAGTTTCTGCAGTTGACATGTGCTGCTGCCACATGGAGCCCTGTGCATAGATTCAGGGAGCAGTACAGTCTAGACATTGTCTCTCATAGACATGTTGGCTTTGGTCTGGCAGTGTTGCAAGTCCTTTTGTCCTGACTGCATATCAGACTTTGCCATCCTCCCTAGGTACCTTGTGTACTGCTTGGGAAGTGTTTCAAAGGTGTGGCCCAGTGTAGGAGATATCCTTGTTGAAGACAGAACGGTTACTCACTGTAACAATGGATCTTGGAGAAAATCTCCTCCATTGGGCCATAACACACCCACCCTCCTTCCCCCTTTCTAAGGAATCTGGCAAGTTTGTCCACTGCCTTGTTTGCAGGTGTCCATAGGTGTCTTATGTATACTTTATTTCCAGTGCCATGCTTCTCTTCGTGTGCCTGGTACTGGTTGTCTTTTGGTTCTTCATGGTAAGAGGCCTTTCAGTCTTATCTCTGGCAAGGAACTGAAGAGCAGTGGGTCTGCCCAGGATTATGCAAGTGCCAACATGGAACATCATTGTGGGCAGCTCCCAGCTAGCAAATGTTTCCAAATGATCCTCATGTTGACTGCTTATAGTTCCAAAGGTGTCACCCAATGGAAGAGATTCTCCAGAAGATCTGCCGTTACGGTGGGTAACTGTTCTTTAGAGATTTGTGCACAGTATTTATATCATGCTTCAACACTATTTCGGTATCCACAACAGTGTGATTTAAGTACTGCATGAATGTGATCTCTACATTTGCAGATTTAGTGGTGATACTATTATTGTGGCATCACTAAAGATGCAACGAGTGTAGAATGTTTAGTTGGGGCATGCAAGCCCCCAGGTTCATGTACTGGAGCTGATATGATGCTGGGTGTCCCACAAAGATGAGTTGCTCAGCTCCCGGGAGAAAAGTATGGGTGCCATATAACTGAACAAGGATCAGTGTTGTCTTAATCTGTGGTGGCAGCCACTCAACCACTGCCCTGCCCATCAAAAACGGCCAGAGAAAGGGTATAGCTGTGGAAACCCCAACAGCTTGTGCTGGATAAGGAAAAAACAGAATACAAACAAAAATACCTAGTTTGATCAAGCTGTAGAGTTTTGTTAATACCTTGATTAAATTCAGTTAGTAATATTTGAAACTAGCAAGTGTTTCTTGACAGCATGTGCAGTAATGTAACCTCTAATAGTATGCTGTCAGACGAGAGAGTCCCATAATGGTCTGTGTTTGTTCTCTTTCAGATCAGCTTAACAGAAAACAAGAGGTAAGAGTACTCTAAATGTATTGTCCATTTCGCCGTTTGTTGATCATAATCCTGTTTTAATGTATCTGTGATTCATTTACATGTGGGGTCCTGGCACATAGCCACAGTAAATAACCTAACAGATTGTTAGTGGGGTTTTGCTTTTGGTGTGGTGTGTGTGTGTGTGTATACTGGCTTGCGTGATTGTACATGAAGGTAATTAACCTAGTAACTTATTTTTATTCTCTATTCCCCTTGGTTTGTCCCATTGGTTCCATTACTGAGCACTTCAGTGATCAGTTCTGGCACAGCTACATGCTTCCTCCAGCTTAGAGGATGTTTGCGACTGTTTCCAATGTCACTACTGCATTGGTTGGCAGAGGGTGAGAAAATACTGGGTGCCCTTCCCTTTCCATTCCCCAAGAGATGAGTTCTTAACATTTGTGATGTGTCTGGGCCCCAGCTGGTATCAGTGTGCCATTCTGGGGCTCAATTGCAATTCCTGCTTTCCACACCAGTTCCCTAGCCTCAGAGTCATTGGAAAGTTTTCTGTAACATTCATTCAATTATTGATGACTTAATATAAAATAGGTATTTTTATTGTTCCTTGATTTTGTTTTTTTATGGGGGGGGCACATTTGTTAAGCCGGTTTTCTGCAAATTTGCACTGACATTTTAAACAAAACAATAACGCCACACTGCTGAATCCTTCAACTTCAGAGGCCGCTAAATGTCCTACTTGCAGAAAGTTGGCTAACTTTTTGAGAATAAAAAAAGGAGATGGATGCATGCAGAAGTGGATGAGATTTTAAGGAAGCAAGTAACCACGTTTGCTGCTGATGGAAGGCTTTTTTAGTTCTTTTATAAGCATCAAAAATGAATTCTTAAGTTGCTTACAACTTTCTTGATAATATTTAAATAGTTATTCTGCATGTTGGAAATTGTTAAATGTTTGGACATTCCCAGCAAAATGAACAGCTCTTATACAGGCAGTGTGTTATCCACTGATGAGGGGGGACATATGGCAGGATCATAGAATTCATGAGCTGGGGAGAAAAAAAAAGTGCTCCATCTAGTCTGCTGCCTTGCGAGCTCAGCAGAAGCACCCCTTTGTAATTTGCTTGTGTACATAGTAATATTTTCTTTTAATTATGATTCTGCCACTGAGGTGGGAAAGAATGCTTCTTAACCCCAGGGATTTTCAATATCATTAACTCTAGCAGTTAGCCTCCTGGATTGCACTGCCCTGGAGATTAATGGAACTTTATGCAAATAGTGGAACACTGATTGGCTTGTGCCACCATTCAACCTGCTGCCCTGTCAACTGTTGCATTCTATAACGCTCAGATTTCATTCTTCGCCTACTTTGTTTGGCACCTCTGAGACTGCTCCTCAGTATGACTGAGAAAAACCTTTTTTTAAAAAAAACAAAAATAAGTATTAAATTGTATTTACTTCATTTCTGCTGCCCTTTATAGTTTTAGCAAAGTTTTAGTTCGTTTTCGGTTATTTTTTGGTTCCTCAAAACAGTTGGGGAACCGTTTAGTTAGTCTTATTTAGCATTAAATTGCTTTATTTCTTAGAATTGTTTTCCTAAATTGTGTTTCTGTTACTGGGTTTACTCTGGTTTTAATATTTAGTTTAAATCGTGGTTTTCCTCGGTTAAGGAACTGACCACAAGGATTTCTTGTACCACTTGGCGGTGTGTAACCAGTTATCCGCTCATTTGAGAAACTGGTTTGAGATTATTTTATGGTTTTCTTGTATACGGTGGAAAAGCCTAAAATGATAACTGGGCCGACCGGATTCAAAAATTGTCTTAAGTGTAAGGAAGATTTTGCAAAAGCAAATAAACACGACTGTGGGGGAGTTAGACTACACCCTCAGCCGTGACTGATGAGCCACTTTTCTATCTTCTTATTTCCTTGCTACCAAAACGTCCGTTGCACAACAATTAATGCTTCCCTGCCCCCACCGTAGGTTGGCCACCTAGCGTAGCTCTTTACTATCCCTACTAAACTTCCTACTAGTCCTATCTTCATTCTTTTTCCATTTCCATCCATTCAGTCCCTGGAATGATGCCAAATACCCGGAGAGGTGTTGTGTAAAGTGCATAAGTGCATTTTGTGTATATTGTGTACAAAAAATAAAGGCTGTTTTAAATAGGAATACATACAGTTAATAAAGCATTTTTAAATAAAAAGGATTCAGAAGCCATATAAAATAATAATTTCATGATTAGTGCAGTCATAAGAAATCCTGAAGGTGTTTTCATAAATTCGCACTATAAACCTGTTACTGTATAAGGTTGTATATGTATGAAGCCGAACAAAAGAATGTGGTATGCTTTATAAAAGTGCTTAGTCACTGTGGATCAGAGATGGAGAGTCAATATCTGTGGAGATATACACTGTACCTTTAACTGAACAAGGAAGTCCCCTGAAACAAAGCCCCTCTTGATTTTGAAACAACATGTCCAGACATGTAAATAAGAAGGGCTCAGTCAGGTGACCTCACCAAAATATATAAAACCTCTTCACTGAGTTCACTTCAGTTCAGTCCAGTAGAGTTCAGTCTTGAGAGTGAAGGAGAGAGGTGCTGCTGTAGGCACGCTGTTGAATGCAGATGAAAAGGGTCTTAGGAGCTCTAAGATCCAGGACTGTATTATATGAGAAACTACTGATGTTAAGTAGTGATTTTCTTTGCAATTTTGTTTGTTTTCATTTATTATTTTTCTGACTTTTGAAAAATAAATATCATACAGCAGTGTGTTTTTGAAACCTGTAAATTCGCCTCACCTGAAGTTTGTTCCCACATGCTGTGACAACGATTTGTGTTTATTTTGCTTCGGGGCTAAACACTTTGAGGCTAATTGTGAGATTTGTAAAACATTTCCTGAGAAAACCATTGAAAAATGCATTAAGTGTTGTAAAGAAAAAATGTCTACAGCTCAGGTTCTGGATCCAACTGATCCGAACCCAGAACCTAAAGAAAAGTCTAAGGATGCCGATACCAATGCCTCTGAAAAAGGCGAGACATCCAGACCAAAAAGACTGGGTGAACTGGTAAATTGATTTAGTTCCTTTAAAGAAATTGGATAAACAGATTAAGAATATTGGTTCCCCAGCTAGAAAGGCAACGGGGCTCCCAGTATTACAATCAAATATACCTACGGCTGACCAAGTTGCACAGGCTCTACAGATGTTACAGTTCTTGCAAACAGGTTAGCACCGGTTTAACAGCTACCGACTGCAACCGGTCCCACGGTTTCAAGCTTGGGCTCCTCTGCTCAGAGTACAGTAATGTTTGATCCCTCTCTGGAGGAGTATGGAGAGGATGATAAGGAGGAGGTGATTGAATCGGAGATTTCGCCGGAGCATGGGTTTGAGTCCCCACCAAGGGCTCCTGAGGACTATTCCTTACATTTCACTTTTGTGAGACAAATGGTGGAAGCAATGGATCTTGCACCATATGAGCCTGAACAGGATGAGGAGGAATTACAGTCCCTGGAGATGATGGGGTTAACACCCACAAACAAAATTGTGTTACCCATTAATAAATTCTTTATAAAAAAAAAAAAAAAAAAACAGGTGGTAAAGGTGTTGGAAAACCCAAATTCCGTACCACCTGTAGATAAAAAGGCCGACAAGAAGCACCAGCTAGATCCCGGGGTGCTGAGTTCTTACTGTCATACCCAGACCCAGAAGGGTTAGTTCAGCCAGCTGCTTGTGATAAGGCTAAGGTACCTCTGTCCACCCATCCTTCCGAAAAGGATTCCAGAAAATTGTATGGAATGGCTAGGAAAGGCTACCTAGCTGCTTCCCTGGGCATCAGGAAAACTATACGAACATACAAAATTTTCCAGCAGTTAAAGGCCTAGAGGTCTATCAAGTCTGCTCGAAATGTGCAGCTAGCAACCCTTATTCTGCAGCTGCCCCACCCTTCCACCCTTCCCCTTGTCCTGTCCCATCCCCTTTTGAAGCAGTCCACTGTTCTGCTGGATGCCACTTCTTCAGGTAACGCATGCCACCCAGCCACCACCCTTTCTGTAAAAAGTGTCTCCTCATCTCCCTCCAGTCTCCTATCATGGCCGCTGGTGGCCCTCCCCTCCCTTACTTTGAAAAGCACCTCTGTACCCATCTTGTTTATTCCTTTCATGTATTAAGGTTTCAATCATGTCACCCCTGTCCCTCCTCTCCTCCAGTTAGTACATGTTCAACTCCCTCAACCTCCTCTCGTATGATAGTCCCCCAGCCCCTTGATCATCCGCCCTGCGCTGCACCCCCTCCAGTAACTTAACGTCCCTCTTCAGATACTGGCACCAGTACTGCACGCAGTACTCCAGGTGCGGTCTAGCTAATGACCTATACAGTGGCAGAATCACCTCCTCCCTCCTCGAGGATATACCCCTTACAATACATCAGCATTTTGTTGGCCTTTGCAGCTGCCTTCCTACATTGTGCCGAGTTGTTCATTGACCATGTAATGAGCACCCCCAGATCCTTCTCCTCTGTCTGGGCTAGCTGCACTCCCCCCAGCTGGTAACTTCTCCTTGGGTTCTTCATCACAGAATGCAGCACCTTGCACTTTTTGGCATTAAACCCCAGTTACCTGGTGTCTGACCAGGTTTTAAGCTTTGCCAGATCATTCTGCAACCTGCAACTATGGACTACGCAACTCAGTATCAAAAGACCCTATAGACTTATGTTATGGCCATAACGGATAAAACTCCCCCTTGGCTAGCAGCTTACCTTCTGGAAATGGCTAAGTGTGGTTTAGAGGCCACAAAGTATCAGTTCCACATGGCTGTGGATGCAAATGATAATGCAGCCAGATGGATGGCCCTGTCCATTGCCCCGAGGAGGTTTGCCTGGCTTAGGACAACCAACCTCACACAGGATACCTGAAACAAGGCTGTGTGCTTTCCTGTGGAGAACCAATCCCTTTTTGGCAGTAGGATAGAGGAACACGTGAAAAAAATGTATGAATACAAGTCCACTTACAAGAGTAACTCTGCTAGAGACAAGGCCTCAACTTCCTGTAGGCCATATGGAAGGGGAGGTAGAGGGAGGGGTTGTAGTAGACCCTTCTACCAGGCACAATCTACCCCTAGTTATCCACACAGGGGTTACTGCAGGGCTTCCAAAAGAGGGGACCAATCCCCTTAAACTGCCGCACAAGGAAAGCAGAATCCCTGACGTGACATTCAAAGTCGTCTCCTCTATGCCATTTGGGGGCAGACTGACCCACTCTTACAAAATTGGAAATTCTAGGGACATGGATATGTTGTTCATTCACACTGTCTGGCAGGTTCCTTGCCGCTTTAAATCTTGCCGGAAGGTCTTCAAGCTGGCTCCTCCCACCCACCCGGGTGGTAAAACTCTCGGCTCCGCCCCATGACGTCAGATCTTCCTTACCGCTTGGAAGCTCAGGTTCCCTCCTTAACGCTGTGTGTGTAGACTGGATCCTAATTCTTTGGTTCGCCCAAAACTTATTTAAAATTTTCAAGACTTTGGTCAAGTTTCTCCCTCGCGGCTGCGATGGACAGTCGACTCGGTTTGGTGGTGCCCTTGTGGGCAGAAGATGTCAGGCGGACCCGCACTCCACGTCGTCTCACCTTGCGGCCTAGACCATGACCCGCGGGCCTGTGAGTTATGCCGTTGATTTGGCCAGCGTCCTGGAAGACCGGCTGCCCGGTTACAACAGCGCCCGAGGCGCCACCGCCAGTGAAGTCGAGGGAGGCCCGTTGGCGTTCATCATGTGGCTGGCCGGGCTGAGCAACTTGAGCGGATGATCGCCCTCGAGGAGGAGGAGGCGGCACAGGCCGATCATCCTCTTCCTCGGTCGCAAGCATTTATCCGGCTCTCTGGGTACCTCATATTCAGCTTCTTTCAAGGAGCTTTGCCAGTCCCTTTCCACGAAGGAGAGGGCCATCGGGACATTCCTCTTGGTCCAAAGAAGGATTCAAAGGTAAGTCCATCGTCGGCATTGTGGAAGCGGGAGAGGGTCCCTTCCCGGACAGTCGACACTCGACTTTGGTCGAGGTTGCGGCTAAGGCCGCTGGCTTCGTGATGTCCCGGTCAGGTCAGCCGGCCGAGACACCCCGTCGACGTGGTAGAGATTTTTCTCGACCCGTTGGATGGGCTGTCGACTGGTGAAACCGACAACCCTTCTTCACGGTTCCCCGGTGGAGACCAGAGACCTGCCTGTGCCTCCAGTGCCGCGGTCCCGGTTAAGGTTTCGAGCGAGGAAGGCGGTGTCCCCGCCTCTTCCTGACCGCCCTCGGAAACACCGAGGTTCTTGGTCTCGGATATCCTCTCGGTCCAGCCGATCCTGCCGACGTCAGCAGTCTCAGTCTTGGCACCGAAGTAAGCGGCGCTGCCGCTCGTCCTCGTCTTCCTCCTCTGAAGAGGAGAGGCTTCGGCGCAAATTGCGTCGATGCTACGAGGACCTGATGTGGCAGCAGTTACTTCTGTCCAGGAACAAGCCAACGCCATCGCCTTTCCCGGCCATCAAGTGGGTGTCACCCGAGCGGCCGAAACAACCCCTCGCTGTAGCCGAGGTGCCCAAGCCCGGGCTGGTTGTTCAGCGAAATCAACTGCCCACCAATTGTGGGTGGAACCTCCACCTCCACAACCGAAATCGGGGGCGCCGACCAAAGACTCTCGGTCGGGTCAGGGCCTGCCCCACAGGTTGTCGGTCACCCTCACTCCTGACCATCCTCGGCAGGTGGAGGGTGGCTCAGTCCCCAGGCAGCTCTTCATGGACTACTCTGAGTCCGACGACGACTTCTCCCTGTTCTCCAGGCCCATTGACCTGGAGTCCCCGGGGGGCCAGTCGATGGATGAAAGCCCATCGTCTTTCATGGGTCTGCTTCGGCTCATCTCGGAGTCCACCGTGATGCAGCTCGAGCCCATATCCAAGTGGGCCAAGTATCCCCTCACGGAGATACGGTACCGAGGGGATTCACCCGTGGAGGCCTTTCCGGTGGCTGAAGCCATTGTTGGCCCAGCCTTGGAGCTCTGGCAGTGGCCTGCTTCCTGTCCTGCACCTTCGGCCAGGATGGCCAGGAAGTATGCGGTCCCTACCTGCTGTTTGCCTGGTTTTTCGGAACACCCCTCTGCCGAGGGGTTGGTCACCGACAGCGTTTTCCGGCGTTCCGGGAACGCTAGGGATGTGGACAAGCCCCCTGACAAGGAGTCCAAAAAGCTGGACTATGCTGGGCGCAAGGTGTACGCTGCATCCTCTCTTGGCCTCCGCTAGGCCAGCTCGGCCGTGCTGATGGCACACTTCTCCCATGCCCTCATGGGCTCCCTGGATGAGGTGATCCCTCATCTCCCGGCCAACCTGCAGACCACGGTCCGGCAGGTACGGGGCCAGGGAAGGGCCGTGGCTAAACAGCAGCTCCAAACGGCTCTGGACATTGGAGGCTCCTGCGCCAGATCGGTTGCAGCTGTGGTGGCCATGCGCCGCAGAGCATGGCTGAGGATATGCACCTTCATGGTGGATACCCAGCACAAACTGATGGATGTCCCCTTCCTGGGGACCGACCTCTTTGGCCCTGGAGTGGAAGGTCACCTCCAGTGGATCGAAAAGTCCAGTGCCACTCTGGACTCGGTCACCTCCGCCCAGAAGGACAAGGGCTGCCGACAACAGCAGCATAAGTCCTTTCGTCCTTCTGCACCTGCGGCACGTCCGGCCCAACAGCAACAGCACCAGCACCAGGGCCAGCAGGCTCGTGCTTGGCATCCCAAACCCAAGCCTGCGGCTTCCTCCAATAGGAAGCAGGGAGGTAAAGGCCCAGGAGGTCCCTCGGCCGGTCCCTCCTCTAAGCCTGCCAAATGATGGGTTGAGGGGTGTCACCCCCAGCCTAGACACTCCCCCCGGGGTTCCCCCTGTGGAGGGACGGCTCCGCCACTTCCTTTCCACCTGGTCTGTTATCCCCACAGACCGTTGGATGATGGAGGTGGTAGGAAAGGGCCTGCCCCTGGAGTTCGAGCAGGCCCCGCCCTTTCGAGCCGTCACCCCTTGGGGGCTACGGGTCCACAGCTTCTTTGTCGGCTCACCGAAAAAGAGGTGATCAGGAAGGTGGCGGATCCTCCTCCAGATCCGGGGTTCAAACAACATGAAGTCTTGCTATATTATAGACATTAGCAGTTTGTTCCAGCTCTAGAACTGCCCCGGAGTGAAATGGTTAAAACCATTCCAAAATAGAATTTTGGCACGAGAGCAGCTCTATCTGTGTCATTTCAAACTTGAACTGTCAGATTCTTTACTCCGCCTCAGTGAACAGTCGCTCCGGAGATTTCTCCTTCTGCTCGGTTCATTTCTCGGTTTAAAAAGTGTTTTCTCGGTTGGATTTAACCGAGAATAGTTTATTTTAACATAAAACCGTTCAGTTCAAGCTCTATCTGTGGTAACCGTAGTAAGTAAATGAAGGTTTTGTCTGTGTGGAACTTGTAAGTTATCAGTTCGGTTTGAACCGATCAGTGGTTTAAAACTCATTTTAAAACTAAAAGTTACTATTTAGAGTGCGGTTCCCGGTTCTTATCGGTTCTAAAAAACGGTTTATTACGGTTTTCCAATACCCGTGACACGGTTAGGAACCGATAGAATTGTCTTGCCTGACTTCCGTTAAAAGAGGCAAGTTTTTGGTTAGGCTGGCATTATGTCTGAGAAACCCAAAAGAAAAACCGGGCCCACTGGGTTTCAACACTGTGATGTTTGTGGGAAGTCTTTGCCAAGGACCCACACACCATGTGTTTATTGTCTGGGGTTTGACCACCTCCAGTCAGACTGCCAGGTATGTAAGAATTTCCCTGCAGCCACCCTGGAAAAAAGATTGGGCAGGCTCAGGGAAGGAGAGCCCAAAAAGTCCGCTGACCCGGATGGCCAGCCCGGTTCGGTGCCAGCCGAACCAGAGGGAGTGCCCTCTGACCAGGGCCAGACTTCCTCGGGCAAAAGAAAAGCCATACAAATTGTCCAGTCACTGTCTCAGGGTCCGTCCGAACCACCACTATCTGGTAAAAGGTCGGTTCGTCCGGTCCCAGTGGTTCAGGATTATGATATTGAGGAATTTTATGAGCCAGAGGAGGGGGAGGAGGATTATGAACAGTATGAATGTGGCTGGGAAGGTCTGGGTGTACCCATTGAACCGGACATCTCCCAGACGGACCTTTAGAATCTCCCCTATGCTGTCTAGTCCCCATCTCATTTTATGTTTTATAAAAAGTTGCTGAAACCTCCAGCTTCCTTTAGAAGAGGCTGTGGATGAGCAAGAGGAGCCTGATTTTGTAGAAATGATGGATATTCCAGAGTCTAGGAGATTGTCTATTCCTTTACATAAGTCTTTTAGGAAACAAACAATTAAAATTTTAAAAGCTCCTAATTCTGTGCCTCCTGTAGATAAAAAGATGGACAGAAGGTATACATTGTCAGGCCCTGATACAGAATTCCTTTCTCAGCAATGCAGTCATGTTGAGTTCAGGCTGCTGCCTGTGATAAAGCTAATATTCCTTGCCTTCACATCCTCTGACAAGGATTCCAGGAAGATTGATGCCATGGCAAAAAAACAGTATATGGCAGCCTCTCTGGGACTCAGGCAAGCAAATTATATGGCTTATGTAGCTAGGTATCAGAAATCTAGATGGGATACTGTTATGCAATTGGCCAAGCAGGCCCATGGCCAGCTGGCTAGTGAACTAGAACAGGTGGCTGCTGATGGCATTGAAGCCTCTAAGGTTCAGTTTCATGCTGCTGTGGATGTTAATGATGTTTCCTCTAGGGTCATGGCCACATCTGTAGCTTTTAAGTAGGTTGGCCTGGCTCAGGTGTACTAGTTTGTCTGAGGATACCCAGACTAAGGCTATGGATTTTTCTTGTGGTGGGAAATTCTCTGTTTGGAGAGCAGACAGAAATTACATGAAGAAAGATGGATGAATATAGGACTACTTACAAAGGTGCCCAGGCTAAGGGCGGCAAGCCACTCCTCAAAGGCATACCCCAGGGGTGGGGTAGGCCTTTTCACAGAGCCTTCTCTACAGACTCAGGCCTCCTCTGCCTTTGCTCAGGGGGCTTCTTCAGAGGCAGGGGCAGGCGAGGGGTGGGCAGACCTGCTCCCACCCCCAGCCTAAAGCTCCTGCGAAACAGGCACCCTGATGGGGTGCCCAGGGCCATTCTCCTGTACCAGTGGGGGCAGGCTGGCTTACTTCAGTCAGAATGGGGCTTCTTTAACCTCAGACAAGTGGGTTCTGGAAGTAGTAAGCCAGGGTCTGGTTCTCAGCTTCAAAAGTTTCCCAAGTTGAGCAGACTTTTTCTACCAAGTGCTTCAGAGACCTCGCTCTGGAAACAGAGGTCTCATCCCTGTTAGCTCTCAGAGCAGTAGAAAGGGTTCCTCCCCTGCATCAGGGCAGGGGTCTGTATTCCAGATACTTCCTTACCCCAAAAAAGACAGGAGAATGGCGGCCCATTTTAGATCTCAGATATCTGAACAAGCATCTTTTGAAACCAAAGTTCAAAATGGTAACTCTGGCAATGATTTTACCTTCCCTAAGGCCAGGGGACTGGCTAGCCTCCCTGGACCTCAAGGATGCCTATTTCCATGTCCTAATCAGAAGATCCCATCGAAAGTACCTCAGATTCGAACTGCCCTGAGGTCATTACCAGTTCAAAGCAATGCCCTTCCGGCCTTACCTCTGCTCCAAGGGTATTCACAAAGTGTCTAGCAGTGGCAGTGGCCCATAAGGAGGCAGAGGATTGCTGTTTTTCCCTATCTAGACGACTGGCTCATTGTAGGACCAGTCCCAGAACAGGTAAAATCTCACCTGCAGGTCACCCCAGCAGCTTCTCACCTCCCTGGGTTTTCTGCTAAACCTACAAAGTCGGTTCTGGAACCAGTCCAGGTACTCACCTTTATAGGGGCAGAATTGGACACAAAGCTAGCCAGAGCTTTTCTTCCCCAGAAAGGTAAGGAATTTAGTGGCTCTGGCCTCTTCCTTCACTCTGCAGGTCTCGACCAGCAAGACACTTTCTGCAGCTCCTGGGCATGGCTGCATCCACAGCTGTTGTGCAGGGGCCAGATTTCAGATGAGAGACATTCAGTTCACTTGAGAACCTTTTGGTCTCAGAGAAGAGACCCCTTACCAAGTTGGTCCCGTGACTGAACCTTCAGATCCTAGCTCTCCAGTGGTGGCAGGATCAAAACAATTGGAAGCGGGGGTCCTTCATTTCCCTTCTCACGACTTGACTCTCACTACAGATGCTTCCCTTCTGGGTTGGGGAGCCCACATGGGCGACCTTTCCACTCAGGAGTTTGGTCCCCAGGAATCTCTGCTCCACATCAATTTGCTGGAACTCAGAGCTGTCTTTTTAGCTCTTCAAGCTTTTCTGCATCTGTCCATGACAAGGTGATACAAGTCAGAACAGACAACACCACAACAATGTGGTACATCAACAAACAGGGGGCACTTCGGTCTTGAGCCTTGTGCACCGAGGCAATGAAGTTGTGGTCTCTGGCCTATTCCTGAACACTTCCCTCATAGCAGTTCATCTTCCAGGAAGGACAATGTCCTAGCGGATGCCCTCAGCAGGATTTCCCAGGGCCATCACGTGGTCCCTGGATCCTCAAGTGCTGGGGATAGTTTTGCCAGGTGGGGCATCCCTCAGATAGATCTTTTGCAGCCCCAGACAATCACAAACTTCCTCTGTTCTGTTGCAGGCCTCCAGTGCTGAGCTTAGTTCCCCTGGATGCCCTTCTTCTGGATTGGGAGGGAAGTTCCTCTATGCTTTCCCCCTCCTCTCCCTATTCAAAGTACTCGTCAAAATCAGATTTCAGCCTTGCAGGGTGATTCTGATTGCCCGGATGAGCCAGGCAGCCCTGGTACCTCCTTCTGTCTCTGACAGACCATCTTCCCTGTGCCTCCCAGGAATCACAATCTGTTGACTTGTGCCCAGGAAAGGGTTGGTATCCGGACCTCAGATCCCTCAACCTCAAGGCCTGGCTCTTGAGGAGTTAGAGTTTGCTGATTTACACACTCTCTCAGGGTGTTCTTGAGATCCTAAGGCTTCCAGAAAGCCTTCCACTAGACTACTTATAGTTCTAAATGGAAAAGGTTTTCCATTTGGTGTGCTGAGGAAAATATTTCCCCAGAATCTGCTGAATGCCCTTTTGTTAGATTACATGGTACATCTTAATTCCTTGGGTCTCAGACCAGCTACCCTGAGAGTTCATTTGGCAGCTGTGTCTGCTTTTGTGTCAACAGAAAGTCATCCCCTCTTTCCTCTCATCCCGTGTTTCCAAGTTTTTGAGGGGTTACTCCATATTAATCCTCCTTTGGGAACCAGCCCCTACTTGGGACCTTAATGTTTGCATTGCCCAGTTAATGCAACCCCTTTTGAACCTCTGTCTTCTGCAGAGCTTAAGTACCTAACTTGGAAAACTGTTTTTCTAGTGGCTATCACTTCTGCCAGACGCAGTGAATTGCAAGCCTTGACAGTGGAGACTGACTTTATTTCTTTCCACAGGGATAAGGTAGTCCTTAGGACTAATAGGAAGTTTTTGCCTAAGGTGGTTTCAGATTTCATCTTAATCAATCTATCTCCCTTCCAGTATTTTTCACTGATTACTCCTCTTGGTGAGAGGAGATTGCACAGCCTGGATGTGAAGAGCTCTTAGTTATTATAAAGTGCCAAAGGTCACAGGTTGAGATCCTCAACTTTTCCTTACCTATGGTGAAGTTGGGAAAGCAAACCTGCCACTAAGAGATCAATAGCCAGGTGGATTGTCTCTTGTATCCAATTTGTTATCAGAAAGTGGGCAGAACCCCCAGTTTGAGGGCTCATTCTACCAGGGTACAGCTGCGTCTCTAGCTGCTGCCAGAGATATCCTTTATTAGAGATTTGCCAGGCTGCTACTTGGAAAGCGGTGCACTTTTACCAAGCATTACTCCTGGATGTCCAGGCCAGGAGAGATGCTCAGTTTGGCAGCTGTTCTTCAGAGCCTATTCCCTAAGTAGGTTCTGCCCTCCTCCATGGAGGTACTGCTGTGTATTCTGCTAATGTCTATAATATAGCAAGACTTCATGTTGTTTGAAGAAAAATTACTCACCTTAATAATGTTGTTTCTTCTAATGGAGTCTTGTATATTATAAACCTCCCCAACCTGCCCCTCTCAGAACCTCTACTTGGTGGGGTGCGGGCAACTTAGTGTGGCACTACTTATGTCCTGTTAGCATTTTGTCCCTTTGGGACTTTGGGAGTGTATGTGTGCGGCGTGTGTGTGTTTTATTATACTTATGTTCCATTTCATATTATTAGAATGGTGTTAGTATTTCTGGTCCCCTGACTTGAGTCTTGGGTGTTGGGACCATCAATGGTTGTTATTATTTAGGTATCCATTTGGCTAGTGTAGGTTACAGCTTCCACACAGACCTCAGTGAGTTTGGCTCGTAAAGATCTGACAGTTCAAGTTTGAAATGATACAGATAGAGCTGCTCTCGTGCCAAAATTCTATTTTGGAATGGTTTTAACCATTTCACTCCGGGGCAGTTCTAGAGCTGGAACAAACTACTAATGTCTATAATATAGCAATACTCCATTAGAAGAAACAACATTACTAAGGTGAGTAATTTTTTTCTTTGTGTCCATTTACTTCCTGGTCCCAAAACGGGCGGGGGTCTGGCGCCCCATTCTCGACCTGCACGACCTGAACAGGTTCCTAAGGTCTCGGACCTTCAGGATGGTCACTCTGGCTCAGATAATCCCATCCTTGGAACAAAGCGTGTGGTTCTGTTCTCTGGACCTTCAGGAGCATTCTTCCACATCCCAATCCGTCCGTCCCACCAGAGATTCCTCCACTTCAGGGCAGAGGAATCCCTCTACGAGTTCCGGGCCATGCCCTTCGGCCTTTCCTTGGCTCCCAGGATCTTCACCAAATGCATGGCAGTGGTGACCGCATTCCTGCGGTGCTGAAGGTTCTGGGTGTACCCCTACCTGGACGACTGGCTGATTGCAGCCCCCTCCAGAATGAATGTGGAGCGGTCCAGAGATCTGGCCCTCCAGGTTTGCTCTCAGGTTGGCCTCCTCATCAACGAGGCCAAGTCGGGACTCGTGCCAAAGCAGGTGATCCAATTCATCGGGGCAGAGCTAGACTCTCTATGAGCCAGAGCACAGCTCCCGGCGGACAGGGCCGAGGTTCTTTCCTCCTTTGCCCAATCATTTCAGGTTGGGCAATTGCGCCCTGCCCGGGACTTCCTGGGCCTCATGGCGGCCTGCACCAACATGGTCCGTTGGGCCCATTGGTACATCCGTCCCCTTCAATGGGGGCTGGCCAGCCAGTGGTCACAGCACTTCGATCCTCTGGATCAGCTAGTGACAGTGACCCAGGGGATGTGGAACGCTCTCTAGTGGTGGACCACTCCAGCACATCTGCAGGAGGGCATCCCGTTTGTCCGCCCTGAGCCGACGGTCTCTCTATCGACTGATGCCTCTCTGATGGGTTGGGATGCCCATCTGGGGGAGCACAGAGTGCACAGCCTCTGGTCCCCTCCAGAGTCCCGATGCCACATCAGCCTGCTGGAGCTTCAAGTGGTTCGTCTAGCACTCACCGCCTTCGCTCCGTTTCTACGGGGTCAAGTGGTTCAGGTCCAGACGGACAATGCCATGACCATGTACTACCTAAACCGCCGGGGCGGGACGCGCTGCATGCCTCTGTGTAGGGAAGCTCTCCGAATTTGGTCACTCTTGCGCAGCCTGGAGGCAGATCTCCTTGCTATTCATGTGGCAGAAGCCTCCAACACCCTGGCCAATGCCCTAAGCCGGATAGGGGCTGCGTCCCACGAGTGGTCTCTCCTGCCGGAGGTAGTACAAGATCTGTTCTCCCACTGGGGCACGCCTCAGGTGGACCTGTTTGCCTCCAGGGAGAATGCGAAGCTGAGACTGTTTCATGCCGGCCCCCTCAGCAGGGCTCACTGCAGGGGGATGCCTTCTCGAGGCCGTGGACCCTGGGCCTCTTCTATGCCTTTCCCCATTCCCTTGATCCACAAGGTGCTTCTCAAGGCGAGGAGGGGCAAGTCACAGGTGATTCTGGTAGCCCCAGACTGGCCCCGTCAGTTCTGGTATCCAGATCTCCTCAGTCTCAGCTCCTGGCTCCCGAGGCGGCTTCCAGCCCGCCTGAACCTGATGTCAGTCAATCAGGGGAAAGTATTCCATCTGAACCTTCAATCCCTGCACCTGACGGCCTGGTTCCTGAGCAGCTAGAGTTCCAGGTCTTGGGTCTTTCCGACGAGGTCCTCAACGTCGTCGAGGCGTCCCGTAAGGAGTCGTCCAGAAAATGCTACGCCTTCAAATGGAAGAGATTCTCCATTTGGTGTCAGAGCAAGGGCCTGGACCCTTCCTCCTGTTCCTTGGCAAGCATTCTGGACTACCTGTGGTCCCTTTCTCAGCAAGGGCTTCGGTCGACGACTCTTAAGGTGCACCTGGCAGCCATCTCTGCTTACCGGGCGCGGGCCGGGAAGCAGTCAGTGGTGCAGGAGAAGGTGGTCGGATGCGTTTTGAAAGGCCTTGATCACATATCCCCTCGGTGCGAGAACCTCCACCTCCGTGGGATCTACTGCTGGTATTGGCTAAGCTCTTGGGCAAGCCATTCGAACCGATGCCCAGGTGTGACATCTCTCACCTGTTGTGGAAGACCGCCTTCTTGGTGGCTATCACGTCAGCCAGAAGGATGGGAGAGCTCCAGGCACTTTCCATCGAGTCTCCTTATCTGGTCTTTCACAGGGACAAGGTTGTCTCTCGCCCCCACCGAAGTTCCTTCTGAAGGTGGTGTTGGAGTTTCACCTTAACCAGGTGTTGACTCTGCCGGTGTTCTACCCCAGTCACACCTCGGAGGCCGAATATAGGCTCCATACTTTGGACCCTAGAAGAGCGCTCGCTTACTACAAGGAGTGGACGGCTGAAGTTCGGGGAGAGGTTCACCAGCTGTTTGTCACCTATGCTGAAGCCGCACCTGGCAGACCTGCAGCCAAGCGGATGATGGGCAGGTGGGTCACCTTCTGCATAGATCTCTGCTATAGGTTGGCGGGCATGGAGCCTCCCAGAGGGATAAGAGCTCATTCTACCCGCCATACCGCTGCATCGGTGGCTGCTTCCAGGGATGTCCCTATCCAGGAAATCTGCAGGGCTGCTTCCTGGAAGTCAGCGCACACCTTCATCACCCACTACCACATCGACCTTGAGTCACGCCGGGATGCTGGTTTTAGGGCCTCGGTTCTCCAGTCTTTATTTCCCAAGTAGGGGGTCTGCGTCTTGCCTCCCTCCTCCTCCCGGAGAACTGCTAGGAGTCTGCCAGACAGTGTGGATGAACAACATATCCATGTCCCTAGAAATCCAGGTTACTCACCTGTAACAGGAGTTCTAGGAATGGTATATGTTGTTCATCCTACATTCCCTCGACCTCCCAGCACGCACAACCTGGCTTCCAACAGGCTAGATCTGGCGTCATGGGGCGGAGCCGAGAGTTTTACCACCCGGGTGGGTGGGAGGAGCCAGCTTGAAGACCTTCCGGCAAGATTTAAAGCGGCAAGGAACCTGCCAGACAGTGTGGATGAACAACATATACCATTCCTAGAACTCCTGTTACAGGTGAGTAACCTGTATTTCATCACCACAGACAAGTGGGTAATGGAAGTGGTGGATCATGGATTAGCCCTCAGCTTCAAAACTTTCCTCAAGCTGAGGCCAAGGCATTTCAGTTCCCCAAGTCCATCGGGGAGGGCACTACTAGAAAGTGTTCACCCTGCAGGCATCAAAGGCAGTAGGACCAGTTCCTCCCTCTCAAAGGGGAAGATGTTTCTTCTCCAGATACTTCCTAACCTCAAAGAAGAATGAGGAGTGGTGACCCTTCTTAGATCTGAGAGCTTTAAACAAGCACCTCACAAAGCCAGAGTTCCAGATGGTCATCTTGGCAGTGATCCTTCCAACACTACAAGAAGAAGACTGGCTGGCATCACTGGACTTAAAGGATGCTTATTTTCACATTGCCATAAGGGAATCTCACAGGAAGTACCCCAGTTTCAGACTACTTTCAGGTCACTACCAGTTCCAGTGATCATTTTAGGCCATGGGATCACGACAGTGGCGCACCTGATGGCAAGCTTGTCCCCTATTAAGTGTTCTGCATGGATCTTTCAGACGCCCCATAGCTTTAAAAAGCATGAGCGCATGTGCCAGCAGCACATTGCCCACTGTACACGCGTTCATTCCTGGGGGCGTTCCTACAAGACAGGGATTGGAATCGAGAGCTTACTAAAGAACACCCCTTGGGGGCATGTCAAGCTGCAAAAAAAATTTAATTATCGCTGGTTACAGAGGATTTCGTCCCCAGGGATGTTTTAGGGAGGCATGACTCTGATTGCCACTGACTGAAGAACGCCGCTTGGGGGTGTGGCACAGCAAGTAACTTTATGCTGCAGAACAGTGGAGTTAGTGTCTGGGGCGTGTTCGAGAGGCAGCAGAACTGACTGGCATTTGAAGAACGCCCCTTGGGGGCATTCCACAGCACATCACTGCATAGTATGTTTGGTGCCAGCTGCATAGAGTGCCCAATGGAGAGGATCATCATCAGTTAGCCTGATGGACACATTCAGGGGCGGGAGTTCTGACAGTTTCAGCCACAGAATGGCTGAACTAGATTGCGACGGCAAAAAATTAGCAAGACAAAACTGATGGGGCTGGGAAGTGACTGAGCAAAGGTTATGACAGGGACAGACAAGGGAGTAACGGAGCACATGCCACGTGAAAACCCAGTGCTAATAAATATACACAGTGTTGCTCATAGGGTTGTACTGTGTAGTTCACAAGCCGCAAACTCTGTCCCCTACCTGAAAGAATATCAGGAGGTTATAACTGATATTTTCTAACACTTCAAAAAAATCAGCAAAAAGAGCTGACAAACTAAAACAAATACAAGAAATGTTGGAGGAACCAACTCTAAAGGTGAAGGAGGTATAGATGTCAGGTGGATAGCAGTTTACAAAGTGGGTGAGACTGTACATCACACCCTTGACTCCCTGCTAACTTTCTTTGTAATGAGACGGATGCTAGAGTGAAAGATTATGCCTTAAAAAAAGTCCAAATAGGACTTCATTATGACAACCTATATGCTAATGAATGTACTTTCTGTAATTACACAGCTTAGTGTAGTGTTTCAGAAAAGAGATCTGGACATCTCTATGGTCCAGGTGAGTTTGGAAAAGTGCTTCTTTGATTCAGAAAAAATAAAATCTGGTACCAAGGACAAAATGTATCTATATGAAGTAGAGAAAGGTATCCAGGAAGATGAGGAGGGAAAGCTGGTGTTCAAGGCGCATCATGTACTGAGGGGAGGCAAAAACTTTCAATCAAGGATTGTTTCATTGACCAATTGAGTGCAAATTTAAAAGACAGATTCTCAGGGTATGACAGAACAAGTTGACTGCTTTTGGAGTACTGGGTCTTAGGCCAGTGAGCTGCCTTTCTAGAAACAAATTTGAAACCTGGGGAAATTAACAAATTCAGGTTCTGCTTGATCATTACGGTCAAGAGCAGAGACAAACAGTTTGAGACAGTGGCACCACCTGATGAGACAAAGTGGTACAAGTCAAGACAGACAATACCACCACAATGTATTACATCAACAAGCAGGGAGGGACAAGGTCCGACCTGCTGTGTACAGAAGCAATGAAAATTTGGAGTCTAACATACTCCCTGAAAGTATG
This sequence comes from Neoceratodus forsteri, assembly GCA_016271365.2. Taxonomy (NCBI): domain Eukaryota; kingdom Metazoa; phylum Chordata; order Ceratodontiformes; family Ceratodontidae; genus Neoceratodus; species Neoceratodus forsteri. Next base: position 1,536,130,250 of record CM057453.1, read on the forward strand.
CTTAGTAGCTGTCCACCTCCCAGGAAAAGACAACACAATGGCAGATGCACTCAGCAGAATCAACCAAAACCACCAAGAGTGGTCTCTCAACAGACAAGTACTGGAAGTGCTGTTTCGAAGGTAGGTCACAGCAGAGATGGGTCTCTTTACATCAGAAGAGAATCATCAGTTGCCCAAGTTCTGTTGCAGGCCTCCAGTGAGGGGGTCTGTGTTAGTAGATGCCATGGTGCTAGAGTGGTCAGGGAAAACTCTATGATTGTCCCCCTTTTCCTCTGTTACTCAGGATCATGATCAAGTTCAGGTCATAGTTGGCTACAATGATCCTGGTAGCTCCAGATTGGGCCAGGCAGCCTTGGTACTCTCTGCTGCTGTTTCTATCAGTGGCCCAGCCCATACACCTCCCTCAGATGCACAATCTTCTGACCTCCTCCCAAGGGAGGATCCTGTACCTGAACCTCAGGTCACTCAGACTCAAAGCATGTCCCTTGAGGACCTAGAGTATGCTGACTTTCACCTTTCAAAGGGTGTACTCGGGGGTCCTAAGGGGTTCTAGGAAACACTCTATGAAAAAGACCTATTCCTCCAAATGGAATAGATTTTCCATATGGTGTGGCACCAGAGATGTGTTTCCATCCGAAGCAGGGATACCAGTCTTGTTAGACTATCTCACTCACCTGCATTCAGTGGGACTGCAGCCCACTATCCTTAAGGTACATTTGGCATCTGTGTCTGCCTACCTTTTGGCTTGTAAGGGGGGCTTTGGCTGACCCTATTTTTAAGAAGTATTTCATGGGTTTGGCACATCAGCACCCCCCTCACAGGGAACCGGTGCCTTTGTGGAACTTAAATGTCTGTATTGCCAAGCTCATGGAACCCCCCATTTGAACCTTTGGCTCCGGCTCACCAAAAATTCATCACTTGGAAGACTATTTTCTGAGTGGTTGTCACATCAGCAAGAAGGATAAGTGAGTTAGAGGCCCTGTATGTGGAGCAGGACTACATTTCTTTCCACAGGAACAAGGTGGTACTCAGGACTAACAGGAAATTTCTCCCAAAAATAGTCTCTGATTTTCACCTTAATCAGTCTATTACTTTGTCAGTCTTCTTCACTGAACAGTCTAGTTCAGGAGAACGTAGTTTACATAGCCTGGATATAAAGCGATCCCTCAAATATTATATTGAGCATACCCAGGCACATAGGCAAGACAATCAGCAGTTGTTCCTGGCTTATGATGATGTGGAGAAAGGGAAACCAGCTTCAAAAAGGACAGTTGCACGCTGCATAGTGGTGTGCATCCAGTTCTGTTACAATAAAGCTGGTAAGGAGCCCCAAGTAGGCCTGAGGGCACATTCCACAAGGGGTACAGCTGCTATGATAGCAGCAGCCGGGGATATCCCCTTGTTGGAAATCTGTAAAGCAGCTACATGGAAATCAGTACACACTTTTACAAAGCACTACATTTGGATACTCAGTCCAGGAGTGATGTCAGGTTTGGCACAGCAGTGCTGCAGAGCCTGTTCCCTAAATAGGATTCTGGGCTCGCCTCCAAAAGTACTGCTTCATAGTATACTAGAGTTAATGATATTGAAGAATTCCTGGGGTTAAAAGAAACAATTACTCACCGTAGTAATCTTGTTTCTTCCAAGGTAGTCTTCAGTATCATTAACTCTCCCAACCCTACTTCCCAGAAACAGTTAGCCTCTGCAATACAGCTGGTACTCCTTTTGTTTGTTGACCATTCACTGGTACTGTTAATTTTAAACCAGTATGCCCTATTTTTCTTGTTGTTAACCCTTTTTGGGCATTGTCATTGGTATGGGGTGAAATAGAGGGTTTGATAATTTGGATTAGTAGTCATTAATGTTGTTGTTGGCTATTAGAATAGTCTAGTTAAAGGGTCAAATTGTAGACTCCAATGAATCTGAGTGGTCTAGAATGCAGCAGTTTGCAGGGCAGCAGGTTTGAATGGTGGCACAAGCCAATAAGTGTTCCACTATTTCCATAAAGTTCCATTCATCCCCAGGGAAGTGCAATCCAGGACACTGACTGCTAGAGTTAATAATATTGAAGAATACCGCGGAAGAAACAAGATTACTACGGTGAGTAATTTTTTGATATTGTAGAACCTCTGAGAATGACTTCTGTGGATCCTCCTGTTCTTCCCAGGAATACTGCATTATTGCTGTTTTAATTGATAAAAACTGCAGTGTCTTAGCTCTGTTTTCATAACTTGTAATGTTGTGTTCTTCAAAGCAGCAGTATTAGTCTGTGGGCTAGATAGTGACCGTCCCCACAGGGAATTTTCAAGACGATGATTTTTATAAAGTTTGTATCCTAACAATTTGGAATTTACTTGTTTGCCATTTGCTGATGGTAGCTTCTGTTTGGTACAGGGTCATATGTGTCAGTTTTCATAGGAACTGAAGGGCAGTGACGGAGGTGTAGGGATAGCTTTTCATATAGTAAATCGTATGTGACTAAAAATAACGCCAAACTGGGTATCAATAAAAAGGTTTTTAATTTTTCTATCATAAGAATATAATCTGGAAGTTCATGAAGTCAATAGTAATGTAATCATAAAGTCACAAGAGCTTGAACCATGCTTTAAGCAACATGTTGAACCAAACCTGACTGTAGTTCAGACTGACACCTCTGTTCCAGAGATTGTGAACCAAGCTTGTGTATCAGATTTCGTGTGTTTTTTTCTGCAGAGGCCAGATGTATGATGGAGCACCATCTGTTCCTTGTGGACAGGCTGGATATCTTCCACAGGGGGACCAGTCAGGATCAGTGCAAAGATAAACATGTTGACTACGTGGCACCAATCACCTCTTCTGTTACAGAGAACTCCACTGTTCAACATGTACTGCAGGTATCAAGAAATGCTACCAGAGAGGTTGGCCAACGGTACATGATTGTTACTTTTGATCTTGCTGTTGCAAAGAAGGCATATGCTATTGTGTGGCAGAATGCACGCCAGTTCAGTGATGTCATTGTGCGACTTGTTTTCCACACAATTTTCTTAAACTTAGGAGCCCTTGAATAATTAATACATGGTACTGGCTTTGTCGACGTCATCGAGTCAGAGGTTTGTGTCAGTGGCACTACTGAAAAAGTATTGAGTGGCAAACACAACAACAGGGCCATGTGGGTGCATAAGCTTACCCTTTAGGCAGCTGAACGCCTTCATTTTCAGCCATTTCAAAACAGCACTGATGTACAGACATTGGTAGAAAAAGTGAAAAAGCTAGTGGAAAGACCAGGGTCTGACACGTTATGTGATGCAGTTGCCAGTGACTCTTGTCACCAACTTTGCAAAAAGTACTTAAAGTTTAAAGAGAAAGTGAGGCATGGCAAACTTGGGAAGACAGGACCGTTTTTGAATTCAGTACATGGACAGAATCTGGCTGGTGTTTAGGTTTCTGAGTGCTACCAAGGAGAACAACTTGGACCTGCACCCAGCATGTGTTGAACAACTTTGCCCTCTGCTTTTTAGCCTGGATCACCAATACTACGCAAGGTGTCTATTTTCTGACACTTTTGAACCTAGAGCATACTCATCCTGGAGCTGATGTCTTGCTGCAAAATGGTGGACTCAGTGTGTGTAGATCTGATGTGCCAACATCAAGAAATGCTGTTGATCTGACCATTGAACAGGCAGTCAGTCGACATGCCAAGTCAAGTGGCAGTATTGTTGGATTCAGCAGGAATTATCCAGCCTGTATTACCAGTGGTGTGTAACAAGGCATGCCCAAGCAAGCTGTGACTGCCACATTTGAAACTGCTAGAATGGTAGACTCTGAGGAGACCTTTCACAAAGATGCTAGGCCTGCAGAGATAGCACGCAGTGAGAAGGGTGTACAGAAGCTGATAAATGTATTCATCAATCCTTTTGAGATAGAAGTCAGAGTCACGATTCTGTCTCTCATCAGGTGCACGAGCCCCAGGAGATGTTGAAAATGACTTGCTTTGTGCTGAAAAACAGAGAAAAGAAGCCATTCAACAATTTGTGGAGACAAGGCTTGTTGACAAAACAGTTCCCTTTCATGCGCCTTTGAAAAAGCAGTCACTGATGATGTTTGCTTCCCTTCAGAAGTCAAAGAAACTCAGATTCTCACAAAAGAAGATTGCTCAGGTGACTGCACAAAGAAACCTCTTTGGGCAACTGCTAATGCTTTCAGAACAACCTTATCATGGAGAAGACTCTCTCGTATCCATAGAGTCCACTGCCATGGTCATTAGCAACTTCAGATGGCCTACCAGTGAAGGCAGATAAATCCACCCTTCCTCACAAACTTGAGGGAGACAGCACTCAGTGTAGTAAATTGGGATGAAGACAAAGTTTACATCTGTGATGGCAGTGCACTTCTCCAGTCAATGACTGGTGTACTGCAGACATATGGAGAGCTAGCTGAAAAGGTCTTCAGTACATTACCAAAGGTACAAGGGTTGGACTTTGTAACAAACACCTACATATATAATTCCATAAAGTTAGCTGAATGCAGAAGACGAGGATCATCAGATTCTTACTTGGTGTAAGGTTCATCAACAAAGGTGCCAAGAGATTAGAAATCCTTTCTCACGAACAATGACAGCAAGAGCAATTTGATTAAGCTTCTTAATGAATGGCAAAAGGAAACATATGTGCCAAGACTAATGGGTTGTCAGATCTTTTGTCTGTGAGGAAAACTGTATCTCTGATAAGCCTTGATGGAATCACAACAACACAGAGCTTTCTTCATCTCAGGAAGAAGCAGATACCCGAATATTGCTTTACTGCTTTCATGCAGTGACATCAACATCCTCAGATGACATCATCATCGGATCACCAGACTCATGTATTTCTGCTGCTGCTGTACTATGGCGATCAAATACAGAAGAACATCTACTTTTTCACAGGAGTGGCAAATAAACGTTGGCTTCTGAACATCAAAACTAATCCAGATTCACAGTTCTGAGATGTGTAGTACACGGATTGCACTGCATGCATTTTCAGGGTGCAACAGCAGAAGTACATTTGTTAGGAAAAGGAAAATCAAACCCTGCAACATCCTGTGAAAACAAAAGGAGTATATGGCAACTTTCCAAGCACTTGGTGACACTGAATGTGTATCGGATGCCATCCATGCTGACCTTGAAAGATTTGTCTGCTGCTTGTACGGGCAGCTGTCATATACTGATATCAACAAACTTTGCTATGACATTGCAAGGCAGAAATTTTACACGGAGCAGCCAATTATTGTCAAATTATGATGACATTGATCTGAGTCTCCTGCCTCCTTGTAGGTCAACATTGAGAATGCATGTACTAAGAGTGGATTACTAAGCCCTTGTCTGGAAAACTGCCCATGTGTCACACCCTAATATCCCAAGTCCTGAAACACATGGGTGGAAACTTGATGTAACAGGAATCCTGGAGTATGGCTGGTGTGATGGTGACATTATACCAGAGGAGCTGGTGGGCATTTTGTCCCAGGAGGAGACCTTGAGTCAGTCAGATGAGGAAGATGATAATGACGTTCTTTCTGCCAGCCTGGCAAATGCAACCTTTGTTGCAAAGGGTGAAAGCAGTGGGGATGAAGATGGCAACTAAGTTATAATTGCAAAGATATTATTATTGCAGTGTGTCTATTTAATCATACACTTACACAAGTAGTATTATAACTCTATATTCTGATACCACCAATTTCTAAAGTTTAAATGACATTGCAGAGTACTCGTGCATACGTCAATATGACGTCATTACTGATTTTACTGCAGAGAACAGCAAGAGGAAGGAGCTGCTGTTAGAACTTTACTACTCTACTGGACTAAAGAACTAGAACTCTACTACTGGGAACTTCAATTTAAAAAACAAAACAAAAAAAGTGTGTGTTTGAGTTGGGTGAAGGAATTGTTATCTGTGCAGTTAGCTAGGTGAAGAAAGAAACTGCGAATTGGGGGAGTGGCTTAGGCAAAAAGGAAGCCAGGTGTTTGCATTTAAAAACTGACCTAGATAGCTTTTGGCAGAGAACAGCAAGAGGAAGGAGCTGCTGTTTGAACTTTACTGGAACTATATTGCCCTCCATCCTTCCCCTCCACCTCCCCATCCTTAGCCGGTTCTACTTTTATAGGCACAGGATTTGACTGACAGCAGGAAGGGAGTGATCACAGAGGCACAAAAGACTAACCATCTTAGAAGGAAAAGAGTAGCGCTTCATCCCCCCTAGTTGCCGGAGGTCTAACTCTGAGCAAGTAAGGAGGAGACTACCGAGAAATCTAGGAACTTCCTGTCCCAGAACAGGAAAATCAGTAGCTTTAAGGGCACGAAGGCAGTAGGAAAGTAGGGAGAGATAAAAAAGGTATATAAAAAAAATAATTAAACAGAGAGAGGAAAGAGTTGGTATACAAAACAGTTAAGGGGCCACAAATAAGACATGATGGAAGTGGTGCAGTGCAGTGGCTGTGGAGCAGCAGTCTTGCAGGAGACGTTCTGGAGGATGCGGTATTGTCCCATCGACAGGCACCGCTCTGGGCTGAGGGAGGAGGTTGCTCATCTCCAGGCTGAGTTGGCCAGGATTCGGGGGACCTCCTTTCCCACCTAAGGACCACCAGGGCCACCGCCGCTGCCTCAGAGGTTGCCAAGAAAGAGGAGCGGTTGGACCACTGTGGGCTCAGGGAGGGTGAGGGTGGTGGAACAGAGGCGCACCCCTCCAGTTGTACTGCTCCACAATTCATATGCCATTCTGATAGAGTGTGGTTCCTCTATGGAGGCACTTGCAATGGAGACCAAGGAGGATGCTAGGAACCTCCACAAATGAGACCCACAGGAGGGTGGCATGGGATCCCACAGGGGAAGGAAACCACTCTTGGTGGGGACTCCCATTGTTAGGAGGGTAGACCTGGGGGAGGAAGGGGAGAGGGAGGTAAGGTGCCTTCCTGTCGCCATGGCTTGAAGGGACAGGGAGCGAATCCTCAGGATCAGAGGAGTAGCTGCAAGGGGAAGGGAGTTGTATGTCATTGTCCACCTAGGGACAAATGACCTGGTTGGGAATGGGATCAGAGCAGTGCAGGAGGAGTTTGTGGAATTTGGGAGTTACTTTGCGTAGCACGCATGGTAACCTTCACAGAGGTGCTGCCTGTCTATGGCATGGGTGAGGCTAGGGTGCTCCGCACCATGAGATTCAATCAGTGGTTGAAAAACTGGTGCAGAGCTCAGGGTTTTGGCTTCATTGGGGACTGGGGGTCCACCTGGAGGGATGCAGGCTTATACTGGCATGATGGTCTGCATCTGTCCAGGAGGGGAACCAGGATCTTAAATGATAGATTTAAATGCTTCATTGGCAAGCATTTAAACTAGCCAAGGGGGGAGGCACTGAAAAGGAGAAGGGAAATCCTACCCCCCCGCCCCCAAAAAGAAATCAGGTTAGTTAGTGAGGTAAACACCAAGATAGAGAAGTCGATAGGGAGAAGGGCTGGGGTAAATGGAAAAAGACAAAGGCAATAAGGACGGGGATGGGCAAAAAGGGGTAAGGCCTTAAAAAAAGTGGAGGGTAATGAGTATCAATGCCCGTAGTCAAGGTAACAAGCTCCCTGAACTAGTGGCCTTGATGGAAGATGGATGCCTGGATATCATGGCAGTAACAGAAACATGGTACACAGAGAACATGACTGGGATGTCATCATACCATGGTACACAGTCTGCAGGAGGGACAGGGAGGGTAGAAGAGGAGGAGGAGTAGCTCTCTATGTAAGGGAAGGGAATCCAAGCAACGGAACTAAAGGGTAAACAGGGAGGAGAGGAGGCACTGTGGGTAACCCTGGAGACTGGAAATGGCACCACAATCTGCACAGAGGTTGTATACAGACCCCTATCTCAGGGGGAGGAAATGGACAATGAAATGATAGAAGGAATCCTTAGGATGGCAGAGAAAGGGGAGATATTGCTGATGGGGGACCTGAATATGCCAGATGTTAACTGGAGCACCTTTGCTGCAGCCGCATCAAAGAGCAGAGCCATTCTTGATGCCTTACAGGCAGAATGCCTTGGACAGCTAGTGCTGGAATCCACTCGGGAGGGAGCAATCTTCGACCTGGTACTCTCAAATGGGGACGGAGAGAGGATCTCAGATCTAGAAGTGAGTAGCCATCTGGGAACAAGTGACCACCAAACAGTGTGGTTCACGATAAACTTAGCTGTAGAGTCAATCAATACGAAAGTGAAGTTACTAAACTTCAGGAGGGCTGATTTTTCTCAAACTGGGAGTGCACCTCAGAAAAGCACTAGCAAACAGGCAAGAAGGAGGGGTGGAGTAACAATGGGGAAACATCAAAACTGCCATCACAGAGGCAACAAGCCTTTGTGTGAAGCAAATAAACAAATCAAAACAAAAGAAACAAGCATTTGTCAATGCCGAATGTTTCCTTGCTGGCATTGGAATTGGTAGTGTAGTAGTTAGAGATGCATAACAGGAATGGCAGTGAAGTATTGAACTGAAGCCAACCCTACCACTACCCTGCAGAGACTGACAGGCATTGGGGTGTGCCTTTGGGTTGTCAGGCATAACAGTCACGCCATTTCACCACACCCTACCCTGCGAACACCGACAAGTGTCACGGTGTGCCTTGGGGTCTTTGTGCCGTATGCTCACCCCATTCCATAAGGAAATACGGTGAGATGGATGCAGTATAGGAGAATGGGGTGAACTTTGGGGCCGAAGAGTCCAAGACACACCTCAGTGCCTGTCACTGGCTGCAGGGTGGGGTTGGAATGGCACGACCATTACAGGCGACAATCCCAAGTCGCACCCCTGATGCCTTTCAGTCTTTACAGGCCGGGGCGTTATGGCGGAAACCCTAACTCCCCAGGCGTTCGTTGGTATTTTCACTCCAGATTTTCAACATGGGTTTTTTGTGACCCCCACCTCATGAACAGTGGCGATATCAGTTTGTCAGCCAAAAGCTGATTTTGCACAGTGACTACGCCATTTGGCACCACAGGTGCAAAACACATTTCAAACAGGATGAAAATGAAAGCTGTACTGTTCATGGGAGGTGTAAAATGGCAATGCTGAAAATGTGGAGTGAAATGCAAAAACTGGTGAAGTCACAGCGTATAGAAACTGCGCAACACACACCTGTAATGTAATTAGTTTGGGATTTTTACAGCAGATTGTCAACACAGGCATTTTAGGACCTCGCTATGAACAGTGTCACTGTGATTTTCTTAATCTGTCCCAAACACTGATTTCCCAGCTACTACGCGATTTCTGTGCCAGAAGTGCGAAACACACATTCCGGCCAGGATGTGAAAATGACAGCTGTACTGTTAATAAGGAGGTGTGGAAAAATGCCAGTGTTGAAAATCTGGACTAAAATAGTAAAAATATGTGAACTTACAAGGGTGCGTGGAAACTGCGCAATGCACGCTCGTAACAGTCATTTTATGGACTTTTGTCACCAAATTTTCAACATAGCCATTTTAAGACCTCTACTCATGAACAGTGTCACTGTGATTTTCTTAATATGTCCCGAACATTGATTTCGCACACCGACTGCACCATTGTGCGCTACATGCGCGAAAATACATTTTGGGTGAGATGTGAAAAACGAAAGCTGTACTCATGAGGAGGTGTGGTAAAATGGCAATGTTGAAAATCTGGAGTGAAAATATTAAAAATTTGCGAAGTTACGAATGTGTGTATGAACTGCACAACGCACGCTTGTAAAAGTCATATTTGGAAATTTTTTCACCAAATTTTCAACATAGGGTTTTGAGGGCTTACCTCATGAACTGTGACACTGTTGTTTTGTCACTCGGTCCCAAAAGGTGGTTCCACGCAGTGACTGCGAAATCACCTTCGGGACCAAATAACAAAATGACAGTGACTGAGTTCATGAGGTGGGGCTCAAGAACCCATGTTGAAAATTTGTGAACAAATTCCCAAATGGACGTAGATATGCACCAAAGTTGGAAAAACATTTATGCCATTATACAGCTTACGTATTTCTTCAGTTCAGCGGTCGACTTTGAAGAGTGCAGACGTGTTCCCAGTCCACTGAAGATCATGCGCTGGGCTCCAGAGGTAAAATGTGGCTTGGGGTGTGTGGGGAGGTGGGTGCGTGGTTGGGGATGGAGGTAAGACAGGCGCATGAGGACCTTTTTTCTTTCTTATTTAGAAGACGACGACTTTGCCACGCTGGGTGGCTCCCCAGCGTGGCACCTAGAAGATGTTTGGGGGCAGTGGAGCAGATGGGATTGGACACCCCCGGTCATACAGTGTGCAGGGGTGGAGGGAACGCATGAGCATGCTGGGGGTGGGCTTCCAGTGTGCTACGTAGTGTTTGGGGGGGGACAAACTGTCTATGACAGTTCAGATGCAGTGCTGCCATACGTGTAGGCAGTTTGCATCCTGCAAACAGCAGTATGCAAAATGATTACACGTTACCGCTGCTGACTGTGGCAGTGTTTTCCTTAGAACTGTACGCCACTGCATCTGAATGGCTGTCATAAACAGCTTGGACATTCATTGGCGTGGTGCAGCCGCGCCTGCAAAAGGGAGCAGGGCATTGGTAGTGGGGGAGGCACACCTACGAAAACTCTTATGGTGTCACTGTGTTTTCTTGCACATGCGTGCAAGCAAGCAAACATAAAAACCACTATGGTTTTCAGAAGAGGTGACTGGGAAGGTTAGGGAGAGAAAGACAGTATTCAGAAAGTGTAAGGAAACACAGAAGGAGCAGGACAGAACTGTACCAGTTAAAGCAGAAGGAAGCAGGAAAGGCAGTCAGAATAGCAAAGGCCCAAACCAAGGAAAAGACAGCAAACTCGGTTAAGAAAGGGGGATAAAACCTTTTATAGGTACATTAGGGAGCGAAGAAAGACAGAGAGATACTGAGGCTGAATAAAGGGGAAGGTGGGTGGGCAGAGAGGGACAGTGAAAAGGCAGAGATACTGAATGAATACTTCTGCTCAGTATTCACAAAAGAAGAGGAGGGGAGGTACCTAATCCAGTCAGTAGAAGCACTCTGGATAGGGGGTCAGTATCAGTCCTTTCACAGAAGAAAAGGTTCTGAAAGAACTCCTAAAGCTGAAGGTGGAAAAAGCAATGGGCCTGATGGGATTCACCCCAGAATTCTAAAAGAACTAACGGGAGAGCTAGTAACACCACTGACTACCCTTTTTAACAAATCATGGGAGGATGGTGTGGTACCTGAGGACTGGAGGAGGGTGGATGTGATTCCTCTTCAAAAGAGTGGGAGCTAGACAGAGGCAGGAAACTACAGATCTGTCAGTTTGACCTTTGTGATAGGGAAAATGATGGAATCACTTTTGAAGGAAAGAATTGTTGAGTACCTAGAGGCCAGTGGGACACATGACCCAAAGCAGCATGGATTCACAGCGGGAAGGTCATGTCAGACAAATCTAATCGATTTCTTTGACTGAGTGACCAAAGTAGTAGACCAGGGAGGGGCTGGGGACATGGCCTAACTAGACTTTAGCAAGGCATTTGACAGTCCCACACAAAAGATTAATAAACACATTAGCCAGCCTGAGAGTGGGTCCCAGGGTGGTAGCTTGGGTAAAACATTGACTGGACAGCAGGACACAGAGGGTAATAGTAAACTGAGTCCGCTACGAAGAAGGTGGGGTTACTAGTGGGGTGCCGAAGGGTTCAGTACTAGGTCCAGTCCTTTTTAATGTCTTTATAAGTGACATTGCAGAGGGACTGGAAGGAAAAGTATGTCTCGTTGCAGATGACACAAAGATCTGCAACAGGGTTGATACAGAAGGTGAGATGGAAAGGATGAGAAGGGACTTGGCAAGGTTGGAGGAATGGTCAAATGTATGGCAGCTTAGATTCAATGCAAAGAAGTGCAAAGTAATGCACCTGGGAAACAAAAACCCATGGGAGGAGTACACAATGGGGGGATGAGATACTGATAACAAAAATGGAAAGGGACCTGGGGGTAGTTATATCAGATGACCTAAAGGTGGGCAAGCAATGTGATAAGGCAGTAAGGAAAGCTGGGGGATACTGGGATGCATAGGGAGATGCATTACCAGTAGAAAACAGGAAGTTGTTTTGATCCCATCTGGAATACTGCGTCCAGTTCTGGAGACCCCATCTCCGCAAAGACAGGGTGGAGGCTGTCCAGAGGAGGCAACCAAAATGGTGAAGGGTCTGCACCAGAAGACATAAGAAGAGAGACTAAAGGAGCTTAATATGTATACTCTCAAGGAAAGGAGGGACAGGGGGACTAGTAAGAAACTTTCAAGTACCTCAAGGGAATGAACAAAGTCCAAGAGGGTAGCATCTTTAAGAAAAAGAGAAGTGCAAGAACAAGGAAACACAATTTGAAGGTAGACGGGGGACAGCTCAGAAGTAATGTGAGGAAGTATTTTTTCATGGAGAGGGTTGTAGATGCATGAAGCAGCCTTCCTGAGGAGGTTGTGGAGTCAAAAACAGTGGAGGAATTCAAGAATGCAAGGGACAGACATAAAGCAATTCAAGTGGGAGGAAGTAGGCTGTTGGTTAACTAGGATGTGCAGCTTATCCATTAGGTAGGGAAATGGGCAGACTAGGTGGGCCAAGCGGTCCTCATCTGCCATCACATTCTGTGTTTCTACCATTGAGCTGAATCTTTTCTAATTATAATAGTCATAGATGATGAGTATGTAACCTTTTTATCGATACCCATTTTGTCATTATTTGACTTACATGTATAGACTTAAATCAACAACTACCTCTACCCCATTTTTGTTGTTTTTCCTTTTCTGCTATACAGTGGTCACAGTTTAGCCTGTAGCAAACAAAAGCTACCATTGCCAGGTGACAAACAAGTAAATTCTAAACTATTACAATGTAAGCTTCTAAGAAAGCAATGTCTTGAAAATTTCCTGGGGGGGGCGGAGGTTAGTGATAGCCCACGAACTCTATTCACCAGACTACAGAGGTTTTCATTACATTACTTTTGGATTCATCTTTGATGTATTTTTAATTTTCTGAGATATTTTTAAAACTACTTTTGTAATTAATAACTCAAGTCATTAAAGATGGCCTCCACTCGCAATTTTAAAACAAGATCTCTTCCACTGAGGTTACTTGTTGAAGGTACATACTAGAGCCATGCTGTGAATGTATTAGCATGGCGTTACCACATGTTTCTGGTAAGCAGCACAGCACTGTAGCATGGTATTTCATTTTTTCATGGGTGGCATAGCACGGGAGCATGAACTTTAAAGCAGCAGTACTACTTATTCAGGAAGTGATCAGTTTCCAGTTTCGTAGCGCTATAATAAATATGGTGGCTGCTATCTAGTACTGCTGCTTCCAGTGTGGCAGGTGGCAGAAATGTAAACGAAACTGAGCAAATTACAGGGTGATAGTACAATGCTGGTGAGAAAGATTACCAGGTACATGCTCAATGGAATACCTGGAATAAACTGTTGAAAAGGCGCAGATTTTTTTTATCTTACACTGCTGCTTTAAACACTTCAAAATCCTGCATGTTCATTCAGAAATGAAAGAAAATAAAATGGGTGTATTGATATTTTTGTCACGAAAACATTATTGCTGCAAACAAATCTAAGTGGTGCCTAACATACCTCTGCTTTAAAGAACTTACCCAAAGTAACTTTAAAAGTTTCTGTGCTACAGTGGAAGTTGTCTGTTAAGGACCCGTTGGGAGCTTAATGATATTGTACCAGCTGCCTGCAGTAACACGTGTAAAAGTGTAAGACATAATATTTCTGCAGATATAAATGGATTGAACCATATGCTGCATATATTTTTTTTAAAGTTTTTGTTTTCTGGGGCATACCATGCCCAAAGCCAGAAAAAACATAAAAGCAAAAAGTATCTACTGTTGGCAGGTGATATTATAGTACTGGCAGTGCTTACACAGTGTAGTACAGAAATAGATTAGTTGCTGTATTGGTCCTTGTATGAACAGATCCTGAAACAAATAGTTTGATACCTTTTATTGGACCAACATAGATGCTACAAAAAGAAGACACAGTGTAAGTAACTCTGGTGAGGCATATAGAGCTTGTGCAAGATGAAGTGTGACTGATGTTGGTCAGGAAAATTGCTCAGCACCATTGGGGCAGCATGGTGTATAAAACATTTAAAAAAAAAAAAAATAGAAAAAAGATTCCTTTTAGTATTGTGACGTCCTTAATAGAAACATAGAATTTGTCGGCAGATAAGGACCGCTTGGCCCACCTAGTCTGTCCATTTTCGCTACCTGTTTCTATGCTAGTGTTCTTTTTATGCGCGGGTTTGACTGCATTTGATCCCAGTGTACTGTCTGGCAGCTTGTGAAACACACAGTACTCCCTACCCTTTGAGAAATGTTTCCTAACATTTCCTCACACCTTTGCCGCTTAACTTTTGGTTATGACCCTATGATCTGCCATCTGCTGGTAGTTGAAAAAAGCACATTTGTACTCAAACAGATTAGCAAAAAAAAACATAGTGCAACACAAAAGGAATTTCTAGGCAGCCTGAATTCTTTTTCCAATAGAGCACTTCGTGATCTGGCTTGATTGTGTGGCAGTCTTGGAGAGCTAGAACCTATTCTGAAACCTGACCTTGTGCATGCTGGCAGGGACTTCAGGTGTGTTAGTGACATTCTTGAGTCCCATTGGGGTGGATGAGAGCGCCAGTACATCTCAGTACTCTAGTGGTGCTTATCTGGACAAGCATACATCAGGAGGCATCATGGCTGTTGGGGGTGGGCATGCATTAGCCTCTAAAGTGGGAGGAGGGAGCTGGGAGGTCAGGAGTTTAGATTGGTGTGGGGAAGACTCCAGCTGTATAGGTTAAGCATCCAACTCCGGCCTGTTTGACAGCAGTGGATCTGGTTCACCAGTCACCTCCCTGCCAGGGTCATGTTATGGGAGGGAAGGTGTCCTATAAAAACTCTGTTTTGAGTGTTAGTGGTGAGAGGGTTGCAAGGTAGAACAGACAACAGAGGGGTAGGTGGAAGGGTGGTGGGGAGAGAATACAGCATAAAAAATTAAGTATTTCACTGACTACAATACAAAATTGCATTTCATGGCAGGAGCAAAACCCTTCACAACCGATGGCCCAGGATGAAGGTTTTTTTACCAGACTGGAAGATGATGTTAGTAAAATACTGCTCAGAGAGAAGAGGAAACAACTGATGCAGTGTAGTGGAACAGAAACTTTGACCCCTCAAGAACAAAGTCAGGCAAGTAAACAAGCAAGTCGTCTAGCCACATGAATATACTGCTTGGTCCCACTTTGTACATGACTGTTCCTCTGTGGGAAACGCTTAAATGATCTGAAATGGATTTGTGCACTGTTATGTTTTTTTTTTTTTTTTTTTTAAATCATTGAATACTTTTTCCCCTCCCTGGCCAGAGCTGCCCCCGTTGGTGGCCGTCGGCACCTCCACCCCTGGACCAGGTCTGTCATGCGGATTTCATATGCTCACTCACCGGGCCAACCAATGACAGGCCACCCCACCCCCCCCGCAGGGATCTGCGGCACAGACACCCAGTGGCTACATATTCATGGGTCCAGGGGCACAGGGCATGGTCATCAGCTGAGCGGTCGCACCGCCATTTTCCTTCAGGATGAGATCCGAGGAGCTGAACATGCAGTGGCTTCGGCGCACATATGTGCAGATGCCCGATGCGCTTCACCCCCCTTGTGCAGCAATGTACCCGGCTTCCGCCAGGTGCCACTGCAGTGCAGTGTAGCGCCCTCACCCACCCCAGAGGAAGGAGAGCAGTTGTGGGACACTATCCTTCTCCCCTGCCAGCCTCCAGTGGCCCGAGTCCATTCCTGAACCCGGGTCGCTGGTGTGGCGCAAGGAGTGGCGTCAAGCGCCTCAACCCTCTGTGCCACCGGGTCTGCCCACTGTTCTGTTCTATGGGATTGTGCCCTCTGACCTTCTTGCCAGATATTTATCTGCTAGAGTTGTTGGCTGCCCTGTTTCCACCTTTGGCTCCATTTTGGAACAATTATTTTTTTTCCATCTAGTTCAGATTTGTGATGTTTTTAGAGCCTTTTTTTTGGTTCAGGCGATTGTTCCATATTTTGACTATTTAGCTTTTCTAGCAGTAGGAATTTGTTAGAGGATGTCTTACTATTTTCACCAAGTCTGTGCCTATGTGATGCTCTGGAAAATTAGATGTATATTAAAAAGGTGCCCTCTGCACTTTGCCGGTCATAAACTCCACTACCTCCCAACATCAGATCTTTAGTTTGTGAGTGGTCATCCCAGATCTTCATCAAGGGCATTGCCTCCATTGGGCACACCTTTGGAAATGTAAGTTATCTGTGTCAGAATCACTCAGGAACTTTTGCTGGCTGGAGGCTGCCCACAATGATGTGCTATATCGGCACCTATGAAACATGGGCAGACCCATGGCTCTTTAATTCTGTCTTGTGCCAACGACTGCTCATCGGACCTACAGAGAAACAACACTGTTTGTTCAATATTTATTATTTTCTGAGGTAAGTTTACTTCTCAACATAGTCCATGCCTGCCACAGTCAAAAGAACCTTTATTTAGGTTTGGTGCTTGCAGTTACAAGATCTGCAAGGATGACACTTGCATTATGTTTGTCTTGATTGCACCAAGGACTGCAGAAATTCCTCTCAGGTTTTTGTCTCTTACCCCTGGGAGAAAGGCCATACCTCATGTGTTGCTAAAGAATTTGTTTCCAAATGCCTCTCATATTGCATTAAATTTTGTTGTAAGGCTGGCCCACCAGCACAGCAGTAGCGCTACCACTTGCAGCGCCTATGACCCGTGTTTGGGAGCAAATTCAGGCTATTGGAGGGTCGGCTGGGGGAGCAGGACAGAGTGTCTGGCAGACTGTTTGGGAAGGGGGTGCTGTGTCACCTAGTGTTAGCCTGGCCTCAGACAGTGGTGGTGGAGGGGGGTTAGGGAGCAGGGACCGCTACATAAAGGATGGAGTGTTAGGAGTCTGACATGCTACACATGGGGGTCTGCATGGTGCTGTCATTGACTCCATTGCACACCACTCCAGTGGGGTGGGAAAGAGAACACCAAGGAAAAATCCCCAGTGGCAGGATGACTTTCAACCACCCACAGGCCCAGCACCGGATAACCAGGCACTGCTACGGAACTGGATCAGTTTCGCAGCAGAGATTGGGGAACCCCACTGCCCCCACCAGGGTGAATAAGCCCTGTGGAAACACGGTGGCAGGGGAGGTCCTTGGGGATGTTGGGGTAACAGGGCTGGGCTGGTCGGCAGAAAAGGGTCCATCAAATGTTCAGGGGGAAAAGAGTACTAACTGCAAAAAAAGTTTGTTATAGGAAGTATGGTAAGGAGCTTCCTGATGGTGTGCGTGGTCACTCTACACATGGAATGGCACTTCTGTTGCCTGTTTTCATAATGTAGCTGCAGCAGGCATTGGGGTGCTACTACATGGAGCACTGTAGTACTTTCCCTAAGTACTACAGTCCAGACATTGTCGCATGCAGACATGCTTTATTTGGGCTTGCTGTTCTTCAAGGTCTTCTGTCCTGATTGCATATCAGACTTTGCCAGCCTCCCTGGGGACTTGTGTACTGCTCAGAAATCATTCCAGAGGTGTGGCCCAATGGAGGAAATATCCTCTATGAAGGACTGAACAGTTACTCACTGTAACAGTAGATCTTTGGATAATCTCCTCCATTGGGCCGTGCACCCACCCTCCTTCCCCCTTAGTGAGGTATGAGTTGGCAGGATATTCTGCTGCCTTGCTGAAGGTGTCCATAAGTGCCTTATGTATTTTCCAGTCCCATGCTTCTCCTTGTGTGCCTGGTACTGGCTTGATGATCTGGTTCCTCACTGTAAGTGGCCCTCTGAGCTCATCTTGGGTGGAGAACTTGTAGCCATGATACGGCCTTGTTTTACAGGCGTCGACGTTACACATCACCTTGGGCAGCCTCCAGCTATCAAAAGTTTGAGTGGTCCTGACACCATTGGCTTACATTTCCAAAGGTGTGGCCCAATGGTGGAGATTTTCTCAAAGATTCTATAGTTTCTCCTCTACTATTTGGCTGTTCTTTATTTTTTATAGAAAAAATTATAATTATGTAATTTTTTATTAATGAGTGCTCCTCTGGTCCTACACTGTACCCACCACATGTCAAGCATTTTACTGTCTTTGTCTTGGCTCCTGGATAGTTCTGGGACCCAGTGACATTTGAGGAAAAGAGTTTTTCTTTTAAAAGCAGCCCCAGTCACTGATAACATCTGATCTTCTTTGAGGTACAGCTCTTGCAGCACGTTACACCATTAGGACTGATGCCGGCAGGCGTCAGGACCCCACGGAAATTTTCTAGCTAGCAGTCTTCAGCAGGGACCACCTCCGACGTCGGTCCTGCCCCAGATGTCAGGTGTAGTACATAAGGAGGCGGTCCCTCCAGAATCCCCAGTTCTTTCCTGCCGTCGACTTGCATGTCTCGACCCTTCGGTCAGTTCTAGTACTCGACGACCAGGAATTTCTTCTGAAAATCAGAATTTGTTCAAGAATACCTTCTTCAAGATCTACTCTTCTATCTGATGTCCTCCCAAACTTCTGTGGAGGGCCATTCTTCCAAGTACGCCTGTGGGAAGCAGATTCCGTTCAAAGACCCCCACTCGGCCTGCATCCGGTGTCTGGGCCTGGATCACGATACCCAGGCTTGCTCCTTTTGTCAGGGCTTTAACAGCTGGACCCAGATCCACCATCAGAAGGCTCTCCAGGCTTTCCTCTTAGAAGAAAAGCTCAAGGCCATGGATCCTTCCTCCAAGGGGGAATCTTCGCAGAAATCCCGCAGGCACCATGCGAAGCACCGAGAGAAGGTAAAACCTAGATCCCACTCTAGGGCCTTGGACTCCCACAGCTCTAGCTCCAGGTCAGACCGCTCTCCGTCTCGGGCCCATTCTCAGCCTCCCCCGGTCGTGGTCAAGTCAGCCAGCGGTTCTTCTACCCTGTGGCCTACTAAGACCTCCAGGCCTACTTCTTCTTCCAAGGCCTCGTCCAGGTCAGGGGAGCACCACAAGTCTTCGTGCTGGCACTCGGCCTCCGACTTCCGGTCAGTCTCCCTGCCGCCTCCCCAATGTAAGACCAAGGAGCTGACCTCCCTGAAGCGGACCCGGCCGTCGTCAAACTTCTGAACCTCCTGGGAGCAGCGGCAGTTAGCACCGCCATGACCCAGCACTCAGCTCCCAATGCACCGGCGGGACGCGTCGGACACAGCATCTAGAAGAACCACACCGCCACCTACTGACGTTGGCCAGGAGGCATTGACGGAGGAGGAGGAGGAGTCCACTTAGCCCGAAGACCAGGCGTGCGACCCCGGTCCCGTCGAGCTCCCGAGGGAACCCTCCCCAGATCCGGAGACCCCCGGGGAACTGACGCTGGGACCCGACGACAGGCCACCGGCGCCCAGACCATTGTCGGGCCTTAACATAGCAGAAGTGAAGGAGCTATTCACTTTCTGGTGGGACACCATCAAAAAGGATGTGGTCACCAGGCACCCTCCTCCCGCACCAAGTGCACGACCGACCCCTGCGCCTCCTCCTTCACCGAAAGGGGCAGCAGGTCGAGTACCTTCCCCCTAGGAGCCAGTGGGACCTCCTAGGGGCAGACCCACAGACAAGAGAAGACCTCCATCCAGATCCTCTCCAAGGTCACCTAGCCCCAAGAGACCCAGAAGACGTCGCTATTCACCGTCTACGGAGGATTCACAATCTGACATCTCGGTATGCTCCAGCTCTCCCTCACCGATCAGCATCCCTTCTCCGGACCCACTTGAACTTCCTAGGTCTCCTCTGGACGACCCCTCGTTCTCTGAGATCATGAGGCACATCCAAGAGAACATGGGATGGGATGCAGAGGAACTCGACCCCGAAAGGCTACGCCTTGCCCGCTATCTTTGGCAGAAAGACCCTAAGCCTGGTAGTGGTACCACCCTTGGTGGACACCTTCGTGGACGTCACCAAGGCAGAGTGGAAACGTCCACATTCGCTCCCGGCTATGCCGAAGAAGGCTGACCATCTGTACAAGGCCCCCAAGGGAGGACCAGTACTTGGCTAATCATCCTCTGGCCGACTGCCTGGTCATTACAGTCTCTCATGACTGGTCCCAGAGGCCGCAACATCTGAGCACGCAGCCACTGGACCCGGAGTCCAAGCAACTGGACGCGCTGGGTAGGCGCACTTACGCAGCTGCAACCTGCGCCATCAGATCCCTGAACTACCTAACCCACATGGTTCAGTTTCAGAACGCATTGTGGGAGCAGGGACAGGAACTGGTAGAGAAATTGCCAGACGGTGACCAGAAGGAGCTCCTCCGCACGGGTTCAGACGTGGGGACCCAGGTGCTCCGAGCTGCGTATGACTCAGCGGACTCCTCGGCCAGAGCGGCAGCCTCAGGCATATGCCTCCGGAGGCACTCATGGCTCCGTGTCTCCGGATTAACCCCGGACGTCCAGAAGAACATTCTGGACGCCCCCTTCCATGGCGAAGTTTTGTTCGGTGAGGCATCTGAAAAGGTCATCACCAAACTACAAGAGGCTGGGAAGGCTGTTAGATCTGTCCAAGCAATGTACAGATCTAGACTCGGTTCCTGTCATAGGAACCAGTCGTTTTCGTAGCTGGTTTCAGAGGCAACAACCTCGTCCTGGCCAACAACAGAGGGGCTCCTTCTCCCGGAAAGCCCAGGTCAAGGCGTCCTCAGGTAGAGGCCAACGTTCCACCAAGTCGGCCCAACCTGCGGGACCCTCTGTTGCCACAGCATGACTCCTTCCTGGCCCCGGCCCCTCCTCTGGATCAATGGGAAACAAAGGTTGGGGGTCGCATCGCAGATCACCTGCCAGGGTGGCAGTCGATCACCACCGACAGGTGGGTGTTACAGTTGGTCAAAAAAGGCCACTTTATAGAATTCTTAGACAAGCCCCCCACAAGGACTCCTCTGCTCTCCTGTTATTTGGGTCAGCATGCCCTGCTCATCAGGGAAGAAGTGCTCACGCTTCTACAGAAAGAAGCTTTGGAGTACGTTCCAGGGAACCAGAGAGGAACAGGATATTATTCCCACTTCTTCCTGGTTCCAAAGAAAACAGGGGACCTCCGTCCAATCTTGGACCTCAGTGACCTCAATATGTCAGTCGCCTACAATCGCTTCCGCATGGTGACCCTTCCGGGTCTAATCCCCATGCTGAAGAAGGGCGCATTCTTGGCTTCCTTGGACATGCAGGGCGGCTTACCTGCATCCCATCGCTCAAGCGCAGGAGGTTCTTGCGCTTCGAGTTTCTCTGCCACCACTTTCAGTTCCGAGTGCTTCCCTTTGGGCTGTCATCGGCCCCCAGGGTCTTTACCAAGTGCATGGCAGTCGTGGCATCGTCTCTGAGGAAACAGGGCCACTATGTGTTCCTGTACCTGGACGATTGGCTTCTCATGGCCTCCTCCAAGGAGGAGCTGTTGATAGCGATCCAGCATACCCAGGCCCTTTTTCAGTCCCTGGGCATCCTAATCAACCAATAGAAGTCTCTTCTGGTAACATCCCAGAAACTGCAATTCATAGGGGCAGTTCTGGACACCATCTGAGGAAGCCTTTCTTCCGAAGACAAATGAGCGCATTCGATCCCTCATCAGGGACCTATCTGCGAAGAAGACCATCCCAGCCAGACTGGTCCTTCGCCTGCTCGGACACATGGCTGCGGCCATTCCTACTGTCCTGATGGCAAGGCTCCACATGCGGGTAACCCAGTGGATGCTAAGAGTGCAATGGGACCAAACGCAAGACCATATGCAGCATCCAGTAAGAATCACGAAGTCCATGGTTCGAGACTGGCAATGGTGGCTAGACCCGGGAACCCTCTCTGTGGGAGTTCCATTCACAGCGCCGTCCCCGGTGGTAACACTCTCCACAGATGCCTCAGGGCTGGGGTGGGGAGCACACTTGAACGGGGTGAGGTCTCAGGGAACTTGGACCACTCAAGAATCTCATCTCCATATCAACATATTGGAGATGAGGGCGGTCCTTTATGCCCTGCAAGCCTTCCAGTTGGACATCCCACCAAGTACTCTCCTGTTGCAAACAGACAATACAGCGGTGATGTATTACCTCAACAAACAAGGAGGCACACACTCTTACCCCCTCTGCAGGGAGGCCATGAGGGTGTGGGATTGGGTAATACAACACGGCGCAAACCTCATTGCAGTTCACGTTCCCGGTGTGAACAATACCGTCGCAGACAGCCTGAGTCGTTCCCAGGCCAGAGTCCACGAATGGGAACTTCTACAGGAGGTGGCAGAGGATCTGTTTCTCAGATGGAGCACTCCAGAATTGGATTTATTCGCATCCCCATCCAACGCAAAACTGCCCAGTTTTTGCTCGCTAGATCCAGGGCCTGGTGTTGTCTGGCGAGACGCATTGTCCCTCTCCTGGGCGGGCAGATTCCTCTATGCCTTCCCTCCCTTCCCGTTGATCCAGAGAGTCCTTCTCAAACTTCGCAGGGAGCATGCAATGCTTATTTTAATAGCGCCCTTTTGGCCCAGACAGATTTGGTCCCCGCTTCTGAGTCAATTGGCCTGGGAACCTCCGCTTCCTTTGCCGATCAGCTCCCACCTGCTGTCTCAGGAGGAGGGTTCGCTAGTCCACCCGGACTTGCTCTCTCTGAACCTGCATGCCTGGTTCCTAGTGACATAGTCATTTTGCAACACGGGGTCTCGCAGGAGGTGGCGGAAGTTCTTTCTGCTACCAGAAAACCGGCGACGCACGCTGCATACGCCATGAAATGGCGTAGGTTTTGCTTGTGGTCTCAGGCACGCAGCTTCTCACGCTTAGACTGCCCAGAGAAACTAGTTCTGGAATACTTGCTTTCCCTCTTTCCATCAGGATTAGCTTACTCCTCGATCAAAGTACACCTGTGTGCAGTCTCAGCCTACCATGCCCCCATAGGCCAACGCACGGTGGCACAGCTGGATTCCTCCCGTGCCATCTTAAGAGGGGTCCTCCACCTTAGGCTGCCTATTAGGGATCCCGTCCCTCCCTGGGATTTACCTTTCGTCCTGGAGCAGCTTACGCTGCCACCATTTGAACCTGCCGCAGATTGCGAGCTGTGTTTTCTGTCGTGCAAAACGTTGTTTTTAGTTGCTGTTACTTCGACGAGAAGAATCTCCGAACTACACGCTCTCATGTGCAAGGAGCCTTATTTAATTTTTCATCAGGACAGGGTGTCCCTGAGGATGAATCCCAAGTTTCTGCCTAAGGTGGTCTCAGCCCTCACTCTTAACCAGGACATTGATTTACCAGTGTACTTCCCTAGGTACGCTAATCGAGGAGAAGCACTGCTTCACACCCTGGATGTTCACCGATGCCTTAGATACTATTTGTCCAGGACCAAACAGCACCGCAAACCGGAACAGCTGTTCGTCTCATTCGCTGGGAGGATGATGGGGGTTCCAGTCTCGAAACAGACCCTTTCGCACTGGTTCATTCAGTGCATTTCCTTTTGCTACAACAAATGCCAGAAACCCTTACCAGGTGTGGTCAAGGGCCATTCGACAAGGGGAGTGGCTACATCCTTTGTGGCACTCAAGAACATATCCACATCGGCCATATGTGCTGCAGCCACCTGGAGCTCGGTGCACACCTTTATCAGGCACTACAGCCTGGACATCGCTTCACGGCGAAGAGCGGGTTTCGGCCTTGCTGTCCTACAAGGCCTCCTGTCCTAGGCTCAGGATGGGTTGGAACTCCAGTATTGCCTCCTCGCGATGGCTTTCAAGGCGCCATTGCTTGGGAATCAGTCTAATGGTGTAACCTGCTGCAAGAACTGTACCTCGAAGATGATATACAGTTGCGTAGGACGTGCCTGTAGTAGATCTTGAGAACAGCTCTTGCAGCAGGTACCTTCCAGCCCACCATTCCCCCTTGGAGGAAATAGGTTCCAACCTACACTTGAAAAGGTCGATTCTTAGTCTTGGCCACCTGATGGCGGGTCCTCGGTCTCCCTTTCTGATGTCATCCAGCAGCTGGGAGTCTCCGGCGGAAGAACTGGGGATTCTGGCGGGACCGCCTCCTTATGTACTACGCCTGACGTCGGGGGCGGGACTGATGTCTGAGGCGGTCCCCGCTGAAGACTGCTAGCTAGAAAATTTCCGTGGGGTCCTGACGCCTGCCGGCTTTAGTCCTAATGGTATAACCTGCTGCAAGAGCTGTTCTCAAAGATCTACTGTTACGGTAAGTTCTTACGTAACTGTACTTTTTTTTTATTTAATAGTGCAGAAAATATGGTAGAAGCACTTAGAAATCTTAATTATAAATGAATTAATAAATAGTACATAAGAGAAACACATATTTTGGCCCCAGTGTTCAAGGCCCCTTGAATTCTGTGGCTGCAGAAATTTGTGCAGAACTTGCAACTAACAGGAGCATATCTGCAGTGCCGCAGAATTCACTGTTCAAACATGAAGTCTTGCTGTATTCAGACATAATGCAGTTAGCCCCAGCACTTGAACTGCCTTGGAGAGGAAAGAGTTAACTCCATGCAGATGCATAGAACGTTAAGCTCGAGCTCGGTTTTCAAAGCTCTGTCTGTGGTACTTCTCAGTGTAACCGTCAGATTCTTTACTCTGCCTAACAGTGAAGTCGCTCCAGAGATTTCCTCTGCTCGGTTCAGTAAAAGTAAAGCGTTCGGTTTAAATCGTATAAGTTTTTGTTATTTTCAGATTTCCAGCCTCTGTCTACGGTATAGGTAGTGACTGTGTTTTATTTTGTGAAAAAGCTGGAAATTGTTCTTTTCTTCGGTTTCTTTCTGGTCGGTCCAGTTTGGAACCGACCCATTCTGTTTAAATTTATTTCTGGGATTAGAGTTGTGTTCCGGTACCGATCGATTTCAAAAGAACCGAGTTTTTTTACCGGTTCTTTTAAAAAGTCTGTGACACGGTTTGTAACTGGTCGGTTATTGTATTACCTGGCTTGAAAGCTGCAATAGGGTAATTTGTTAGGTTGGCCATGTCTGAGAAACCCTAGAAGAAGACCGGTCCCACTGGGTTTTATTTATTTAGTTTTTGTTAACCGGGTAAGTGCACTAGACAAATCCTGCATATTTTCAGGCACGTCCCGGGGAAGGGGGATACAGATGAATTCCAACTGACCTTGAACCAGATTAAGCTGTTGGTGGTACTGTACTGAGTGTGGGGAGGCCTTTGCTAAGGCTGACCCCCACCTCCTCATCTGTGTTTATTGTCTGGGGTTTGACAAGTCACACTGCCAACAGACAGTCAAGTCAGACTGCCAAATCTGTAAAAACTTTCCTAAATCCACTCTAGACAAAAGACCGAGTAGTCGGAAGGAAAGGGAGGCCGAGAAGTCTGTAGATCGGGATGGCCAGCCCGGTTCGGTTGCGGCCGAACCTGAGGAGGTGCCTACTGACCTAGGCGATACCTCCTTGGGCAAGGAGAGAGCCGATCCCGAGGGGTCGGTTCCATCAAAAAAGAAGCATAAGTCTGCCGTTCAGATCTATATTGCACTCTCAACATGGACAAAATAGCCAAAGCAATTAGCATTGTTCATCGCTTAGACCGATTCCGTCAAACCCCGGTACCGCCCCGGTTAAGTGATGGATTAGTCGGATGATCAGCCCTCCGGATTATGATCCAGACACTTTTTATGAGGAGTGGGAGGGAGAAGAAGACCTAACCCAAGGATGATGATGACCAGGGGGGTCTGCATGTGCCCATTGAACCGGACATCTCCCCAGACAGACCCTCTGGTGTCTCTCCTCCCAGGCTCTCCAAGTCCCCTTCACATTTTTTGTTCTACAAAAAGGTGGCAGAAACCCTGCAGCTTCCCTTGGTTGAAGCTACAGAGGAGGATGAAGAGCCTGATTTTGTGGAAATGATGGACATCCCAGAGTCCAAAAGACTGTCTATCCCTCTTCATAAATCCTTGGGGAAACAGACACACAAAATTTTACAAACCCCTAATTCAATACCTCCTGTGGATAAGAGAATGAACAGGAGGTATTTGTTATCAGGCTCAGCTGCGGAGTTCCTTTCTAGTCATTGTAGCCATGTTGGGGTAGTGCAGGCTGCAGCCTGTGACAGGGCTAACACTCCTTTGGCTTCACACACCCCCGGATAAGGACTCCAGGAAAGTGGATGCCATGGCCAAAAAACAGTATTTGGAATCCTCTTTGGGACTCAGGCAGGCTACTTATATGGCCTACACAGCCAGATACCAGAAATCCAGATGGGATACGGTTGTGGAACTGGCTAAACAGGCCTCTCCCCCAGCTAGCCAAGGAGCTAGAGGAGGTGGCTGCTGATGGAATTAAGGCATCCAAATTGCAATTTCTTGCTGCTGTGGACTCCAATGATGTGGCATCTGGAGTCATGACTACATCTGTGTCTCTCAGAAGACATGCTTGGCTCAGATCAGACAGAGGCTTACATACATGAAGAAAATGGATGAATACAGGACCACGTACAGGAGTGCACACCCCAAAGAAAGGCAAGCCACTCCACACAAGCAGCAGTCTAGGGGCAGGCCCTTTCAAAAGTCTTCTTACCAAGCCCAGGCCTCCTCTCCCTTCCCACAGAGGGGGTTCTTCAGAGGAAGGGGCAGGAGGGGGATGAGCAGAGCTGCTCCTCCCTCCTATCAGTCTAAGGCTTCTGCCAAGCAGACACCCTGATGTGTCAGCCCAGGTCGACTCCCCATTTCCAGTAGGAGGCAGGCTGGCTTACTGCTTCCAGGCCTGGAAGTCTGTGACCTCAGACAAGTGGGTCCTGGAAGTAGTTAAGCCAGGGACTGGCCCTCAGCTTCAAAAAATTTCCAAAAAAGAGGGCCAAGTCTTTTCCACCTGCATCACTCTCAGAAACCGTGGCCCTAGATGCAGAGATTTCCTCTCTTCTAGCTCTCAGAGCTATAGAGAAGGTTCCTACTCAGCACAGGGGAAAAGGACTGTACTCCAGGTACTTCCTTACCCCAAAGAAAACAGGGGAGTGGCAACCCATCCTAGACCTAAGGTATTTGAACAAACACATTTCAAAACCCAAATTCAAAATGGTAACTCTGGGAATAATCCTTCCCTCTCTAAGGCCAGGGGATTGGCTATCATCTCTGGACCTCAAGGATGCCTACTTCCATATTCCTATCAGGTGCTCCCGCAAAAATACCTCAGGTTCGAGTTGCCTTCAGGCTATTACCAATTCAGAGGTATGCCATTCGGCCTAACATCGGCTCCAAGGGTGTTCATGAAGTGCCTTGCAGTAGTGGTGGCTTACCTCAAAAGACAGGGTATTACCATCTTCCCGTATCTGGATGACTGGCTCTTAGTGGGTCAGTCACCTTTACAGGTCAAGTCAACTCTTCAAACTACCCAGGACCTACTCAGCTCCTTGGGGTTTCTTTTCAATCTTCCAAAGTCTGTCCTTGAACCAGTTCAACTTCTCACCTTTATAGGCATAGAGTTGGACACTGTACAAGCAAAAGCCTTCCTTCCCCTGGCAAGGGTGAAGGCCCTAGTGGATCTCGCTTCCTCCTTTTGACCTCAGGTCTCCCACCCAGCAAGACAGTTCCTCCAGCTCCTGGGCCACATGGCAGCTTCCATGGCAGTGGTGCAGGGAGCAAGGTTCCAGATGAGGGACATTCAGTTTCATCTAAGGCCGTTTTGGTCTCAAAAGAAGGATTCACTTACCAAACTGATCCCAGTGACTCAGACTCTGGTCCAAGCTCTCCAGTGGTGGCTGGACCAGGACAACCTCAGACAAGAGGTTCCATTTCTCCCTCAAGTCCCATCAGTAGTTATAACTACAGATGCTTCTCTCCTAGGGTGGGGAGCCCACCTGGGAGCCCTGACAGCTCAAGGAGTCTCTCCTTCATATCAGTCTCCTGGAACTCAGGGCAGTTTTTCTAGCCCTGCAGAGCTTCAGTCAAGGGCAAGGTGGTCCAAGTTAGAACAGACAACACCACCACCACAATGTGGTACATCAACAAGCAGGGAGGCACTCGGTCCTTGGCTTTGTGCACTGAAGCCATGAAGCTGTGGTCTCTGGCCTATTCTCTTCAGACTTCTCTGGTAGCAGTTCACCTTCCTGGGAAGGACAACATACTAGCAGATACTTTGAGCAGAATATCACAGGGACACCACGAATGGTCCTTGGATTCTCACATACTGAAGGTCATCTTCTCCAGGTGGGGCACTCCAGAGATGGATCTCTTTGCAGCACCAGACAGTCATCAACTTCCTCTGTTTTGTTGCAGACCTCCAGTCCTGGGGACGGTTCCCCAGGATGCTCTCATTTTGGACTGAAAGGGCAGGTTTCTTTATGCCTTCTCTCCCTTCCCTCTGCTGTTCAGAGTTCTGATCAAGATCAGGACTCAACCTTGCACAGTGATACTGGTGGCTCCAGATTGGGCTAGACAGCCGTGGTATCCTCTGCTGCTGTCTTTCAGTGTCACGTCCCTGTCTGTCTCTGCCCAGGACATACAATCTCCTGTCCTCCTCCCAGGGGTGGATATGGTACACCAATCTCCCCTCTCTCATTTCAAGGCCTGGCTCTTGAAGAGTTAGAATATGCAGCACTGCATCTTTCTTAGGGAGTTCTGGATATTCTGAAGGTCTCCAGGAAATCTTCCAGTAGAAAAAACGTACAACTCCAAATGGAAAAGGTTCAGTATTTGGTGCTCTCAGAAAGGCATCCTGCCTGATTCTGCAGACATTTCCACAACCGTAGACTATCTAGTTCATCTGAATGGTCTAGGTCTTAGGCCTGCCACTCTGAAGGTTCATCTAACAGCTGTCTCTGCATTCCTCTCAGCAGGGAAGGGCTCTTCCCTGGCATCTCATCCTGTTTTCAGAAAGTTTTTCAAAGGACTGGTTCACATTAATTCTCCCTTTAGGGAGCCCACTCCACCTTGGGATCTTAATGTCTGCATAGCTCAGCTTATGCAGCCACCCTTTGAACCTCTGGCTTCAGCCGAATTGAAGTACTTGACCTGGAAAATTGTGTTCCTGGTAGCTATTCCTTCTGCCAGGCGGATCAGTGAGTTACAAGCTCTGTCAGTTGAACCTGACTTCCATCTCCTTCCATAGGGACAAAGTGGTCCTAAGAACCAATAGGAGGTTCTTGCCCAAACTGGTATCGGATTCTCATCTGCACCAGTCTATATCTCTCCCTGTGTTTTTCACTGATCATTCTTCTTCAGGTGAAAGAAGGTTACACAGTCTGGACATTAAGAGGGCCCTTGGCTACTACATTGAGCATACTAAGGCACATAGAAATTACTGTCTTCAATTGTTTCTCACTTATGGTGAACTGGGGAAAGGTAAGCCTGCCACTAAAAGAACTGTTGCCAGGTGGATTGTTTCTTGTATACAAGTCTGTCATAACAAGTTGGGTAGAACTGGGCCTTCAGGCCTGAGGGCTCATTCGACTAGGGGTACAGCTGCTTCTCTAGCTGTGGCCAGAGATATACCTTTGTTAGAGATCTGTAAAGCAGCCACCTGGAAAACAGTACATACTTTTATCAAGCATTACTCCCTGGACATCCAGGCTAGGAGTGATGTAAGGTTTGGCACAGCAGTACTGCAGAGCCTCTTCCCAAAGTAAGTTCTGCATTCCCTCCTCCATAGGGAACTGCTTGGTAGTCTGCTTTATGTCTGAATACAACAAGACTTCATGTTGTTTGAAGAAAAAATTACCATAGTAATGTTGTTTCTTCTAATGGAGTCTTGCTGTATTCAGACCTCCCCCCCCCCGCCTCCCCTCTCAGAACCTGGGTTTTTGGGAAGCGGGCTGACAGGTACAGTGTTGCACCTCAGGGGTGTACCTTGTACCCTCCCTCTTGGGTGGGGTGGATGTTATTTTTCTGGTGTTTTATACTTAAATATTATCACTACCTTTCCTTCTTGAGTTCTCCACCTGAGTCTTTTGGGCCCCAAAATAATTTTTTGCCCTTTGGCTATATGTTGAACAATTTCCATACTATAGTATGTTAGTTAGTGTGCTCGTAAGAATCTGACGGTTACACTGAGAAGTACCACAGACAGAGGTTTGAAAACCGAGCTCGAGCTCAACATTCTATGCTTCTGCACAGAGTTAGCTCTTTCCTCTCCGGGGCAGTTCAAGTGCTGGGGCTAACTGCATTATGTCTGAATACAGCAAGACTCCATTAGAAGAAACAACATTACTAAGGTGAGTAATTTTTTTCTTGTAGAACATACCGACATCTGGGTTGCCGCATATAATATTTGCATATAGCAAAGATCACTCAGTGTTGTTCTATGGAATCTCCTCCAAAACCCAGTGAAATCACCCAAGATGAGTCAATTTTTTTTTAAAAAGGCCATTGCCACTTATTAGCTAAAGTATCCCACATTAGTTTAGTGTCTGAACATTCAAAAAATAAATGCTGCATGCTTTCCTCTTCCTGTATGCAAGTTTGGTTAGGGCAATATCTATCCTGAATTGCTTTGTGTTTTAAGTTCCCATGGACTCCTAATCTGCCATAATAGCACAACCAACTAACATCCCACATATTTCTTGGAATCCTTTTGCCAGGTAACACTGCCAGGACAAATCCCATTTTTGTAGGGGAACATTCTGGAAATATTAATCTGTCAGTTGTTATTTTTATATATCCTATGGTACAATTGTTTTCTTCCCATGGACAGTATCCCTTCCTTACTAAGCTTCCATTGTCTCATTTTTTTTACAACAATCTATCGCATAAGATGGGAATTTTAAGGTTTTGAGTAATTTCTGAAGGAAGATCTTCACATTTTTTCATAACTACTTCGAATGCTTTTTCTGTCCAATATTGCCTTGGGGCTGTCTTTTCTGGGTTTC
Source organism: Neoceratodus forsteri (assembly GCA_016271365.2). NCBI lineage: Eukaryota > Metazoa > Chordata > Ceratodontiformes > Ceratodontidae > Neoceratodus > Neoceratodus forsteri. The sequence goes on from CM057453.1 coordinate 1,536,161,068, forward strand.
AACACTATAACATACTAGTAACAAAAAAAGAATAGTAGGATGCAACTGGGTTTATCATCCCTAGGCCTCCTTTTTGGATAGGTAGATATGTAACTTCTCTCTTAATAGGATTTAACCTGCTCCCCCATAACGTTTGGAAAAAAAAAAAACACTATATAGTTGGGTTTCGACTCTGATGGGGGGAGCATAGACATAGCTTAAATAAAGAAAATGTGGGAGAAAAAATGTATTTATTACCATAACTCTTTTATGTTTTCCCCAACTTCCAGGTCATCCAAATACTGACCTTCCTTTCGCATGATGTTAATCTTTCATCCCAATTATAGTAGTCTCCCTCTGGTACATTAAACCAAATTCCTAAAATTTTCTGTGGCTCTGTAGTCACAGTTATTCCTTGTAGTTCCTGTTCATTTCCCAAGTCTATATTTAAGGGAATAATTTTACTTTTTTCTTTATTAATTTTAGCCCCTGAGATTGTGGAAAAAATCTTGAAAGACCTTAAGGGCTCTGCTCACTGTCTCTTTATTTTGTGCTAACAATACCACATCATCTACATAAGCTGAAATTTCTTCCTGTGCTAAATGATCATGCGAGGTTAGGCCAATGATTTGATTATCTTACTGTATTTGTCTTATTTTGGGGTCTAGAGTGAATGCAGTATATAGAGTACAGGACTTAATGGGCATCCTTGTCTTGCACCTCGTTTCAGGTGTATAAACTCTCCTAAAAAAACATTAATTATTTGTTGGAAGCCTGCTCCCTGGTATAATTTTGATAGCCACTGACAAAATCTGCTTGAAACTCCATATCGTTGTAAAATTTTAAATAAATAGTGGTGGTTAACCTTATCAAGTGCTTTTGCTTGATCTAATGCTATAATATAACCTTCTATCCTTTTATCCTTCCTTGCCTCAAAAATTTCTCTTAATAAATACAAATTCTGTTGAATATTCCTACCTGCTATTACATAAGTCTGTGCTAAGTCAATTAGGTGTTGTGCCCCTTTCTGTAGTCTGTTAGAGTATTTTAGCTAAGATTTTGTAATCACTGTTTAATATGCTAATTGGTCTCCAGTTTTCTAGGGAATACCGGTCTCCTTTCTTGTATACATAACTCAGGCAAGCAACCCCAAACTCTGGACATATTTTATCTAGTTAATACCTTGTTATATACTTCCGTTAATATTGCACTTGGTTCTTGAACTACTTCCCTATAAAATTTATTAGCGAGTCCGTCCAATCCTGGGGCTACCCCTAATTGAAGGCTCTTAATAGTATTTAGAACTTCTTCTTGGGTTATTAAGGTAGTCATTTGTGACACTGTAGCATCTGATAATATTGGGGATGGAGCTGAAAAAATGTTTTCTAATAGAATATTTTGTATACCATCCATTCCAAATTCTTGTTTTAAATGTGACTGCGACATGTTTAACATTCCTATATCAGATCTTTCTGTTGTCCTATCAGGTCCGTATAATCCTGACATCATGGTTGTTTGTAATCTTTGTTTGCAGGCCATGAATGGGTCTGCTGATGGTGATTTAGTTGTCCTATATCTCATTTCAATTTCTAGAGTTTGGCAAGAAAACATTAGTTTTTTTTTAATCTGTAATTTGTCTAGTATATTGCACCCAATCTGTTTCTGGGAAAGTCATAAGTTTATACAGTTGATTCTTGTAGCCAAGGTATTTTAAGGATTCCTTGTTTGATCTGTGTTTTCCTTCAGATATAAAAAAAATTGTTTGAAATCTGCTTTAGTGTCTTTCCACCATTCCCAAAGGGAATAATAGAAACATTGGACAGATATCATATTTGCAAGTAATTGTCTAATTTTTGTAACTACTGTTGAATGTTCCAACATGTTGTTATTCAGATGCCACCTATTCCCTTGTGTATAAAATTTAGGGGGTGTAGTACCCATGTTAAAAGTACCATTTAACATATGATAGAAAATTCTGTTGGGTATATGTCAGCTTTCACTGGAGTACAATGTTTTGAAGCAAATAATCTGTACGTGTATCATACAGATGTCTGTGATAAGTAGCACCTTTATCTGCGTGTAACTGTCGATACGCATCTGTTAAAGATGCATCCTTAATGATTTTAGTGCTAGGGAATCGCAGTAAATCTTTTTTCTGACTTCGTTTCTGTATGTAGTATCAATGCAACAAATTAAAGTCCCCACCCCATATGATGGGTTTTCTAGTACGTAAATACAGTTTTATTAGACTGAATAACTCAATCCTAGCTGCTTTAAATTGTGGAGCATACGTGTTTATTATTCTATACTGGAAATCCCCGTTTCTACAATCTAAAATTAAAGCCCTTCCTGGCCTCACATCATTAAACATGGTCACTGTCAACTGAGTAGACTTAAAAAGAATGCCGAACCCATCTGCTGTTTTTTCACCAAAGGTCCAAAAGGAGGGGCCCCAAACCCAACTCCTTTGTACTTGCTTTATTTTGAATAGTGATTTTATTGTAGTTTCTTGTGGGAAACGTATGTCAAAGTTTAACTGTCCTAGGCTATGAAAAAAGTAGTAGTAGTAAAAACATTTTTATTTATACAGGCAAAAACAATTTGACAGCACAAAATGTTTACACCATAGGTCTTACACAAGGCCTGTTTTCATGGTGATCCTGTTATTGATGTTTATGTACAAATGACAAAAGGTTCCAAACATTTTCAATATTGCACATATTACATAAGATAAATATTATATATCATACTAAAAAGGACAATTTTATAGCAACACAGACATTAACAAACTAGAACACATCACACGTGATAGCATGTTTATGTAAAAAGCAATATGATCTGATATCCTGTGTCTTATACAAATCTAGAACTAACAACAAGGTGTTGTTCCAAACATATACATATATATATTCAAGGTCCTGTTTAATTCTTTGTCCGAATTCCTTTATTGTTAAATTAATTTCTCTTAAATCCTTCCATAATTTTTTCCAAGAACTAGCAGCTCTATATTTAAATTAAAATGTGCTGTATTTATTTTAAATCCCAAGTAATTTTAGTGTACTATCCATATTTCTCAAATAATAATTATAATTTACCCATTCTAATTGTTTTACGAGTCCTTCATGTGTTTCCAATTTCATAATTTTATACAATAAGATATTCCATACCATTTCTATTTTGTGGTACAATGGGATCCAGGACAAAGCATCATACAGGGAGCAGTGATGGACTGTGGGACTACATCTTAATACAGATCTAGCTATTTTATGATATAACACGTCCAGTTTATGTAGAGATTGTTTTGTAGAAAAACAATAAACATGTGAGCCATACTCCAAAGTAGGAATGATCAACTGATTTGCTACCAACTTACGATCATTTTTAGTCATGCAAAAAGTAACCCTTCTAAAGGCCCCCAATTTCATTTTAGTTTTCTTTATTATACTATGTGTTGATTAAAGGTAAGGCCAGAATCAATTTCAACTCCCAGATATATATATATATTATGCGTGTGTGTGTGTGTGTGTGTGTGTGTGTGTGTGTGTGTGTGTGTGTGTGTGTGTGTATATATATATATACATACACACACACACACATATATATATATATATATATATATATTTATAATATATATATAAAATCTCATCTGCCTGTGCCAATATCTGCCCATCTATAGTCAAGATCTGCATAGCACTATCCAAGCTTTTATTTTTAGATTTAGAAGTTTTAAACAACATTGTTTTTTTTTTTTGGGTTTTTTTTTTGGTATTCATAAATAAATGTTTAGTCTTAAATCAAATTTGCATGGCTTCAAAATCAGACTGGAGCTTTTCTTCTGCTTCCTGCCTGTTTATCCCATCTGTGATTAATCCTCAGCATATAATATGATGTTTGAATATTTTATACAATTTGGAAAAAGCTACTTGTTTCTTGTAGTTCTTCAGACTACAAATGTTGAGTGAAGAAACTAAGTGTAGCCATATAGGACTGACTGGGTCGATAAATGTTATGTTAGTCCTGTCCCTCCTGTGCAGCCACGCTTTTTCTTTTTTCCCTCCCCTTTTTTTTTTTTTTTTCCTAGTCTTTTCTTTTTGGCTGTGCTTGGTCGTCTTTTCCCAGCTTCTTCTATCTCAGAATGAACAGAGGCTTCTGAATCTATCTCTGATTCCTCTCCTTCCTGTAACGGGGCAAAAGGATTTTCTAGTGGCATCTCAAAGATTGCCTGATTTTATTTAGCTGCTGCTCTATTGACTCTTCTAGTTTGTATAATTTGTTTATTGTCTGTGGGGTGTTCCGCTCGTTTCTGTGTTACCTGTTCCCCATGTTTGTTTTTTCCTGTTGTGTCTCTATCTGTGTATTTGGAATCTCCGTGCTTTGTTTCCCTACTCCTTGTTCTGTCCTTATCTCTTCTTGTTTTTGTGGGCTGTCCGCCCCCCCCCATCCTTTTCCCTTTGAGGTGTATGCCCCCCCATGCTTGTTTTGGGCCGTTTGGACCAAATTTTCCTGATCCCATCCCTCTGTTCTGTTCCTGCTAGCCCATGGACAGTGGTGATAAGCTTGTCCTTTTTCATCACATAGGTTACATTGGTATACATTACCACAAATCACGCTTTGGTGTCCATACCCCCCCAAAGCTACATTTTAGCATGTCGCAGGGCTGCTGAGGTGTGTGCGGGCCCCGCATTTATAACAGGCCCTGGGCTGTCCTCCATAAAAACACACTCCTCGGTCTTTCCCTAGAAAAAAAAAAAAAGCTATTGGGTAAATGTGTAATGTCTGAATTTACTTGACAGAGTTTTATTTTAAATTCCCTCCTTCCCTTGCTCCATAACCCCTCCGAATCAGTTATAGCTTCTGGTGGACTTTAAATATTGCATCTGTTTTGTAGCCAGTGATGGATGTCGCTAACACTGACCCCCTCGTTTCGAAACATGGATTGTGACCATTTGAATTGCAGGCTTTGTTAATGGGATTACGTAAAAGGGGGTACATAGTGGAGTTTGTCTCAATGAGTTATATTTACACCAAAATTTCTCTAATCCTGCATTTGTCGCGAAGCTTACATCAAAGGTGTCCTCATCTGAGATATGAATTAGTGCATAAATATCCGAAGCCTGAAAATGCATTGAATTTTTCAGTAACTGTCTAGCAACAATTCTGTCAGGGTGTTCTGAAAGACCACTCCTGTACCTTAGTCTTACAGCATTGCGTCTAAGTGCCTGTTGGAACTTATTTTTAAAGAGGTCTGATAAGATGGGACCTTTATTTACCTCCTCACATGCATTTTGTTGACCCCTAGAACCCCTTCCTCTGGATCGTCACCAGAATTATTTGCAGTTGTGTTTTCTCCTCCCAGGCCCCTCCTGCCTCTGTTTTTTTTGGATTATGTTTCTGCTGTGTAACAGTCTCAGGGGAACCCTTTTTCTAGGGACACAGATATGTTGTTCATCCACACTGTCTGGCAGGTTCCTTGCCGCTTTAAATGTTGCCGGAAGGTCTTCAAGCTGGCTCCTCCCACCCACCCGGGTGGTAAAACTCTCGGCTCCGCCCCATGACGCCAGATCTTCCTTACCGCTTGGAAGCTCAGGTTCCCTCCTTAGCGCTCGTTTTAGACTGGATCTAACTCTTTGGTTCGTCCGAAACTAGTTTTGAAGTTTTCTAAACTTGGTCTTCATCATCCTTGGCGGCTGCGATGGACCGTCGATTCTGGCTTTGGAAATTGCCCTTGCGAACAGGAAATGTCCAGGATGGATCCACACTCCATGTCGTCTACTGCCTGAGGCCTAGACCGCGACCCGCAGGAGCCTGCGGAGTTGTGCCGTTCTTTTCGGCCCACCGTCCTGGAGGACCGGGCTGCCCGGTTGAAGCTCGGGCACCCTGAGATGCGTTACCCGCCAGTAAAATCAAAAGAGGCTCGTTGGGTGGTGTCCACGGCGGCTGGCTCGGCTGAGCAGCTTGAGCAGATGATTGCCCTGGAGGAGGAGATGGCCCAGGCCGCATCTTCCTCCTCCTCGGCCTCGGCATTTGTCCCGCTCTCTCTGAGTTCCTCGTACACAGCTTCGTTCAAGGAGCTTTGTCAGTACCTTTCCACGAAGGGAGAGGGGCCTTTGGGACATTCTTTTTGGCCTAAGAAGAAGGAGTCGAAGGGTAAGTCCCACCGTCGGCGTTCGTGGGAGCGGGATAGGTCTCCTTCCCCGGACAGCCGACTCGGTCGAGGTTGCGGCTTAGGCGCTGGCTTACGGTGTCCCGATCAGGCCAGCCGGCTGAGACTCCCGTCAATGCAGTCGAGATTTTTCGCACCCGTCGAACCGGGCTGCTCGACTGGTGAAGCCGACAACCCTCCTTCACCGTTCCCTCGGTGGATACCGAGGATCTGCCTGCCCCTTTGGGGCCGCAGTCCCCGGATAAAGTTCCCAAGCCGAGGGAAGAGTGGGTGTCCCCGGCCCCGCCCCTTCCCAGACCTGCCCTCGGTCCCCCCGAGGGTCTCGGCCTCGGACTTCATCTCGGTCAAGCTGTTCCCGCCGACATTGGCGGTCTCGGTCTCGGCATCGAAGTAAGCGGCGACACCGTTTCTCCTCGTTCTCTTCCTCGGATGAGGAGAGGCTTCGACGTAAATTACGTCGACGTTATGAGGAGCTTATGTGGCAGCAGTTACTGTTGTCCAGGACTAAACCGACTCCGGTTCAGCCACCGGCCATCAAGTGGCTGTCGCCCGAACGACCGAACCAACCGCTTGCCCCAGTCGAGATGCCCTTTCCAGGGCCGGTTGTTTGGCCGAAACCGGCTGCTCCAATGATTGTGTTGGAACCTCCGCCTCCACAACCGAAGTCTGGGGCACTGACCAAGGATTCTCGGTCGGGTCACGGCCTGCCCCACAAGTTGTCGGTTACCCTCACTCCCGACAGTCCTCTGCAGGTGGAGGGTGGCTCAGGGCCGAGGCAGCTCTTCGCAGACTCTTCAGAATCCAATGACGATTCCTCCCTGTTCTCCAGGCAGGTCAACCTGGAGTCCTCCTTGGGCCAGTCATTGGACGATAGCCCATCGTCCTTCTTGGGTCTGCTTTGACTCATCTCGGAGTCCACCGGGATGCAGCTCGAGCCCATGTCCAACCAAGTATCCCCTGACGGAGATACTGGACCGAGGGGATTCCCCCCACGGAGGCCTTTCCGGTGGCTGAGGCCATTGTCGGCCCAGCTTTGGCAGCGGCCTGCTTCCTATCCTGCGCCCTCGGCCAGGATGGCCAGGAAGTATGCGGTCCCTACCGGCTCTTTGCCCGGTTTCTCGGAGCACCCCTCTGCTGAGGGGTTAGTCACCAACAGCGTCTTCTGGCGTTCCAGAAATGCTCGGGACGTGGATAAGCCCCCCGACAAAGAGTCCAAAAAGCTGGGCTTTGCCGGGCGCAAGGTGTACGCTGCGTCCTCCCTCAGCCTCCGACAGGCCAGCTCGGCCGTGCTGATGGCATACTTCTCCCACGCCCTCATGGGCTCCCTGGATGAGGTCGTCCCTCATCTCCCGGCCTACCTGCAGACCACGGTCCATCAGGTCCGGGACCAGGGTAGGGCGGTGGCGAAGCAGCAGCTAAAGACTGCTCTGGACATAGGTGATTCCTGTGCCAGGTCAGTAGTGGCCACGGTGGCCATGCGCCGCAGGGTGTGGCTGAGGATACCCACCTTCAAGGAGGATACCCAGCACAAGTTGGCTGACGTCCCCTTCTTGGGGACTGACCTCTTCGGCCCTGGAGTGGAGGGACACCTCCAGCGGATCGAGAAGTCCAGTGCCACTCTGGACTCTGTCACCTATGCCCAGAGGGACAAAGACTGCTGTCAACAACAGCATAAGTCCTTTATTCCTTCGGCCCCTGCAGCACGACCGGCCCAACAGCACCAGCAACAGACCCAGCAGGCTCGCGCTTGGTGTCCCAAACCCAAGCCCCCAGCTTCCTCCAACAGGAAGCAAGGAGGTGAAGGCCCAGGAGGTCCCTCGGCCGGTCCCTCTTCCAAGCCTGCCCAGTGACTGGTTGAGGGGTGCCGCCCCCAACCTCGTCACTCCCCCCTGGGTTCCCCCCGTGGGGGGACGGCTCTGTCACTTCTTTTCTGCCTGGTCCCCTATCACCACGGACCGCTGGGTGTTGGAGGTGTAGGAAAGCGCCTGCCTCTGGAGTTCAAGCAGGCCCTACTCTTTCGAGCCGTCACCCCTCCGGGGGGCCACGGGGTCTGCAGCCTCGCTGTCGGCCCGCCGAGACGATATTGCCCTGCTCCTCGAACAAAAGGTGATCAGGAAGGTGGCGGCTCCTCCTCCAGACCCGGGGTTTGTGTCCAGGTATTTTCTGGTCCCAAAACGGATGAGGGGCTGGCACCCCATCCTCGACCTGCATGACCTGAACAGGTTCCTAAGGTCTCGGACCTTCAGGATGGTCACTCTGGCTCAGATAATCCCATCCTTGGAATGAGGCATGTGGTTCTGTTCCCTGGACCTCCAGGATGCATTCTTTCACGTCCCTATCCGTCCATCTCATCCGAGATTCCTCCACTTCAGAGCGGAGGGATCCCTTTACGAGTTCCGGGCCATGCCCTTCGGCCTCTCTCCAGCTCCCAGGGTCTTCACCAAATGCATGGCAGTGGTGACAGCATTCCTGCGGCACCGAAGGGTCCGGGTGTACCCCTACCTGGACGACTGGCTGATTGCAGCCCCCTCCAGAGTGGAGGTGGAGCGGTCCAGAGATCTAGCCCTCCATGTTTGCTCCCAGATTGGCGTCCTCATCAACGAGGCCAAGTCGGAACTTGTGCCGAAGCAGGTGATACTCTTCATCGGGGCAGAGCTCAGCTCCCGGTGGACAGGGCCGAGGTTCTTTCCTCCTTTGCCCAATCATTTCTGGTTGGGCAATTGCGCCCTGCCCGGGACTTCCTGCGCCTCCTGGGCCTCATGGCGGCCTGCACCAGCGTGGTCCGTTGGGCCCATTGATACATGCATCCCCTTCAGTGGGGACTGGCCAGCCAGTGGTCACAACGCTGCGATCCGTTGGACCAGCCCATGACAGTGACCCAGGAGATGTGGGACGCTCTCCAGTGGGGGACCGTTCTGGCACATCTGCAGGAGGGCATTCCGTTCGTCCGCCCTGAGCCGACGGTCTTTATCGACTGATGCATCTCTGATGGGTTGGGGTGCCCATCTGGGGGCGCACAGACCGCACGGCCTCTGGTCCCCTCGGGAGTCCCGATGCCACATCAACCTGCTGGAGCTTGAGGCGGTTTGTCTAGCCCTCACCGCCTTCGCCTCCGTTTCTACGGGGTCAAGTGGTTCAGGTCCAGACGGACAATACCACAACCATGTACTATCTAAACCGCCAGGCCGGGACGCGTTCCATGCCTCTGTGCAGGGAAGCTCTCCGCATTTGGTCACTTGTGCGCAGCCTGGAGGCGGATTTCCTAGCCATTCACGTGGCAGGAGCCTTCAACACCCTGGCCAATGCCCTAAGCCGGATAGGGGCTGCGTCTCACGAGTGGTCTTTCCTGCCGGAGGTAGTACAAGACCTGTTCTCCCACTGGGGCACACCTCAGGTAGACCTGTTTGCCTTCAGGGAGAATGCGAAGCTGAGACTGTTCCATGCCTGCCCTCCTCAGCAGGGCTCGCTGCAGGGGGATGCCTTCTCGAGGCCGTGGACCCCGGGCCTCTTCTATGCCTTTCCACCATTTCCCTTGATCCACAGGGTGCTTCTCAAGGCGAGGAGGGACAAGGCGCAGGTGATTCTGGTAGCCTCAGATTGGCCCCGCCAGTTCTGGTATCCAGATCTCCTCAGTCTCAGCTCCAGGCTCCCGAGGCGGCTTCCAGCCCGCCAGGACCTAATCTCAGCCAACCAGGGGAAGGTATTCCATCCGGACCTTCAATTCCTGCACCTGACGGCCTGGTTCCTGAGCGGCTAGAGTTCCAGGCCTTGGGTCTTTCCGACAAGGTCCTCAACGTCGTTGAGGCGTCGACCAGGAAATGCTATGCCTTCAAATGGAAGAGATTTTCCATTTGGTGTCAGGGGAAGGGCTTGGACCCTTCCGCCTGTCCCTTGGCAAGCATTCTGGACTACCTGTGGTCCCTTTCTCAGCAAGGGCTTCGGTCGATGACCCTTAAGGTGCACCTTGCAGCTATCTCTGCTTACCGGGCGTGGGCCGGGAAGCAGTCGGTGGCGCAAGAGAAGGTGGTCTGGTGCTTTTTCAAAGGCCTTGATCACATTTCCCCTCCGGTGCGAGAACCTCCACCTCCATGGGATCTACTGCTGGTATTGGCCAAGCTCATGGGCAAGCCATTCGAACCAATGCACAGGTGCGATATTTCCCACCTGTTGTGGAAGACCGCCTTCTTGGTAGCTATCACGTCAGCCAGAAGGATGGGAGAGCTCCAGGCGCTTTCCATCGAGTCTCCTTATCTGGTCTTCCACAGGGACAAGGTTGTCCTGCACCCCACCCAGTTCCTTCTGAAGGTGGTGTCAGAGTTTCACCTTAACCAGGTGTTGACTGTGCCGGTGTTCTACCCCAATCACACCTCGGAGGCTGAATATAGGCTCCATACTTTGGACCCTAGAAGGGCGCTCGCTTATTATAAGGAGTGGACGGCTGAAGTTCGGGGAGAGGTTCGCCAGCTGTTTGTCACCTATGCTGAAGCTGCACCTGGCAGACCTGCAGCCAAGCGGACAATAAGCAGGTGGGTCACCTCCTGCATAGATCTCTGCTATAGGCTGGCGGGCATGGAGCCTCCCAGAGGGATAAGAGCTCATTCTACCTGCCATACCGTTGCTTTGGTGGCTGCTTCCAGGGACGTCCCTATCCAGGAAATCTGCAGGGCTGCTACCTGGAAGTCAGCACACACCTTCATCACCCATTACCACATCGACCTTGAGTCACGCCGGGATGCTGGTTTTGGGGCCTCGGTTCTCCAGTCTCTTTTCCTAAGTAGGGGGTGTGCGCCTTGCCTCCCTCCTCCCGGAGAACTGCTAGGAGTCTGCCAGACAGTGTGGATGAACAACATATCCATGTCCCTAGAAATACAGGTTACTCACCTGTAACAGGAGTTCTAGGAATGGTATATGTTGTTCATCCACACGACCCACCCGACCTACCCGGCTTCCAAGACAAATTGGCTTCCAGCGGGCTAGATCTGGCATCAAGTGGCGGAGCCGAGAGTTTTACCACCCGAGTGGGTGGGAGGAGCCAGCTTGAAGACCTTCCAGCAAGATTTAAAGTGGCAAGGAACCTGCCAGACAGTGTGGATGAACAACATATACCATTCCTAGAATTCCTGTTACAGGTGAATAACCTGTATTTCTGTGCTAACACCCTGAATCCCTTCTCCAGTCTCCCTAGTGACAGCGTTACCTGCAGTATTAAAAACATTCTGCTTTACATGCTCATGTGTTACTTCCAAGTTTGCACTCTCGTTATTGTCCATAATATCTCCCCAGTTTATAGGCCTACTACGGCCTGTCGTCATAGGAGCAGTCTGTTTATCTGTTAAACCCTCCGGAGGTACCTTTTCAGAGCTCTGTATCTCCGTTTCAGGCCTGGTGGAGTGTTTCAAGACACCGTGCATCTCATTCCAATTTTGGTCAGGGGTCCAAGTTCCACTTTGCATTCGTTTCCATCCTGCGTTTAACAACGAACCTTGTACTGACCATTCCTTCTGTCCCGGGCTTTCGTTTGGCTGCAGCCTGAATTGTTGTCACACAATTTGCGACGTTGTTTCCGCTTATGGATGTGCTGTTTTATCATCCATGTCTCCCAGAAGCAGCTCCCGTGCCGCCACGGAATCTTCCCCCACTCTCCTTAAGCTTTACAGAGGGACATTCTCCACGATTACTTGTGTCGCTTTGTGCAGATGTACCTTCTACCGTGATGGTAGGTATCCTTGTATTGCTCTTATCTGGCGACTCCAGGAAATAAGATGTTTGTCTCCGCTTCTGATCATGTTGTGAATGCATATTTCCATGTATAAAGTCTCCAGAATTTATTGCAGATAATTCCTTTGTTTCTTCCGAGAGTAGTTCGTCCAGCACAACCTCCTCCACCTCCATCTCAATCTGTTCTGGAACCTCCAGCTTGCAGGACAGAGGTTCCCCCTCCAGGAGAGTAGGGGACTTGCCCTGGTGTCCTGGCCAAATTTCCCCCTTGCACTAAAAAATACCACCAAAAGCTTAATCTAGTTCAATTTCAGTTGGTTACCATCTGTATCCCCCTCCTCCCAGTCGCCCATGAAAAAGGGACTTCAAACACCATGAAGTCTTGCTATATTATGACATATAGCAGTTAGCCACAGCACTTGAACTGCCCCGGAGAGGAAGGAGTTAACTCCAGGCTGACTGGAGTTCCAAGCGCGAGCGCCTTGCTGAAAGCTCTATCTGGCTAGTTTCAAATTGAAACTGTCAGATTCTTTACTCCGCTTCACTGAACAGTCGCTCCGGAGATCTCTCCTTCAGCTCGGTTCATTTCTCGGTTCAAACGAGTGTTTCTCGGTTCATTTTAACCGGCAAAAGTAATTATTTTACCGCATTTCGGTTCAAAGCTCTATCTGGTAAACCGTAAGTACAGGATTTTAAAGTCTGTGTGGAAATTCATTATCGGTTCGCAAAAATACTAATTTTAAACAATAATTTGACTTTTAGAGTGCGGTTCCGGTTCTTATCGGTTCTAAAAAAACCTAACTTTTAAATTGGGTTTTTCAAATACCCGTGACACGGTTAGGAACCGATAAGGGTGTCTTGCCTGGCACTGCCAAAAAGGGCAAGTTTTTGGATAGGCTGGCATTATGTCTGAGAAACCCAAAAGAAAACCAGGCCCACTGGGTTTCAACACTGTGATGTTTGTGGGGAAGCCTTTGCCAAGGCTGACCCACACACCACATGTGTTTATTGTCTGGGGGCTGACCACCTCCTGTCAGACTGCCAGGTGTAAGAATTTCCCTGCAGCCACCCTGGAGAAAAGATTGGGCGGCTCTGGGACGAGAGGCCAAAAAGTCCGCTGACCGGATGGCCAGCCCGGTCCAGCACCCACTGGACCAGAGGGAGTGCCCTCTGACCAGGGCTAGACTTCTCGGGCAAAGGAAGGCTGGTTCTGAGGAACCGGTCCCAGTAAAAATCTAAGAAATCAGCAGGTCTGAGTGCAAGATTGCCTCTCCAACTGCTGCAGAGATAACTAAAGCCATACAGATTGTCCAGTCACTGTCTCAGGGACCGGCGAACCACCAACAGCTGGCAAAAGTTGGTTTGTTCGTTCCAGTGGTTCAAGAGTATGATGTTGAGGAATTTTATGAACCACAGGAGGGGAGGAAGATTTTGATCATTATGTATGTGGCTGGGAGGGTCTGGACGTGCCCACTGAACCGGACATTTCTCCAGACAGACCATTAGAATCTCCCCCTATGCTGTCTGAGTCCTTCTCATTTTATGTTTTACAAAAGGTTGCAGAAACCCTCCAGCTTCCCTTGGAAGAGGCTGTGGATGAGCAAGAGGAGCCTGATTATGTTGAGATGATGGATATCCCAGAGTCTAGGAGGTTGTCTATTCCTTTGCATAAGTCATTTAGGAAGCAAACAACAACAATTTTAAAAATCCTCATTCTGTCCCTCCTGTAGATAAAAATGGACAGAAGGTATGCTTTATCAGGCCTGATACAGACTTCCTCACTCTGAGCAGTGTAGTCATGTAGGTGTGGTACAAGCTGCAGCCTGTGACAAGGCTAATATCCCCCTGGCCTCACATCCTCTTGATAAGGATTCCAGGAAGATTGATGCCATGGCGAAAAAACAGTATATGGCAGCTTCTTTGGACTCAGGCAAGCAAATTATATGGCTTATGTGGCTAGATATCAGAAATCTAGATGGGATACAGTGTTGCAGTTAGCCAAGCAGGCCCATGGCCAGCTGGCTAGTGAACTGGAACAGGTGGCTGCTGATGGCATTGAAGCCTCTAAAGTTCAATTTCATACTGCTGTAGATGTTAATGATGTTTCCTCTAGGGTCATGGCCACTTCTGTAGCTTTCTGTAGGTTGGCATGGCTCAGGTGCACTAATCTGTCACAGGATACTCAGTCAAAGGCTATGGATTTTCCTGTGGTGGGAAATTCTCTGTTTGGAGAGCAAACGGAAAATTATATGAAAAGATGGATGAATACAGAACTACCTACAAAAGTGCCCAGGCCAAGGAGCGCATGCCACTCCACAGAGGCACACTCCCAGAGGTAGGGGCAGGCCTTCCACAGGCCTTTTTATCAATCCCAAGCCTCCTCTGCTTTGCACAGAGGGTTTTTTCAGAGGCAGCGTAGACAGGGCGCAGGTAAACCGTCCCCACCCCTCAGCCTAGGCTACTGCCAAGCAGGCACCCTGATGGGATGCCCAGGGCCGATTCTCCTGTACCAGTTGGAGGCAGGTTGGCTTATTTCAGCCAGAACTGGGTGTTCCTAACTCGACAAATGGGTTCTGGAGGTAGTAGCCAGGGTCTGGTTCTCAGCTTCAAACAGTTTCCAAAGATGAGAACCAGACATTTTCCACCTGCAAGCCCTTTAGAGGCCCTTGCTTTGGAAGCAGAGGTCTCTTCCCTCCTAGACTGAAAAGCAGTGGAACGGGTTCCTCCTTGTCACCAGGGCAAGGGGCTGTACTCCAGATACTTCCTTACCCCAAAAAAGACAGGAGAATGGCGGCCCATTCTAGACTTAAGGTACCTGAACAAGCATCTTTTGAAACCAAAGTTCAAAATGTTAACTCTGGCAATGATTTTGCCCTCCCTCAGGCCAGGGGACTGGCTAACCTCCCTGGACCTCAAGGATGCCTATTTTCATGTCCTGATCAGGCCTTCTCACCAAAATACCTCAGGTCTCGAACTGCCCTCAGGTCACTACCAGTTCAGAGCAATGCCCTTTCGGTCTTACCTCTGCTCCAAGGGTATTCACAAAATGTCTAGCTGTGGTAGTGGCTCACTTAAGAAGGCAAGGGGTTGCTGTGTTTCCCTACCTGGACGACTGGCTCATTGTGGGTCAGTCCCCAGATCAGGTAAAATCCCACTTGCAAGTCACCCAGCGGCTTCTCACTTCCCTGGGATTCCTGCTGAATTTACCAAAGTCAGTTCTAGAACCAGTTCAGGTACTAACTTTCATAGGTGCGGAATTGGACACAAAGTTAGCCAGGGCATTTCTCCCCTCGGAAAGGGTAGAAGCTAGTTGCTCCTGGCATCCTCCTATCGACCCTCTGAAGTCTCTACACAGCAGGCACTTTCTGCAACTTCTAGGGCACATGGCTGCCTCCACAGCTGTAGTGCAAGGAGCAAGATTCCAGATGAGAGACATTCAGTTTCATTTGAGGGCCTATTGGTCCCAAAGGAGGGACCCTTACCAAATTGGTCCCAGTGACCAAACTCTGAATCTAGCTCTTCAGTGGTGGCAGGATCAGAGCAATCTAAGACTAGGGTCCCTTCATTCCCATTTCTCATTCCCTCACCCTCACCACGGATGCCTCCTTGCTGGGGTGGGGGGCGCACTGGGCGACCTTTCCACTCAGGAGTGTGGTCCCCAGGAATCTCTGCTCCACATCAACCTGTTGGAACTCAGAGCTCTCTTTAGCTCTTCAGGTTTTCTCAGCATCTGTCCAGAACAAAGTAGTTCAGGTCAGGACAGACAATACCACAACAATGTGGTACATCAACAAGCAGGGGCACTCGGTCATCAGCCTTGTGCACCGAAGCAATGAAGTTGTGGTCTCTGGCTTACTCCCTGAACATCTCCTAGTAGCAGTTCACCTTCCAGGGAAGGACAATGTCCTAGCGGATGCCCTCAGCAGGATTTCTCAGGGTCATCACGAATGGTCTTTGAATCCCTAGTGCTGGGGTCAGTTTTACCAGATGGGGCACTCCTCAGATAGATCTTTTCGCAGCCCCAGACAACCACCAACTTCCTCTGTTCTGTTGCAGGCCTCCAGTAATGGGCTAAGTCCCCCTGGACGCCTTTTTGTTGGATTGGGAAGGGAAGTTCTGTATGCCTTTCCCCTTCCACCTTCTCTCTCAGGGTGTTAGTAAAATCAGATCCCAGCCCTGCAAAGTGATTCTGATTGCACCAGACTGAGCCAGGCAACCCTGGTACCCACTGCTTCTGTCCCTTGTCAGTCCACCCTCCCTGGGCCTTCCCAGGGTCCACAACCCTGCTGACTTGTGCCCCAGGGAGGATTTGGTATCGGACCTCAAATCCCTCCACCTCAAGGCTTGGCTCTTGAGGAGTTAGAATTGCTGAATTACACCTTTCTCAAGGTGTCCTTGATATTTTAAAGGCCTCTAGGAAGCCTTCCACTAGGGCCACTTATAATTCCAAATGGAAGAGGTTCTCCATCTGGTGTTCTGGGAAGCAAATTGTCCCATAATCTGCTGATTTGCCCATTTTGCTGGACTACTTGGTCCATCTTAATTCCTTAGGTCTCAGGCCAGCTACCTTAAAGGTTCATCTGGCAGCTGTCTCTGCTTTTATATCAGCAGGAAAGCCTGCCTCCCTTTCTTCTCACCCTGTGTTTTCCAAGTTTTTTAAGGGATTACTTCACACTAACCCTTCTTTTCGGGACCCAGCCCCTGCCTGGGACCTTAATGTTTGCATTGCTCAGTTAATGCAACCCCCCTTTGAACCTCTGTCTTCAGCAGACCTTAAGTTCCTAACTTGGAAAACTTTTTCTAGTGGCCATCACTTCTGCCAGACGCATAAGTGAGTTACAAGCCCTGTCAGTGGAAAAGGATTTTATTTCTTTTCACAGAGACAAGGTAGTCCTCAGGACTAACAGAAAGTTTTAGCCTAAAGTGGTTTCAGATTTCCATCTTAACCAATCCATCTCCTTCCAGTATTTTCACTGAGCATTCTTCCTCGGGTGAGAGGAGATTGCACAGTTTGGGCGTTAAAGAGCTTTAAGCTACTATTTGGAGCAGCACCAAGGGTCACAGGTTGAATCCCTCCAACTCTTCCTTACCTATGGCGAGGTTGGCAAGGGAAACCTGCCACTAGAGGACAATTGCCAGGTGGATTGTCTCTTGTATCCAATTTTGCTACCAAAAACTAGGTAGAACCCCCTCAGGACTGAGGGCCCATTCCACCAGGGGTACAGCTGCATCTCTGCGGCTGCTAGAGATATTCCCATTCTGAAATCTGTCAAGCTGCTACCTGGAAAACAGTTCACACCTTTACTAAGCATTACTCCCTGGATGTCCAGTCCAGGAGAGATGCTTCAGTTTAGCACAGCCGATTCAGAGCCTATTTCCTAAGTAGGTTCTGGCCCTCCTCCATGGAGGTACTGCTGTGTAATCTGCTATAGTCATAATATGCAAGACTTCATGAGTGTTTGAAGAAAAATTACTCACCTTAGTAATTGCTTTTCTTCTCATGGAGTCTTGCTATATTATGACTACCCCCCCAACCTGCCCCCCCTCAGAACTTCTACTTGGGTAAGGGGTTGGCAGATTGGTGCAAGCACTGTGTCATGCCATTATAGCTCTTTTTTTCCTTTTTTCCCTTTTCTTTAGGATTAGGAAAACTAGGTATTTCTGTTTTACTTGTAGGTTTGGCCCCCCTCCTGAACTTGAGTCTTTTGGGGAAGGGGGGGCCTAATAGTGCTTGTCAGGGCGATGTTGTTGTTGTTGTTGTTTCTGTTATTTCTACTAGTAGGTAGCCATTATTAGTGTAGAGTTTTTTCCACACAGACTTTTGCTTAGTGTTGGCTCGAAAGATCTGACAGTTTCAATTTGAAACTAGCCAGATAGAGCTTTCAACAATGCCTGCTTGAACTCCAGTCAGCCTGGAGTTAACTCCTTCCTCCCCGGGGCAGTTCAAGTGCTGTGGCTAACTGCTATATGTCATAATATAGCAAGACTCCATGAGAAGAAAAGCAATTACTAAGGTGAGTAATTTTTTCTTCTAGTATGAGTGGGCCTACTGGGTCAACAAAATTCAATAAATAAATAAATATGAATTTGCTCACTACATGCTTAAGTGGCAGGGTATTCCACAAGCTGGTGGCCGCCACTGCAAACACACTACCCCAGCTGATTTTTAACCTCACTGAAGGCACTGCCAGAATACCCTACCTATTGGATCTAGTGGCTCATGAGGACGTGTAGAGGATCAGAAGATTGCGAATGTACTGCAGGCCCAACTCGTTCAAGGCTTTATTGGAGATAACCTTGTAGACTATCTGCCACTTCATAGGCAGCCTGCCCAGAGCTCTGAGAAAAGAAGTGATGTGATTAGATGTCAGTGTAGAAGTCTGTAATCTTGCAGATGTGTTGTAGACTTTTTATTTTATTTATTTATTGAATCTCTGATTAAACAACCTTTGAGCAAAACTGCTGCTTTACAAAGGTTCTACATCATAGGATTATAAGACAGTAAGCACAAAGTCAAATAGTACATTTCCATTCAACAGAGAAGTAAGGATTGTTATATTACAAGGTGTAAGGACAGACTACGATTAACAAAATAATTACACTGGTACAATGATACACTGTTACAAGATATAGACTTTAAGTTAGTGTATACTGAAGCTTGGAAAAATTGCCCTAAGAGTTTGTGCAAGAAAAAAGGGGGGGAGGGGGAACTGAGAGGAGGGTTAGCATGTTAGGGAATGGAGCAAAATGCCAAAAGAAGGCAGGGTAGCAGATTAGGGGAGCAACCCAGAGAGTTTTGTCAGTGCAGTAATAGAGTAGTTGATCCTAGCAGGTGAAGAGATGGTAGAGTAGCCAGCCCATTGTGTTGTACTGATCAGACCTAGGGAGTTTTGACATCTGAAGTGTAGGGAAGTAGAGGCCAACGGTCAGGGGAATACTAGGGTGCAAGGAGGGGATGAGGAATAAGTGCAGCAGACAAGTAATTCTGGACATTTTCCTACCAGCATTAGAAAGTGGGATCACAGTCACACACGCTGTGCGAAACGAAATGCGCACGCAGTTGAGACTTGAAAAGGCCATTCTTTGGTTCGGAAATAAGGGCAGTACTAAGAATTTAGCCAGGGAGGTCCTATACACGAAGAACCAATGCCCTTGTGTAGTGCAACAAAACGGGACTTGGAAGGCTGCTTTACTACTGCAAACGGCAGAGCAGACTGTCTGGTAAGCCATTGTAGAATGTGTTCTAGTATTATTTTTTTTTATTTATTGAGTCTTGGATTACAACACCTTTGAGCAATACAAATCATTTACAAAGGTTCCATGTCAGTAGTACAAAAACAAAACAAGGTAAACAATAGATATGTAAATAGATAAAGAATATACTTAAAACTTAATACATCAAAAGCAATCAAAATAGCACTGAATGTTGCTCAATATAACAGTAGAGTGGACTAGAAGAGAGGGCAGCCTGGGAGGCCTTGTCAAAATCTAGGAGAGAAACTAATGAGGGTGTAAGGTGGGGGATGGGAGAAACAAGAGGGAGAAGGATATGAGTTGCACAGGAGGTGGAGAGGGAAGAAGTGGTATTGCAAAGGAGGTAATGGGGATAGAGAGATGAGAGGATGGGGAGGTGGAAGGAGGAAAATGGGGTGAGTGCAGAGAGAAGAGAGGAGTGCTGGTGAAGTGAGGGGGAGGAAGAGGTGGTGTTTAGTCAGGAGAGGAGGCAGCCTAGCAGGCCTTGTCGAAAACCCAAGAGAGAGAGAGTGATATGGGTGTGAGAAAGGTAAGAGAGAAACATAGGGAGAAGGAGGGGAAGAAGTTGCAAAAGAGGTGGCATGAGATAAGAGAATGGGTGGAGGGTGGAAGAGGGAATGTGAGGAGGAGCAAGGGAAGAACTTGAAGATGTGTGAGCAGAGAAGAAGCAGGGGTGAGGGGTGGAGGGGAAAAGGCGCAAGGGTAGGATCGAAATCAAGTGCCAAGAGTTAAAAGTGCCGAAAGGTATAAGTACAATAACATAAGCAGAAGGCTGCTAAGGGCGGCAGTCACATATACTGTTTGCTAATAGATGTTGGAGTTTGTGTTTGAAAGGGCAGAGTTTTGACTCAGCAGAGAATTCCCTACCCTGGGAGTTGAGCCAGAGGGGGGTTCTGTAAGCAAAAGACCTCTGACCTAAGGTGGTGCGGCATCTGGGAATAGTAAAGACCTGAGTTGCTAAGCTGCGAGTATGTTGGGTACTGTGACAAGGGCTAAGGAGCTGTTGGATCCTAGGGAGTAACAAACCAAGGTGTGCCTTCTTGGCAAGTAAGCATAGAAGCAGACTTTGTCGGCAAATAAGGACCGCTTCACCCACCTAGTCTGTCCATTTCCCTACCTACTGGATAAGCTGCAGATTTTAGTTAACCAACAGCCTATTTCTTCCAACCCCCACAAGAATTGCCTTATGTCTGTCCCATGCATTCTTGAATTCTCCCACAGTTTTAGACCCCACAACCTCCTCAGGAAGGTGGTTCCATGTGTCCACCACACTCTCTGTGGAAAAAATACTTCCTCACATTGCCCCCGAGCCGTCCTCCCTCTATCTTCAAATTGTGTCCCCTTGTTCTTGCACAACTCTTGTTATGAAAGATGCTACCCTCTTGGACTTTGTTGATTCCACTGAGGTACTTAACAGTTTCTATCATGTCCCACCTCTCCCTCCTTTCCTCAAGGGTATACATAGTAAGTTCCTTTAGTCTCTCCTGATATGGCTTCTCTTGCAGACCCTGCATCATTTTAGTTGCCCTCCTCTGGACTGCCTCTATCCTGTCTACATCCTTGCAGAGATGGGGTCTCCAGAACTGGATGCAGTATTCCAGATGGGGTCTCACCAACTGTCTGTACAGAGAGATAACAACTTACTGTTTTCTGCTGGTTATGCCTCTCCCTATACATCCCAATATCCCCCCAGCCTGCCCTACTGCCTTCTCACATTGCTTGCCAACCTTAAGGTCATCTGATATGATTACCCCCAGGTCCCTTTCCATTGTTGTTGTTGTTACTACCAACCCCCCCATTGTGTACTCTTCCCCTGGGTTTTTGTTTCCCAGGTCCATTATTTTGCACTTCTTTGCATTGAATACAAGCTGCCATACTTCTGACCATTCCTCCAGCCTTGCCAAGTTCCTTCTCATCCTTTCCATGCCCCTTGTGTATCGTGTGTAAGCAGGTTTCATATTGGATCCGGCTGAATAATTGAAGCCACCCAGTATGAGCATATAGGTCACATGTGTGTGTGTGTGTGTGTGTGGTGGGCAGCCCCAGTAAGGAGTCTGCATGCTTTAAGAGCAACAGTGATCCTGTGAAAGGATGTAGCAGAGGCAGAGCCATAAACAACCAGCCCATAATCGATTATGGTAATGACAGAGCTGAAAATTACTATTAGTGCCGCGGGAGTGAGGCTATGCTTGTGCCTGTGGAGTAGGCCAATCCTTATGTTGACAGCTCGAGCTGTGTTATCAATATGTTGCGAGTAGGTGAGTGAGCTATCAACAGTAACCCCTAGATATTTGAAGGAGTGGATCTGTTCAAGTGGGGTGCCAATGCAGTTTGTGTTGAACAAGGGTTTGGACATTTGTTTCTTATGGGCATTGTTGAAAAGCATCACTTTGGTATTTTTATAGTTTAGCACCAGTTTTTGAGTACTGAACCACTTTTCCACTTCTGAGAAACTGTGTCGAAGGTTATCCTGGAGGCTGTTAGTGTCATGGCTACTACAGTAGATCACGGCATCATCCGCGTAAAGCAGAATCTGTTCATGACAGGCTTGTGCGAGGTTATTCAAGTAGATACTGAAGAGAAGGGGCCCCAGTATAGATGCCTGAATTACTCCAGAATGGACTGGCTTCCTTTTGGAGAGGACATTGGTTATCTTGACCTGCTGCGACTGGTCTTCTGAGTAATTTAAGAAAATAATCTGGTATGAAAGGTGGAATACCTGAAACTCAAATTTGATATTCTGTCTCCAAGTCTGGTACTGTAGTAGACTAGTCTTGAGCAGAGCTCGAAATTATTGGTATTCTGCACTGTTTTGCATACCAGTTTTCAAGGTGGAATACCATTTCATCATAGTGGTATTCCTCCTGGAATACCACTCTTTCCTAATCTCCACTCTGAAATTTAACCTACAACATGCTCTTCTGGATAGGCAGAATACCAGATTTGGAGGCAGATTACCAAATTTGAGTTTCAGGTATTCCGTTTTACATACCAGATTATTTTCTTAATTTCTACCTCTGCTGAGACTACAGAGCCATGTACTAATGTGGCTAAGTCGGCAGGGTCAAGTAATGGACAGAGCCTGGCAATGTTTTTCTGATGAGAAAAGCAACTCCTGACAACCGTCATGACCCAAGATTCAAATTTCAAGTGATCAGGAATTACTCCTGGTTCTTTGACTTCCCTCACAGCCTTCAGTCACCCCCTCCAAAGAGGGTAGTCTGAGTCTACACTGTAATGCTGACACCTGCTGGCAGAGCCAGCCACCATTAACTCTGCCTTGCCCAGGTTCTGGAAAGCTAGTGTGGAGGCTATCCACTTACAGGCACAAGTACAGAGTCTAGCATCAGGAGCAATGGACACACACAGCTGCATAGCAGTGAAAAGCCACACCGTAGTACCTAGTGATATCATCCAGTGGCAGGGTGTACACAGTGAACAACATAGGTGTGAGAACAAGCCCTGAGGGAATGACTGTCTGGGAACAGCGAGACCTGACCACAGCTGACTGAACCCTATCTGCCAGGAACAGCTTGAACCATCTGAGCATGTCCTGCCCAGTCATCCTTGGGTGTTCCTCAAACCTAGTTCCCAAGACCCTGTGATAGACTTTCAAATACTGGAGACAGATTGAGGAGAACCAAAATGGAAACCTTTCACTCGTACGTCACTGAATGAAATCGCTACATTCCCTGACTAGTGCAGTCTCTGTGATGTGGTGCCTGCAGAAACCAGATTGAAACAGCGCAAAGACATTGTTTGCTTGTAAGTTGTCAACCAACTGCTCAAATACACTGTCACCACCTTCATCAGCAAGGGAAGGTTGGAGATGGGTCTAACACTGGTGAGTTCACTGGGAACTAAAGACCTTTTTTTGAGTGTGGCCTTACATAGAAACCTAGAAACTGATGGCAAATAAGTACCGCTAGGTCCATCCAGCCTGCCCATTTTCCCTGCCTACTGTAAAAGCCGCAGACCCTACTTGATCTCCGGCTTTACCTCCTTGTACCTATTGCTAGGAGGTAAAGCCTCACTTGTATAAGGCCCTCGGCCAAAGAAGGGTCCACAGTACTCGCCCTTTCTAGAGCCAGCATCTCTACCACAGCTTTGAAAAGCTGTCTCGGAACTGGGTCCAGTACACATGAAAGAGTTGGGTTGAAAGACAAAGAATTGATTATGATTTACAAATCAATATTGTTGCCCAGTATGGCATTCTGAACTCCCCTATGAACAAAGAAACCGCATAGAATCCTTTCAAAAAAGGATCTTGAGAATCATTGATCCAAATATAATAATATAGTTAAATGTTCAACTTGTGCCATTTTAAAACCTTGTAAGCAAGACATGAGAACCTTTGTAAGAGCTCCAGCAGTACACTGGTACATAAGCTGTGATATTGTGTAACAGTGTACCACCTAACAGTCCTGTGTGACTCAACTCCATTACAGCTGGTGTGTTTGAATTGAAAGCATTAGCATTTTATTGTGGGGAACTCTTACGTTTCACTGGCTTTGCAGTGAAGCTTGTGGCACATTGGAGGACTTCAACTGGACCCTTAATCTTGCTGCTCTACAGCCGTAAGAAAATGACTTTTTAAGCATTTAGCTGCTTAAAGCAATCACAGATTGCAGTGGATGCCAGGCAGGCTACAGAAAGTCACATGTAACAGCACTAAACCCAGAGTTTGATTTTTCAGGAAACCGGAGGGGACATCATCACCAACTTCCGGTTTCGCAAATGTATATTGACAGCACCTCATGAGAATTGGCAAGTGTGTGGTGAAGTTGACACTGGCAGAGGCAAGTGTATCTGCCAGTGTTTGCCAGGGAAGACCAGGGACCAGGCTGCAGCATTGCAGTTCCAAAACTTCCAGGGTAAAAAAACAAAACAAAAAAAAAACCATGTTTTAACAGACAGATATGAATACATTATATGAATACATTACTGAGCCTGGAAGGGGATTTTGGTATTAAATGTAATAGCTGTAAGATATACTTGTTGGCGAATCAGATTACAAGCTGGGCATGTTTACATGTGAAAAATGTAAAATGAACACAGAATTAATACAGGAAATGCTAGTAGTGAAACAACTAGACAAACCAGAGGCTACCTTAGAAAGAATGTACTAGAAGATACAAACATAGCAACCACAAATATCAAAAGGGCCAGAATAAAACAAAGTACCCCCAGTAGAGCTAACAGTAAAGAGAGGAACTTGGATGCAGGCAGACAAGGTAAAAGGAAAAGATTGGAAAATGAAATGGAAGGACAAGAATGGTGTATAATGAGTATAGTCATACAAGTACCAAGGGCAGGACCAAAGCAAGCTAATAAAATAAGAAGTAGAATTCAGTGGCTAAGAGCATAGGCAGTGAGAGAACAGGAACTGGAATACCTTCTCAGACAGGCATGCCCCGTGCTTCAGAGATGGTTTACACTTGAATGAAAAAGTGCAGCAATATTGGAAAAAAGATTAAAAACTGCTGTCAAGTTCAATTTAAACTGATACACATTGGTGGGGTTGGGTGGCAAATGATACTACAACAGTGGCTAATAATGGAATAAACTTAAAAATAACATGGCAGCAAGTTGGAGGTCGGTAATAAAACCATTAAACATGATTTAAAATAAAGATACAGGAATGGATTTTCAAAGGACAATGCAGAGCTTGCGTTAAGCTCTGTGTCGGACCCATTTTTTTGGTGCAGCTATGCCAAACACCTTTGCTGCAACTGCGCCCAGTTCTGATAAGTCAGGTACAGTTACGTCACTTTACCTGATTTATGGCAGCTTATTGCACCAAATATATGGTACAAGCCCCATAAAAAGGGTACCTGGGATTGCCGCACGTTAGACCAGCAAAACGTTGGTTTAACATGTGGCAGTTGGCACATGGGATGAAAGATCCTGATCGGCAGGGAGAATGCCGCAAACCCCGTGCGCCATTTGTTTGGTGCAGCCAGGGTTTGCGCCATTCAGGATCCTTTGAAAATTCAGTCCACAATATCTTAATGCTAAATCATTAAATAACAGAGTGAACTAAGGGCAGTAATAAACCATGAGAGTTTTGACATCATTTCATTAACAGACCTGGTGAGATAAGAAAACATGAGGGTAAGAACTGATGGGGTACACATTATATAAAAACAGTAGACAACATAAGATAAGTGGAGTGGTGGCTATGTACATCAGTAACGGCTTAAAGAGTATACAGGTAGGTAAATGGGTCAGATACTGGTAATGGAATAAAACTGGAAATATTATGGCTTGAAATCATAAGGAAAGGCAAAACAACAGTTGTGGGTACCTACTATAGGCCACCCAACAGCAATCTCAACTGCAATAATGAACTCTGATGAAATTAAGAACAAATATGACCACAAGAAGGGCATACTAATATTGTGAGACTTCAATTTTGGCAGCATTAATGTGATTTTCCAGCATTTTCTTGGGGGCTTTTGGACTTTATAGCCTGTTACCTCAGTGCAGAGTAAGTTGTTTGAGCCTTCGAAGAACTTTTCATTAGTCCTGTTAGGGAGATAAGGGAGAGTAAATCAGGCCGAGCCCAATGGCTGGTCGATCCCTTCCACTTTCCAGTCCGCCATCTATGCCCCCGCGCTCAGAGATTTTGTGACATCTGACCAGGGAGAGCGTGGGGGCATGCCAATTGAAGTCTATGGGGCTCATTTTCAAAAGTTTTTTTAAGTGATAAAACAATTTCTGGTATACATGAAAGCCACCGTGCAACTAATAGTCTGTTAGTTGAACGGTGGCTTTAATATATACCAGAAATTGCTTTATCAGTAAGTTTTGAAAATGAGCTCCATAGACTTTAATTGGGCGTTCCCTCACACTCTCCCTGGTTTGATGTCACAAAATGTCAAGTGTGGGGGTGTGGTCGGCAGACCGGGAAGTGGAAGGGATTGGCTGCCCATCTGGCTCAGCCTGATTTATGATCCTTTCCCTTCCTAACAGGACTAATAAAACAAGAATTTGTCAATGCCGAATGTTTGCTTGCTGGCATTGGCATTGGTAGTGTAGAAGTTACAGAGCTGCATAATAGGAATGGCAGTGAAGTATTGAACTGAAGCCAACCCCACCACCACCCTGCAGAGAGTGACAGGCATTGGGGTGTGCGTTTGGCTCGTCAGGCATAACGGCCACGCCATTTCACCACACCCTACCCTGCAGACACTGACAAGTGTCACGTGTGCCTTGGGGTCTTTGGTTGTTATGCGCACCCCATTCCATCAGGAACACGTAGATGTATAGAAAATGGGTGAACTTTGGGGTCAAGAGTCCAAGGCGCTCCTCAATGCCTCCTCACTGGCTGCAGGGTGTGGAATGGTATGAGCATCACAGGCAAGAATCCCAAGTCACACCCCTGATGCCTGTCATTCTCTACAGGGTGGGGCGTTATGGTTGGAAACCCTAACACCTCAGACATCTTTGTTATATTTTCACCCAAATTTTAAACATGGTTTTTGTGACCCCCACCTCATGAACAGTGGCAATATCAGTTTGTTAGCCTAAAGCTGCTTATGCACAGCGACTACGGCATTTAGCACCACAGGTGCAAAAACACATTCCAAACAGGATGTGAAAAATGACAGCTGTACTGTTCATGGGGAGGTGTAAAAAATGGCAATGTTGCAAATCTGCAGTAAAAATATTAAAAAACTGGTGAAGTCACAAGCGTGCATAGAAACTGTGCAACGCACACCCGTAATGTAATTAGTTTGGGGATTTTTTACAGCAGATTGTCAACACAGGCATTTTGGGACCTCCGATCATGAACAGTGTCACTGTGATTTTCTTTATCTCTCCCGAACAATGATTTCCCACAGCGACCACGCATCTCTGCGCTGAAAGTGTGAAAACACATTTGCCATGTTGTGAAAAATGACAGCTGTACTGTTCATAAGGAAGTGTGGAAAAATGCCACTGGTGAAAATCTGGACTGAAAATATTACAAAGTCATGAACTTACAGTGCGTGGAAACTGCGCAATGCTCACTCGTAACACAGTCATTTTATGGACTTTTGTCACCAAATTTTCAACATAGCCATTTTAAGACCTCTGCTCATGAACAGTGTAAATGTGATTTTCTTAATCTGTCCCAAACATTGCTTTAGCACACCGACTGCACCATTGTGCGCTACATGTGTGGAAACACATTTGGGGCGACATGTGAAAAATGGCAGCTGTACTGTTCATAAGCAAGTGTAATAAAATGACAATGTGGAAAATCTGGAATGAAAATATAGAAAATTCGCAAACTTACGAGCGTACGTAGGAACTGCGCAACGCACGCTTGTAAAACAGTCATTTTTAGGACTTTTTTCACCAAATTTTCAACATAGCCATTTTAAGACCTCTGCTCATGAACAGTGCCACTGTGATTTTCTTAATGTGTCCCATACATTGATTTCGCACACCGACTGTGCCATTGTGCACTACATGGGCAAAATGACAGCTGTACTGCTCATAAGGAAGTGTAATAAAATGGCAATTTTGAAAATCTGGAGTGAAAATGTTGAAAATTTGCAAACTTACAAGCGTGCGTAGGAACTGCGCAATGCACGCTCGTAAAACAGTCATTTTAGATTTTTCACTAAATTTTCAACATAGGCTTTTGAGCCCACCTTATGAATAGTGGCAGTGTCATTTTGTTACTCTGTCCAAAGGTGATTTCAAGACAGTGACTGCGAAATCACCCTTTGGGCCTGATTAACGCCATGACAGTGAGAGCATTCATGAGAAGGGATCCCAAAAAACCCCATGTTGAAAATTTGGTGCAAAAATTCCAAAAAATGCCTGAGATATGCAGCAAAGTTGAAAAAAACCCTATATATCCCATTATACAGCTTACCGGCATTTCCTCAGTTAGCAGTCAGCTTTGAAGAGTGCTGAATGTGTTCCGGTCCACGAATCGTTGTGTCGTAGTCCGGAGGTAAGTATGGGTGGGGAGGCGGGGTGTGAAGTGGGTGGGCGGCAGGGGGCAGAGACAGCGAGGGACCATTTTCAGTTTTTTGTTTTTAAATGATGATGTGGAACATTTGCCACGCTGGGTGGGCTCCCAGCGTGGCACAAGGACGGCTGGCCGGGCGGAGGTGGAGCCGGCGGGGATTGGGCACCCCGTCCGGCGATAGCATCTGTTGCGCCACACTGGGGTGGGTTCCCAGCATGGCATCCTGTACTCTTGGGGAAACAGTGGAGCTGATGGGGATTGGGCACCTGTCGGCTATAGGATGTGTAGCCATGCTGGGGTGGGCACCCAGCGTGGCATATGGAACTCTGTTTTTGGGCGCAGCACAGCCGACGGGGATTTGGCACTTACGGCTACACAGGTGTGGCGAAGCAGCACGCAGTATGCGCGGTGTGTGTGTGTGTGTGTGTGTGTGTGTGGGAGCGCATGAGCAGGCAATATCTTATCGCTGCTCACTGAAGCGTAGCTCCCCCTTTCAACTGTACTTCACGGCATTTTGGACTGCTGTCATAGACAGCTCCAGCTGGCATTGGAGAACTGCGGCCGTGCCTGCAAACACACTGACTGAATTGGAAGAGGGCTGCCAGACCTCCGAAAACTCGGATGATGGCACTATGTTTCTTGCACATGCGTGCAAGCAAACATAAAAATGTATTTTATGGCATAATAGACTTGTGCTGCAGTGTGGTAACAGACTATAAAACCCAGCCCCACATCTTTGAAATTTACTTTAGCTATAATAAAGTGACAACAAATAGATTAGAATCCAAGTTACTGAACATCTTTACTGAATCTGGATTGACACAAGTGGTCGAAGGACCAATGAGATGAGAAAAAAATCCTTGCTGTAGCTATAACTAATGTGAAAGGAAAACTCAGTAGCTGCACAATCCATGAACCACTAGGATCCAGTGATCAGGCTACGATCAAAACAAAACTGGATTGTAAATTTGACAAGATTAGCAGAAATAAATTATCCAATTAGAAATTAGGAAACTATGCAGAAATAGGAATGGAGCTCTAGAACTGGGAGGCAGAATATACAGGTAAAACTGTAAATGAAAAATGAAATATTCTGAAAAATAAAATCTTAGATTTGGAACAGAAATGGATACCAATGAAAAAACAAGTCTAACAGGCAAAGGATAAAACCAAAATGGATCAACAAGATTAGTAGGCTACTGTTAAGGAAGAAACAAATACACAGAACTTTAACCAGGGAAAAAACTGAGACAGCTGCAAAATGATTGAAGGACATAGTCAAAGAATGCAAATGTGCTATAAGGAGAAGTAGAAGAAAATTTGAAAGGAATTCAGCAGCTAACTAACAATGTCAAAAAAGTCTATGGCTATATAATACATTGAAGAGAAATGCACAAATAATTGGATCATTAATATGTGGGAATCAGACAGTCAGTACAACCAGCAGTATGGCTCATGCAGTAAATGATTATTTTGGATCAATTTAGATAGCAGTACAGATGCTATACTCATACAGCAAAGGAGGTAAACATAGTGAAAAGAGTGAAAGAACTATTCACCGTAAAGAGGGTGCAGGAAGAACTCATGAAGTTAAACTCTGAGAAGTCCCCAGAAGGTGATAATCTCAACCGCACTTAATAAAAAAATCTGACTACCTCTAATAAAAAAAAATCTGGGTATGCATATTTATAAATCTGTGTGTAACATCTGTAGGAATTTATGCATCACTTTTGACTGAGGTACCAATCGATTGGAAAAATGCAGTAGCTGTAGCAACCTTTAAAAAAGGTAGCAAGGCAACACCCTCAAATTATAGGCCCATTGGCCTAACTGGTGCTGGGTAAAATTATAGGAACATTAGTAAAAGAATACATACGTGATACAATCTTTATCCGTCCTCTCCTCACCCATTTTTCCTACCCCCTCCCATTCATGCCTTTCTCCCCCCATATAGGCTCATGACAGACAACCTCTGTCTGCTCTGTGTCTCACCTTCTCACCCACTTCTCTTCTCCTTCTTATGCCTTGTGTCTTAAGCACTGCCAGTTTACTCTTCCTGGACATAGTGTCCACCACTCATTCACACTAGTGAGACTATGCCGGAGGCGCTAGGACAGAGCGGAAGCCAAAAATCTTCAGGAAGGCCGGCGCCAAGGTAGGACCACGCATGCGTGGTACTGCAAGAATGGCTCACACTATATGGGCTATCTCTGCGCCGACCTCCAACCGCCTCTGCCTCACTCACATAGCTCTGCACTTCAGTGACGCTAGCCCACCGGGAGTCAAATCTTCACGTCTATATGAAGGCAGCATAGTCGTTCAGTATTTGATTAGTTTTTAGTATATTTATTATTCTTTTTCAAAGAAGAAACAGAAGAAGTCTTCTCAGCCCACCTTTTACAGAATCAACCATGAACGGGGCCGGTGATGGTAGGGAGACTTCGCTTGAACGCTGTTTTAGCAGCAAGGCTGGGTCTGGTCCGCTGCCCTCTTTGGAAGGGGGGAGGTCTGACCACAGGCAGTCCAGTGCTCTGGAGGAAGGGCGGTCCTCCCTAAAGCACAGAAAGAAGCGGTCCATTCCCTATCTAGGTCAGGAACCTGACGCCGCTCGATCTCGAGCTCTTTGTCCCACCTTTCGAAGAAGAAGCGGTACAACTTGAGATCACCCTCTGGTACGTCTACATGAAAATAGTCAGTAACAGGGGACAGGAGGCTGACCCCAGCTCTGTCGGGGTTGCCTGCAGCCTTGGTTCCCAGCAGCTACAATCCTCTACTTCAGAGTCCTTCCCCACCCCAGGGGGGTCCTCCGGTGAGCAGTTCCATCATTGGGTCTGGCGTTTTCCCTACTTCTCGTGCCTGCAGAGTTGACCCCAGGGCTTTTGGGACTGGGGGCCATGGACCCGCGAGCGGGGCGGTTGGGTCAGCCTAGTAGTGCGACACCTTTGGTGCAGTTGATGCAGCGCTCTCATGCTTTGCCCCCTCACATGGCTGCGGCACAGGGGCCAGCACAGGTACTGCTTTATCCTACTCCTTCTCGTATTTTCAGGTCTCCAGCCTTAGGTGCCCCAGTGTTGGGGTTGGGGTCTCCAGATGCTGGCCTGGCGCAGGTTGTGGCTCCGTTCTTGGCGGCGCTGGTGCCACACATGGCTCCAGCGCTGCC
This sequence comes from Neoceratodus forsteri, assembly GCA_016271365.2. Lineage (NCBI taxonomy): Eukaryota > Metazoa > Chordata > Ceratodontiformes > Ceratodontidae > Neoceratodus > Neoceratodus forsteri. Next base: position 1,536,192,313 of record CM057453.1, read on the forward strand.
TCAGAAGTCGGGATTTTTGACTGACTCAGGGAACGCCTCCCCCTGCTCTTTTTCCTCCCTTTTCTTTCTATACTATCCCTTCTGGGCTAGTAGGAGATAATATTAAGTCTGATCCTGATCTACGATTAGGGAAAGATTTGGATGAGGATTCATCCTTTGGAGTGGAAAGTAAGCCCTCTACTTCAGCAGAGTCCCTGGTCAAGGACCTTTCTTTTAAGTCCCTTCTGAAGAATATGAATTCCACCCTTTCTCTCCAGGCTTCTGAGATATATCCTGGGAAGCTGTTACGCCTTCAGTATCTGCATGTTCCTGAAATCCCTGTGGAATTGACACCTACAGTGCAGCCCTCTTTCAAGACTCTTTCATAGATGGTGTAGGACAGTCCGACGCTCATTCCTTCTGTGGCTAAGTCGATAGGAAATATGCTCCCCCTAAGGATAGGCCAATCCTTGCCTCTCAAGCCTTTGTGGTCGCTATAGTTGTCTTGGCAGAGAATGACAAAGCCATCCTTCCTCAGGAATCTATGGCTCATCCAGTAAATAAAGAATCCAGTGAGATAGACACTCTGGGGAAGCAAGTGTTCGCTGCTGCTACCCTAGGAATGCGTATTGCTAGCTACCATGGCAATTTCTCTCGGTATGAGTATACTCTCTGGCATTCGCTCAAAGCCACTGTGGAGGCTCTTCCAGAGTTGGACATTAGTTCAGAGCTTTTACAGACCATTACTAGAGGCATTGAGTCCAACAATCAGCAACTTAAGACTGCTGTGGACACCTTTGACACTGCTTCTAGAGCAGCAGTGACCGGGATATGCACCCAATGTCACTCATGGCTAAGAACTTCAGGGTTCATAAATGATGCATAACAGAGTCATGAACTTTCCATGTGATAGAGTTTATCTGTTTGGCCCACAGGTGGAGCAGGCACTGGAGGCCACTCAGAAAACTAGGACTGCTATTAAGATGGTCAGACTAGCCCCTGCTGCACTTCAGCAGGGTGGAAACCGCCGGTAGTTTCATAACCATCAGTCTTTTAGTGGTAAAGGCAGAGGGGGCCGTTAACAAGAACCAAGCCCCTCGGCCTCAAAAGAAAATGGAGCAGAATGCACGGGGCCCGAAGGCGCCTAGTGCCACCCTCTGAAGACCCAGCCCATGTCCCACCTCAATTGCCTGAGGGGGACTCTTCGGTAATAGAAGAGCATCTGACTCAGTTTTACAACCAGTGGAAGTCAGTCACAATGGACAAATGGGTCCTCAGGATAATTTGAGAGGGTTACTCTAAATTGTTCGGATACCCCTCTGGATCATCCGCCCAAACTGTCTATCACTCAGTCAGACCACCTTGCTTCTGAGATTCAGGGTCTTCTGAGCAACAGGGTAGTAGAAGTGGTTCTGTAAGCAGAGCGGGACACAGGTTTCTACTTCCACTACTTCCTGTTTCCAAAGAAAACAGGCGGCATGCACCCTATTCTAGACCTAAGGAAGTTAAACAAATACCTCTTCAAAGAGAAGTTCAAGATGATATCGCTAGGTACGCTCCTACCTCTGATTCATCAAAATGATTGGCTGGCTACCCTGGACATGCAGGATGCCTACCAACATGTCCCGGTGGACCCAAGCCACACAAGTACCTACGCTTTGTGGCTCTGGGCCAGCACTACCAATTCAGAGTCCTGCCCTTTGGGCTGTCCTTGGCGCCTCGAGCCTTTACAAAGTGCTTTGCTCTACTTGCAGCCCAGCTCAGGAAACTCAGAGTTCAAGTGTTCCCATACCTGGACGATTGGCTCCTAGCGAGTTCCACCAAACAAGGGACGCACGAAGCAGTGGCCACGGCTTTCAAGTTCCTCACATCCATGGGAGTTATGCTGAATCTGGAAAAATTGCAGCTTCATCCCTCTCAACAACTCCTCTTCATAGGAGCTCTCCTGGACACCTCCAGGGCGAGAGCCTTCCTTCCAGAAGACAGGAGAAATGATATTCTCAAGATGGCTTGCTTCATCAAGAACAACAACTTGGTTCGAGCTCTCTCGATGCAGCGGATGCTGGGTCTCATGGCGCCGTTGGTGTTCACGATGCCCCTGGCTCATTTGCGCATGAGAACCGCACAGTGGATGCTCAGTGGTCTCTGACCACACATCTGCAGTCCTTTCACATCCAGGTGACAGAACTCCTAATGAGGTCACTCACCGGGTGGACTCAGGAGGACAACCTTACCCAAGGTTTTCCCTTTGCCCCACTGGAGACACAAATCACCATCACCACAGATGCATATCTGATCAGTTGGGGAACTCACTGTCAGGATCTCCACACCCAGGGCCTGTGGAGTCAGGATGAGTCTCAGCTACACATAAATGTCCTGGAAATAAGAGCTGTTCTGTACACTGTCCGAGCCCTGAAGGATATCCTCTGTCACAAAGTAATTCTCCTTCAGATGGACACAAGGCAGTGATGTATTACATCAACAGGGTGGAGCACACTTACTGTACACTGTGCAGAGAAACCATGAGAATGTGGGAATGGTGCCTCAAGCACAAAGCTCTGATCCAGGCGGTCTACCTGCCAGGAATCCAGAATGATCTAGCGGATCGCCTCAGCAGAACGGAGGCGGATCCACACGAGTGGTCTCTCGACTCAAACGTCGTACAGTCGCTCTTCGAAGAGCATGGCACTCCAGACCTGGACCTGTTTACATCCCCGCTCAACGCAAAACTGCCTCTATTCTGCTCCAGAAATCCTGAACCTGGCGTTTTCTGTCGGGGTGCATTCAGACTGCGATGGACAAGATGCTTGCTGTACGCATTTCCTCCTCTTCCCTTAATTCAGAGGGTGTTGCTCAGGCTGGAGGCATGGGGGGAAGAGCAGGATTCTCATCACCCCATACTGGCCTCATTAGATTTGGTTTCTGTTAATCAACAGATTGTCGGAGGTTCCACCAAGACAACTACCACTTCAAACAGACCTCCTGACCCAGGGCCCAGTGGTCCATCTCAACTAGAGGTCCCTTCATCTCCATGCCTGGCTCCTGAGGAGATAGAGGTAGGTAGATTCAGCGTCTCCCATAGAATCTCAAACATTCTCCTAGCAGCACACAAGCCGTCCACTAGGAAATCCTACACAGCAAAGTGGAAATTATTCCCCATCTGGTGTGCAAAGTCCTCTCTGGACCCCTTTTCTTGCTCACCAAATAAGGTGTTAGAGTACCTGCTAGACTGTCAAATGCAGGACTGCAATACTCAATGGTGAAAGTACACCTCTGTACGATTTTGGCGTACCACAAGCCTAGCCACAGTATGTCAGTGGCTCAGCTACCCTTAGTCAAGAGGTTCCTTAAAGGTATCCTCCATACTAGGTCACCAGTCAGGAGACTGGGGATATCAACCTTGTGCTAGACATGCTCACCCGTAAACCATTCAAGCCTCTAGCAACCTGCGAGTTGAAGTTCCTGACCTGGAAGGCTACCTTCCTTGTAGCCATTACTTCTGCTCGCAGAGTGTCTGAAATACATGCCCTGGTCACAGACCCGCCATATACAGTATTTCGCAAAGACAAGGTGATTCTCAGAACTCGCCCTAAATTTCTTCCAAGAGTAGTCTCGGAATTCCACCTGAATCAGCTCTTGATCCTTCCGGCCTACTTTGCGAACTTTCAGAATGAAGAGGAATGTACTCTGCATTCTCTGGATGTGAATAGGGTTTTGCAGTTTTACATCGACAGAACGAAAGAGATTCACAAATCCAAGCAACTCTCTCTCATTCAGCATGGCTCAACTGGGTCAACCTGTTGCCATCAGGTGCATTTCGACATGGCCGGTAGCATGTCCCAGCCATTGCTATTTGATGTCGCAGGTCAAGCTGGAAGGCAAGGTATACACCAGGGCTCTGTATTTTCTGTGATTCTGCGGTTGCAGCAGTAGCCACAGAAATCAGGGCTGGCCGCAGAAATCAGTGCTTGCTGCAGAAATCAGGAAGAACAGCCACACAGCCGCAGAAATGCTAGCTATGCTATGCAGTCACACAAGACAAGGGCACCGCTACCGATATGTTAAGTACGCCATGGTATACATGCTCATTAGAAAGGGCAGCACACTGATGCCATCCACTACAGTGTCAAAAAGCTAGTGGCAGCATGGCATCTTGACTTGTGCTGGCTCTCATTACATAACTCCATCCAGCCAGTATTTGAAGGGGTTGGTGGGCTGACAACAAAAGTAGCGGAGCTTGATTAGTTCCATGGCAGTTATGATTTGCTGTTGTGTAGGTGTCGGTAGCTCATCCATGTTAATTTTTCATTGTGAGGCAGCTCATGGTGCATGCTAAATCCTTGAAAGATGACTTTGGAAGGAAGAACCAGAGGGCGAGCTGTAGTCGAGAAGCGAGAAGATTCAGTGGTGCTTGTGGAGGTGGAATCGATCTCGGTGTGGTGACAAGTATCGGAGGAGGAGCTGATTGCAGAAACAAGGCTGGCGGCAAACTGAGCAGAGGACTCGGTCCCCACTGGTGAGCATCGATCACAGTTTTGTACCTGTAAGTGTAAGAGTAATTTCTTGGCAGATTTGAACCTGCAGCCTAAGTGGTGGTATCAAGCTCAATTCTTAAGGAGGATCAAGTTGCCCAGCTGCAGCGAGTTGGGGACCAGGGTATAGAAAAAAAATCAAAATGGAGAGTTTGATTGCTGCTATACATAAAATAAATGAGGGTCACTGCCTGAAGAACATCACCCCCTGAGTCGCGAAGAGAAGAGAACATGCTAACCACGGTTACTCCAGCTTAATAAGAATGTCTTGCTTGCATTTTTTAGCGTGTTCCCCAAAAGAAAAATCATGAGTCAACAAATCCTACAGACACTGCAAGTTACACCCTCCTTCACTATTATAGGAAGACAACCCCCCTTCCCCAAAACAACACACAGATTTGCACACTGCACTCAACATGTTTGTTGCAAGGCAGTTAGAGTATTCCTAGTTTAAAATAACGCTGATCAAAATCAGAAAAAAATGGCTTTCAAGTTGGAGTCTGTCTTTATATCTGCTAACTGTAAATATAAACCAGAACAAATCCAAGCTGGTTTTGCCTTCTGTGTAGTTTTAGCTATGTGTGTATGTCCTCCTCGGATTGTAACCTAGGAAAACAGCAAAGACCACCAATTTCTAGACGAGCCTTCAGATTCGAGGTGGGAGGGAAAATTCATTAAAAGAGAACACTGATGCCCATGGCTGCGCCAGGTTTGGGTTATTGCAGTTTAATATTTGTGATAAGGAGACTACATACTTTTAAATGGCCTGCTGTTCCACTTTCAGTGTAGCAGAGTGGTTGCACAAAGGCAGTTAATGGGTTAACAAAGACTTGCTCCCTTTGAAGGTATGCTGTTTAGCCACAGTTTATCTGCCGTAGAATGGCTGCAGAATCAGCAGTTCTGATGCATAAAGTATGAGGTCCTGCCGCAGAATGTAGGTCCACTTTGCCACAGTAAACTTGGGGCCCTGGTGTACGCCCACTCTACCAGAGCAGTCACGGCATCTCTGGCAGAAATTCAGAACATACCCATTGCAGACATCTGCAGTGTGGCCACTTGGAGCTCTGTGCACACCTTTGTGAAGCGCTACGCCTTGGATGTCCATACCAGACAACATCCGTCCTTTGACAGGACAATCCTTAATGTACTTCTGTCCCGAATTAGCTCCTTTCTCTCCTGCGCCCTTTTCGGGGGATTATTTTGGCTTGGTACTCTCACACTAGTTTGAATGAGTGGTGGAGACTTTTATGTCCAGGAAGATATGTAATTTACGTACCTACCGTAATTCTTGATCTTCTTGGACGAAGTCTCCACCGCTCATTCACACGCCCACCCACCATACCCCGAACTCACTTATCTTGTTTTTGGTTGTTCACTCCCTCGTTGGCTGGGCTGTGGAGACACTGTTGAGCTGACCCTTCTTACACTGGTCATACGGACTTTGTTATATCCGACATGGGTTAGTTTTACTAGGTTAGGTTATGCTGCACCTCCTCAGTAAAAAAGGCACAGGCGGTTGGAGGGTTGACGCCGTGATAGCCTATACAGCACGAGCCAGTGTCGCGGCACTATGCATGCGTGGTCCTACCTCAGCGCCAGCCCTCCTAAAGATTTTTGGCTCCCACTCAGTCCTAGTGTCTCCAGCGTAATCCCGCTAGTGTGAATGAGTGGTGGAGACTTCGTCCAAGAACATCAAGAATTACGGTAGGTACATAATTTACATATCTTGTCACACTATAATCTTCTTCTGTACATTATCATATGTATTTATTTTTCTTGTTCCATTATTTTTACTCTCTGTATATACCAATATCTGTATTCGCCTGTAATTTTACCACCTTACCATGACGTTTAACCTTTATAGACAAACTCCTAGCTCAAAGGTGTTACTCCGAGATGACAAATTAAAAAAATTAAATACATTGAGTAAACATGGATGAACAGATTACTCCCAATATAGTTTCACTAAGAATAGATCACGTGTAACCAACCTAGTAGCCTTCTACAAACTCGTAAGTGAATTACTAAACACAAGCATTCCAGTTGATGTGGTTAAACTTGATTTTAGTAAAGCTTTTGAAAATAGACTGATAAAGAAAAAAAGTGGAATGGGACTGGACTCTCAATTAGTAAACTGGCTAAGGTGCTGGTTAAATGATAGGTACTAAAAAGTAAGAATAGGCAAATCATCTGATAAAATCAAGGTTAGTGATGGGGTACCACTGTGTTTGGTCTTGGGCCTTGTTCTGTATATACCATTTATAGCAAATAGCACATCGGAATCTGAAGCAACATAGTTAGTGGCTCAGCAGGTTGCACACTCACTTCTGAGGCTGGAAGAGCAAATGGTTGTGGGGTTCAAGCCCCATACCAGGCACTTGGGGTAAAATCACAATACTGACACTGTAGTGAATCAGAAGGGAGATGCTGCACTCTTGGGGTTCAGTCTTTCAGATAGGACGTTAAACAGAGGTCCCATCTGCCTGTTCTGATGGTTGTTCAGGTTGACATTAAAGATCCCATGGCACTTCTCTAACAGAGTAGGGGAAATTTTTATTAATATACAAAAACAAACAACTGAAATAAATCAAACTTTTTTTCCACAGTTATCAACAATGAAACATAACTTATAAAGCAAGCAAATCAGTATTTTCGTCATACAAAAAAAACTTAAAATGTTGCATTTTCCTTATATAACTATACTCAAGATCTTCTCTAAATAAAATCATAATTATTCAAATTCTTTATCTTAAATATCTACTTCCTTAATACTAAAGTTCCTTAAGACACTTATCCGGGCTATACCCAGTACTTCATATGGATCTCATACATTCAATATAACCTGTAGTCATCTTATAACTATTTCGTTCTACTCCATTCCCTTCCCTTACTTTTATCCACTTCTGCTATACAGTCCTACTTTCTCCTCCACTTACAGTATACCATTTTATCATTAGACTTGTTACTGTTAACCTACCTATTCCATTCCTTCCCATAACTGATTACATACCTCCACTCTCATCGTGTTTTTCTCCTAATGATATATTTTATCTATTTCCTCTTGAATTTTAAATAATATATCCTGTACCATTACGTCTCTTTGCAGGGTTCAGTACTGGGACCGGTCCTTTTTAATGTCTTTATAAGTGACATTGCAGAGGAACTTGAAGGAAAAGTATGTCTCTTTGCAGATGACACAAAGATCTGCAACAGGGTTGATACACAAGATGGAGTGGAAAGGATGAGAAGGGACTTGGCAAGGTTGGAGGAATGGTCAAATGTATGGCAACTCAGATTCAATGCAAAGAAGTGCAAGGTAATGCACCTGGGAAACGAAAACCCAGGGGAAGAGTACACAATGGGGGGTGAGATACCGACAACAGTAAAAATGGAAAGGGACCTGGGGTAATTATATCAGATGATCTAAAGGTAAGTGCAAATGTGAGAAGGCAGTAAGGAAGGCTGGGGATACTGGGATGCATAGGAGAGGCATCAATAGTAGAAAACAGAAGTTGTTATCCCTTTGTACAGACAGTTGGTGAGACCCCATCTGAGTACTGTGTGCAGTTCTGGAGACCCCATCTCCGCAAAGACATAGACAGAGTGGAGGCTGTCCAGAGGAGGGTAACTAAATGGTGCAGGGTCTGCACCAGAAGACATACGAAGGAAGACTAAAGGAGTTTAATATGTATACCCTTGAGGAAAGAAGGGAGAGAGGGGACATGATAGAAACTTTCAAGTACTTCAAGGGAATCAACAAAGTTCAAGAGGGTAGCATCTTTCAGAAAAAGAGATGTGCAAGAACAAGGGGGGACGTCTCAGAGGTAATGTGAGGAAGTATTTTTTCACAGAGAGGGTTGTGGATGCATGGAACAGCCTCCCTAAGGAGGTCGTGGAGTCAAGAACAGTGGGGGAATTCAAGAATGCATGGGACAGACATAAGGTAATCCTAGTGGGGGGTAGGAGGAGGAAGTAAGCTGTTGGTTAACTGGGATCTGCAGCTTATCTATTAGGTAGGAAAATGGGCAGACTAGGTGGGCCAAGCGGTTCTTATCTGCCTTCAAATTCTATGTTTCTATGTAATACCCTTTGACACCTTGCTTGCCAAATTGGCCATTTAATGCATGCAAAAACTACATATACTATACTCTTTTTCCATTTTTTCCATTCCTGTGACAATTGTCCCAATATTAATTCTTCATAAGTGATGCTTGCAAAGATCTCCTCATTCCATAGCGCTGCTAAAGACTCACAAAAACTTTGGATACATGTACATTCAAAAAACAAATGTTGCATTGTTTCTATTAGACCTGAACAAGTTCATTCCACACACAGTCATTCTTCTTGCTTTTTATGTTTTTGGTTCCCTTTGACACTTAATTTCTGATATCTGTACAACCATATTACATCTTGCATTTTTAAAGGCATCCTTTTTTCAGTAATGCTGTTTCTACTTTAAATGCAGGCTCTTCCAAATAACATTTTTAGACTAATGTTTTATATAATTTCTGTTTATCCGCATTTAAAAACCATCTTAATTCAATTTTCCACATTCTTACGTACTTTAATGTTGTCTGAACATGAGGATGAAGATTTTTCCATCACATGCCATTTTCCTCTTCTCCATGTTGTAAAAAAGGGTCCTTCCCAGTGTTTCATACATGCTACGCCTAATTCTTCTTTACCTAATATTGCTAAAAAAAAAAAGTTACTAAAAAAAAAAAAAAAAAATGGCTGCATCATGCCCAGCCCCCTGCTTTCCAGTTCCTTTATGTATGTGACCTGTTCACAGGATTTAACCTACTTCCCCATATGAATAAAGAGGCCCATTATCTTGGTGTGCATATTATATGGTAGCGGATATATATGTGAAATGTATAAAAATATAGGTGCTATATATGCCTTAATCAAACACTCTTTTCTAATCATTTTCCATGACTTCCAAGTCTGTACTTTCCTATGTGCTTCTTCATATACCAGATCCCAATTTTTCTCTTCTGTTTCTCTCATGCCAGAAAGAATTCCCAGTATCCTAACCTCTCCATTAGTGACCATAATTGGGAAGTCATCATGTATTGGAGCTGTTCCTAGTGCTTAAACTTTATTTTATTATTAATTTTTATTCCTGTACTTTTATTTAAACCTTCTAATGATTGCAGTGCTTGTTTCCCTGATTCTAAGTCCTGTACTGTGATAGTGCAGTCATCTGCGTACGCTGAAACTTTAGATATCTGCCCTGTATTATTGCAGATAGACTTTATACAGGCTGTTCTCTCTTTTAACCTTAAAACAGGGTCTGTTACAAAATCATATGGCAATGGAGTCGTGGAGCAGCCTTGTCTTACCCCATTTTTTTAAAATAGGAATTCCAAAATGCCCATTTATTAAGGGCGTCATTTGGGCATCTGTATATAATTTTTATAAAATCAATAAATTGTTCTGGAATACCATAGTGTTTTAACACTTCCCAGAGATGATCATGTTTTAACTGCATCAAATGCAGTTTCTTGATCTAGAGCTCTGTGTGTGTGTGTGTGTATATATATATATATATATATATATATATATATATATATATATATATATATATATATATATATATATATATACACACACACACACACACACCACACACACACACACACACACACACACACACCCTTCCAGTTCCATTGATATTCCTTGTTCAACCAATTCTCTTACAAATATTAAGTTTTGTTGTATAGTCCTCTCTGGTACGGCACAGGTTTGCTCTACTGCAATTACCACATCCACCATTAGAACCCTTCCTGGGTAAATGTCTAGAGCCTTTAATATGGTTACCTGTATTCCCGAAAACATAATGCCCACCCCTGAACATTGCTCTTCTCTATCCTGGATCTAGTACTGACTAACAGGGAAAGGATCACAGATCTCCAGGTAGAAGGTCACCTGGGTTCCGTGACCATCAATCACATGGTGTGGTTCAGTTTGGCCACTACAACTAAATCATCCCATTCCAAGGCAAAAATATGGGACTTCAGAGGAGCCGACTTTGATAAGATGGCCAACAAGAGTTAAGCTAGCCCTGGCAAAAAGAAATACAGGTGAGGGGGTACAGGCAAAGTGGGCAAGCATCAAGGATGAAATACTTGAAGCAACATCCCATTGTGTTAGGGAGAAAAGCAGGTGTAAAAGGAGGAGGAAACCACTTCGGTTCTCAAAAACAGTAGCAGGAAAGATCGGAGCCAAAAGGTTGGTCTTCAGGAAATATAAGGAAATGCAGTGGTACGAAGATAGGGAGGCATACCAAACTTCCCTAAGAGAAGCAGGGAAGGCAGGCAAAGGCCCAAACCAAGGAAACACTAGCACAAACAGTAAAAGGGGACAAGACTTTCTATAGATAAATTAGCGACAGGAGAAAGTCCAGAGAAATCAAAGGAGATAAGCGGGAGTGTGTGGAGGAGGACCAAGGAAAAGCATCTATCCTAAATAGATACTTCTGCTCAGTATTTACTGAGGAGAATGTAAGGTAGGGCCCACAGCTCAGCACCATGGAAACGGGGGAGGGAGGTGTGCACTAGTCCCTTCACAAAAGAAAAGGTCCTATAAGAGCTCACTTAGCTCAGGGTGGACAAGGCAATAGGACCTGATGGCATACATCCCAGGGTACTAAAGGAGCTAAGGGTGGAACTAGCAGAGCCATTAGCAGAACTGTTCAGTATGTCTCTGAGCACAGGAGAGGTCCCAGAAGACTGGAGAAGGGCTCATGTGATCCCACTCCACAAGAGTGGCAGCAGGGAGGAGGCAGGGGACTAAAGACCAGTCAGTCTTACCTCAGTACCATGACTGGGATGTTAACATACCAGGATACACAACCTACAGGAGAGACAGGGAGGAGTAGCTCTCTATGTAAGGGAAGGGTTAAAAGCAACTAAATAAGAGTAAACAGTGAGGAGAGGAGGCACTGTGGGTCACCTTAGAGCTTGGAAATGGCACCACAGTCCACACAGGGGTTGTATACAGACCCCCATGTCAGGGGGAGGAATGGGCAAGGATATGATAGAAGGCATTCTTAGGATGGCAGAGAAAGGGGAGATACTGTTGATGGGAGACCTGAATATGCCAGATGTTAACTGGAGCACGTTTGCTGCAGCCACATCCAAGACCAGGGCCATTCCCGATGCCCTACAGGTGGCATGCCTCAGACAGCTAGTTTTGGAACCCACTCGTGAGGGAGCAATCTTAGACCTCATGCTCTCAAATGGGGACAGTGAGGGGATCTTAGATCTAGAAGTGGATAGCCATCTGGGAACAAGTGACCACCAAACAGTGTGATTCACGATAAACTCGGCTGCAGAGTCAAGCCATACAAATGTGAGGGTACTGGACTTCAGGAGGGCTGACTTTGGCAAGATGGGAGAGTGCCTTAGAAAAGCACTAGCAAATAGGCTAGAAGGAGGAGTGGAGCAACAATGGGGAAACATCAGAACTACCATCACAGAGGCAACAAGCCTTTGTGTGAAGCAAATAAACAAAATGGAAGAAAAAGCCAATATGGTTCTCAAAAGAGGTGGCGGGGAAGGTAAGGGAGAAAAGGATAGCATTCAGGAAGTGCAAGGAAACACAGAAGAAGCAAGACAGAGAGCTGTACCAGTTAAGGCAGAAGGAAGCAGGAAGGGAAGTCAGAATAGCAAAGGCCCAAACTGAGGAAAAGATAGCCAACTCAGTTAAGAAGGGGGATAAAACCTTTTATAGGTACATCAGGGAGCACAGCAAGACAAAGGGAGGGATAGTGAGGCTGAATAGAATGGATGGTGGGTGGGCAGAGAGGGACAGTGAAAAAGCAGGGATACTGAATGAATATTTCTGCTCAGTATTCACAAAAGAGGAGGAGAGGGAAGTGCCTAATCCAATTAACAGAAGCACTCTGGACAGTGGGGTCGATACCAGTCCTTTCACAGAAGAAAGGGTTCTGAAAGAACTCGTAAAACTGAAGGTGGACAAAGCAATGGGGCCTGACGGAATTCACCTCAGAATTCTAAAAGAATTAAGAGGAGAATTAGTGAAACCACTGACTACCCTTTTTAACAAATCATGGGAGGATGGTGTGGTACCTGAGGACTGGAGGAAGGCAGATGTGATTCCCCTTAACCAAATTGGGAGCAGGACAGAGACAGGAAACTACAGACCTGTCAGTTTGACCTCTGTGGTAGGGAAAGTGATGGAATCATTTCTGAAGGAAAGAATTGTTTCATACCTAGAGGCCAGTGGGGCACAGAACCCAAGGCAGCATGGGTTCACAGCGGGAAGGTCACGTCAGACGAATCTAATGGATTTCTTTGACTGGGTGACAAAAGTAGTAGACCAGATAGGGGCTGTGGACATGGCCTACCTAGACTTTAACAAGGCATTTCACACAGTCCCACACAAAAGATTAATAGTCAAATTAACCAGCCTGGGAATGGGTCCCAGGGTAGTAGCTTGGGTAAAACATTGGCTGGACAACAGGACACAAAAGGTAATTGTACATGGAGTCCACTCTGAAGAAAAAGGGGTTACTAGTGGGGTACTGCAGGGTTTAGTACTGGGTCCAGTCCTTTTTAACGTCTTTATAAGTGACATTGTAGAGGGACTGGAAGGAAAAGTATGCCTCCTTGCAGAGCACACAAAGATGTGCAACAGGGTTGATACACAAGGAGGTGTGGAAAGGATGAGAAGGGACTTGGCAAGGTTGGAGGAATGGTCAGAAGTATGGCAGCTTGGATTCAATGCAAAGTGCAAAATAATGCACCTGGGGAAAAAAATCCCAGAGGAAGATTACACAATGGGGGGGAGGTAGTAACAACGAAAATGGAAAGGGACCTGGGGGTAATCATATCAGGTGACCTTAAGGTTAGCAAGCAATGTGAGAAGGCAGTAGGGAGGGCTGGGGGGATACTGGGATGTATAGGGAGAAGCATCACCAGCAGAAAACAGAAAGTTGTTATCCTTCTGTAGAGACAGTTTGTGAGACCCCATCTGGAGTACTGCGTCCAGTTCTGGAGACCCCATCTCCGCAAGGACATAGACAGGATGGAGGCAGTCCAGAGAAGGGCAACTAAAATGGTGCAGGGTCTGTAAGAGAAGCCATACGAGGAGAGACTAAAGGAGCTTAATATGTATACCCTTGAGGAAAGGAGGGAAGGGGACATAATAAAACTTTTAAGTACCTCAGTGGAATCAACAAAGCCCAAGAGGGTAGCATCTTTCAGAAAAGAGATGTGCAAGAACAAGGGACACAGTTTGAAGATGGGGGGCGGCTCAGGGGCAATGTGGAAGTATTCTTTCACGAGAGAGGGTGGTGGACACATGGAACAGCCTTCCTGAGGAGGTTGGGGGTCTAAAACTGTTGGAGAATTCAAGAATGCATGGGACAGACATAAGGCAATTTTTGTGGGGGTAGAAAGAAATAGGCTGTTGGTTAACTAGGATCTGCAGCTTATCCTTTAGGTAGGGAAATGGGCAGACTAGGTGGGCCAAGCGGTCCTTATCTGCCGTCAAAGTCTATGTTTCTATGTAAGTAGTGGGCAATATTATGGAGGCATTCCTTAAGGAAAGGATAGTGCAACACCTGGAATCCATTGGAGCACAGGATCCAAGATAGCGTGGGTTTACAACAGTAAGGTCCTGTCAAACTGATATCATAGATTTCTTTGACTGGGTAACCAAAGTGGTGGACCAAAGGGGCGCAGTTGATGTTACCTACCTTTACTTCAGCAAAGCTTTCAATACTGTTCCACATAGAAGATTGATTAATAAGCTGGGTAGGCTCGGGGTGGGTCAGAGGTTAGTCAACTGGGTGGCAAACTAGTTGGCGGGCAGAAAACAGAGAGCGATGGTAAACGGTATACAGTCAGAAGAGAAGCAAGTCACAAGTGGGGTACTTCAGGGATCAGTCCTGGGGCCAGTCCTCTTCAGTATCTTAATCAGTGACATTGCAGATGGACTGGAGGGTAAGGTTTGTGTGTTTGTAGATGACACCAGGATCTGCAACAGAGTAGATGATCCAGATGGGGTGGGCAGAATGAGAAGAGATCTGGATAAACTGGCAAAATAGTTGGAAGAGTGGCAACTGGGGTTTAACTCAAAGAAGTGCAAGATCATGCACATAGGGAAGAGAAACCCTGAAGCTACCTATAGGTTGGGAGGGGAGTTGCTGGCAGTCACAAGGGAGGAAAGACTTTGGCATCATCACGGATGACCTGAAATCATTCAAGCAGACCACTAAAGCAGTAGGTAAGGCTAAAGGGATGTTGGGGTGTATAGTAAGGGTATCACAAGTGGTAAGAGGGAGGTAATAATCCCTCTTTACAAGACACTGGTTAGGCCTCATCTGAAGTAATGTGTGCAGTACTGGAGGCCGCTCCTGCACAAGGACATTAGCAAAATGGAGGCAGTCCAGAGAAGGGCAACCAAAATGGTGCAGGGACTGCATCAGAAAACACATGAGGACAGATTAATGGAGCTCAATATGTATACCCTAGAGCAAAGGAGGGAGAGAGGTGATATGATTAAAACATTCAAACACCTTAAGGGCATTAACAAGGTGAAATAGTCTAACATGTTTCAATATAAGAAAAATAACAGGACAAGAGGACACAGCATGAGATTAGAGGGAGGACGATTAAGGGGTAATGTGAAGAAGTTCTTTTTTACAGAAAGGGTGGTGGATGCATGGAACGGCCTACCTCAGGAAGTGGTGGATATGAATACAGTGCAGGGCTTCAAACAGGCATGGGATAGGCATAAGGGAGCAATACAGATGAGTATGAATAGATAGGCCATTGACAGACTAAAGGCATATGGCACATTCATAAGGTAGAAAAAAATGGGCAGACTAGATGGGCATTGCGGTTCTTATCTGCTGTCAACTTCTGTGTTTCTCCTATAGGCCACAGAGAAGGACCCCACCTCCAGTCTTTCTGGGCATTTGCAACCTCCCTCACAGTATGCAATCTGGTGTCTTGCAAAAATATTAATTACCCTCCCCCTGAATTTAAGCTAGCAAATGTAACTTTCCTTCTTTCTACACATTTTATCCTATTAACATTTGTAGTTGTTATTGTAAGGCTAGCTTGCATAGGCTATGTGAAAATGAAGGTTAACAAATCTTCTTTCATTGTCTTTTCTTTAATTTCTTCGGTTTAGGTCCCCCCCCAATCCAAGCTCTACAGTGGTCTCAGGGTGTGATGATGAGACTTAAGACACATCTGAGTCTCCCCCCCCCTTCTTAAACATAGACTTTGACAGCAGATGAGGACTGCCCAACAGTTTTAAACCCCACAACCTCCTCAGGAAGGCTGTTCCACGTGTCTACCACCCTCTCTGTGAAATAATACTTCCTCACATTGCCCCTGAGCCGTCCCCCCTCTATCTTCAAATTGTGTCCCCTTGTTCTTGCACATCTTTTTCTGAAAGATGCTACCCTTTTGGACTTTGTTGATTCCACTGAGGTACTTAAAAGTTTCTATTATGTCCCCCCTCTCTCTCCCTTCCTCAAGGGTATACATATTAAGTTCTTTTAGTCTCTCCTCGTATGGATTCCCTTGCAGACCCTGCACCATTTTAGTTGCCCTCCTCTGGACTGCCTCCATCCTGTCTATGTCCTTTCGGAGATGGGATCTCCAGAACTGGACACAGTACGCCAGATGGGGTCTCACAAACTGTCTCTACAGAAGGATAACAGCTTTCTGTTTTCTGCTGGTGTTGCCTCTCCCTATACATCCCAGTATCCCCCCAGCCCTCCCTACTGCCTTCTCATATTGCTTGCTAACCTTAAGGTCATCTGATATGATTACCCCCACGTCCCTTTCCATTTTCGTTGTTACTACCTACCCCACATTGTGTAATCTTCCCCTGGGTTTTTGTTTCCCAGATGCATTATTTTGCACTTTGCATTGAATCCAAGCTACCATACTTTTGACCATTCCTCCAACCTTGCCAAGTCCCTTCTCATCCTTTCCACATCTCCTTGTGTATCTATCTTGTTGCGGATCTTTGTGTCCTCTGCAAAGAGGCACACTTTTCCTTCCAGTCTCTCTGCAATATCACTTATAAAGACATTAAAAAGGACTGGGCCCAGTACTGAACCCTGCAGTACCCCACTAGTAACCCCTCTTTCTTCAGAGTGGACTCCATTTACAATTACCTTCTGTGTCCTGTTGTCCAGCCAATGTTTTACCCAGGCAACCACCCTGGGACCCACTCCCAGGCTGCTTAATTTGATTATTAATCTTTTGTGTGGGATTGTGTCAAATGCCTTGCTAAAGTCTAGGTAGGCCATGTCTGCAGCCCCTCCCTGGTCTACTACTTTTGTCACCCAAAGAAATCCATTAGATTCGTCTGACATGACCTTCCCGCTATGAACCCGTGCTGCCTTGGGTGCTGTGCCCCACTGGCTTCTAGGTACTCAGCAATTGTTTCCTTCAGCAGTGATTCCATCACTTTCCCTACCACAGAGGTCAACCTGGCAGGTCTATAGTTTCCTGCCTCTGTCTTGCTCCCACTTTTGTGAAGGGGAATCGCATCAACCTTCTTCTAGTCCTCAGGTGTCACACCATCCTCCCATGATTTGTTAAAAAGTGTAGTTAATTGTGTCACTAGTTCTCCCCTTAATTCTTTTAGAATTCTGGGGTGAATTCCATCAGGCCCCATTGCTTTATCCGCCTTCAGTTTTAGGAGTTTTTTCAGAACCCTTTCTTCTGTGGAAGGACTGGGATCGACCCCCAAATCCAGAGTGCGCCTGTTAATTGGATTAGGTACCTCCTCTTTGTGAATACTGAGCAGAGGTATTTGTTCAGTATCCCTGCTTTTCACTGTCCCTCTCTGCCCACCCACCGTCCATTCTATTCAGCCTCACTATCCCTCCCTTTGTCTTTCTACGCTCCCTGATGTACCTATAAAAACGGTTTTATCCCCCTTCTTAACTGAGTTGGCTATCTTTTCCTTAGTTTGGGCCTTTGCTATTCTGACTTCCCTCCCTGCTTCCTTCTGCCTTAACTGGTACAGTTCTCTGTCCTGCTCCTTCTGTGTTTCCTTCTACTTCCTAAATGCTGTCTTTTTCTCCCTAACCTTCCCTGCCACCTCTTTTGAGAACTATAGTGGCTTTTTCTTTTGTTTTGATTTATTTGCTTTACACAAAGGCTTGTTGCCTCTGGGATGGCAGTTTTGATGTTTCCCCATTGTTGCTCCACCTCTCTTTCTAGCCTGTTTGCTGTTGCTTCTCTAAGGCACTCTCCCATCTTGCCAAAGTCAGCCCTCCTGAAGTCCAGTACCCTCACTTTTGTATGGCTTGACTCTAGCAGAGTTTATCGTGAGCCACACTGTTTGGTGGTCACTTCTTCCCAGATGGCTACCCACTTCTAGATCCGAGATCTTCGCACTGTCCCCATTTGAGAGTACTCAAAGAAAAGAAGCAGCACTACAGCGGGGGGTGCTCCCTGCGGTGAAACCTGCAGTTCAATAAAAACAAGAAATCTGGCATAAATTCTTCAAAGCGATTAGCTTATTTTATTAAAAATCACGAAGGAATCCTGCGCTTCAGCTGAATAGCCGCAGGGAATCCCTTGAAGGCTATTCATCAGCGCAGGGTTCCTAGCCGTGGATGTTTTGCACATAAATAACCTATTCAGCTTTGAAGAATCGCGGTGTGCTCGTATTTCCTTCCCATTTGAGATTACGAGGTCTAAGATTGCTCCTTCACGAGTGGGTTCCAAAACTAGCTGTCTGAGGCATGCCACCTGTAGGCAATCAAGAATGGCCCTGCTCTTGGATGTGGCTGCAGCAAAGGTCCTCCAGTTAACATTTGGGATATTCAGGTCCCCCATCAACAGTATCTCCCCCTTCTCTGCCATCCTAAGGATGCCTTCTATCATATCCTTGTCCATTCCCTCCCCCTGACATGGGGGTCTGTATTCAACCCCTGTGCGGATTGTGGTGCCATTTCCAGTCTCTAAGGTGACCCACAGTGCCTCTTCTCCTCCCTGTGTACTCTTTTGTTCCATTGCTTTTATCCCTCCCCTTACATAGAGAGCTACTCCTCCCCTTCTTCTACCCTTCCTGTCTCTCCTGTAGGTTGTGTACCCTGGTATGTTAACATCTCAGTCATGGTCCTCTGTGTATCATGTTTCTGTGACTGCTATGATATCCAGGCATCCCGCTTTGATCAAGGCCACCAGTTCAGGGAGCTTGTTGCCCAGACTACAGGCATTGGTACTCATTACCCTCCATTTCTTCATTGCCTTACCCCTTTTTGTCCCATCCCTGTTCTTATTGCCTTTGTCATTGTCTCCATTTACCCCTTCTCCCCATCAGTACCTCATATGCATTCTGTATCGATATTTCATCAGGTCCTTTAGACTGAAGTTGTGGAGGTAAAATTTTTTGTGCAGTTGTAGACCTCGTGACTCTCTTAAATGCAGGGTCTACAATTGTTTCCGAAGGTGGCATGTTTGTTACTGCCTGCCCTTCCTCTCTGTGAATCATCAGCCCTAAATGGGCCTCATTCAAAGGTGTATTGTCTTGCTGTGCATTTGCAGGTACAGAGTTAGTCATGTTTTCCTCAGAATCTCCTCCATTACTTTGCACTTCCTTTTGGGGGCTATCTGAAATTTTCTGTAAATTTGCCCCAGTATTTTCTGAAACATTTTTCCTGGGGCGAACTTCTTTCTGGGGTTTAGGATCAGATGAATTAATCTCACATTAATTCATGTGTCCATAGCTTTTCTTTCTGTGCAGTAGCTACATAAGCATCTTGTTCTGCTCTCAGCGCCTGATCCAAACTATTGTGTGAAGCTCAGACACAGTTTGTAAAAGTGTGACCATGCTCTTCACAGAGATTACATTTAAGTGTGTATTTACATTGTGCACCAGTATGTCCTACTTCTCCACAAAGGCCTCATTTCTGTTTTTCGCAGATGTTACTTAAATGGCCTAGTTCTCCACACTTATAGCAGGCTCGTGGCTGCCCTGCATAAACTATGACCCCTCAGTCTCTCCCCAAAATGATGCAATTAGGGAGATGCTTTGTCGCTCCATTCTCTTGTTTTAGGGTGACTTTATATTTCCATCCCACTGTCCATAGGTGCTCTTCATCTCGAATGGTTCGGGGTCCCATTTACCACACAGTGATGCTTACGTCAGTATGTTATGTCTGCCACAGTCACGCCTTCATCTGAAAGAGTACTGTGATTCTTTTAAACATAGGTTTCATCAGTAGAATAGCTACAAAAGGCTTCCAAATAGCTATGTTTTTAAGCAACTGGTATTGCTTCCAGCAGGGTGTTTAAAACTTATGTTGTATACCGTGTCCCCAGGCATGTGGATAAGTGCATATACCTCATACGCATAATATTTCATACTGTTCTTAAGTAATGCTTTTCCTATAAATAACCTGTCCGGGATGTCATTCATGTCTCCTCTGTATTTGAGTCTCACTGCATTACGTCTTGCAGTAGACTGAGAGGCATTTCTTATATTTTCTGGGAACAGTCTTTCCCTAGTGTTTGCACTCCAAGCAGCATTAGCCATTGAGCTAGTTCCTGCTGTCTCAGCGGAGGATCAACGACTGCCGAGATGAGTGGGCCAAAGTCCCCTCCAGTTTCTTCAGATGAGAAGGGTGGGGGTCTATAGCCTTATTCTAAGAATGTTCTTACATAAGAACATACGAAGAAGCCAGCAGAAGGCCATTTGGTCTATCAAGTCTGCTCACGTTGCAGGGTCCACAGCTTGAGCTACTGTTCCTGCCCACTCTCCCCACTCCTTCCATCTTCCCTACCCATGACGCTTACTCTCCTACTATACGTGTCCCAGTCTCTCTTATAACTGCCCACTGTCTTCAATGAGAGTACCTCTTCTGGCAGTGCACTCAGTGTCCACCACCCTCTCTGTGAAGAAGTGCTTCCTGAACTCCTTCCTAAACCTCCCACCCTCCAACTTGAGACTATGCCCCCCTGTTATGGTTGCCACTCAGCTTAACTCATTAGGTCTGGGTGGCCATTTTGGGTCAGGTTCTGCAATGGATGGTTCTGACACCCTGTGGTAGCTGCTGGACCCAATCAGTTAAAGAGACTCTTAGCAACCTTATTTATCCCTTTCAGGTACTTGAAGGTTCCAGTCATGTCCCCCCTCCCCTCCCCCCGTCTTCCAGGAAGTACCTGTTCAGTGCCCTCAATCTCTCCTTGTATGCCTTATCCTGCTGACCGGCTATCATCTTTGTAGCCCTCCTCTGGACCTTCTCCAGCAGGTTAATGTCCTTTTTGAGATGTGGGCACCAGTACTGAACTCCATACTCTAGATGTGGCCTTATCAGTGACCTGTACAAGGGCAGTATAACCTCCTCTCTCCTATTACCAATTCCCCTAGATATGCATCCTAGCATCTTGTTTGCCTTTGCTGCTGCTTTTTTCCACTGCGTGGAGTGCTTCAGGTCACTAGTGATCAGCACTCCCAGATCCTTCTCCTCCTCTGATGCAGATACTCAGACTCCACCCAGTAGTACTCTGTCCTAGGATTTTTGGCTCCAATATGTATAACTTTGCATTTCTTGGCATTGAAGCCAAGCTGCCAGATCCTGGACCACCTCCCTAGGTTTTCCAGATCTTCCAGTAGGTCCTGTATCCCTTCAGCTGTGTCCACTCTCTCACAGAGCTTGGCGTCATTCATGAATAGGCACATTTTGCCCTTAATTCCATCTCCCATGTCATTAATAAAGACATTGAACAACACCAGCCCCAGCACTGAGCCCTACGGGATCCCACTGGTTACCTGTCTTGTGTCAGATAACTCTCCCCCCACAACTACCCTCTGAGTTCTGTCCCTCAGCCAGTTTTCCAGCCATCTGGCCATCTTTTCCCCAACCCCGAGATCCACCAACTTCCTGATCAACCTTTTGTGGGACACAAAGTCAAAGGCCTTGCTGAAATCAAGATGGAGGATGTCTACCGCTTGTCCCCTGTCTATAGTCTTAGTGACAGTCAAAGAAGTCAGTCAGATTTGTTTGACATTATTCCCCCCCCCCGACCCATGCTGCCTCGCATCCTGGAGACCATGCTCCTCTAATTATTCCACCAACCTTTCCTTTAGTATGGTCTCCATGAGCTTGCCTACAGTGGAGGTCAGACTGGCTGGTCTGTAATTCCCTGGGTCATCCTTAGGACCACTTTTGTGGAGCGGTACTACATGTGCTGTTCTCCAGTCCTGCAGTACTATGCCTGTCTCTAGTGACTATTAAATAGGTCTGCCAGTAGCCCTGCCAGCGCCTCAACCAGTTCCTTTAGTACCCTTGGATATACTCCATCCGGGCCTGGTGATTTGTCCATCTTCAATGCCAGCAGCCCCTCCTTCACTCTATCCTCCTCTATCACTACATCTGTGTTCCCTTCCCCCCTGCTCCTCTTTTCCCTTCTGAAGGCACTGGTCCGTACTTCTCCCTAGTGAAGACTGCACATAAGTATTCATTTAGTGCCTCTGCCCCCCAATATCCTCCAACCCTCCACCCCTTTCTTAAGCTTAACAATCCTTTCCTTCTTGTCCTTTCCTCACTTATATAGCGAAAGAAGCCTTCTCCCTTCTTAATTCCTTCAGCTATTTGCAGCTCCTTCTGTGCCTTTGCTCGCCTGACTTACTTGCCTCACTAGCCAACCTTAGGTAATTTTCCCTATCCACCTCTTTCTTGGTCTTCCTGAATTTTCTGTTGGCCAACCTGTTTTCCCTTACTGCCTGGGCAACTCCAGAACTGAGCCAGCTGGGCGCTTTTGCCCTTATTTTCTTACTCCTGAGCCTAACACACTCCTCTGTGGCAACCAGTATTCCTTCCTTAATGATGGACGACCTTTGGTCCACCCCCATGTCTGCTCAGATGCCCTCCAGATTACTCCTTAGCACTTTGACAATTTTCCTGAAGTTCGCCCTCCTGAAATCTGAGAATTGGATTTCAAATTCCCAAATTCAAATTCCTCTTCCATTTCTCTTATAAATTGTATCACATTTAATGTTCTGCAGTTTTCTGCTCAGGGGTTATTTGTGAGGGTTGTGGGCTGTTATCCTGCTATTCTGCTCTGTTTGATATATAGGCTTAGTATTCATCTGTAACATTTGGGAGGTTCACATCCCGGCTAGAACCATCAGGCTTTTTCAACCAGCTGCCTCCAAGGATTTTGACACTCATTCTGCAGGTTTCACTGAGGGCCCTGCTATCTAATCAGGAAGTTCTCTACTAACTTGTAAAGCTGTTTGTGCCATACCTTCGTTATTTTGCCCCTTTCCCTTTTTCCCTGGGGATCTTTAGTTGATGATTTGTTTCCTTTGCCTCCAGTTGTGACCCCAATTATAAAGTTAATCTGTTTTTGTTGGAGAATAGTATTTTCTCCAGAAGGCTGCATATCTACATTTCCCAACACCATTGCTTGCACATCAACACTTTGTTAGTTTTACTGGGTTAGCTACTTCCCCATTACTACATTTCTCCTGCTCTCTGCTACAGCAACTACGGTTACCTGCATCCTCGGAGAGCTGGCTTGACTATCGAGCTCTGGTCTCCTGTCTTCCACTTTCATTTAGAATATTGTTTGTTTCCTCCGATCTGGTTGTGATACCCCTTTGTTCCAATCCATCCGTCCTGGATATACTCCCTCGTTCCTGCAGTGCTTTCTGCAGTTCTTCCACTGAAGCAAAAACCTCTTTCCTTTTCGGCAGCGAGTTTGCGGATTTCACCTGCCAACTGGATACTCACCGCATTCATCTGTACTTCTACTTCTAATTCATCTTCCAGGTTTGTGACTTCTTCCACTGCTAATGTGTACATTTCTTCAGGGTAGATTTCAACATCCACCATGGTCTCTTGTAAAGAGACCGGGTAGGAGACCCGCTCCTCAGTTTGAGACGTCCATCCTGTGCTTTGCTCCGGGAAGACTGGCCGTCAAAGCTTCCCTGTGCCAACGAGTAGGAGAATTTCCCTAGTGTCCTGTCCAGATGTCCCCCATTTATTAAAAATACCACCAACAAATTAATGTAGTTAAATTTCAGTTGTTTACCATCTGTATCCCCCCACCCCCCCCAGGATGAGGCTGAAAATGGACAGAATTGTCTAGCTCTCTTTTTCCAGGCTACAAAACCTAAATAAAATTAAAGAAATAAGTTTGCCAATGATAACAAGTTGGGGGACCAGCGTGAGCTGAATTGGACACAGTAAGATCTGAACAAAGTACCCAAGTGGGGCATACGGTGGGGAATGCATTTCAGTGAAGATAAGTACGTGGTTATGCATTTTGGCAATCATAATTTCAGAAAACAGTATTATTTAGGAAGCCACATACCTAGAAGTGTGGAGGAAGAAAGAGATCAAAGAGTAATTATTTAATCAGTTCTGTCATTTGTTGTTAATAAAAATAATGGCACCAAAGCACTTAGAATTCTGGGTAACATCAAGAGAAATGTAAGTGGTAGAAATAAGGATATTATCATTCCACTGTATAGATAATTGGCGACATCATATATGGACCATTGCTCACAGTTCTGGTCACCATCAGAAAGACGCAAAATAAATTCAGTTGAGAACATACAAAAAAGATTTACCAAATGCATATATAGACTAGAGGGACGTGAATATAATTTGAGACTAGAATCTCCAGGATTGCACAATTTAGAGAGAAAGAGAATAAGAGGGGATTGAATCCTACTATATGATGTAATGCAGGACAACAAATACCTATGTGCTGAGATGGGTCTCGTACAAAAAAAGAACATGCCCCTACAGTATTAGGGGACACAGTCTACTTCCTCAGGGGAGAAAGTATCAAACTAGAGGTTCTTAATATACTTGGATAGTAGTGAAACTCTGGAACAAATTGCCTGAGGAAATAGTTATGGCAAAAGAGATCAACTAAGTTCAGCTGGTTAAGTATATGAACAAATGGACATATCTATCCAGTGTGTTGTGGGGGACAAGGATTGAAGGACCATTTCAAACATGAAGTCTTGCTGTATTCTGACTATTGCAGTTAGTCCCAGCCTTTAAACTGCCCCAGAGAACACAGGGTTAACTTTCTATGCAGAGCATAGAATGCTGAGCTCGAGCTCGGTTGAGGTCTCTGTCTGGAGCCCTTTGAAATTCAACCATCTGATTCTTTACTCCGCCTCACTGAACAGTCGCGCCGGAGATTTCTCCTTCAGCTCGGTTCGAAAGCCTGTTAGTCTCGGTTAAATTGTCAGTTTTAAACCGAATTTATTTCCGCACATTCGGTTCAGTCTCTGTCTGTGGTACCGTGAATAATAGATAGGTTTTGTTCCGATTTTCTGTGTGGAAATTGTAAAGTGTTAGATCGGGTCAGCTGAACTGATCCCTTGTAGTGAATCCTTGTGTTTTACTTTAGAGTGTGGTTACCAGTCCTTATCGGTTCTAAAAAAAAAAGGAAAAAAAGTGTTTTGAATGTTTTTTTTGCAATACCTCTGACACGGTTATTAACCGATAAGGGAGTCTTGCCTGGCGGTTGCCATAAAAAGGGTAAGTTTGGTTAGGTTGGCCATGTCTGAGAAATCCAAGAAAAAAAATGGGCCCACTGGGTTTCAACACTGCAGTGAGTGTGGGGAGGTGTTTGCTAAGGCCGATCCCCACACCACCTGTGTTTATTGTCTGGAGTTTGAACACCTTGATACAGACTGCCAAATTTGTAAACATTTTTCTAATTCTACCCTTGAAAAGAGATTAGGTAGACTGAAGGAAATGGAAACCGAGAAGTCCGCTGACCCGGATGGCCAGCCCAGTTCGGTTCCGACCGACCCAGAAGGAGTGCCCTCTGACCAGGGTGATACTACTTCGAGCAAGAGGAGAGCCGATCCTGAGGGGTCTGTTCCTACAAAAAGGAAACGCAAAGAAAAAAATAGACCGGTTCGGATCCAGAGGTTCATGTTCCGACCACTGAGGAGATAGCCAGAGTGATTCGGATTGTGGAATCCCTTGGCCCGGTTCCGACCGATCCAGCACCTTTTGGCAGGGGTTTGGTTCGGTCGGTTCCCCAGGTTCAAGATTATACCCCTGAAGATTTTTATGAACCAGAGTTTGAGGAGGAGGGGGAGTTTGAAGATGATGGTGATGATGGTGAAAGTCTGGATGTGCTTGTGGAACCGGACATCTCCCCAGACAGACCTTCTGGTGTTTCCCCTTCTAGACTTTGAGTCCCCTTCCCAGTTTCTGCTTTACAGAAAAGTGGCTGAAACCCTCCAGCTCCCTATGGAGGAGGCAATGGAGGATCAAGAGGAGCCTGATTGTGGAAATGATGGACATCCCAGAGTCCAGGAGACTGTCTATTTCCCTTAACAAATCCTTTGAGAAGCAGACACAAAAAATCCTGAAGTCTCCCAGTTCTGTACCTCCTGTTGACAGAAGGATGGACAAGAGGTACATGCTATCAGGCTCAGATACGGGGTTTTTATATCAGCAATGCAGCCATGTTGGGGTAGTGCAGGCTGCTGCCTGTGACAAGGCAAACATTCCCTTGGCTTCACACCCCCCAGACAAAGACTCCAGGAAGATTGATGCCATGGCAAAAAAACAGTATATGGCATCTTCCTTGGGACTCAGACAGGCGAATTATGTGGCCTATACAGCCAGGTACCAGAAGTCCAGGTGGGACACTGTACTGGCATTGGCTAAACAGACCTCCCCCCAGCTAGCCAAGGAGGTGGAGGAGGTGGCTGCAGATGGGATTGAGGCATTAAAAGTACAGTTTCATGCTGCTGTGGACTCCAGTGATGTGTCATCAAGAGTCATGGCTACATCTGTGGCTCTTCGGAGAATGGCTTGGCTCAGATGTACTAGCCTCTCACAGGACACCCAGGCTAAGGCCATGGATTTTCCTGTAGTGGGTAAGTCTCTGTTTGAAGAGCAGACAGAGAATTACATGAAGAAAATGGATGAGTACAGGACCACTTATAGGAGTGCTCAGGCCAAGGAAAGGCAGGCAACTCCTCAAAGGCAGCAGTCTAGGGGCAGGGGCAGGCCTTTCATAGACTTTTACCAAGCACAGGCCTCTTCTCCCTTTTCACAGAGGGGTTCTTCAGAGGGAGAGGCAGAAGTGGGATGAGCAGGGCTGCATCCACTCCTCAGCCTAAGGCCCCTGCCAAGCAGACACCCTGATGGGTCTGCCCGGGTCGACTCTCCTATTCCAGTAGGGGGCAGGCTGGCTTACTTTGTCCAGGACTGGATGTCTGTTACATCAGACAAGTGGGTCCTGAAAGTAGTAAGCCAGGGACTGGTTCTCAGCTTCAAAAAATTTCCGAAGATGAGAGCCAGATCTTTTCCACCTGCAAGTCTCTCAGAAACCTTTGCCCTAGAGGCAGAGGTTTCATCTCTTCTGGTTTTAAGAGCAATAGCGAGAGTTCCTTCCTTACACAGGGGCAAAGGTCTGTACTCCGGGTACTTCCTTAACCCAAAAAAGACTGGAGTGGCGACCCTTCCTAGACCTAAGATACCTGAACAAACATCTTTTAAAACCAAAGTTCAAGATGGTAACTCGGGGAATAATTCTTCCCTCTCTAAGGCCAGGGGACTGGCTAGCCTCCCTGGAACTCAAAGATGCCTATTTTCACATTCCCATCAGGTGCTCCCACAGAAAGTACCTCAGGTTCGAGTTGCCCTCAGGCCACTGTCAGTTTAAAGCAATGCCCTTTGGTCTAACATCAGCCCCAAGGGTTTTCACAGAGTGTCTGGCAGTAGTTGTTACCTTTCTAAGAAAGCAAAAGATTTCAATTTTTCCATATCTGGATGACTGGCTCATAGTGGGCCAGTCTCCAGACCAAGTCAGGTCAAACCTGCAAGTGACCCAGCAAGTGCTCACTTCTCTAGGATTTCTTCTCAACCTTCCCAAGTCAGTTCTCGAGCCAGTGCAGCTCCTTACCTTTATAGGGGCAGAGCTGGATACTGTCAAAGCAAGAGCCTTTCTTCCCCTGGAAAGGGCAAGAATTCATATAGAACTGGCGTCTTCCTTCAGCCTTCAGGTGTCTCGACCAGCAAGGCATTTCCTCCAGCTCTTGGGCCACATGGCAGCTTGTACAGCAGTGGTCCAAGGAGCAAGATTCCAGATGAGGGACATTCAGTTCTATCTGAGGGCCCTTTGGTCCAAAAGGAAGGATTCCTTTACCAAACTGATCCCAGTGACTCTGACCCTGATCCAAGCCCTTCAATGGTGGCAGGATCAGGACAATTTAAGGCAAGGGGTCCCATTCGCCACTCAGTCTCATTCAGTGTTCCTTACCATGGATGCTTCCTTTCTGGGCTGGGGAGCCCATCTGGGGTCTGTCACTGCCCAGGGACTGTGGTCCCCTCAGGAATCCCTTCTCCATATCATTCTCCTAGAACTCAGGGCAGTTTTTCTGGCCCTGCAAGCTTTCTCTCAGTCAGTGCAGAAAAAGGTGGTTCAAGTCGGAACAGACAACACCACCACCATGTGGTACATCAGCAAGCATGGAGGCACTCTGTTTACGGCTTTGTGCACAGAAGCCATGAAGTTGTGGTCCCTGGCTTCTTCCCTGCAAACCTCTCTGGTAGCAGTCCACCTTCCAGGGAAGGACAATGTGCTAGCAGATGCACTGAGCAGGAAATCACAGGGCCATCACGAATGGTCCCTGGACCCTCTGGTCTTGAAGGTGATTTTTTTCAAGATGGGGCACTCCAGAAAAAGATCTCTTTGCAGCCCCAGACAATCACTAACTTCCTCTCTTTTGTTGCAGACCCCCAGTCTTGGGCTCAGTCGCTCTGGATGCTCGGATTCTGAACTAGGAAGGGAAATTTCTATATTCCTTTCCTCTACTGTTCAAAGTTTTAGTCAAGATAAGGTCACAACCTTGCAAAGTGATTCTGATTGCTCCAGACTGGGCCAGGCAGCCTTGGTACCCCCTGTTGCTGTCCCTAGCAGTCCATCTTCCCCTGTCTCTTCCCAGGAATTACAACCTGTTAACCTCTTCTCAGTGGAGGATTTGGTACCCCAATCTTCAGTCTCTCAATCTCAAGGCATGGCTCTTGAAGAGTTAGAGTATGCAGATTTGCATCTGTCTGAGGGAGTTCTAGATATTCTCAAAGCCTCTCGAAAGCCCACCGCTAGAAAAACCTGTAACTCCAAATGGAGAGATTCAGCATTTGGTGTTCCAAGAATCACGTTTCCCCAGACACTGCTGAATTGCCTACAGTTCTGGATTATATGGTCCATCTGAATGGTTTAGGCCTCAGACCAGCTACTCTCAAGGTGCACTTGTCAGCTGTTTCTGCTTTTCTGTCAGTGGGGAAGTCTTCCTCACTATCATCTCATCTTGTGTTCTGTAAATTTTTTAAAGGATTACTTCATACCAATCCTCCCTTTAGAGACCCTGCCCCTGCCTGGGATTTAAATGTTTGCATTGCTCAACTTATGCAGCCTCCCTTTGAACCCATGTCCTCAGCAGAGCTTAAGTACGTGACTTGGAAAACTGTGTTTTTAGTAGCCATTACCTCTGCCAGATGTATCAGTGAATTGCAAGCCCTGTCAGTGGAACCTGATTTTATCTCCTTTCATAGAGATAAAGTGGTCCTTAGAACCAATAGAAGGTTCTTGCCCAAAGTGGCTTCAGATTTCCACTTGAATCAGTCTGTCTCTCCCTGTTTTCTTCACCGATCATTCTTCTTCAGGAGAGAGGAGGCTACACAGTTCATATGTGAAAAGGGCTCTTAGCTACTATATAGAGCGTACCAAGGGTCACAGGTTTGATTACCTTCAGTTGTTCCTCACTTATGGAGAAGTGGGAAAGGGCAAACCTGCCACCAAGAGATCTATTGCCAGGTGGATTGTATCTTGTATACAATTCTGCTATGAGAAACTAGGAAAAATTCCACCCTCAGGCCTGAGGGCTCACTCCACCAGAGGTACAGCTGCTTCCCTGACTGCTGCCAGGGATATTCCTCTCTTAGAAATTTGTCAAGCAGCCACCTGGAAAACAGTCCATACCTTTACCAAGCATTACTCTCTGGATATCCAGGCAGGGAGTGATGCTCGGTTTGGCACAGCAGTACTTCAGAGCCTATTCCCAAAGTAGGTTCTGTCCTTCCTCCATGGAGGTACTGCTTGCTAGTCTGCAATAGTCAGAATACGGCAAGACCTCTTGTTGTTGTTTGAAGAAAAATTTACTCACCTTAGTAATTATGTTTCTTCTAATGTAGTCTTGCTATATTCTGACCTCCCTCCCTGCCTCCCCTCTCAGAACCTGTTTTTGGGAAATGGGTGGGCAGGTGCAGTGTTGCACCTCAGGGGTGCTCCTTTTACACCCTCTTCTTTTTGTTTGGGTGTTTGTTTTATTATTATTCTAATTTGGGTTGGTTTTTGGTTTCCTGACTGGAGTCTTCCTTTGGGAATCCAGAACTTTTTGTTGCCAGTTGGCTAGTAAAAATGTTTACAATTTCCACATAGCATAGTTAGTGAGTTTTTACTTGTAAGAATGTGACGGTTGGATTTCAAAGGGCTCCAGACAGAGACTTCAACCGAGCTTGAGCTCAGCATTCTATGCTCTGCATAGAAAGTTAACCCTTTGTTCTCTGGGGCAGTTTAAAGGCTGGGGCTAACTGTAATAGTCAGAATACAGCAAGACTCCATTAGAAGAAAGATAATTACTAAGGTGAGTAATTTTTTCGTCTGTTACTACCCCTAAATAGAAAACTACACCCTCATGTCATGGAAATTGTATTTCTAGGGACATGGATATGTTGTTCATCCACACTGTCTGGCAGGTTCCTTGCCGCTTTAAATCTTGCCGGAAGGTCTTCAAGCTGGCTCCTCTCACCCACCCGGGTGGTAAAACTCTCGTCTTCGCCCCATGACGCCAGATCCTCCTTACCGCTTGGAAGCTCAGGTTCCCTCCTTAACGCTCTGCGTGATAGACTGGATCCTAATTCTTCGGTTCGTCCGAAACTCGCTTTTAAAATTTTAAGACTTCGGTCTTCTTTCCTCGCGGGTGATGGACAAATCGACTCGTTTTCGCGTGCCCTTGTGGGCAGAAGATGTCCAGGACAGATCCGCACTCCATGTGCGTTCTGCCTCGGCCTGGAACACTCACCGCAGGCCTGTGAGTCTTGCTGTCTGCTCTGGCCAACGCTCTGGAGGACCGTCGCTGCCTGTTGAAGCCATGCCTCTCGAAGCGCCACCCAGTTAAGTCGAAAGAGGCCCATTGGCGTGTTATCAAGGTGCTGGCTCGGCTGAGCAGCTCGAGCAGATGATCGCCCTCGAGGGGGAGGCGGCCCAGGCCACATCTTCCTCCTTGGTCGTGGCATTTATCCCACTCTCCTTGGGTACCTTATATTCTGCTTCGTTTAAGGAGCTTTGCCATGCCCTTTCCACGAAGGGAGAAGGGCCATCGGGACATTCCTCTTGGTCCAAAAAGAAGGATCCCAAGGGTAAGTCCCATTGTCGGCGTTCATGCGAGCGGGAGAGGTCCCCTTCCCCGGACAGCCGACCGTCTACTTCGGTCGAGGTTGTGGCTAAGGCTGCTGGCTTTACGGCCCCTCACAGGTCAGCCGGCCGAGAGCTGTTATTGACGCGCCCAGATTTTTCGACCGGACGATTTGTCGACTGGTGAAGCCAACAACCCTTCTTCGCCGGTTCCCCCAGTGGAAACCGAGGATTTGCCTGTGCCATCGGTGCAGCAGTCCCTGGTTAAGGCGTCCGAGCCGAGGGAGGAGTGGGTGTCCCCGCGCTCCCTCCCAGGCCTGCTCTCGGACACACCGAGGTTCTCGGTCTTGGTCTTGGATCTCTTCTCTGTCCAGCCGATCCCACCAACATCGGCGGTCTCGGTCTCGGCACAGAGGTAGTGGCAATGCCACTCCTCCTCGCCTTCCTCCCTCGGATGAGAGGTTCGACGCAGTTCGCGCCGGACGCCACGCAGGAGCCAGATGTGGCAGCAGTTACTTTTGTCTGGGACTAAGTAGACGCCGACGCCTTCCCCAGCCATTAAGTGGCTGTCACCCGAACGGCCGAAACAGCCTCTCGCTGCAGTCGAGATGCCCAAGCCTGGGCCGGTTGTTTGGCTGAAACCTGCTGCCCCACCAATTGTGGTGGAACCTCCGCCTCCACAACCGAAATCGGGGGCACCGACCAAGGACTCTCGGTTGGTCCAAGGCCTGCCCCACAGGTTGTCGGTCACCCTCACTCCCGACCGTCCTTGACAGGTGGAGGGTGGCTCAGGCCCTAGGCAGCTCTTCGTGGACTCTTCGGAGTCCGACAACGACTCCTCCCTGTTCTCCAGGCAGGTCGACCTGGAGTCCTCCGCGGGGCCAGTCACTGGACGAAGCCCATCGCCCTTATGGGTCTGCTTCGCTCATTCGGAGTCCACCGATGCAGTCGAGCCCATTTCAACGGGCAAAGTATCCCTGACGGAGATACTGGACCGAGGGGATTCACCCATGGAGGCCTTTCCTGTGGCTGAGGTCATTGTCAGCCCAGCCTTGGTGCTTTGGCAGCGGCCTGCTTCCTGTCCTGCGCCCACGGCCAGGAAGTATGTGGTCCCTACTGGCTCTTTGCCCGGGTTTTCGGAGCACCCCTCTGCTGAGGGGTTGGTCACCGACAGCGTTTTCTGGCGTTGTGGGAACGCTAAGGACGTGGACAAGCCCCCCGACAAGGAGTCCAAAAAGCTGGACTACGCCGGGTGCAAAGTGTATGCTGCGTCCTCTCTTGGCCTCTGCTAGGCCAGCTCAGCCATGCTGATGGCACACTTCTCCCATGCCCTCATGGGCTCCCTGGATGAGGTGATCCCTCATCTCCCGGACGACCTCCAGACCACGGTCCGGCAGGTCAGGGACCAGGGTAGGGCGGTGGCGAAGCAGCAGCTCCAAACAGCTCTGGACATAGGGGACTCCTGTGCTAGATCGGTTGCGGTTGCAGTGGCCATGCGCCGCAGAGCATGGCTGAGGATATCCACCTTCACGGTGGATACCCAGCACAAGTTGGCAGATGTCCCCTTGTTGGGGACTGACCTCTTTGACCCTGGAGTGGAAGGTCACCTCCAGCGGATCGAAAAGTCCATTGCCACCCTGGACTTGGTCATCTCTGCCCAGAAGGATAAAGGCCGCCGACAGCAGCAGCACAAGTCCTTTCATCCTTCTGCGCCTGCGGCACGTCTGGCCCAGCAGCACCAGCATCAGGGCCAGCAGGCTCGCACTTGGCATCCCAAACCCAAGCCCGCGGCTTCCTCCAACAGGAAGCAGGGAGGTAAAGGCCCAGGAGGTCCCTCGGCCGGTCCCTCCTCCAAGCCTGCCCAGTGACAGGTCGAGGGGTGTCGCCTCCAGCCTCGTCATTCCCCCCTGGGTTCCCCCTTGTGGGGGAACGGCTCCGCCACTTCCTTTCCGCCTGGTCTGCTATCACCATGGACCGCTGGGTGTTGGAGCTGGTAGGAAAGGGCCTGCCCTCGGAGTTGAGCAGACCCCACCCTTTCGAGCCGTCACCCCTCGGGGGCCACGGGGTCCGCAGCCTCGCTGTTGGCCCACCGAGCCGATATTGCCCTGCTCCTCGAAAAAGAGGTGATCAGGAAGGTGGCGGATCCTCCTCCAGACCCAGGGTTTGTGTCCAGGTATTTCCTGGTCCCAAAACGGACGGGGGGGGGGGTTGGCGCCCCATTCTCGACCTGAACAGGTTCCTAAGGTCTCAGACCTTCAGGATGTTCACTCTGGCTCAGATAATACCATCCTTGGAACAAGGCATGTGGTTCTGTTCCCTGGACCTCCAGGAGGTGTTCTTTCACGTCCCAATCCGTCCGTCTCATCAGAGATTCCTCCGCTTCAGTATGGAGGGATCCCTTTACGAGTTCCGGGCCATGCCCTTCGGCCTCTCCCTATCTCCCAGGGTCTTCACCAAATGCATGGCAGTGGTGACAGCATTCCTGCGGTGCCGAAGGGTCCAGGTGTACCCCTGCCTGGACGGCTGGAGCGGTCCTGAGATCTGGCCCTCCAGGTTTGCTCTCAGATTGGCCTCCTCATCAACGAGGCCAAGTCGGAACTCGTGCCAAAGCAGGTGATACTTTTCATTGGGGCAGAGCTCGACTCTCTTCGAGCCAGAGCACGGCTCCTGGCGGACAGGGCCGAGGTTCTTTCCTCCTTTGCCCAATCATTTCTAGTTGGGCAATCGCGCCCTGCCTGGGACTTCCTGCACCTCCTGGGCCTCATGGTGGCCTGCACCAGCGTGGTCCGTTGGGCCAGCTGGTACATGCGTCCCCTTCAATGCGGACTGGCCAGCCAGTGGTCACAGCGCTTCGATCCGTTGGATCAGCTAGTGATAGTGATCCAGGGGATGTGGAACGCTCTCCAGTGGTGGATCGTTCTGGCACATCTGCAGGAGGGCATCTCATTTGTCTGCCCCGAGCTGACGGTCTCTCTATCGACCGATGCCTTTCTGATGGGTTGGGGTGCCGATCTGGGGGAGCACAGAGCGCACGGCCTCTGGTCCCCTCGGGAGTCCCGATGCCACATCAACCTGCTGGAGCTTCGAGCAGTTCGTCTAGCCCTGACCGCCTGCGCGCCATTTCTACGGGGTCAAGTGGTTCAGGTCCAGACGGACAATACCACGACCATGTACTGTCTAAACCGCCAGGGCGGGACGAGCTCCTTGCCTCTGTGCAGGGAAGCTCTCCGCATCTGGTCACTCGTGCGCAGCATGGAGGCGGATCTCCTTGCCATTCACGTGGCAGGAGCCTCCAACACCCTGGCCGATGCCCTAAGCCGGATAGGGGCTGCGTCTCACGAGTGGTCTCATCTGCCGGAGGTGGTACAAGATCTCTTCTCCCACTGGGGCACGCCTCAGGCGGACTTGTTTGCCTCCAGGGAGAATGCATAGCTGAGACTGTTTCATGCCCGCCCCCCTCAGCAGGGCTCGCTGCAGGGGGATGCCTTCCCGAGGCCGTGGACGCCGGGCCTCTTCTACGCCTTTCCCCATTTCCCTTGATCCACAAGGTGCTTCTCAAGGCGAGGAGGGACAAGGCGCAGGTGATTCTGGTAGCCCCAGACTGTCCCCATCAGTTCTGGTATCCAGATCTCCAGTCTCAGCTCCAGGCTCCCGAGGTGGCTCCCAGCCCGCCCGGACCTGATCTCAGTCAATCAGGGGAAGGTATTCCATCCGGACATTCAGTCCCTGCACCTGACGGCCTGGTTCCTGAGCGGCTAGAGTTCCAGGCCTTGGGTCTTTCCGACGAGGTCCTCAACATCATTGAGGGGTCCTGTAAGGAGTCAACCAGAAAATGCTACGCCTTCAAATGGAAGAGATTTTCCGTTTGGTGTCAGGGCAAGGGCCTGGACCCTTCCTCCTGTTCCTTGGCAAGCATTCTGGACTACCTGTGGTCCCTTTCTGAGCAAGGGCTTCAGTCGATGACCCTTAAGGTGCACCTGGCAGCCATCTCTGCTTGTCGGCCGCGGGCCGGGAAGCAGTCGGTGGCTCAAGAGAAGGTGGTCGGGTGCTTTTTCAAAGGCCTTTATCACATATCCCCTCCAGTGCGAGAACCTCCACCTCCGTGGGATCTACTGCTGGTATTGGCTAAGCTCATGGGCAGGCCATTCGAACCAATGCACAGGTGCGATATCTCCCACCTGTCGTGGAAGACTGCCTTCTTGGTGGCTATCATGTCAGCCAGAAGGATGGGAGAGCTTCCAGGTGCTTTCCATAGAGTATCCTTATCTGGTCTTCCAGGGGGACAAGGTTGTCCTGTTTCCCCCACCCGAAATTCCTTCCAAAGGTGGTGTCGGAGTTTCACCTTAACCAGGTGTTGACTCTGCCAGTGTTCTACCCTAATCCCACCTCGGAGGCCGAATATAGGCTCCATACTTTGGACCCTAGAAGAGCGCTCGCTTATTATAAGGAGCGGACGGCTGAAGTTCGGGGAGAGGTTCACCAGCTGTTTGTCACCTACGCGAAGCCACACCTGGCAGACCTGCAGCCAAGCGGACGATAGGCAGGTGGGTCACCTCCTGCATAGATCTCTGCTATAGGTTGGCAGGCATGGAGCCTCCCAGAGGGATAAGAGCTCATTCTACCCGCCATACCACTGCATCGGTGGCTGCTTCCAGGGATGTCCCTATCAGGAAATCTGCAGGGCTGCTACCTGGAAGTCAGCACACATCTTCATCACCCACTACCACATCGACCTTGAGTCACGCCGGGATGCTGGTTTTGGGGCCTCAGTTCTCCAGTCTCTATTCGCTAAGTAGGGGGTGTGCGCCTTGCCTCCCTCCTCCTGGAGAACTGCTAGGAGTCTGCCAGACAGTGTGGATGAACAACATATCCATGTCCCTAGAAATACAGGTTACTCACCTGTAACAGGAGTTCTAGGAATGGTATATGTTGTTCATCCACACGACCCACCCGACCTCCCCAGCTTCGATGCACAACCTGGCTTCCAGCGGGCTAGATCTGGCATCATGGGGCGGAGCCGAGAGTTTTACCACCCGGGTGGGTGGGAGGAGCCAGCTTGAAGACCTTCCGGCAAGATTTAAAGCAGCAAGGAACCTGCCAGACAGTGTGGATGAACAACATATACCATTCCTGGAACTCCTGTTACAGGTGAGTAACCTGTATTTGTTTACTTGTCAGACAACTCTTTTCCAGTAGCTGATGGGGATGTATTTTATTTTATTTATTTATTTCAATCAAGGATTACAAAAATACCTTTGAGCCGAGGCTCTTTTTACAAAGGTTCCATATCAGAGTGTACAGTAGACATCTTTTCAGTTACAGACAAATGCATTTGACTAACAAGACAGGTTATTAACAGGTCACAGAGTATAGCTGGGACTAGTGCCAGAGGCGAGACTGGGGAAATGGGGATGGGTGAGTAGGAGAGAGAAGTGTAGGTTGGAGGTCGAAAGAAGGAAGGAGGTGCAGGAAGTAAGGGAGATTACAAGAGGTGGGGGAGGGAGATGGGAGCAGGAAGCTGATACGGAGGAGAGGTGAACGAGGGTGATTGGCAGTGCAGCCCGGGGGCCTTATCGTGAAATAGACCGATAGAGGTGTTGGGGGAGATTGTTTTAAGTGCTGTGTGCTGGAGCATGGGCAGTAGGAATGCGGGTAATGCTAGGCTGGGCAGTCGCAGGAGCTGGAGGAAAGTAATGAGAGGCACAGCATGGACTTGAAAAGACCGAGTGTGGGACCAGTGGCTATATCGCTGCCAATGGAGTTGAGCCAGCTGGTTGCCTGATAGATGATTTATCTTTGTCCTTGGGTTGTGCAACATCGGGGAATTTGCAGGGAATGAGGTTTGGACCTCCTTGTAGTGACATTACTGTGTCTAGGCGTAAGAGTGCATAAAGAGGGCACAGACAGCGGCAGCGCCATATATAAGTCCGTAGTTGATAATGCTTACGATGGAGCTTTGGACAGCCACTGATAGTGCTTCAGGGGTTAGGTGTTTCCTGTGCTGGAACAGTAGGCCTAACTGGGTATTAGCAGACTTTGCTACATTGTTGATATTGACAGCGTAGGAGAGGTGGGGCTCAAGGGTGATGCCAAGGTATTTGAAAGATTATATTTGTTCTAGGGTGACTCCTTGCTTGGTTTCAGTGGAGAGGTGGTATTGCTTGTTTTTGTTGTGGGGGCTGCTGAAGACCATAGACTTGTTTTTTTTTCTGATTGAGGAGCAGTTTATAACTCAGGAGCCAGGATTCAATGGAGGAGAAAGCCTGTTGGAGTTGAGTTTGTAATTGTTTTGGGTCATTGTGCGAGTCAAGGATTACAGCATCATCTGTGTAGAGTATTATTTGTTCAGGGCAGCAGTCCGGTAATGAGTTTAGGCTGAAGAGGAGGGGTCCTAGGATGGAGCCCTGGGGGACTCCCGAGCGGACCGGTCTTGGGTCAGAGAGCATTTGATCAATTCTTACTGATTGGAACCGATCTTCAAGGTAGCTCTTAAACCAACCAATGGAGTCAGGAGAGAGCCCAGCATTTTAAAGCTGGATTAGCAGGAGGCAGTGACTGACTGTGTCAAAGACTTTTGTTAAGTCGATGAAAATTGAGCCTAGTAGTTGGCCGGAGTCTAGTGAATTGTGGATTGCGCCGGTGAATTCGAGTAGAGATGTGGAGGTGCTGTGACCCTTTTGGAACCCGTGTTGTTGTTTGCACAGGATGTTGTGCATATCCAGGTAATCGGTAAGCTGGTCCGAGACAATGCGTTCTAGTGCCTTGGGGCACTAGACTACACGCGGGGCTAGTAGGGAGATTGGTCTGAAATTCTCGTGTGCAGTTTTGTCACCACATTTGTGAATAGGGGTGACCGTTGCAGATTTCCACCTGTCCGGGAACTGGCTAAGGCTGAGGGAGAGGTTGAAGATTCTGGTCATCGGCTCGAGCACCTGTTCTAGTGTGAGGGACAGGAGTTTGAGATCGAGGGAGTCATTGCTAAATCTGGATTTACCAGTGGCTTTGGTGACATATTTGCGTACCTGGTGAGCCTTGACTGCTTTGAAGTAGAAGCGGGGTTGGCTAGTAGGGGTAGTGTTTATTGAGGACATTAGGGCAACATCATCTTTGAAGTAATCCGGGGGGTAGGACAGAGTTGAGGTTGGTAAAGGTATTAGCAGTGATTTTTGGGTTGAGTGTTGTAGTTTCGTTGATGCTGAGTACTGATGGGGGAGTTTTGGATGGATTCCCCTTGATTTCTTTTATGTTTTTCCAGAAGTCCCTACCATTGCCCCAGGAGTTCATGAGTGCATGCTTATAGTAGGCTGACTTCATTTGCCAGATGGATTTGGTGCAGTCATTACGGGCACATTTGTAGTTTAGGATGTCATAGAAACATAGACTTTGACGGCAGAAAAGGACCACTTGGCCCACCCAGTCTGCCCATTTCCCTACCTGATAAGCTGCAGATTCTAGTTAACCAACAGCCTGCTTCCTGCAACCCCGCACTATAATTGCTTTGTGTCTGTCCCAAGCATGTTTGAATTCCTCCACTGTTTTAGACCCAACGACCTCCTCAGGAAGGCTGTTCCATGTATCCACCACTCTCTCCGTGAAAAAGAATTTCCTCACATTACCCCTGAGCCGTCCCTCTATCTTTAAACTGTGCCCCCTTGTTCTTACACATCTCTTTTTCTGAAAGATGCTACCCTCCTGGACTTTGTTGATTCCCTTGAGGTACTTGAATGTTTCTATCATGTCCCCCTGTCCTCCTTTCATCAAGGGTATACATATTAAGCTCTCAGTCTCTCTTCATATGGTTTCTGATGTAGACCTGCACCATTTTAGTTGCCCTCCTCTGGACTGCTTCCATCCTGTCTATGTCCTTGCGAGTTGAGGTCTCCAAAACTGCACACAGTACTCCAGATGGGGTCTCACCAACTGTCTGTATAGAGGGATAATCACTTCCTTTTCTTGTGATGCCCCTTCCTATGCATCCCAGTATCCCCCTGGCTCTCCTTACTGACTTCTCACATTGCTTACCCACCTTTAGGTCATCTGATATGACTACTCCCAGGTCCCTTTCCATTTTTGTTGTTGTTAGTACCTCCCCTGCTATTGTGTACTCTTCTCCTGGGTTTTTGTTTCCCAGGTGCATTACTTTGCACTTCTTTGCATTGAATCTAAGTTGCCATATGTCTGACCATTCCTCCAACCTTGCCAAGTCCCTTCTCATCTTTTCTACCCCCTCTTGTGTATCAACTCTGTTACAGATCTTTGTGTCATCTGCAAAGAGGCATACCTTTCCCTCCAGACCCTCTGCAATGTCACTTATAAAGATGTTAGAGGATTGGACCCAGTACTGAGCCCTGAGGTACTCCACTAGTAACCCCCCTTTCTTCGGAATGTGTTCCATTCACTGTTACCTTCTGTGTCCTGTTGTGCAGCCAGTTCACTACCCAGGCTACCACTCTGGGACCCACTCCCAGGCTGGCTAACTTGATTATTAATCTTTTGTGTGGGACTGTGTCAAATGCCTTGCTAAAGTCTAGGTAGGCCATATCCACAGCCCCTCCTTGGTCTATTACTTTGGTCACCCAGTCAAAGAAATCAATTAGATTAGTCTGACATGACCTTCCTGCTGTAAATCCATGTTGCTTTGGGTCCTGTGCCCGCTGGCCTCTAGGTGCTCAACAATTCTTTCTTTCAGAAGTGATTCCATCATTTTCCCTACCACTGAGGTCAAACTTACAGGTCTGTAGTTTCCTGCTTCTGTCTTGCTCCCACTTTTGTAAGGGGAATCACATCTGCCCTCCTCAGTCCTCAGGTACCACCCCATCCTGCCATGATTTGTTAAAAGTGTGGTCAGTGGTGTCACTAGGTCCCCCTTAGTTCTTTTTAGGATTCTGGGGTGAATCCCGTCAGGCCCATTGCTTTGTCCACCTTGAGTTTTAGGAGTTCTTTCAGGACTCTTTCTTCTGTGAATGGACTGGTATCAACCCCTACCAGAGTGCTTCTATTGTCTGGTTTAGGTAACTGCTCCTCATCTTCTTTTGTGAATACTGAGCAAAACTATTCATTCAGTATCTCTGCCTTTTCACTGTCTCCCTCTGCCCACCTCCCCTCTCCTTTATTAATCTTCACTATCCCTCCCTTAACCTTTCTATGCTCCCTAATGTACCTCTAAACTCCCCTGTTAGCTGCACTTGGTCTAATAAACTCATTAAACCACCACCCAAAACTATCACCAGCAGGGT
The DNA here is from genome assembly GCA_016271365.2 of Neoceratodus forsteri. Classification (NCBI taxonomy): domain Eukaryota; kingdom Metazoa; phylum Chordata; order Ceratodontiformes; family Ceratodontidae; genus Neoceratodus; species Neoceratodus forsteri. The sequence continues at coordinate 1,536,232,486 of CM057453.1, forward strand.
TCTACCTTGTGGTCACCTACCTCGTGTCATTTTGCCTTCCAGAGTTTCTGGCCAGCTCCCATAGGTGGTCCCTTGTTTTTAGCATCTTAAGGAGGTCTCCTGTGAGCCATGGGTTACAGAGTGATTTTACTTTGCGTTTTTTGCGGGAGCGTATGTGTCACAAGCCTCAGTGAAGATATTTATGAAGTGGTCCAAGGCAGTATTTACGTTGGTTGAATTGAAGATTGGAGACCAGTCTTGACGGAGAAGGTGGGATTTGAGGCGTGGTAGGTGACCACGAGGTAGAACCCTGCTGGTGATGGTTTTGGGTGGCGGTTTAATGAGTTTATTAGACTCAAGTGCAGCTAACAGGGGAGTGGTCGCTGAGCGAGTCAAGAAGGACATCAGTGTTTGAGATCCGTGTGGGGTGACTGGCAAGGATCTAGTCCAAGAAGGTGCTGGTACCAGTCCTGTAGTTTTTCCTGGTTGGTGAGTCTACCATTTGGGTGAGGTTCTCCGCTGTGACGGAGTCCCTATATGCACCAGCTTCTGCCACGGGCCAGTTGATGTTGAAGTCACCTAGGAGGATGGAATCAATATCTGGTGGAAGTGACTTTATAAAGTCAAGTACAGCAGTTAGACCAGTTCCCTGTTCTTTGGGAGGGATGTAGATAGTAGCAACTGTGAGAGTTTTGCTTCGGGCTCAGAAGAAGATTCTAACGGGAAGTATCTGAGCAGTTGTCGGCTGGAGAGAGGTATTGATGTGGTGTCCCTGGATGGAGTCTTTTAGGTATAGAGCACAGCCACTGCCTCTTTTAGAGAGCCGATTAAGCCTAAAGACATTGTAGCCAGGAAGGCTGACTGCCTGATCGGGGACTGATGGCGTGAGCCAGGTTTAGACAACTGCCAGGATGTCTGGGCAGTGTTGGCTGGTAAAGGCCTGCAGTGCATCCATTTTAGGAAGGAGGCTGCAGATGTTGATTGATATGCTTGAGAGGGCACCAGATGGCTTGCTCTGGTTAGGGGCTTTGGTGTGGATTGGGCCAGGGTTTGGGTGCATGTTGCCTGACAGCAGTAGGAGGAGGAGGAGTACTAGCCTCAAGGAGCTAAGACGTATTTCTCTAAGGAAGTGCTTTCGCCTGCTAGTAGTTTGGGAAATTACTGCTGAACATTGTCGATGGAGAGAGAGGGTTAGCATAAACAGGGGGGACCAGAGGGGTAGACTTGGTCCAGCGTGCATGGAGGACAGTTTCTTGACGGTAGGATAGGCCCTGGGTAGGGGGCAATGCCCAGAGTGCAGCGTGCCTAGATGGTGGAAAGATGTTTCAATTTGGAAGCTGTGGGGGAGGGAGGGAAAGCAGGCTCTTGGGTAGTGGAGTAGGGGAAGAAGACAGACAAGGAGAAAAAGAATGGGGGGTGGAGAGCGGTGAGAGCGCATGTTAAGATAGGATCTGGCGGAAAGAAGGAGGAGAGAGGGTGTGAAGACAGGCAGGCAGAGCTTGGAGATGGGGGTGGAAGAGCAGTAGATGGAGAAGTGGGAAGTGGAGACACAGCTGGGAAAGGCCAAGGCAGCTCAGTAACACAGTAGGATCAGGGGTTAGAAGTGGGAGGTGGCTGCTAGGAATAAGAGGGAGGAGGACCAAACGGGTACCAATAGGCGCAAGTGTAGGGGGGGTGGTGCTATGAGGGGGCATGGAGGGAAGTCTGTATCGTTAAGGTCGGAAGTGGGCGGGCATAAAATTTCGGCCGTTTGCCGTAGAAGTCAGTGGGCGCAGCTGCCCCGAGCAAAGCAGAGTTTCAGCTGGCTTAAGAGTCAATCCCCATGCAGGAGGTGAGAGAGCGTCCAATCAGGGTGCTGTACAGTTACCGTGGGGCCAGTGACACGGCTCTCAGCTGTCCCGGTAGTTCAAGGAAACCTTACCCGGCTGTTTGGTTCTTGGGGGTGGCCTGGTGGAGAGCAGCTGTGCGGCTGAAGTCTTGAGCCGCGGCCGTTCCGCGGGAGAGTCTGGAAGCCTGAGTCAAGGGGCTATGTGTTTGTTTTCACTGTTCATACTAGTCCCATGCAATTATCCTGGGGGTTTCCATTTTATACGAACATACGAAATTTGCCAGCAGATAAAGGCCTAGAGGTCTATCAAGTCTGCTCGAATGTGCAGCTAGCACCCCTTATTCTGCAGCTGCCCCTCCCTTCCACCCTTCCCCTTCATTAACCCTCCCCCTTGTCCTATCCCATCCTCGTTTGAAGCAGTCCACTGTTCTATTGCATACCACTTCAGCAGGTAACGCATTCCACCCAGCCACCACCCTCTCTGTAAAAAAGTGTCTCCTCATCTCCCTCCTCAACCTTCCTCGCTTCAGTCTCATATCATGGCCCCTGGTGGCCCTCCCCTCCCTTACTTTGAACAGCCCCTCTGTACCCATCTTGTTTATTCCTTTCATGTATTTAAAGGTTTCAATCATGTCACCCCTGTTTCTCCTCTCCTCCAGTGAGTACATGTTCAACTCCTTCATCCTCCTTTCGTATGATAAGTCCCCCAGCTCCTTGATCATCTTTGTCGCTCTGCGCTGCACCCCCTCCAGTAATTTAATGTCTCTCTTCAGATACGGACGCCAGTACTGCACGCAGTACTCCAGGTGTGGTCTAACTAATGACCTATACAGTGGCAGAATCACCTCCTCCCTCCTCGAGGATATACCCCTTGCAATACAACCCAGCATTTTGTTGGCCTTTGCAGCTGCCTTCCTACATTGTGCCGAGTTGTTCATTGACCCTGTAATGAGCACACCCAGATCCTTCTTCTCCTCCTCTGTCTGGGCTAGCTGCACTCCCCTAGCTGGTAACTCCTCCTTGGGTTCTTCATCCCAAAATGCAGCACCTTGCACTTTTTGGCATTAAAGCCCAGTTGCCAGGTGTCTGACCAGATTTCAAGCTTTGCCAGATCATCCTGCAATCCAGCCATCCCCTAGGTCATCCACCACCGTGCCTACCTTGGTATCATCAGCAAACAGACTGATCTTGCTCTTGATGTCCCATGATATGTCTGCAATGAATATCCCAAACAACACTGGTCCCAACACTGAGCCCTGTGGAATACCGCTCGCACTGCCCTTGGGTGTGAGAGCTCCCACCCACCACCACCCTCTGTTGCCTTCCCTGCAGCCAGTTTCCTACCCATCTCACCAGCTTTGCACCCGCCCCTGTGCCTACTAACTTCCTTCCCAGCCTTCCATGTGGCACTGAGTCGAATGCCTTACTGAAGTCCAGATACAGGACATCCACTACGTGGCCCCTGTCCAGTTGCCTAGTTACCCAGTCATAGAACTCGACTAGGTTGGTTTGGCAGGATCTGCCATGTATGAAGCCATGCTGTCTGCTGTCCTGTAGTCCTTTGGCCTCTAGGAGGGCCACCAGCCTCTCCTTCAGGGTAGTCTCCATTAGCTTACCCACGATGGATGTGAGGCTCACTGGTCTGTAGTTTCCCGGTTCATCTTTGGGGCCACTCTTGTGGAGGGGCACCACATGAGCTATCCTCTAGTCCTGAGGTACACACCCCGAATGTAGTGAGGCATTAAATAGGTCTTCCAAAGGTCCTGCAAGGACCTCTGCCAGCTCCTTCAGTACCCTGGGTGGATGCCATCTGGGCCTGGCACCTTGTCCACCCTCAGTGCCTTCAAACCCTCTCAACTCTGCTTCCATGATTTCCCATCTGTCACCACCCCCCGCTTCTGCCATTTTTTCCCACCTTGGGTGTCACCCTCTTCTCTTTAGTAAATACTGAGCAGAAGTACTCATTTAGTGCTTCCACCTTATCACACCCTGCTTCCACCCAACCCCCCTCCTTCCTAATCCTTACTATGTGGTCCTTACAGCTCCTTTTCTCCCTGATGTACTTAAAGAAGTCCTTCTCCCCCTTCTTAATGCCTTGTGCCAGCCTGAGTTCCGTAGATGCTTTGGCTCTCCTTAGTGCCCTTGTCACCTCCTTTGATTTTGTCAAGTACTCCTCCCTGTCCTCCCTCCTGTTTTCTCTTGTACTTCCTAAAGGCAGCTCTTTTCCTCCTTACCTTTCCATGACCTCCTTGCTCAACCAGATCGGTTTCTTAGCCCTAACCTTCTTGCTCTGGGCTTTGCAGCAGGTTTTGGTTGCCTCCACTATCCCCAGCTTTATGAGCTCTCACCTCTGGTTGGTGTCCATACTAGATTGAATTCTGGCCAGGTACCCTTTTACCACTTCCCCCATCCTCCCAAAGTCGGCCCTCCTGAAGTCCAGCACTATTGTGCCAGATTCCACTCCTTCCTTGCCCATATTCAGTGTGAGCCATACTGAGCGGTGGTCACTCCCTGACAGCGGTTCCTCCACTGTAAGTTCTCTCACAAAGTCCCCATTTGCCAGCACAAGGTCAAGGATATTTCCTAACCTGGTTGGTTCACTGACCATTTGCAGCAGGAAGCTGTCCTGGAAGGCATCGAGCAGTACCTGCTCCCTTCTGTTCCTGGTTGTTGGGGTGCTCCAGTCCACTCCTGGCATGTTGAAGTCCCCCACAATCACCACACTACCCTTCTTGCAGGTCCTTCCTATCTGTCCCGCTAGTTCCCTGTCTAACTCCTCCGTCTGAGATGGTGGCCTGTACACCACTCCCATTCTAAGAATCCTATTCTTGGAATCCTGGATTTGCATCCAAAGTGACTCCGTACTACGTTGAAATCTCAGTGTCAATGAGAGCTGCATTACCATGTGAGAATGTGATGTCAGATCAACCATTTATACCACAAATTTCTATGCTGAAAGTACAAATACGCTGAAGAAAAAAAAAACTCAGAAAACACACAAATTCAAAGCAATTTAATGGAGAAAACTCAGATAGTTTGCAAAGCTGACTGAAGGTAAATGTATTTCACACCTTACTGTGACAAGTTTTGTTGAACTCTAAGCAGATAGCCATACTGTAGTCTAAAGGGTCATTTCACATTGTGTTGTCATATGCTAATGAAGCTTTCAGGGACAATGAGATTTCATACAACCATAAAATGGAAACCCCCAGGTTAGTCACAGGGGACTAGCATGAACAGTAAAAAAATAAACTAAAGCGATCACATATATCCCTAACAGCTACAGGAAAAGTTATCTGTTGACATGGAAACAAACAAAATTTACAAGATGAGGGTGTAGTTTATAGTATCTATAATGGCTGAATCTAGCAAATTGCATATTCCCGATTTGGGTAAATCAGTGTTGGGAATTCAGTGAGGAAAAAAAAGTTGGTTAAAGGACTAGCTGCTTACTAACAAGTTTACTACAAGTTGTCCTGTGGGCCATTGATAAATACGGATTCATTTATTATAAAGCACCTTCTTGTGCTTATTCTCCTGGGCTGCCTCCTCTGCCCCCCACCCTGACTAACCATCCCAAGTCATGTCAGCCGGCTTCTGCGGATTGGTGCGGTGCCTGCAAGGCATTCTTCCATATACTCCTGAGCTGCCTCAGCTGCAACCCCCCCCCACTCGACTGACCATCCTAAGTCCCGTCTTCCGGCTTCTCTGGATTGGTGCGGAGCCTGCAAGGCATGGCTTTGTTATCCTGTAGCTGGACTTGGTTTCTGCCAATTTTCTCACCAAACCCACATGATCTGCAGTAGGTGCGATGGGCGAGTTTTTGGTGGCAGTCGAGCAGTGAGGCACAGCAACCCCACCCCCGCCAAGGGAGAAGAGCAGTCATCTGGATGCTCAATCCTCCTTCCCTGGGCAGCTTCCAAGTGACCCATGTCTGCTTCCGAACTGGAGTCATCTGGGACGGTATTATAAAGCACCTTCTTAAATGTTTTTTGGGGGGGCAGGGGGAGTACTTTTGTACTCATTTATTAAAACATCCGTTTTTCATAGGCAGCCATGGTCAAGTTGTACAAACAGAATTACAAAGAGACAATAGCAAACAGTAATACATGAAAACACATAAGTTAAGTGTTATGGCTGTTATATGATTTCTTAGACTACTTACAGAAGGTTTGTATTTTATCAGAGTCCTAATGTTTTGAGGTGAAAAATTCCCAAAACTGTAAGTTCAATACTAGAAAGGTGCTTGTCCGATATTTGTATAACATCTTGGAAGTTCAAAGCATAAATTATCCATAGACCTTGTTTTTTATATTTAAACAAAAGATGGTGGCACTTCCGGTGACGTCATGCCTGAATTGGTTAGCTCCGTCGTGATCCACGAGATATACCTCCTAATTCCTCCCAAATAGAGCTCAAAACTCGAGAAAGGTACAGCGGGAGGTTCAATATGCCTAAAAAAAATGATCGAGTCAAAAACAGAGCTGTTGATCCACCTGATGTCGAAAGATTACAGGAAGACGAATCTGAGAGTGAAGGCTCGCAGGCCTCGAACGGCTCCTCCCGAGATGCTATGGATTGCGGCCAAATCCCTCTTAATATCTTGCAACGACAGATATCCCTTGTGCTCAATGAATTAAGGGACTTTAGGAAGGAAATCAGATCTACAACAGCAGCCCTACGTACAGACATAAATAAACTCGAGAAGCGGCATGAAGAAATTGAGACGCAGGCCCAGGAAACGGATTCCCGAATTACTGAGACTGAAAGGGCCATAATACAACTACACAACACTATTAAGCTCCTCAGAGATAGAGCGGAAGATGCAGAAAGCAGAAATCGAAGAAATAATGTTAGAATCTCTGGGATTCCTGAGGGGGCTGAGGGAGGTGAAATGCTTGAATTTCTTCAAAAAACCTTGAGAGCTGCTCCCACTTCCCCCAACCGTGACTCTGGAAATTGAAAGAGCACACCGTACCTTAGGCCCGAGGCCTCCGCCAGGTGCCCGACCCAGAACAATACTGGTACGATTTCTCAGATTTCAGGACAAAGAATCAGTACTACATACAGTGTGGAAGGCGGGAGCAGTTTTGCTAGCTGGAAACAGACTTTATTTTGAGAACGATTATTCTCCAGAAATCATGACCAGACGCAAGGCTTACATTCCTTTGATGCGTGCCCTGAAGTCGAAAGGTATTCGCTTCAGAACTCCATATCCAGCGAAGCTCACCATCCTTTTTGAAGATGGCCCACTGACTTTCGACAACACTGTCTCTGCTGCGCAGGAGCTACGAAAATGAGGGATAGAAGTGCAATCACCACGGTCAAACCCCGAAACCTCCATTGCTTCTAAATTAGCCCTTAAAGTGTGGAACAACGGACAACGTGAGGCGAGACGGCGGCAGGGAGTTGAAGCGATCCAGAATATCGTAGCAGCATTAAGCAAGCAACCCCCCGCGGGCTCTGGCGGAACGAGGCATCAGGGAGCTGAAGGATGAAAGCCTCAAGTACATTATTGGGCTATGAAACCACTCGCAGGGGAACTGACTCTGGGAAAAATTAATGTTTAACTGTAACTGGACTTTTCTAGATTTGGGGTTGGGACTGTGGGGAAGTGGGGGATAGAACCTTTCTGACAAGAAGTTTACTCTGCACATATTGATCGATGATGGGGAGGAGGGGGGAAATCACTTGGAGCGGCAGAAGGGAAACATAAATGAGATGGCTTAACACTTCATAACTAGCAACTTACTTGTAATGCTAAAATATGGCCCTGGCTTTAACAAAGGGAGTTCCCGAGTCCGGGGGGTGGGATGAGACTGTGCAGCCCATAGGCCTGAGAATCGGGAGGTGGATGGTAGGCCTTCCGCTATTAAGGTACAGAGGTCAGGTCGGACCACCATTATTTATATCCCGGCTGAAATATGCTGCTAAATCTCTACTGTGCTGCGGGAGGGGGATTGGTTAATGACCTTATATGCCCCTCTATTGCGATGTGCCTGAATGAGTTGGGGGGCCCCCCTCTCCTGCTATTCAATGCAATACAGAAATGAAGCATAGAGTTTGAGCGATGTAAAAGTTGTCTAGATATATAATCTGCCACTGATTGATGGATGTCCGACTAGACCATGCCACGTCTTTCCCTTAAAGGTACTACCTCCTCTCTGGACACTAAGGAGGGTCATAGATGAGAGGAATTGTCGGTGACTCATTTGGTGGGGTCGGGGGTAGTGGTTCGGGTTCCATGGCGCACCGTTGATGCTGAGGAGGCCGCTTGTCCTGGCCCCTCTCGCACCCCTTTGGACCTCCTGCCCCCTCTGTCTCGGTGGACCGCTGGCCTCTTGAGGAGCTGCCTGCCTTCCTCCCCCAGCATGGTACTGATGACCTTAGCCCCCCTCGGGGCGGCCCGACTTCCCTATTGTGACCTCTGCCTGTGACTTAAAGGGCGATCTGGTTTGGGATCGAGGAGAGTTGGAACCGGTGTCCTTTTCCTTGGACTTGGGGAGGGTGGGAGGCACGACAGCGGTAGTGTAGCTCCCCTTCCCTCCTTATCCCCGCTGATGGGCTCCTTTCTGGATTAACAGTGTACCTGCAGAGCCGCCCACTATTGACGGCGAACTAGAGCCTAATCAGAACTGTAATTCTCCAGGCTTTCCCTATTAAAGGCTGTGTCTGGAGAGGGGGAGACGTGGTATAGGTGCTGTCCTACGCCATAAATATTAGGCATGAATAGTTCCTTTGGGGGTGCCCTGCGGGGTGGGTTGGGGGGCCTCCATGAGCGGTCCCTGAATCTGCTGGAGCCTGCAGACGTGGCAATTGCTTTCCATGACAAATAGAAGCTTTAAAGGGTTACGTTAAACAAGGTCTGCAGAAACTGGTTAAGTAAAACATTCGCTTAGTTGTAAGTTGGGTGACGGAGTCGGGGGGGCTCGACTGGATAGTCTTTTGTAGAATATTGGCATAGGGACAGGCTGGGTTAACTACCGAGAATTAGGGGGTGGTCAAGGGCAGTGAGGGGGAGGGTTCCTTCGGGGGGGCTCCAGACCCCTTAATTCAGTGATAAAGACAAGTTGGAAGCAGCAGGATGTGCTTCAGCTGTGGAATAGCTATCTCGGGCAAATGTAGGAGCTTTAAAACCGAAGGGACCGGATGGAGAGGAATTATGCCCCATCCCGTTCTAGTTCGGAGGAATCCGAAACATTGGGGTGTTGGCGGCTAAAGAGCTTCAGATGGTTTAGCTAATGCAACCCCGTTGCAAGTTGGGGACGAAGACTGGATAAGGAGTTTCCTTTTGGTTGTCTCAGCTGGACTGGACTAAGACATTAGGACAAGGCGCTGGAAACCCCCAGCACTAAATGAAGGGCACCCACTACTACAGTAACCTGGGGACCCCTCCTGGTGACTGAGTGGACTGGGAATGGCTTGCTCTGACAGTTCAGGGACACTAGCCTTGGCCCTTGTACTGGGGGAGAGTTGGGGGGGGACATGCCATAGACTGAGACTACTATGGATTTCTTAACCAGGACACAGGGGTCGGGGGAAATAGATAGGCTGGAGGGAGGGGGAGAGATGTAAGGAAGCTCAACTACATGTTGCCACCAGAGATGGGAACGCATATGGATGGGCTCTCAATCTAACACGCTGAGTTAAGAGGGCCTTTTCATCAATGAACAGAGGGGACAATAGGGGATCAGACAGATCTTACTGTTAATATAAGCCATATTTAACTCATCGTTACAGTACACGATGTGAATTAGATGGATGCGACACTTCAAACTCTGGGTGTCACCACTTTTTCTCATTTCTACATCTTAATAGGCACTTTGGGTGTCAGGGGGCATCACGATAAGTGACGAAGCCTCAAGGTATGGACGTTCCCATGCCAGGGGATCTGTATCAGTTCCCCATTGTTGGAAGTACCAGTTTTCTACATTTAAGGTTGGTTGTATGGTTGTTTGTACGTTTTACATCCACATGTTGGTGTGATTGTAATCAGTTAGAAATGACAGGAACAGAACCGACAGACACTGATGGTATTCAGATTGAAGAAAAGGGGAGAATCTCCCTAGCCAGCGGGGCCACCTATAAGAAACAATGACTAGCTCACGGGTTAAGTTATTATCCCTGAACATTAACGGGATAACCTCACCAATAAAGAGGTCACGAGTCTTGACATATCTCCGAAGGAGTCAGGCGGACCTGATATACCTCCAGGAAACGCACCTGAGTCCCGGGGAACATCTCAAGCTTGCCAGACTCAGCAGGGGAACCCTGTATAGCTCTTCCAGTAGTTCGGGAAGACGAAGGGGAGTAGCAATAATCATTCCAGCAGGCACCCCATTTCAACACCAACACACCATGAGGGACGCAGAGGGGCGGTTGATAATAGTACAAGGCACCCTGAATGGGGTACAGGTTACCCTAGTGAATGCCTATTTCCCTCCTGCCACTCCCGTCCTGCAACTGAAAACACTGCTGGACAAAATTTTGCAAAATACGAAGGGCATACTTTTACTCGCTGGGGACTTTAACCTGACACAAAATGCTTTATTAGACTCTACCAACCATAGAACATCTAAGCAAACACCAGCACAAAAGTTCTTCAGGAGATTCGTTAAAGAGGTAGGATGGACAGATGTCTGGAGACATCTGCACCCTCGAACCAGGAACTATACACATTAGTCAGCAGTACATAGGACATACTCACGAATAGACCAAACTTATACACAGACTGAATTCTTGGACCGACTGGGTGATGCTCAAATAGGGGGATATCTCCCTCTCGGACCACGCGCCTGTATGCACGACATGGGAAATGGGGCTTCAACCCAAGAACACACGTTGGAGGCTCAACCCCTACTACCTGCGCTCTGAACAGTTTAGGGAGTTCATTTCGGACAAATTAGCCGAGATACTAGAACTCAACCCCTCCGCGGATACCACACCTGCAATTCACTGGGACACTATCAAAGCTGTCCTAAGAGGCCATATTATACAACACACTGCAGAGCTAAACCGTCGAAGAAAGGAGCGCAGAACTGCCCTAGAGGAGAACCTACACTTTCTCCAGTTTGCACATAAGTGCGGGGACACCTCTGTGCTACCCCAGCTTCAGGAAGTTAAAGCAGAACTTGATCGTCTGGCTCTTCAACAAACTGAGCTAGCATTAACATTCTTGAGGCAGAGATACTACGAGGTGGGACCTCGTGCCACGAGACTGCTGGCATACCAGGCCCGGAGGCAAAGGAAAGCCTCAACGATTACCTCGCTTAAGCACCCGACGGGGTCAGTCCCTAACTAAAATACACGAGATAGCAGAGGCATTTGCAAAGTATTACTCGGATCTCTATACCCCAGATTACTCACCCACTGTGCTCCAAATTGCGGAGTACCTTGAGGGGATAACATTGCCTCGACTTGATATAGCCCAAGGAGAAACCCTAACCTCCAGCATAACCGAGCAAGAGATAGCAGAAGCGATCTCTACAGCGAAAACTTTAAAATCCCCAGGTCCAGATGGCTACGGGGAGTGAGTTCTATGGAGCTATGAGGCAACAAATATCTACTCATCTCCTTACTCTGTATAATTCCATTCTTGCAGGCGACCCTCCGCCCCCATCGTGGGCACTTGCAACGATCTCTGTAATCCCGAAGCCTGGGAAAAACCCTCAGCACTGTGGCTCATATAGACCTATCTCGGTACTAAACTCAGATTATAAGATGTTCATGCATATTATAGCACACTGCCTAGACAAGATAATGCCCATATTAATAGACCAAGACCAGACAGGCTTTGTTAGAATGCGTTCCACAACAGATAACATCAAGCGTACTCTGCACATAGTCCATAGGATGCATACTAGTAATGTTCCATCGGTCCTCATCAGCCTTGATGCTGAGAAAGCATTCGACAGAGTAACATGGTCCTTTCTATACAAAGTCCTGGAGAAACTCGGTATCCCCAGGAGTTTAGTTGGGGTTCTACAAAATATTTACTCGTCCCCTCAGGCCTGCGTTAAGGTGGGAAGCCATCACTCTGAGTACTTCCCGCTTAAACGGGGAACCAGACAAGGCTGTCCATTATCGCCTCTTTTGTTTGCGGCGTTTATAGAACCCCTAGCCCAATACATTAGGGAAGCTGTAGACATCACCGGAGTGAATATGGGCGACACAGAGCATCGAATAGCGTTGTACGCAGACGATGTCTTACTGTACCTTTCAAACCCAGAGCAATCCCTGTCAGTTATAAGGCTACTCCTGGACCAGTATAGTCAAGTTTCCGGTTACAAGCTGAATTTATTAAAAACGGAAATTCTCTCATTCCACTACTCTCCCTCAGCACACATAAATTCCATCTTCCCATGCAATTGGAACCTAACAAAATTAAAATACCTGGGGGTATATATTTCTCAGAATTATGCTGAATTCTTCCAAAATAACTATGAGCCCTTTACAACTCAGCTCAGGGCGGATTTGGGGGCCTGGGCCACATTGCCACTCACTTTAAGCCGCAGGATAGACCTAATAAGAATGGTTACCTTACCAAGAGCCTTGTACTTGTTCCATCCCAATATATGTAGAAAAAAAGACATTTGTGGAATGGAACCTCCTTATTTCTAAATTTATTTGGGCGGGCAGAAAACCCCGAGTCCAAATGAGGATACTTAGCCTTCCTTGGGATGACGGAGGCCTTGCACTACCAGATTTACAATTATATTATCGGGCGGCAATGATGACTCATATTATGGCAAGACAAAATGGGATAGGTGAGCCATCATTGGCTACAAATAGAACAGGCCCTCATGCCAGATGAAGATTATTTCTAGGGACATGGATATGTTGTTCATCCACACTATCTGGCAGGTTCCTTGCCGCTTTAAATCTTGCCGGAAGGTCTTCAAGCTAGCTCCTCCCACCCACCCGGGTGGTAAAACTCTCTGCTCCACCCCATGACGCCAGATCTTCCTTACCGCTTGGAAGCTCAGGTTCCCTCCTTAACGCTCTGCGATTAAGCTTTGGGCCTAAATCTTCGACTTTGAAAAAATTTTCAAAAACAAAACTTTTACCACTTCGGTCTTCTTCCCTCGCGGCTGCGATGGACAAATCGACTCCCGGATTTCGGAGATGTCCCTGTGGGCAGAAGATGTCTCGGACGGACCCGCACTCCACGATGCGTTTACTGCCTTGGCCAGGACACCACCCGCAGGCCTCACGAACTGTGCTCTTCCTTTCGGCCACGTCCTCGAGGATCGCGCTGCCCGTCTCCAACTTGGGTGCCCGGAAAGGAGATTTCCTCCGGTCAAATCTAAGGAGGCCCGACTGGCGGTTTCCGCGGCTGCGGGATCCGCTGAACAACTCGAGCAGATGGTCGCCCTCGAGGAGGAGGCGGCTCAGGCCGCGACATCTTCGACTGCGGCATTCGTCCCACTCTCGCTCGGGGCCTCCTATTCAGCTTCCTTTAAGGAGCTTTGCCTGACCCTCTCAACCAAAGGCGAGGGTCCAACTTCTTCTGGGCCGTATCATCGGTCGAAGAAAAGTAGGGGTAAGTCCCATCGTCGGCGCTCCTGGGAGGCGGGAAAGATCTCCTCCCTTATCGACAGTCGACTTGGTCGAAAATTTCGACCGGCCACTGGCTTCACGGTACCCCCGTCAGGCCAGGTTGTCCGAGACCCGCCCGGCGTGGTCGAGATTTTCTCGACCCGTTAGGCCGAGGTTGTCGGCTGGAGAAGCAAAATCCTCCTCCCTGGTTCCCCGGTGAGTCTGAGGATACCGTCGGCTCATCTGCGCCTCAGCCCGGGCCGTCGGATTTGTCCACAGAGCCGAGGGATTGCGATCCTCGGCTCCCGCCGCACGCCGACCTCGGCCTGGCAAGATTCTCGGTCTCCGGACATCATGCGCAGTCCAGCCGATCCCGTCGACACAAGGCGGTCTCGGTCTCGGCACAGCGGTAGCGGCGTCGCGCTCTTCCTCATCTTCCTCCTACCGGACGGAGGCTCGGCGTAAGTTCGCCCGGTATGAAGAACTGATGTGGCAACAACTATTATTGGCGGTATTGAGCCGGCTCAGGCCTCTTCGCCGCAAAATGGTTGTCACCAGAGCGGCCGAAACAACCCCTCGCAGCGGTCAAGGAGCCTGTTCCCAGGCTGGTTGTTCGACCTATTCCTGCTGCCCCACCAATCCTGGTGGAACCGCCTCCGCCTCAGCCGACAGTTGGGGCACCGTCGAAAAGTTCACGGTCGGCCCATGGCCTCCACCTTAGGCTGTCGGTCACTCTCCGCCCGATAAGCCTCGGCGCGTGGAGGGAAGCTCAGGCTCCAGGCAGCTATCGACGATTCGTCAGAATCAGACCGACTCCCTGTTCTCAAGCGCTTGACTTGGAGTCCTCTGAGGGGCAGTCAGTGGGCGATAGCCCTCCGTCCTTCCTTGGACTTCTTAGGCTCATCTCAGAATCCACTGGGATGAAGCTTGAACCCGTGTCCAAAGCGGGCCAGATATCCCTCACTGAGATTCTGGACCAAGGGATTCTCCCTACGAGGCCTTTCCGATGGCGAGGCCATTGTCGGCCCGGCCCTGGAATTATGGCTTAGCGTCCGGCTTCCTGTCCTCACGCCTTCGGCCAGGATGGCCAGAAGTATGCCGTCCTCTGGGCTCTCTGTCCGGCTTCTCGAACACCCCTTCGGCTGAGGGTTGGTTTCGGACAGTGTTTTTCAGGCAGCCGGTAATGCCAGGGCGTGGACAAACTGCCCGACAAAGTCAGAAGTTGGACTATCGCAGGCCGAAAAGTGTATGCTGCCTCCGTCCAGGCCAGTTCGGCCGATCCTCATAGCGCATTTTTCCCATGCCCTGTTGAGCTCCCTGGATGAGTTGTCCCTCATCTTCCTGCCGACCTGCAGACCACAGTTAAGCAGGTGCAGGACCAGAGGCAGGGCAGTAGCCAAGCAGCAGCTCAGACTGCTCTGGATATTGGGGACTCTTGCGCCCGGTCAGTGGCGGCCGCTGTGGCCATGCGACGGCGGCGTGGCTGAGGATATCCACTTTCACCTGGATACCCAGCACAAGCTGCAGGACGTTCCTTCTTGGGAACAGACCTCTTGACCCTGGAGTGGAAGGCCACCTCCAGAGGATCGAAAAGTCCAGTGCCACCTTGGACTCTGTCTCGTCCGCGCAGAGGGACAAGGGCCGTAAGCCCCAGCCTAAGCCCTTTCGTCCCTCTGCTCCCGCTGCGCGTCCGGCCCAACAACAACAACGTCAGGGCCAGCAGGCTAGACCTTGGTATTCCAAGCCCAGGCCGTCAGCTTCCTCGAATAGGAAACAAGGAGGAAAAGGCCCTGGTGGTCCCTCGGCCGGTCCTTCCTCCAAGCCTGCACAGTGACGGGCTGAGGGGTGTCGCCCCCATCCCCGTCACCTCGCCCCTGGTTCCCCCCGTGGGGGGACGGCTCCGACACTTCCTTTCCGCCTGGTCCGCTGTTACCACGGACAGGTGGGTTCTGGAAGGTGGTGGGAAGAGGCCTGCCTGGAATTGAGCAGGCTCCGCCCTTCAGAGCCACTCGCACCGCTGGGAGCCAGGTCCCCAGACTCTCTAGAGGCTCGTTGAGCCGACACAGCCCCCTTCTTCAAAGGGGTGATAAAGAGATAGAGGACCCACCATCAGAACCAGGGCTCGTGTCCAGGTACTTCCTGGTCCAAGCGGACGAGGGCTGGGCGCCCCATACTAGACCTACGACCTGAACAAGTTCCTAGGTCTCGAACCTTCAGAATTGTCACTCTGGCTCAGATAATACCATCTGTGGAACACGCGTGTGGTTCTGCTCTCTGGACTTCCAGGAGCGTTCTTTCCGTCCCTATCTGTCCGTCTCATCAGAGATTCCTCCGCTTCAGGGGGAGGGATCCCTCTGCGAGTTC
This sequence comes from Neoceratodus forsteri, assembly GCA_016271365.2. Taxonomy (NCBI): domain Eukaryota; kingdom Metazoa; phylum Chordata; order Ceratodontiformes; family Ceratodontidae; genus Neoceratodus; species Neoceratodus forsteri. The sequence continues at coordinate 1,536,248,195 of CM057453.1, forward strand.
CAGGCCATGCCCTTGGCTCTCTTCAGCTCCCAGGGTCTTCACCAAATGCATTGCAGTGGTGACAGCATTCCCTGGCGCGAGGGGTCCGGTACCTTACCTGGACGATTGGCTGATAGCAGCCCCTCCAGGTCGGAGGTGGAGCGGTCCAGGGATCTGGCCCTCGGGTTTGCTCTCAACTCGGCCTCCTGGTCCAGCGAGACCAGAGTCGAACTCAAGCAAGCAGGTGATATACTTCATCGGGGCAGAGCTCGACTCCCTTCGAGCCAGAGCATGGCTCCCGGCGGACAGGGCCGAGGTTCTTACCTCCTTTGCCCAATCATTTCTGGTTGGGCAATCGCGCCCAGCCCGGGACTTCCTGCGACTCCTGGGTCTCATAGCGGCCTGTACCAGCGTAGTCCGTTGGGCACGCTGGCACATGCGCCCCCTCCAGTGGGGACTGGCCAGCCAGTGGTCACAGCGCTGCGATCCTCTGGACCAGCGTGTGTGGACGACCCAGGAGATGTGGAGCGGCTCTCCAGTGGTGGACGTTCCGTCCCATCTGCAGGAGGGTATCCCGTTTGTCCGCCCCAAGCCGGCGGTCTCTCTAACGACCGACGCCTCTTTGATGGGTTGGGGTGCCCATCTGGGGGAACACCGAGTGCACGGCCTCTGGTCCCCGCGGGAGTCCCGATGCCATATCAACCTGCTGGAGCTCCGTGCAGTCCGCCTAGCTCTCACCGCCTTTGCTCCGTTTCTCTGCGGTCAAGTGGTCCGGGTTCAGACGGACAATACCACGACCATGTACTATCTAAACCGCCAGGGCGGGACGCGCTCCATGCTCTTATGCAAGGAAGCTCTACGCATCTGGTCACTAGTGCGCAGCCTGGGCCGGATCTCCTGGCCATTCATGTGGCAGAACCTCCAACACCTGGCCCATGCCTGAGCCGGATGGGGGCTGCATCCCGCTGAGTGGTCTCTCTGCGGAGATAGTACAGGACCTGTTCTCCCGTTGGGCACACCTCTGGTGGATCTGTTTGCCTCCAGGGAGAATCAGGCTGAGGCTGTTTCATGCCCGCCCCCTCAGCAGGGCTCGCTGCAGGGGGATGCCTTCTCGAGGCCATGGACCCCGGGCCTCTTTTACGCCTTTCCCCCCGTTCCCCTGATTCACAGGGTCCTGCTGAAAGCGAGGAGGGACAAGGCGCAGGTGATTCTGATAGCCCCAGACTGGCCTCGCCAGTTCTGGTACCCAGATCTCCTCAGTCTCAGCTCCAGCTCGCCCGGACCTGCTCTGTCAATCAGGGGAAGGTGTTCCATCCGGACCTTCAATCCCTGCACCTGACGGCCTGGTTCCTGAGCGGCTAGAGTTCCAGGCCTTGGGTCTTTCCGACGAGGTCCTCAACGTCGTTGAGGCGTCCCGTAAGGAGTCGACCAGGAAATGCTATGCCTTCAAATGGAAGAGGTTCTCCATTTGGTGTCAGGATAAGGGTTTGGACCCCTTCTCGTGTCCTGTGGCAAGCATTTTGGACTATCTATGGTCCCTATCTAGTCAAGGGCTTAGGTCGACGACCCTTAAGGTGCACCTGGCAGCCATTTCTGCTTACCGGGCGCGGGCCGGTCAGCAGTCAGTGGCACAGGAGAAAGTGGTCGGGCGCTTCTTTAAAGGCCTTGATCACATTTCCCTTCCAGTGCGGGAACCCCCACCTCCGTGGGATTTACTGCTGGTACTGGCAAAGCTCATGGGCAAGCCATTCGAACCAGTGCACAGGTGTGGTCTCCCCACCTGTCGTGGAAGACTGCCTTCTTGGTGGCTATCATGTCAGCCAGAAGGATGGGAGAACTCCAGGCGCTTGTGAGGTCTCCTTACCTGGTCTCCACAGGGACAAGGTTGTCCTCACTTCCCCCACCGAAATTCCTTCCGAGAAGGTGGTGTGTCGGAGTTCACCTTAATCAGGTGTTTGACTCTGCGGTGTTCTACCCCAGTCACACCTCGGAGGCCGGGCCAGGCTCCATCTGGACCCTAGAAGGGCGCTCGCTTATTATAAGGAGCGCACGGCTGAAATTCGGGGAGAGGTTCGCCAGCTGTTTGTCACCTACGCTGAAGCCGCACCTGGCAGACCTGCAGCCAAGCGGACGATAGGCAGATGGGTCACCTCCTGCATAAATCTCTGCTATGAGTTGGCGGGCATGGAGCCTCCCAGAGGAATAAGAGCTCATTCTACCCGCCATACTGCTGCATCAGTGGCTGCTTCCAGGGACGTCCCTATCCAGGAAATCTGCAGGGCTGCTACCTGGAAGTCAGCACACACCTTCATTACCCACTACCACATCGACCTTGAGTCACGCCGGGATGCTCGTTTTGGGGCCTCGGTTCTCCAATCTCTGTTCCCCAAGTAAGTATATAGGGGGTGTGCGCCTTGCCTCCTTCCTCCCGGAGAACTGCAAGAGTCTGCCAGATAGTGTGGATGAACAACATATCCATGTCCCTAGAAATACAGGTTACTCACCTGTAACAGGAGTTCAAGAATAGTATAGGTTGTTCATCCACATGAACCCACCCGACCTCCCCGGCTTCGACGCACAACCTGAGCTTCCAGCGGGCCAGATCTAGCCATGGGGCGGAGCCGAGAGTTTTACCACCCGGGTGGGTGGGAGGAGCTAGCTTGAAGACCTTCCGGCAAGATTTAAAGCGGCAAGGAACCTGCCAGATAGTGTGGATGAACAACATATACCATTCCTAGAACTCCTGTTACAGGTGAGTAACCTGTATTTTCAGAACCTGTATGCTTCCTGCCCCAGGCTGGCCCCCCAGGCCCCTTCAGACCCATGGCTCAGAGCGCGCAGTGGGGCATGGCAATTAATTAAAAAAACGCAATCCTTAACCCCGTTTATGGCACTGATTTGCCCAATCTCAAAGTTGAGTGACTTTCCCCCAAACAGACTCGACCATGGCTTCCAGACTTGGGAGAGGTATGGACTGAGATATCTTACACAGATGATGTCCCATGGAGAATTATGGCCCTTTAACAAAGTGCAAAGAAGGTTTAATATTCCGAATGGGGATTTTTACAGATTCCTGCAACTAAGACACTACAGTCGAGAATTCCATGAGGTATCCCATAATCTGGAGAGTTACCCCGCTTTGTTGGAAGTTCAATCGCAACTGAATACGGGTGCAGAGAGGCTCCATCTACTCTCCCGTTATTACAAAGCCCTTAACACTCAGGGAACGATATACACAGGGATCATACGCGCCCAATGGCAGGAAGAACTTGGTTCTCCCTTCACACAAGATGACTGGCGAAGAGCCTCCGAACACTCCTCTAGAGTCACAAGCTCCCATCAATGGCGGGAATTTGCATGGAAGAACCTAACTAGGTACTTCAGAACACCAGTAATGACTAGTCACTACTCCCAATCAGCCTCGGCAAAATGTTGGAGAAAGTGCGGTGAGACTAGAGCCACACACACACACATTATGTGGTCCTGTCCGGCCCTCAAGCCTTTCTTGGATCAACTACAGGATCACTTAAGAGAGATATTTGACCCTCAACTACAACTGACTGGGGAGATGTACCTTTTCCTTGACACTCCAAAGGAATATAAAAACCCAAACTCTAGATACCTCTTACATTTATTGCTAACGGCAGCCAAAAAAGCGGTCACTAAGCAATGGCTGACAGACACCATACCCACAATTCAAGAATGGTGGGGTATCACCAAACAAATCTACCAGATGGAGCAAATTACCCACGGGTTGAATCAATTAAAAGAGAAGTTCTCGGATAGGTGGTCCCGCTGGCTATTATATTACATGATACATGATGACACCTTTGTACCATAAGATGGAATTTTGGGTTAGAGTAGAGACCGTGATCCTTAAGCGGAGGCAGCCACTGCCTTAGATGGGGGGAGGTTTGTGTGTAGATAAACCGGTATTAAAACCTACTCAAGTATAATCCTACAGGATAACAAAGCAAATAGGATTGGAGAGGGTGGTATGGTGTGGCTGACTTCTCGGGGGCGGGGCGCCCACAGTCTTAAGTGGCCCCGGAAGGTCAAGGTCATGGTGATGGTATCCTAGTATGGAACAGACATCCCCTTATTAATTAACTGATCTGAGTGATATCTGTTGTCTATTTATATTACACAAATCAATGCATTGTACCCCAACAAACCGGTCAATGTTTGTATGTCGAAATATGAAAAAATTTTAATAAAAATGAGATTTATAAACAAAAGATAGTTTTGTCACTATGGGCTGGATATACAAAGGGGTTGTGCCTGGCGCAACCCCGCAATGCTCCCTGGTGCGATATTCAAAAGCGTGACTTGCGCAGCGCAAGTCCCGATGCACCAGGGCGCATTGGTAATGTATGCAGCACATATGAAGGGGGCGTGTCCATGCATATGTGGCACATGCTGATATTCAGCCTGGGATATGTGGCGCATCTGCTGGCATAACCCCCAGATGCGCTGCATACCGGGCACAAAGTTAATCCAGAAAATCCCGGCTCAAATGCTGGCCACCCACAGGCGGGCTGATGTATTGCAGGGCACAACACAGCAGTCGCCAGCCATGGGTGGCCACCTGCCCAGCAAGTACACCGTCCACAGGCACCCACACCGTCCCTGGTAGTCCAGTGGAACCCCCCTTTCCTCCCCATAGCCCCGATCGCGGGAAATAGTAAAATGTATATGCCCTGGTAGTTTAGTGGAAACCCTCTCTCGCCTGTAACCGTGTTTGCGGTATAACTAATAAACACCAGCCCTGGTAGTCTAGTGGAGCCCCTACTCGATGCAGCGATCGCATGAACAGTGTAAAAGTCCCCTTTCCTGTTAGTCTAGTGGTACCCCCTCCCTATTCCGGCCCACTGATCACAGTCTTATGCTGATATGAACTATCCCTGGTGGTCCAGTGGATCCCCCCATCCCACCCAAAGCCAGCGACTTGTTAGTGAAGAAAGCCCTGGTGGCCCATTGGTAACCCTCGCCACCCACCCACAAGGACCCCCAGCTCCCCTCCCCCCAATCGGCGGGCAGCTGCATCACCTGCATCAGCCGGCCGCCCGCTGAATGACAGCTTACAGAATGCGCTAGTAAGCCCATTGGTCCACAGTGTGGACCAGTGGGTTTGCAGGGCATACTGTACTGTACAGTCAAATGTGATAATTTTGACTGTATAGTACAGACTGTTCTCAAGCCCATTGGTCTACACTGTGGGACCAATAGGCTTACAGCGCGCCGGGCAGTATGCAGGTGGTTGCAGCCACCCGCTGATGATGGGGCGGGGGAGCTGGGTGGCTGGGGTCCTGGGGGTGGGGGTTACCACTGGACCATCAGGGCTTTGTTCATTAACAAGTTGCCGGCTTCGGGAATTCGGGTGGGGAGGGGAGAGCCACTGGACCACCAGGGATAGTTCATATCAGCATAGGACGGTGATCAGTGGGTTGGGATAGGGAGGGGGTACTTTGGTGGAAATTTAATGTGTTTTCCTTTTTCGGTTTGTTGTATGGTTAAAATAAATATTTTCTGTTTAATTGCAGGAAATGGCAAGTAAATAAGGTATTGGATTTGTACCATCTCCAGCAAAAAAGTTTTGTACATCACACCAAGACTATGCAGCTATTTGTATTATTTGCCAGGGCAGAGATGCTTAACAAAATCTTGTTGCAGCCAAAGCCAGAGATCAAGAAACTCTGTTCTGATGTATGAGAGAAGCAGATGGATCGTAAAGAAGTGCTGAAACATCAGGGGTGCTGAATGAGACAGGATTCACTGTTGCCATTCATTATCGCTGGTGCTATCAGAATTACACCTGCAAAGAAAACTTTTCACACAAACACAATCCACAAGCAAGTCATCTAGACTCAGGAAAGCCTAGAACAAGCGACCAGGAGCCATCTGGAGAACAAGACTTACATCCACAACATTAGCAGCTAACAAATGCATCATCTGCAGTTATGTGAAGAAACATGGTGATTCACATCTTTTCCAAGTGAGAACATTTCAAATGCAAAGAAAATTTGTCAGCAGCCATGTCTCTTGGTAATACAGATCTGTTGACCAAGGTACAAAGCCAAGATCTTATAGCCTCGGAGGCCAAGTACCACAAAAATTGTCTAGCTCAGCTACTGTTAAGGGCCGGATGAGCCAGTGAAATTAGCGCTGAACAGACATTGATGTCTTCACAAGAGCATTTGACATGCTTGTAAACCACGTTCAGGATGACTTAACACGAGGCAGGGCATTTGATAGGACATTCCTGTTGACAAAATACGGAGGATATTTGGACACATATGGTTATGCTAAATCAGGGACATACTGTGCTGGAAAGCTGAAGAAACTTCTTGTTAGACACTTTGAAAGTTCAATTACATCCCATCAGCTTCATTCAGCAAACGAACCAGAGCTGGTGTATAGTAGCAAAATAAATTTGAAAGAAATAATCAACAAGATTGCTGAGTTTCAAAGAAAGGTCCAGGAAGAAGCAATTGAGGCAGACCTAGAGCTTCCTGATGAGTATGTGAATTTCAGTATTTTTCATGCAGCAACAACACTTTGTGCATCTGCCAGAAAAGCATCGGGGATTTCCATTAACCCATGCACTGACTGTAGAGAGATTTGTTTCGAAAGAGCAGAGTCCCTAGTGCCTGCTGATCTGTACCAGCTTCTGAGTCTGCTCATGATGGGTAAAGCAGCAGAACATGTCCAAAACACTCCTGATGCTCACGGAAGTCTATTAGCAGTGGCTCAAGATATAATCTACGGTGCTTCAAATTCTCACTGTAAAATACCAAAGCATATTGGACTAGCCACATTATTTATTTATTAAATTTTGGTGACCGGGTAAGCCCACTGGGCCCCGAAGGTCCCTTTTTCAGGGGGGACCTGGGATTACATAGTTGTTGATGAACAGCATTGTGAGACGGTGAACATGAGTTACAAATGTTAAAAGCAACATACAGTCATGGTACATGAGGAGTAAATAAGGTGAGACACAATGCTTGTAAATAGTACTAGACCTAAAGGATACAGACTAGAGGCAGGATAGGTCCAAGAAAACCATTTATCTGAGGGGTGATCTCCGGGGCAGATGCAGCGGCAAGTACTGGCTACCACCATGTGAGCCTTAAACCTAGTCTGGAAACTTTTGGTAGAGGGTGCTTCCTGCACACCGGGTGGGAGGATGTTTCACAGGGTGGGGGCAGTGTGGGCAAATGACTTGCTGCCCGGCTTGGTTCTTACTCTGAGGACATCTAAGAGAGTTTGTTCTGTTGTGCAGAGGAGCCAGGGATTGGACTTTAGAGCAATGAGTCTAAAGAGACTAGGGGGACGAGTCGGGCTGATTAACTTGTAGACTGGGCATAGTAGAAGGTACAGGAGGTGGGCATCCAGTGAGGGCCGGTTTAGTAGGGATAGGGTGTCACAGTGGTGATTCCTGGGGTTTGCCAGGGAGGCAGAGCGAGCCACTTTATTGTACAGTACTTTGAGTCTGTTCCTCTCAAGCTTTGCCAGCCCATGAATGACTGGGGCTGCGTATGTGAGTGTTGGGAGGAGGACGCTGGTAGCGATAGAGACCCTGGCTTCCGGTACCAGATGGTCTTTTAGTTGGTAGAGGGTGCCTAGTTTCCCCATGTATGGTTTTGGTGACTTGGTCCACATGGTTCTTAAGGGTGAAATCCTGGTCTAGGGTGAGGCAGAGGTATTTTAGGGGGGGCACTACTTCTATGCAGATTCCAGACGCGGAGGTAAGATGTAGGTATTGTTTTCTGTCATGACCGAGGAATCTTGGACCAGACAACATGGCCTTAGTTTTGTCCGTGTTAAGGACCATTCAGTTCTCAATGAGCCATTTCTCAAAGGATCGTAGGTCATCCTGGAGTAAGGGACCAAGGTCTGCCAGGTTGGCAGTGGATTGATAGAGGACAGCATCATCCGCGTACTGGATGACAGCGCTCCCTCCACAGTGGTCAATTAGTTCATTAGTGAACAAGGAGAAGAGGAGGGGACCGAATATCTACCTTTGTGGCATCCTCTCTTTTAGTGGAAGTGGATCTGATGTGGCGTCCTTCCACTTTACCCTCTGTGTGCAACCAGTTAAATAACTTTCAAACCACCTTAGAGCGTGGCAGTCGAGGCCTATGTTGCCCAGCTTGGCTAGAAGCAGGATGTGACTGACCAAATTGAAGGCCTTGGAAAGGTCTATGAAGACCGCACCAGTAGGGAACCCCTTGTCCAGATCTCTGAGTACTTCAGTTGAGAATTTAGTCAGGGCAGTATCAGTTCCGTGCCTAGTCCTGAAACCATGCTGGGAGGGTGCCAGAAGTTGCTGGACCGCCAAGTAGTCTTGGAGTTGTTAATAGATCAGCCTTTCCTGGAGTTTTGACAGAATGCAGATGAGGGAGATTGGCCTATAATTGCCAATAGACTCTCGGCAGCCTCTCTTGTGGATTGGGACCAAATGGACCAATTTCCACTGCTCAGGGACTGCACCCTCCTTCAAGGAGCGGTTGATGAGCCAAGTCAGGGGTCTGACCAGGGCTGGGGCACCGTCCTTCAGCAGCCTGAGGTGAATCCCATTGGGTCCCCCAGAGCCCAAGGTTTTTAGGGTCATTAGTAGTGAGAGAACTTCTTTTGGCTTGACCAGCCTAAGGTGGAAGGATGGGCGTCCTAGGTTAGAAAGTGCCCGCGTACTGGGGTGTGTGTTGAGGGGAGGTAGGCCAGCCTTGTAAGAGTCATGGTTGGTTGCGTGAAGTGGCAGTTTGGAGATGATCGTTTAGCAGTTGTCCGTTGACCTCGATGGGACCAGGTTCGGACTTGCCCTTCCCCTTTAACAGATCATTAATGTGAGCCCAGAAAAGTCTAGTGTTTCCTAGATTTTTTTTTTTTTTTGAAGACGCGTGACGTACTCCCTTTTGGTAGTTTACATGGCCAATTTACACTTGTTCCTGAGAGTTTTGTAATTCACGAGGTCAACAGGCAGGGAGGAGTGCTTGAACTTTTTCCAAGCCTTGTTGCAGTTAATCATCAGGGCCTTTAATGGAGGGGTTATCCACTTATATCAGTCCACCATTTGACTAGGAGTCGCTGGTTGTTGGATATCTTGCACAGTCAAGGGCATTCCCTGAACTATGATGTTGGCAGAGTCGAGACATCCACAGCGGGTGCCATCATGTCATCAGTTACACAACAAAGTGGAACATTTCATTCAATAAACATCATGCCTGGAATATTTGCACATGCTGCAATGGATAACAGACATAAATGAAGAAACTTGGAGTGGTCAAGGAACACCACATGTTCGGCAGTGTAACGTTGTGAAAAAACTATAGTTAGTAAATTATCAATTACAGATACTTAGAAAGGAGACAAACGGAGACGAGACTGATGGCGGAAGAATTTAATGTTTATAATAATCACAGCGAGGAATTACAAGTGGTACATTCTTCAAAATAACAGGATATACAGGCTTACTTATATAGTAAAAGACAGTGTCTATTTTTAGAATTTTCTATGATTGGTTTAAAACAGCACAAACAACTTATAAGGTACTTTTTCTTGGTATGTGTATGATCTCACCCTTGGTCAGTACAAATACAGATAGTGTACATTCCATTACTACCTACGGCTAGCAACAACTGCTACTACCAGTCACCAAAGCCCAGGAGGAAGAGATAAGCTTTAGCTTATGAATGTGCTAACAAGCATTCTGGACTGTCCATATACAGACAAACACTAAAGTTAATTAAAAGGGGAATTTGGACACTGTCCTGTATCCCTGCTTGCAATCACGTAGGCCAAATATGTGCTATTACTTACATCTACAAAATTACAATGTTAGAAGGCACATTAGTATTGCAGTTGTGGCTCAGCTCTTCTCGTGGCTTTATATAGCCTAGCTCCATAGGCCAGCATTAGTTATACATGCACAGAATGTTTTTAGACCAAAACAAGGTTAGGCTGCAATATGGGGACAGACTTCTGTGCCCCCTGTTACAAGCCCCTCTTTGGCCCTATATTGCCCAATTATTATTTGTGCAACAATGCAGCTCCTCAGAGCATGTACATCTCACTGCGTACATTACGAATGGTCAGTCTTAATCGACACAGGCCTATAATTAACAAGAGTACTAAGACCACCTGCAATACAAGTAAAGCTTTAAAAGAGAGGACTCCTAAGGGCCCCCCTGCATAGCTATAAATTAAGTGCTCATTATCACTTTCACTGAGCAACTCATGTACAGCTGCTTGGGCTTTATGGGCAGAATTTTGGATTTGTATTAAATGAGTATCTTTTCGGTTTAAAAGTGACTGCACATTAAGGGACAGAGGAGGTATCACAGCTCCAAATGATGGTGCATACTTGTTAATATCATACGCCTGGTGTGGGGTATCAAATGTCACATTATAACTCTTATCCTCCAAGTTGGTAATGGGGTGCAACACCTTGTCACCAACATATACATTATGTTTGGGAATAATACAAAAGTTTGGGTTGTAAATGGTACACATTTGTCCTTCATAAAATAAGATGGGTATATTAGTATTGGTTAGTACCATTATAGGTTATAACGACTTGTGGAGTGTACCACCGTCTTAATTGAACGGGGCACCAGGCAGTATTATTTTCAGCTTGGCCTATGGGGATTTCCCCACAGATTGGTTGCGTTTGTGACATGACGTCACACTGGCATATCCATTGATTAGTTATTTTCTCACAGCAATGTAAGTTGGGCGCTACCCATGACCCATCGTTGCTGCGTGCTAGGATCTCTGGGGGTGAGACTCGATATGCATAATACTGACCTTGTAGGTACCCTACGGAGTGTACTTTTACTATTTGAGAGTACATCTCCTTGCTATACTCAACTTGCGGTAGTCTTACCACGAGGGACACCCTCATGGTGCAATCAAGTGTACTGCTGGATTCAAATACTTGTGGTTTAACATATACTTTGGTTATCTTACGAATCCACCACATAGGTGGGGCTCGAGCTTCAATACAAAAAGTTATACAGTTACTATCATTAACATTAAGGCAATTTGGACAATACCACAATTTTAACTGAGCGTCAGAAATTTGATTAGGCAATTTATTAATAATTTCCTGTAGCAATTGGCTAACTTGCGTTAAAACACAAGATCCATAAACACTACACACTATAGCTTTATTTATGGTATTATTAAAAACTTCATTATGCTCAGCCACAACTTCATTAATTTTGTGCTCCACCTCTTTAAACAGGCGGCCCACCTCATGTATATTATACACAGATAAACGCTCTTCCATTGCCAAACCTTGCTGGCCTAATGTAAGTGGCAGCAAGACCCTTCTCCTGTGTTAGTATTAAACTGGTCTTGGTACTGCTTAATGGCCTCTAGGTCTGCCCTATTCCATATGCTCATTCCTGATCCAAAAAGTCCAGCCAGGTCTCCCCACAAATCTCGTTTTTTCCTAGTATTACTAATCCTTTCTTTACTAATAAGAGGGGCCATAATACTCCCAGTTTTAGCATGGAAGGCGCTTAACATATCAACCAACATAGTGGCATAAAACTTTGACACACTAGTGTCAGCACAACTACTGTTAACATTTATATTCCAACCAGAAAAATCTAAGTTTATATGCACTCTACTGTACTTCACATTATTTACAAGCATTTGATCAATAGGTGTTGATGTAAGCCCACTCGCTGGCCCTGTCATCACATTTGAGCATTCGGTTGGTGTTACAGTTAAATGTATGGCATCTGAGGCCGTAAGACGCAATGAGTTGTTTACTCTAGCATAGTTACAGACACTATTGTTACCCCAAAGACAGTAGGATAAAGTTAACACATAAACGCCATTGTCCTTTGGTATGGCCCTGTTTATAACAAGAGACCCATTTTTTTGTTTCCAGTCCATGTAGCTTTGCTGTGATCCAGTCTTAAGCTCTGATGCACAGCTGGACCAGCTATTAAAAATGTCCACACACCAATTTGCAGATATAAAAGTATGGTTATTTTTGGTCCAGGTGGCTTTCCATGCTCATGTCATGTAGGTGTCTGTATCAACAGGGTCCCAGTTCCAGCTGACTAACAGTACAATGGGCTGCTCATACTTACATGTGACATTAGTTTGTTCCACATTAATGTGTAGGCTGAGGATTATAGAAAATCTTATGGCTGTTACCAAGCCGATGATAACGATGCCTTGGGTCTTCATGGCTATAAACATCAAGTGTAGTATTTTAATTTTTAACCAGCTTTGTTTGACACCTTTTTACATTGATCAACATGTACCCAAAATTCTTATTTTCTTCCTCCAGCCCCCCCTTTTGCCACTTACTTTAACCACATATACCGTACTCTCACCTAACCTTTTACACACTTGGTACGGTCCTAACCAATTAGCATCTTTCCAAGGATTTTTTTGCTCCCAATTTTGTACCATTACTACATCTCCCTCCTCTATAGGTAGCCCCCATCCTGCTACTGGCTGTCTACCTTGTTTATTTTGATTATGTGCCACCGCCATATTTCTGGCGGCAAAGGTCAAGTATTTGTCTAGTTGGTATTGTATTGCCTATAGAAACTGCTCGTGTTTGACCTTGTCTTGGGTAGCTGAGCCGGGTGGGGGTACATCCTTTGGGTGAACCAACCTCATTTTTCTTCCTGTCATTAACTCGTAAGGAGTTAATCCTGTACTAGCCTGGACAGTCCCTCTAATGGCCATCAAAATCCCCGGAAGGTGTGTAACCCAATCCTTCCCTTCATCCAACACTGCCTTCTTAAGAGCATTTTTCAAAGTCCGATTTAGTCTTTCCACCATCCCGAGGCCTGAGGCCTACATGGCAAATGTAATCGCTGCTGAACTCCCATTATTTTGCACATCTCCTGCATTACTTGATTTACAAAATGAGTTCCTCTGTCATATTCTATGATATTAGGAAATCCCCACCTAGTACAAACTCGTATGTATAAAATTTGAGCTGTTGTTATAGCATTGGCACTTTAACTGGGAGCACCTCTACCCGTTTTGAAAACATATCTATCACTACCAGCATATAATTATACCCCTTTGCAGTGAACAGCTCAGCGTAATCAATTTGTAATGCATCCCAAGGTCCTTCTGCTAATGGTAATCGCTGTAAGGGGTATTTTTCTCGCTTGGGATCCTGCTGGAGGCATATTAAGCATGTCTGTAATACTGATCGAATAGTTTTAGATATATCGGGCCAGTAGTATTTACTTTTAATAATTTAACATGTCTTGTCCTGAGTGCCCTGCCCATCGATGATTTTCTAGTACTATGTCTTTTTGTAGTGATTCGGGCACTACCCATTTTGGGATTTTATCTTCTCCCCTTTGATATAAAACATTATCTATTATCGAAGGCCCCATGGACCTTTGGATCTTTTTGCACTTGTTTTATTTTCTCTTGGATCCACTGGTCCTGTTTTTGGAGCTCCTGTAATTTAGGCGGAATATCCACCCTTTTAACCTCACTAACACTACTTGGATCTTGCCTGTCTTGTGGCCTGATTCCCTTCCAGGGGTCCCCTTCTTTGGCGGCGATTTTAGCCCATTTATCTGCTTTTCATGTCCCCATTCTTCGAATGTCCCATACTTACTATTAGCGTGAGCTTTTACTTTAACTAACACTATTCTCCCTGGAAGCTTCTCCCCTTCCTTTAAAATTGCTTTTAAAAGCTGTCTGTGTCGCACATGCTCCCCTGTGGATGTTTTCATGTCCCTTCTAGCCCATATGGGCAACCATGTGGTTAACGAGCCTATAGCGAATTGTGAGTCAGTACAAATTGTGATGCGCCCGTATGGGACTGCCTTTATTGCCTTATATATGGCTACCAATTCTGCATATTGAGACGAATCCCCTGGTGACAATTTAATGAGCAACCGCTGCTGATCTAGGGTCCTCATTTCATCATCATCCCCGATATTAAAATACACAGCTGCTCCAGTATAGGCGTTTCCCTTTTCCCAATATCTCAATCCATCAACACACAACATTGCGTAGCTTTTAGCATCTCCATGTCTCTCCACAAAGGGGGACAAATATGCCTCTTGCTGCATGAATTCCCCACAATCGTGGGGTTCTCCTTGGTGATCTAGGTACTGCATCATGTGGGGCTTACTGAGTTCTTGTACTATAACTTGTTTATCCTGTAACGCTAGCAGCCACTTAGCCTGTCTGCTATGGCTGACTCCCTTTGCCTTTCCTTCCACTAAGAATTTAATGGGCGTGTGAGTTGTTTGGATAATCACAGGACTAAACCCAACTATTTCTCCACAGGCCTGTACTGCCCATGCTATATCAACAGTGTTTTTCACACTGGCTAAAACCTTGCTCCACTTTAGACAACTGTCTGTTTAAATATGTTATTGGAACAAATTATCTCAACGATTTTGTAATAGCACTGCTATTATGGTGTCCTCTTGCTACAGCTTGTATTATAAATGACTTTGCATGATCTGGGATGGCTAAGGCTGGAGTTTGCATTAACGCTTGCTTTAATTTTTTAAAACACTGCAACTCTTCCCCTTCCCATATTAGTTTGTTCTCTTTCTGTGGGTTGTCTCGGAGTAATGCGTAGAACGGCTTAGTGATCTCAGAATACCCTTCAGTGTAATATCTACAAAAATTGGGTCATCCCTAACAGTTTCCTAAGCCCTGTTGCGGTCGTTGGTAAGGGTAACTTTTGTATAAGGGCAGCCCTGGCAGGGTCCACACGCCTGCCCTTTTCTGACACTATGGTACCTAAAAATGTTACTTCTGGTCTAGCAATCTGTACCTTTTCTGGATTGATTTTGAGACCTCTTTTAGCTAGGGCTTTGAGCACTCGATCTAATAACTGGGCGTGCTCCGCCATATTTCTGCTTTGCAATAACAGATCATCCACGTATTGGATTATCTCATGCTCTAACCCTCCTCTTGGAGTACCTGTTGCACATAACGATGGAATAGCGTTGGGGAGGAGTGGAATCCCTGGGGCAAACGAGTAAAGGTATATTGTTGATCTTTAAAATTAAAAGCAAACTTATATTGGTCCTGTCGTCTGAGGACAGGGACCAAAATCCGTTGCCAGAGTCGAGACCGAAAAAACTTTACTTGTAGGTTTAAGTTTGTTAAACATTTCAATTGCCTGACTTATGATGGGGCTAACTTGAGGGTTACTTTATTTAATTTTCTGTAATCTATAGTTAGTCGATACTTACCATTGGGTTTTTAACGGCCAAATAGGGCTATTTGCTGTTGAGCAAATGGGCGCAATACCCTTGGGACAATAAATTATTTATTACTGGCTCTATCCCTGTTACTGCCTCCTGTGGATGGGGTACTGTTTAGTATGTCCAGGGTCGGGTCCTTCCACTGCTATCTCTGTATCACTAACCGTCCCACAATCAGTGCCAGACACCGTCCAGACACTGGGGTATTTGTCTATTATTTGTTGTAACTCTGTTTGGCTTACCTCGGGCCGATTATATGCTTTATTGGATTTAACTGAGGCCCAGATATAACTCTCAGGTACTGTTGTAGTACCATATCCCTTAACTGTCACCTGCCGCAAACATTTGTTGACTAAATCAATAATTAAATGGTGTTTCTTCAAAAGTCACTCCCTATTATATTTTGCTCTGCGAGGCTTCTCTCCATCATTATAAATCTTCCTTCCTCAACTACCTTAGTTCCTAAAACAACTATTTGAGGGTGAGTGACGTACCCTTGTACTGTGTCCTGTACAACCCTCTATTTATGGGAGGTTTCCTGGATCCAGTGGTATGTGCATAGTGGTAAGTGAGAGGCAGCTGCCCGGTATCAACTCAAAGCCATCACCGTTTTTTCCCACTTCAAGTGGCACAGTCGGTCGCCCCTGTTTATCAAATGTTAGTGCACATACCCATCGTGAGTCGGGCCCCGGGCCTCCGCATCCCTAATCTTCAGCCAACCGTCTGATCTCCGCCAGCCGCCTGATGATGTCATCATCATCAAATTCCTGGGGCGGGGTGGTTGTTTTTTTTCATTCCGCTGTGTCTAATATTGTTTTTAACCGATCCAGTAAATCCTGTGCACTATCACCCCCTTGACCTGGTTTATCTCTTGCATCTTGCCTTTTTTTGCCCACGGCCTCTCCCCATCTGCCGTGGCCCTTGTCCCTCCACCCCTTTTGCCCAACAATCACTCATCACATGCCCAGGCTTTTTGCAATTAAAACAAGTTCTGGTCTCTCTTTGTGGCCTCTCATTTGTCCATATTATGGCGGCAACTTCCGCCTTTCGCTGTTTTTCATTGAGGTAGGTTTCTAGGAGGGTTATAATGCCTTCCTGGGGTTGGGGCCAATTTAACAGTTGTCCGTAATGTGGGATCCAGATCATACGCCTGGATCCATAGATCCCGGAATGTGGTATCATCTTCGGAGGGCAATCTTGCCCTCCGTACACTTTGATAAACCTCAAAGAGCCGTGGGATAAAGACCCGTGGCCCCTCCCCCACTTGTGGTTTCGTCTGCAGTATTCTATCCCAATCAACTTCTTATTTTGCCAATTCCCCTCTCGCTTTTCTAATAGCCTCGACTACCTCATTATAATCTGCCCAGGAGCTTGTGTTTCTCATTGCCTCCTCGTGTGTCCCCTGGACCTCCTCGGGCATAGCTTCCGCCAGGGCGGGAAACAATTTAAACATAACCAGCCTACATACGTCTTGATTGGTTAAGCGGAGGGTAGTTGTCAACTGTTTGAGTTTTTGTCATAGTTCAGGTAGATTAGTTTTGTGATCAATTGGACCTATCATTTGGCCCAAATTGGTCATTTCCTCTATAGTCAGATCCTTGACTATAGGGCTTTTTGTCCTCCTTCTCAGTGGTGGTTGGTGGGTGCGGGGGCTCTCGTACTACCCTCTTTATTTTTACTACCTTGTCTCCCACTTCCTTCCATCCCTGTTCATCCCTCTCCATCTCCTGCGTTTCTTCTCTACCTATTCCTCTTTTTTAGCTCCTGGTGGGCCTTTCTTCATCACTTTCTCTGCCCATAGCCTGGCATGCCTCATCATCCTCCCTCAAAGTATCTCTTACTTTTGCATACTTTTTGTCATAACTGTCTTCCTGTTTTTTGCCTTCCGCTTCTTCCGTATTTCTCATTTTTCAGCATATTCCTTTTTAATCTGTGGTTGGCACACTTGTTTTGCAGTTCTAAAGCATATTGTTCTTGTTGGTACCTTGTGGCGTGCAGACATAGGTCCAACTGAGCGCCATTCCCGTGTTTACCTGGTGCCACTTAACCTTACCACCCCTCCTCCTGTATTACTTAGCTCTTGGATCTTTCCACTGCACCCCGTAATTCTGTATACAGTCGCCTAGTCTCACTAGCATGCTCTTGTGACTGTTGGTCTAATTTAATTTGTAGGAGGGCATGATCCCTGTTTAACAGACATAGATCCCCTTGTGCTTTTATTAGCTGTTCCCTAAAATTAATACACTGCTGCTCTAACTCTTGGTGTTGATCTGTTGGGACACTATTTTTATACTTTAATGTTAACTCTTCTAATTGCTGCTGCAATTTAGCATTTTGATCCCTTTCGTCCCTCAACTGAGCTACTTCTTTATTTCGGCGACACACAATAGTCTGATTATACTGCCACAGCCCTTGCAACGCATTTGCAAAGATTTCCTTTTCATTTTTTACTCCCTCATTACGGAGGGACGCTTGCTGAGTAAAATACAGTTGTGCCTGTTGATCATCAGGCACTGGTTTGTATGCTCCCCCCCTTTAGGTGCTTTCCTAGAAAACGACCTATTATTGTTTCCATACTCATTTTTATCTTATTTGCTTGCCTAGCCTTCACAGCCGGGCTCACCCATGCACTGGTGTCCCAGTCTGTTTGGCTACGTCTTACGGCTCCCTTGTGAGGTTCGGCTTGCAAGTCCCAGTACCTTCGCCTACCTACCCAGCCCCATGAGTTCCTACATCATATGATTGTCAAGTGGCTGTGGCCGTCTGTGTATACCTCTTCTTCTCGCTTTAAGCCAGCAGCACCACGTCTCCGAGTGTCGTCACCCTGTAATGGGGCTCGCAACCCAACTGACCAGCAGTTAGGTGACCTTTTCTTTTTTTTTTTTTTTATATCCCCCTTCTCTCTGCCGTGGTGGAACTTCTTCTGGGAATCCCTATACTGTACTCCCCTAGTCCCTCCCCGGGTATCTACCGTGGTGTCGCTCGGATCTACCTCCATGCTGCCTCTGCCTACCCCCTGGGCAGGAGGAGGGTATCCCCATTAACCCCCTCCAGTCCATTAGTGTGTGTCAGGAGGTCCATCTGCGGCATCCATCGATAGCCGGTTATGGGTTATCTGGGGCAGTCGGGTCCCGTCGTCCTCCATGAGGCACCTTTTTCCGTTTTCTGTCCCCTCCACAGGACGTAGCACTCTGGGAGACCTTGGGCGTCTCATGACGTGCGCTCGCTTCCGGTTTCCAGCCCACGTCCTCCTTCCCTTCTATGCAGTCCTGCTGCACCTCCACCCGTGGTCACCCAGGTGGCGGTAGAGCTGCGGGACAAGCATCCCCTCCCTCCCCAGAGGAGGAGAGCAGCTGTTGGTCGCTCAATCCTCCTCTCCCAGCTGGCCCTCCAGCTACCCGAGTCCGTTCCCGAACCCGGGTCACTGGCGTCGCAAGCGGAAATCCAACCGCTGCGCCGGTGGGCCGGCTTAGGTGGCCTTTTCAACATGCAGCACCAGCGATCCGAGTCTTAAAGCACCAATTGTAACGTTGTGAAAAAACTATAGTTAGTAAATGATCAATTACAGATACTTAGAAAGGAGACAAACTGAGACGAGACTGATGGCGGAAGAATTTAATGATTATAATAATAATCACAGCGAGAAATTACAAGTGGTGCATTCTTCAAAATAACAGGATATACAGGCTTACTTATATAGTAAAAGACAGTGTGTCTATTTTTAGAATTTTCTATGATTGGTTTAAAACAGCACAAACAACTTATAAGGTAATAAGGTACTTTTTCTTGGTATGTGTATGATCTCACCTTTGGTCAGTACAAATACAGATAGTGTACATTCCATTACTACCTACGGCTAGCAACAACTGCTACTACCAGTCACCAAAGCCCAGGAGGAAGAGATAAGCTTTAGCTTATGAATGTGCTAACAAGCATTCTGGACTGTCCATATACAGACAAACACTAAAGTTAATTAAAAGGGGAATTTGGACACTGTCCTGTATCCCTGCTTGCAGTCACGTAGGCCAAATATGTGCTATTACTTACATCTACAAAATTACAATGTTAGAAGGCACATTAGTATTGCAATTGTGGCTCAGCTCTTCTCGTGGCTTCACAAGCTTAATATAGCCTAGCTCCATAGGCCAGCATTAGTTATACATACACAGAATGTTTTTAGACCAAAATAAGGTTAGGCTGCAATATGGGGACACACTTCTCTGCCCCCTGTTACAGGCAGTGTACTGTATCAGGAAAATTTGGGGTCCAATGTGTCTGTTGGACTGAGACTTGAAGTAGTTGACATTAGGGGAAACGCTGTGAACAAACTTACATACCTTGGTGTTCTGGAGTGTCCTAACCAATTCAAGAGAAGAGGCCCACTCAGTCATCTGTCTGGTGAAACTGATGTGAAGTCTTAGTTTTTAAGAAACCAATCCATATCTTTGACGCTCAACAGAGACTGGGTATTTGCTTGTTTATGCCCTACAAAGATGTACACTCTCGAGTTTGAGCCCCTACAACCAGAGGATCAATGTATATCAAGTTGGGGTGGGTTTCATGCAGTCCTTCACTACAACTTCAAATAGGAAAGATTCAAGACCACAATTGGTTACAATTCTGTAGTACCAAGCCTTCCCACCCATAAGAATACTATATACACAGGACTAAAAACATTGAGAAACAGATGCAGATGCTGGCCCAGGAAACCCCAGTGATAACTTTGGACCTTCAGTTATACGTTATTGCCCAAGAAGTCCGTTTCTGCAACTGGGAGGAGCTGAGGCATCATGTTTTGAGAATGGAAGGATTCCACATCATGGAGCTGTACTGGAAAATACTTAGCAAATGCTATGCAGACAGTGGATTTTAAGATTTGCTGCTTGAGGCAGAGGTATTTGGAACAAATGCTGCAGCTGCTGTAATCATGCAGGGGAAAAACTACAAACAATATGGAGAGCATGGTACAGCTCATAAAGAGAGCCAATTACCAGTGTGATGTTGGAAAGCAGCATTAGTGGCCAAGTCATTTATTGTGTCGCCTGATGGACGTGGCTGGACACAGACAGAGTATGGTCTTGAGCCTCAACTAATGCCTCAAGTATCCGATCCAAAAGTCTTGACAGAACTTACCACATGCCGGTGCACAAAGTCAAAATGCTCCTCAAGGAAGTGCAGGTGCGTGATGGTAGAACTACAGTGCAGACCAAGTTGTGAGTGTGAAGGACACCCAAACATATGTGACAGTACGCATGAAGCAGGCGAAGACAATATCAATTATGAAACTGGTGATTTAGAATCAGATTATGTCACTGACAATGATGGCTCTGAGTAAACAAGTTAAATGTGCCTCCGAATTAAGAATACATGCTATAGTGAAAAGTTGCATGATGATAAATATAGTCACAAGTCTTCATTAAAATGTCATCTCAATAATATACAGTATTTGCTGCATTAGAATTAATAGTTTAATTTGTGCTCAGGATGGACCTTATTATGATAACATCTTGTAGTAAACATTTTGTGGGTCATTTTTTGGCTGAAAGACATTTGCATTTCCATGGGTGTCATTGTTCAAAAGTAAATTCTCTCTTCCTATTCAGCCCAGAAATAAAATTGTTTGAAAATTTGCTGTTTCTCTCTACTTGTGTACAGTGTATGCCTTCAGAAATAAAATTCGGTTATAGGAACGCATTCTTGGCCAGCAACCTTAGTGTGTACTGTATAAATCAATTATTACAATGAAAGTGTGGTATAATCTGAGCAAATAGAAGAAAAGTGAGAGCAATAAAGAACATAATTAGTCAAGATGCTACAGTAACCCCTTGCTGTACGAACCCCTATAAGCGCTAAAGCTATATACTAATGGGCACTGTGGCTCCCGATGGTAAATTTTCCAGCACAGCTGATTCAAGCACACCGGTGGAGAGCCATAGAAAAGCTGCATTTGTGAGTACCCAATAGGAGTGAGCGCTGCTGTTTTAGATACATTAGACTGCTTAGAAACAGAAACACCACACCATCCATCCTTGTCACCTCATTTCACTCTCGATCGCGATCTAATCTGTGACCGGAGAAACAAACTACATCCTGATCCAAAGCAGTGAGGTTCCCTTAGACACAACTGATGCTGTAAATTTGCAGGCACTTGAATCCCTACTGCAAGAGATCCCGATCATAATCGTTTCTCTTTAAAATCAGGTCAGCAGAGTTCACTTTAGGCAACATTGCTCTGGAATTTGTTACAGTAGTTGAATGAGAGATAGGGAGTGGTGAGCAGGTTGTAGGCTTGGTGAAAGATGGCAAGATGTTGAGTATCATAACTACACTGCCTCATAACCTGCTGGAACACTCTTAGTTTTGGCATAGACCATGGCCTCAGACAACTGTCTCCCTTGCTCTAAAATGTGTTTTGTCAGGGAAGCAAATGGGCAGGAGGTGCGGTGATGAGCATGGTGGTAAAGGCAGCATCTGTCGGTGATTACGGTCTAATTTAACTTTAAAAAAAAAAATACTGTACAAGTTTACAATTCAATAGCTGGTTTACTTAGCTGGCAGTATAGCCTAGAGGTTAGAGGAATGAGGTATGAACAAGCTTGGTACATCCAGCAGAGTCGACCAGAGTTTGATTCTCACAACCTCCACTTGCATACTGTGCGACTCTGAGCAAGTCACTAACCGTCTAGGGCTCCCAGGTCGCTCCTTGAAAACAGGCACTTGTGCCTAGTGGGCCTTACCTGGTTACCAAAGACTAAAATAAAATAAAATAAACTTTCTACTGGTGTGCATATCAAAAACAAAGAAAGCACTGTTCAAAGGGAAGTCCATATTTTGTCCTAATACTAAAGCAAGTGCTGTGTTTTTATAGCATCCCTTGATATAACGAATTGGGAGCTATAACGAACGTATGTTATGGCTCCCAGTCTTTTCGTTATAGCGAGGGGTTATCTGTATAGACATGATTTCTGGACATAAGACATGACAAATTGGTTTTAGATGTTATGTGTTGCTTATATTTAGGGTTAATTTATGGGCATTTAGGTTCATTTTATTCAAATTTATTTTAGCAATTTACAAAAACTGGAAATTAATACCCAAACTCTAAAAATATGTTTAAAAAAAAAAAAAAAAAAAGTTTTACAATGCCTTCAAAATTCAGGATTCACTTGTTTTCATCGTTTTTCAGCTATATTGTCCAGGATTTTCTCTTCAAAATTCAATATTATCGACCATGTGATGAACACCATAACATACCTTTTCTGACAGTTGATGAGTAGAGCTGTCTTATGCAACCATCAAACTTTCTCTAACAGGAGGGGGGTGCAACAGGATGAATATTTTGAAAATTGGTTGCTAGACTGTATACAATATGTAGTTTGTAAATTGTCAAAACTGTGATAGCACTTATAACCATTTCTAAAACCATGTTGTTCAGATGTTTGTATATTTTTGCAAGTAGCATATAGTCTGATCATGTTATCCTTTCTAAGGCCTTGGATGGCAGTGAAAACAGAAATTGGTCTGTAGTTGAAAGTTCTTGTCTATCTTCATTTTAAAGTATTGGTGTGACAGAGGTATGTTTCCAGAGTGAGGATTTCACCATAAATGAAAAGTTAATTTTGCCACAGGGACAACTACTTCCTCTAAAGCAATTTTAAATAGTTTTAACTCCAATCCATCTGGACCATGTGAGTCTTTTTTTTGCAACAAGTCTTTATTAAAAGTTTTAGGTCAAACAAAACAAATTTCATTTTCTTTGTAACATTATTATACATTACACCACACTACATAGACTAGACAAACAAACATCCTAACTGGGTCTGAGTTCATATCCATTACAATCCTACTTTTCACATTTATACATTTTATTTCTAAATAAATAGCTAATATATGTTGCTTCAGCAGTACTTTTTCACTTGTTAGTATGAGATCTTTTATCTAAGGGATAAGCCCTTTGCCCTCCCAGCTGCTGTCATAGACCCTCTTTTAGGGCTTGCGCCTCTCCCTGCGTGAGTCTAGAAAGGGTCCCCAGTCCCTAAGGAACCTCTCCTCTTTGTTTTTAATCCTATAAGAGAGGCATTCTAGTGCTAGAGTCTGGATGGTCAGTGTTTTCCACTGATTTAGTGTTGGAGACACTGCCGAGATCCAAGTATTTAATATACAGTGTCTAGCTAAGGCTAGCAATACCTGCATCCATCTTGGCAAGAGTTCCCAGCTCCCTTCCGCCCCACCTCTATCTCAAACAGCATGGTAAGGGGGTCTAACGCTATTCTCCTCCCTAGCAGAGTTGCCAACTCTCTTGCCACTTCTCCCTAAAATTTCTGTAGCATCGGGCAAGACCAAAAATAATGCATGTATGTGCCCATTGTGTCTGAGCATCTCCCACAAATGGGGGAGATCCCAGGGTTAAATTTCTAGCCTTACAAAAGTTGAATTGTGCCCCGTCATAAAAGCAACAATTGGTAAGAATGGTGATTCAAAAGCATCGGATAATCTGATTGGTTGTTATAAAAGAAGTTTTGAAAATTCAGAATTTTATCCATTTACCATGTTACAAATGTGTGCCTTGAAATAGCCTTTGTTTTGTTTTCTGATTTTGGTAATTTCTTCCATAAAATTGGAGATTTTGTAATTGGAGATCTGATTGACTGTTACAAAAAAGTTTTGAAAATCTAAGATATTATCAATTGATCTTGTTGCCGATATATTATGGGTCATAACAATGTGTTTAGTTTTTCTATTGTTACCATTTTAAGATATTAAATATCACTTTTGGTATTATAACATCATTGGATATTAATGTGTGATGTCATAGATTTTGAATTGTGAATGGTATGAAAGGAAGAACTAGTTGTTGTAATGATTATCCCCCTGATGAAGCCTTAATTGGCGAAGTGCCGGGGAATTTGTTAATGTGACTACTCTGTTTGTACTGAAGACTTCCTGCAGTATTTTTCGAATTAAACCTGATATATTTTGCACCAACAAAACTGGAGCATGGTATTATTTGCAGGTACCTTCACTGGAGGTCTAAATAACCTACTGACGCTGGAGTGCAGACGATTTTGGTTGACTGTTTTAGGGCACGCAGCCCTCACATGTACCCTGCCCTTGCTCAGTAGCGAGGCGTTCTTTTTTGTGAATGTTAAATTTATGTGCCATTACTGGCGGGCAATATAGTATATGCAGGAACTTGTAGAAAGACTTTTGGTATGTTACATATTAATATTCCCCTGTGTAGTTGGAGCATCATCTGCCAGTTCTTCTCTTGGATCACCTGCCCCAGGTCTTATTCCCATTGCAACTTGACTGAGTATAGTTCGGTAGGGTTTTTCTGCCCAACTGAGCAGTTCGACCTATCAGTCATTTTGCCTCCTTACTCAGTGAGAATCAGGTGTTCTACCTGTGACAAAGGAGAGTCAGATGCCATTGTTCTTCCTAGCTTATTAATATAATCTGTCACCTGCAGTAGGCGATAGTGGTGTCCAGATGGAAGGTAGAGACCCCTACTAATCTCCTCTAGAGTGGCCAGTTGATCCCTTACATACAGATCCCATATACATCTAACTCCTCCCCTTTCCCATCGCTGAAATCCTCCATCCTCCATACCTGCTATAAAAGCTGAATTCCCAGCAACTGGCAGGAGCAGGTTTCATCCTGCTGCGCCCATACTTCGGATCTTCTCCCATCTCTGGATAACAGTTTCAACCAGAGGGTTTTTACCAGACAACTGATTATAGCTTCTCTGTCCCCCCACACAAATATGCTGAGAGTTTCCCTAGACATGTCATCTCCTCCAGATCTATCCATCCTGCTGCAGGTGGCCTATGTACCCAGTCACTTACATAGCTATAGTGCATCACCAAATAATAATTCTCGAGGTCAGGTAAATTCAACCTGCATCTTATCCGCCTGGAGGTGTCTCAGGCTCACCCTGGGTCTTTTACCCCTCCACAAAAAGAAACCGTAAATGCACTTTATAATCTTTTATAATCTAGTCTGGTGAGCCCCACATGTAGCATTTGCATGGGATATAATACCCTTGGTAATATATTCATTTTAATTACATTTATACGTCCCATCCAGGAAATGAGCAGCTCTCTCCACCGTCGGAGTTCTGAGTTTTAACTTTTAATTTTTGCAAATATTTCAAGGAAGTGTGTTCACTAACAGCTTTAAAATAGAACCAAGATTAATACTCTGTTTAAATCCATAGGGACAGATCTTGAGGAATCATTAAGTGGCAAAGAAGAAGCAAGTTTCTGTCTTTCAGTCGTAAGTAATAATTAAATCCATTTACTATATTAGCTGAGTCATTACTCAATGATCCATCTATTTTAACAGCTTTTGGAAAAGTATTGCATTTGTCTCTCAGGGTTCCTTAATATTATTCCAAAGGAGTGTAGGTCATTAACAAAATGTGACTGCCTATCACTTTTGATTTTTGTAGTTTAAGCTGTTTGCTCACTGATTTCTCAGCTATCTAAATTTTATTAAAATGTATTGTCTCATCTCTAAATTTGTACCATACACAGTATCTTTCCTTCATCAAGCGCAGTAATTTGGCATTATCCATTTATGAGAGTTGCCACTAATTTTAAAATTTCTCTAGGGAGCAAAGATGTCACAGACTGTGTTAAATTCTGATAAGAAAAAGTCAAAAGCCAAGTCAATGTTAGGAAAAGAGTCAAAGAATGACCAGCCTACGTGGCCTAAAGTACTTTTAGCATTTATTTGTAGGGATGTGGATATAGCGTACCATCCACACTTTTGACAGTATCCTTTCCCTTTAAGAGCTGGCCTGAACGTCTTCAGTTGGCTCTTCCCACCCACCCGGGTGGTATCCTCCTCTGCACTGCCCTGTGATGTCCAATCTTCCTTTCTGCTGGAAGCTTCTGGTTCCCTCCATCGCATCTTCGTGCTAGGTGTAGGCCCAAATCTGTAGCAATTTTCTTACACCTGTTTTCATTTGGTAGCTTTTTGTCACCTACGCTGAAGCTGCACCTGGCAGACCGGCAGCTAAGCGGACGATTGGTAGGTGGATTGTCTCTTGCATCGATCTCTGCAGTAGGCTGGCTGGTAGGGAGCCTCCCACTGGACTTAGGGCTCATTCCACCAGACATACCACTGCCTTGGTGGCTGCTTCCAGGGACATCCCTGTCAACTGCTTCTCCTTCCCAACCCCCTGCCCCCACGGCCACTGGCCCCCCCCCCCAGTGCGACCTCCAGCCATCCTCCTTTCTACCTAAAAACAGTTACTGTCCAGGAGACCCAGAGGTTCCTCGCGGGTCTCTCTCCTCACATGGGCACTGGGCACGACGGTGTCTAGCCCAAACTGCTGTGTATGGGGGCTTCCCTCCTCGCTTGGCCTATCTCCCACATCTTCAATGCCTCCCTAGTCTGGCTCCATCCCGGATGTTTGGAAGGTGGCCAAGGTCATCCCGGTCCTCAAACAGGGGGACCCAATAAATCTTAACATTTATTGTCCCGTTGCGATCCTGTCTATTATCATCAAGGTACTAGAAAAGTTGGTAGCCTCCCAGCTCACTCACTACCTCCAGAGCTACGAGCTCCTCTCTCCAGCCCAACATGGGTTCAGAAAAGGGCACAGCACTTCCACTGCCCTTGCGGTGGTTATGTGTGCTATCCGGCATGCCACCTACCATGGCAAACTTACTGGAGCCATGTTTGTAGACCTCTCCAAAGCCTTTGCCAGAGTCGACCATTTGCTCCTCACGATCCACACTTGGGACCATGGGCTTCTTCCCCACCTGCCCTTGCCTGGTTCACAAACTACCTTCGGATCGGCAGCAGTATACAAACTTTAACAAGGTCCTCGGAACCGCTCCAGTGACTTGTGGTGTCCCCAGGGCTCTGTCCTCTGGCCGTCTTCTTTTCCCCTCTTTATAAACGAGTTACCCTCAGCCTCTGCTTATGGGATCTCCACCTGTGCTGGATGACCTAGTCATCCTGGTAAGCTCGGGACCAAAAGACCATAAATACCTGGTTAACCTCTGACTTTAACCATCTACAGTTCTGGCTCGAGGACCACAAGCTTTCCATTAACCTCAAGAAGACTCAGGTCATGCCCTTTGGCTCCTCTGCCAAGTTAAAAGCCTGCCCTGCTCCTCCAACAATCCTAGGAGCCGATGGATCCCCATTGCCTCTTACTGAAGTGGTTAAGTACCTTGGGGTTACTCTTGACCCTCAGCTGGATCTCACCCTGCACATCTGTAACACCTGCAAAACTACAAATTGCAAGCTGGGCCTGGTCTACAGAGCAGAATCTTGCCTCACCCCAGCGGCTCGACTGGCCCTAGCCAGGGGGGTCCTCTTACCCACGCTCTGTTATGGCCTTGTATCCTTTGCCCATGTCTCAAAATCCAGTCTCTCAAAATGGGACACAGCGTATAACAATGTATGCCACTTTGCTCTCGCTGCTCCCACCTCACTCATCGATGTGATCTTTACTCCGGCTGGAGTGGCTCCCACAGGAGTCCCACCGCACCTTCATCCTTGGCAACTTCTTAGATAACATCATCCGTATGCCACCCCTTCTGCACTTGCCCTGTCCCTCACTCCTGCCACTCTCCCACCAGCTAAGATCCAGCGACTCTCAGGTCCTCCTGGTTCCTAAAACCCTTCTCGTATGGGTGACCAGGCCTTCCCTGCCTTCACACGAGCTGTGGAACTCCCTGCCAACCTGCACTCGCACCTCCCCATCACATTCCCGCTTCAGAACCTCCC
Organism: Neoceratodus forsteri; assembly: GCA_016271365.2. NCBI lineage: Eukaryota > Metazoa > Chordata > Ceratodontiformes > Ceratodontidae > Neoceratodus > Neoceratodus forsteri. The sequence continues at coordinate 1,536,276,151 of CM057453.1, forward strand.
TATGGGGCTTCCTGAAATCAGCCACCACTTGTGTCTGTGCCTGAACTGCTTCTTCTGGCACCTACCTCTGGGTGGCCTGTACGTGGCTATAACCAGCACTTTGCCCTGCTGGATTCGCCTGTGTTTCCTGTCGTACCCTGCCGGGTGCTCTGTTACCCTGTAGTGACTGGTCCTGGATGGTAATCTACCTGATTCTCCACTTACCCCCTGTTCTGACTTATCCTGTTGCCTTGTACCTTGATATTCTTCAAGACTGTTGGGAGTCTACCGTCGCCTACTTTTTTCCTGTACTCTGCTGGATGCCAACTTACGTAGTTATCCATGCTACCTCACAGTTGATTTCCACTCATTGTGCTCGGTCAAATGTGATCTATGTACCTCTACTATGTACCTTATTCGGATGTCTCAAAAGTGCCTTAATCTAGGTACCCTATTCATATGATTTATCATGTTGCCTGAACCTAATGTATGTTAGCCCTGTTTATACCTGTATGCCTGATGTTCATGTATTGTTCCATTGTAACCCTCCCGGGTCGTGCCTGAAAATAGGCACTTGGCTGTCTAGTGCGCTCACCCGGTAAACAAAAACAAATAAATAAATAAGGAAATCTGCAGGGCAGCTACCTGGGAGTCAGCACACACCTTCATCTCCCATTACCACATTGACCTTGAGTCATGCCAGGATGTGGATTTTGGGGCCTCAGTTCTCCAGTGTTTATTTCTTCCCCTCCTCCCACAGAACTGCTAGGAGTCTGCCAAAAGTGTGGATAGTACACCATATCACGTCCCTACAAATGGAGGTTACTCACCTGTAACTGTAGTTGTAGGAGTGGTATATGATGTACATCCACACAACTCACATGACCTCCCCTGGCAAGTGGCACACCACCTTGCTTCCAGTGTGTAAGATCTGATGTCACAGGGTGATGCCCAAGGAGTATACCACACGGGTGAGTAGGAGGAGCCAGCTTAATGACATTCTGGCCAGCTCTTGAAGGAAAATGAACCTGCCAAGTGTGGATATACACCATATACACTCCTACAACTATGGTTACTTACAGGTGAGTAACCATGATTTTCTGTGTAGGTAAGACCCTGACCTTAATTGTAACAGGAGGTGGCCTTTGGATTTTATGTGTCTAAATATACGTCGGTGAAAAATGATCATTCCTTGAATCTGGAAAAAATGTGTGTATTTCTTATCCTTTCATCATTTAAATACCAATAGCCAATCAGTTGTTGTACTGGTAACATAATTAATATGAGTTGATCCACTAATAAGTTGTGTTAAAGACAATTCACCAATGGACTCGGTAGTATTTACTGTTTTTTTGTTTCCATACGAATCAATGTTAAAGTCCCAAAACAATCTGTTCAGAATTCTTATTGTTTAAAACATTTAAAAAAATAACCAAACAGTTTTATGGTAGCAATGGAAAGCTAAACTGTAGCAATTATCAGATTCTTATGTTCTCCAAGTGTTAAGTGAAAGAAATTCACAGCTAGGGTCTTCAGATAAAACCTGCAGTCTCAGTAGCACTAAAGGTATGACTTATATTACCCCCCCCCCCCACCTTGTTTAACAGATCTGCCGCACCTAAAGAACCGATAGCCTGGGACATACAAATCACAATCCCCAATTTGTGCAGTTAGTCATGTTTCAGAAAGGGAAATAACGTCTAACCTGTGTTTAGCCCAAACTGCGAACTGATCACATTTTGAGGTAATATTTCTAACATTTACATAGACCATTTGAGTATGTATCATTGGTATCTGTGTAAAAGAGCCAGTAGTCCTAGGACCAAGATTCGGATGGATATTTCCTGAAATTAGCAATAAATAAAATATCAGTAACTTTATTCATTTAGTCCAATAACATTTTACCTAGTAGAAATTTGAATTAGAGGCAATGGTAATGCTAATTATACCTCTAAATTCCTGAAATGGCAAAAACAAATGACCTTGTTAAGACAAAGTAGGAATAAGTATCCTGCAGTTTTAAAATCTCAGCTGTAATAAAACTAGTCAAGTCAAACTGTAAATTTGGGGAAGTAACTTTAAACATTAATGTATCCATAAAAAGGTTTAACAAAGTCTGTTCTAATAAGTTATTTGTAGTCTCAGCCCTCACCCAAATACACAAAATGCTAAGCAAAATAAGTTTAAACATCTTGGGCTAAGAAATAAATCTAAATAAAAGCAGGTTTAAAAAGCAAAATGGCAGGAGTCCTGGCCACAGCTGATGCAACTAACTCCGCTGAGTGCCACTGTTTAATGACCAGCATAGATTTTAAACTTGCTCTGCCCCACCCCCACTAAGGTGATTAGCAGAATCTGGTGATGGACAGCTCAAGTGGAAAGTCTGTCATTGAGGCTCTGATGCACAGCTGGTGCTGAAAAACAGGTTAGTGGCATCACAGCTGATGTTTCAACTTGCATATAGCAATGTAGTCTGATGCAGAGAGTCTGCCACCTTCCCAACAAAACACACTGTTCTGCAAAGTCCGTACTGCCACCACTGAACACTGATATCCCCTTTCTTGTGAGATTTTAAAACTAGATAGAACTAGCCATGGAATTTACCTTATTTATAGAGTGAGTCATCTAGGGAGATGTGTGATCATTTTAGGTGTATAATGTTTTGGAAATGTGCTTGAAACCATCAGCATGAATAATTTGTGTTTTTGTAATATGTCATATATATTTTTTCATATAGCTGTTTGCCCACTTGTTGCCACCTTCACCTGTGGGCCCTGGGGGCTACCTTGAGAGCAGTTACATATGGTGAAGGGGGACATAGTGTTTTTCCCAGTTTTCTCCCCATGTATCTCTGGGATCCCAGCAGACACGGTTGTGATGCATGCTGGAACTGGTGAAGGTCCTGGTTCACCCACCTGGCCTAGTGCCAGCCCCCCATTTGCCCAACACTACCACTGAGCCTCCACCTTGTGACAGTCAAGTGCAGGAAGGCTAACTGCTAACCTCCCCAGTCTGGGAGAGGAGAGCTGTGTGACGGCTGCTCAGTCCTCTCCCAGACCCCCTTGGTCAATCTGCAGTCGCCCGAGCACATTCCTGAATTTGGGTCGCCAGTGTGGGAGAAGTGAAGCGCTCTGCAGCGCCTCTGCCCTTTACGCCATTGGGACGGACTGTAATATGTCATATCTAATTTGTACAGTTTGACTGTATGGAATGTGAACTCTGTTATCTATGAACTTCAACCTGAACTTTGTTTTCATTGTTGCAATAAAGTAGTGATTGATTGATATGATACCGTGCATGCCGGTAACCACTTGGTAGAGGTCTTCCTCATCCACTGGCCCAAACTCCCTCCAAGGCTCAACAGCCCACAGTCCCTCTGAGATTCATGCTGTCGTTAAGATGGCTAGCAGTGGAGGAAATACCAAATGCCAACAGTCTTGGCCTTTAAGAGCCAAATAAATTGCTCACAACTCTTCAGGGAGACTCCAGCCCCAAGACAGTACGATTGTAGGAGACTGTCAACCATACAAAAGAGTGCGGTGGGCCTGTTCTCAGCTGCCATCTGCCTGGGGAGGAAATATTTCTCTCCCTGTCGACTGCTTAGGCTTGCTTAACAGCATTGCTAAATTAATGTTGTACTACCCCTCTGAATTCTGCGAGATGAAATTAAAAGTTTATATCAGTTTATAACCAATACACAAGTCTTTGTCTGCTGAATAAGTTCTATATTCTCATCTGTTATGCATGCGATATAACAGTAAAATTTTCTGTGGTGACACTGCCAGGTTGAAAAATACAGAGTTTGGGGCTTTCTCCAAGACAATGTCATCATAAATATTCTGCTGCTTTTGTAGGACGTTTTTGTGAATGATGGAAGAATGGAGCAGCTAAAACAAGAGCTGGAAAGGAAGGACTTGGAAATAGAGCAGCTGAAGCACGTAATCACTCGGTTAGAGGTATAATTATTACTAAAGTAATTTAAATTACAGTCTTCTTCACTAAAGGAAACAACAACTGGAACATTATTCTTCCAACAAAATAAACATTTGGTGTTCTCTTAAGCAGCATTTTCCATCCTTGTTTCTGTCCTGGAAACACACCAGAAAAGTCTCACTTAATTAAGCCCATAAAGTCTGTTAAAATCACTGAAAAATTCTTCATATTGAAAACAAAAAAATGTGCCTTAAAGAACAAACAGCAGTCTTGCTAAAAGGAAAACTGAAGATGTGTGTCCGTACTTTGTGATTTCTTCTTAACTTGAAATTCTCATTAGGTTGGAATTTTATTGCAAGCCCAGTGAGTATCAAAGCCAGGTGACATGAATTGTGCCCCTGTACTTAGTTTGCTTAGCATAGCAGCTGTACATGTTTCTGGGCTTGAGTGAACCTTTAATAAGGTATGGCCCTCACTGCACAGCTAGGGGAGTAACAAATCAAGAGAACATTTTTTCACTAGTGAGCTTGTTTTGACAGGTGTATTTTATAAATAAACTGACCTTAAACAATAAAACATCACCCACCCCACCGCCTGGGGAGGAAAATGCCACATGTGCTTGTTGCAAGATGTAAGGTACTGAGTCCCAGTGTTGTAAATCAGCAGAAACATAGAAACATAAAATTTGATGGCAGATAAGGACCACTTGGCCCACCTAATCTGCCCATTTTTCCCTACCTACTAAAACATCATAGACCCTACTTGATCTCTGGCTTAGCCTTCCCTTCTCCAGTGACTAAGGTTCCCTTATGTCTGTCCTATGCATTCTTGAATCCCGCTACAGTATTGCCCCCACCACCTACACTGGAAGGCTGTTCCAGGCATCCACCACTCTTTATATGAAGTAGTACTTCCTTATGTTTACCAGTCTACCCCTTCAGCTTCATAGCATGCCCCGTTCTTGAACATCTTTTTCTGAAAACTACTTTCTCTTTTACCTCGTTTATACCCTTGAGGTATTTGAAAGTCTATCATATCTCCCTTTCACTCCTTTTCTCCAGGGTATACATATTGGAGGTCCCTTAGTCTCTCCTCATAGGGTCTCTGGTGCAGACCCTACACCATTTAGTTGCCTCCTCTGGACTGTTTCTATTCTGTCTACGTCCTTGGAGATGTGGTCTCCAGAACTGGACACCGTGATTCTAGGTAAGGTCTCACCAGTGATTTATACAGTGGTATATCCACCTCCTCTTCTGCTGGTGACAACCTCCCTATGCAATCTAGCATCCCACTGGCTCTCCTACAGCCTTGTCACACTTTTTTCGCCACCTTTAGGTCATCAGATATGATTACTCCCAGATCTCTTTCCTGTTTGGTGCTAGTCAGTACCACTCCTCCCATCTCTTACTTAGCCCTGGGTTCTATGCCGAAGTGCATAATGTTGCACTTCTTCACATTGAAACTTTAGTTGCCACACTCTTGACCACTCTTCAAGCTTTCTTAGATCCCTGTTCTTTTTTTTGACCCCACCCAGAGTGTCTGCCCTATTGCAGATGTTAGTGTCATCTGCAAAAAGGCAGACCTTCCCTTCTAACCCCTCCACAATGTCACTAATAAAGACATTAAAGAGCATTGGTCTCAGTACTGATCCTTGTGGCATCCCACTGGTCACCCTCCCTTCCTCAGCATGAACTCCATTTACCACCACCATCTGACGCCTATCCCCCCAACCAATTCCTTACCCAGTTTACCAGTTTTGGACTCACTTGCAGGCTGCCCAATTTACTAGTCTCCTATGTGGAATGGTGTTGAATGCCTTACTGAAATCTAGGTAGGCCACATCCACCGCTCCACCCTGATTTAATTCCCTGGTCACCCAGTCAAAGAAATCTATCAGGTTTATTTGACATGACCTCCCCTCAGTAAATCTATGCTGCCTTGGATCCTGTAAGCCAGTGGTTTCAAAATATCCCACGATACTTTCCATCAGCAGTGATTCCATTAATTTCTCCACCACTGAAGTCAAGCTGACTGGACTGTAATTGCCAGCTTCCTTCCTGTTACCACTTTTGTGAAGTGAAGTGGGACTACATCTGCGCTCCTCTGGGACCGCGGAGTGGTTGAACAGGACTGTCAGAGGTGCGGCCAGCACCTCTCTGAGCTCCTTCAGAATCATTGAATGTATTCCATCTGGCCCCATTGCCTTGTCCACTTTTCAGGTTTGTGGGTTCCTTCAGGACTCTCCTCTGTGAATGGACTAGTGTCCACCTCCCTTTCTTCGATGCTCCTGTCACTTATTTTTGGTCCCTCACCTTGCCCTTCCTCTGTGAACACTGCTTTTTTCCTGGTTCCCCTCCACACACTCCTCCCCTTCCCTCATTAGTCTTACAATCCCTCCCTGGTTTTCTTCTTTCGCTTGAATACCTGAAAAATGTCTTATCCCTTTCTTTTCCACCTGGGCTATTTTCTCCTCCGTTATGACTTTGCACTCGATGGCTTTCCTGCCTCCCTCCTCCTGATTCTGGTGATACACCTTCCTATCCGTCTCCATCTGTGTCTTCTTATACCTCCTGAATACTAACTTTTCCCTTAACTTCCCATTCGCCTCTTTTTGAGAACCATGGCAGTCTCTTTTTCCTCTTGGTTTTGCTTACTTGCCTAATGCAGAGGTTCATTGCCTTACCTATGGCCCCTTTTAGTTTCACCGCTGTACCTCCACTCCACCCTTGTCTCCCAGTTGGGTCATCCCTGAGGCATTCCCTCATCTTTGCAAAGCCTTCCATAAGTCCAGGACCCTCGCCCTTGTGTGGTTCAGTTCTGGCACCATACTTATATTGAACCACACTGTATGGTGATCGCAGTTCCCCAGGTAGCCACCTACTGTGACATCTGCAACGTTGTCCCCCATTGGTGAGCACAAGGTCCTGTATTGCTCCCTCATGAGTGGGTTCTCCTACTAGTTGCTTGAGGAACGCCCCCTGTGGGAAGGGTGGGGGTGTTGGACTGTTTTTATTGTTTAAGGCCTTTGCACTCTTATATACAACCTACTGATTCTGCTCTTTGGTTGTCTGGAAGGCACCCTGTGGTTTGTGAGCAAATCTTAACTTTGCAGACTGCTACAATCATGAAATTTGCATTCAAACAACATGAAGTCTTGCTATATTATGACATATGCAGTATAACCCCAGGTTAGAACTGCTCCGGAGGTGAAAGAGTTAACTTCCATGCAGGGCATGGAATCTTGAGCGCGAGCTCGGTTGAACACTCTGTCTGTTGAAGCTCAAACTTAAACTGTCAGATTCTTTACTCCGCCTCACTGAACAGTCGCCCGAGATTCCTCCTGCTGCTCAGTTTGTTTGTCGGTTTAAAGTGTAATTCTCGGTTTATTTACCGAAATTTAACCATAATCGTCGGTTCAAGCTCTGTCTGTGGTATTGTAAGTAATAGATAGGCTTATTTTTTTTTTTTTTCTTCTGTGTGGAGCTTGTAAACGTCTTTTTCGGTTCGGTTGAACCGATCAGAGGGGTTTTAAAATTACTTTCTAGCCCTTTAGAGTGCGGTTCCCAGTTCTTATCAGTTCTAAAAAAAAAAAACAGATTTTATTGCGTTTTTTTCCACGACCCGTGACACGGTTGGGAACCGATAAGAGAGTCTTACTTGGTGGATTGCCATTAACGGGCAAGTTTTGGTTAGGCTGGCACTATGTCTGAGAAACCCAAAAGAAAAAACGGACCCACTGGGTTTCAGCACTGTGGCCTCTGTGGGGAAGCCTTTGCCAAGGCTGACCCACACACCATTTGTGTATATTGTCTGGGGTTTGACCACCTCAATGCAGACTGCCAGATTTGTAAGAATTTTCCTGCTGCCACCGTGGAAAAAAGGTTGGTAGGCTCAGTGAAGGAGGCCAAAAGTCAGCTGACCCAGATGGCCAGCCGGTTCGGTTCCAACCGAACCTGAGGGAGTGCCTTCTGACCAGGGCGATGCTTCCTCAGGCAAACGGAGAGCCAGCTCTGAGGAGCCGTTTCCAACTAAAAGGGCTAGAAGGTCAGCTAGTTTGGGGCCAAAGGTTCTTTCTCCAACCGCTGAGGAAATAGCCAAAGCTATTCAAATTGTCCAGTCTCTTTCCCCAGTTCTGTCTGAACCGGCACCATTGGGCAAGCGCCCGGTTCAGTCGGTTCCCTCGGTTCAAGATTATGATTTTGAAGATTTTTATGAACCAGGGGAAGGAGTTGAGGGCTACGAGGAGAGTGAGTGAGATTTTGAAAATCTGGATGTGCCCATTGAACCGGACATCTCTCCAGACAGACCCTCAGGAGTGTCCCCTTCTCATTTTTTGTTTTACAAGAAAGTTGCTGACACTCTGCTACTCCCTGTTGAGGAAGCTGTTGATGATCAAGAAGAGCCTGATTTTGTGGAAATGATGGATATTCCAGAGTCTAGGAGACTGTCTATTCCCTTGCATAAATCTTTTAGGAAACAGACAGTAAAAATTCTGAAAACTCCTCATTCTATCCTCCCTGTGGATAAATGGATGGACAAGAAGTATGCTTTATCAGGCTCTGATATGGAGTTCCTATCCTAGCAGTGCAGCCATGTGGGGGTAGTGCAGGCTGCAGCCTGTGACAAGGCTAATATTCCTCTAGCCTCTCACCCTCCTGAAAAGGATTCCAGGAGGATGGATGCCATGGCAAAAAAGCAGTACATGGCAGAATCTTTGGGACTCAGACAGGCAAATTATAGCTTACGCAGCTAGGTACCAGAAATCCAGGTGGGATACTGTCCTGCCCCTAGCAAAACAGGCCCCTGAACAGCTTGCCAGGGAGCTGGAGCAGGTGGCTGCGGATGGTCTTGAGGCATCCAAGGTGCAATTTCATGCTGCTGTAGACTCTAATGATGTTTCATCTAGAGTTATGGCTACATCTGTGTCTCTTCGCAGAATGGCCTGGCTCAGATGTACTGCCCTGTCACAGGATACCCAGTCTAAGGCTATGGATTTTCCTGTTGTGGGAAATTCTCTGTTTGGGGAGCAGACAGAGAATTACATGAAGAAAATGGATGAGTATAGGACCACCTACAGGAGTGCACAGGCCAAAGAAAGGCAAGTCACTCCTCAAAGGCAGCATGTCAGGGGCAGGGGCAGGCCTTTTCATAGGCCGTTTAACCAAGCCCAGGCCTACTCTTCCGCTTATGCCCAGAGGGGGTTCTTTAGAGGAAGGGGCAGAAGGGGCTCTAGTAAGCCTGCTTCTACCCCTCAACCCAAAGCCCCTGCAAAGCAGGCTCCCTGATGGGGTAGCCAGGGCAGATTCTCCACTGCCGGTAGGGGGCAGGCTGGCTTACTTTGTCCAGGACTGGAAGTCTTTAACACCAGACAAGTGGGTCCTGGAAGTAGTAAGCCAGGACTGGTTCTCAGCTTCAAAAATTTCCGAAGATGAGAGCCAGGTCTTTCCACCTGCAAACCCATCAGAGGCACTTGCTCTGGAAGTAGAAGTTTCTTCCTCCTGGCTCTCAGAGCCATGGAAAGGTTCTACCCTTACACCAGGGCAAGGGTTGTACTCCAGGTACTTCCTTACCCAAAAAGACAGGAGAATGGCGGCCCATTCTGGATCTCAGGTATCTAAACAAGCACCTTTTAAAACCAAAGTTCAAAATGGTGACCCTGGGGATTATTTTATCCTCTCTAAGGCCAGGGGACTGGCAAGCCTCCCTGGACCTCAAGGATGCCTACTTCTGTGTTCTCATCAGAAGCTCCCATCGAAAGCACCTCAGATTGAACTGCCCTCAGGCCATTATCAGTTCAGAGCAATGCCCTTGACCTCTCCTCGTCTCCCAGGGTGTTCACAAAATGCCTGGCAGTAGCAGTTGCTCATTTAAGAAGGCAAAGATTGCCATCTTTCCTTATCTGGACGACTGGCTTATTGTAGGCCAGTCTCCAGAACAGGTCAAACTGCATTTACAAGTAACCCAGCAGCTGCTTACATCTCTAGGTTTCCTTCTTAGTATTCCAAAGTCAGTTCTGGAGCCTGTCCAGCTTCTCACCTTTATAGGCGCAGAACTGAACACAAAAGAAGCCAGAGCCTTCCTTCCTCTGGAAAGAGCAAGGACCCTGGTGTCTCTGGCCTCCTCTTTCACCCTGCAGGTCTCTCGACCAGCAAGGCACTCTACAGCTCCTGGGGCACATGGCTGCTTCTACAGCAGTGGTGCAGGGAGCGAGATTTCAGATGAGGGACATTCAGTTCCATTTGGGAGCCTTTTGGTCTCAAAGGACGGATCCCTAACCAAATTGATTCCAGTGACTTGAACCCTGATCCAGGCCCTTCAGTGGTGGCAGGATCAGAACAATCTGAGACAGGGGTTCCTTCACTCCCCAGTCTCATTCCTTGACCCTTACTACAGAGCGTCCCTCTTGGGGTGGGAGCTCACATGGGCGACCTTTCCACCCAAGGGCTGTGGTCCCCCAGGAATCTCTGCTCCACATCAATTTGCTGGAGCTCAGAGCAGTTCTTCTAGCACTCCAGGTTTTTCCACATCTGTCCAGAACAAGGTAGTTCAGGTCAGAACAGACAATACCACTACAGTGTGGTACATCAACAAGCAAGAGGCACTCTGTCTCGGCCTTGTGCACGAAGCCATGAAGTTGTGGTCTCTGGCTTATTCTCTGAGCTCACCACCCTTACGGCAGTTCACCTCCCAGGCAAGGACAATGTCCTAGCAGATGCTCTCAGCAGGATTTCCCAGGGCCATCACGAATGGGCACTGGATCCTCTAGTACTGGAGGTAATATTTGCCAGATGGGGCACTCCATAAAATAGACTCTTTGCAGCCCCAGACAATCACCAACTTCCCTTTTTGCTACAGGCCCCAGTGTTGGCCTCAGTCCTCTGGATGCCTTCCTCCTCAGTTGGGAAGGAAGTTTCTCATGCTTTCCCCTTCCCCTTCTTTCAAAGTGCTAGTCAGAATCAGGTCTCAATCCTGCAAGATGATCCTGATTGCTCCATATTGGGCCAGGCAGCCCTGGTACCCACTCCTCATGTCCTTAGCAGTCCACCTTCCCCTCTGTCTTCCTAGGAATCACAACCTGTTAACCTGTGCCCAGGGGAGAGTTTGGTATCCGAACCTCAAATCTCTCAATCTCAAGGCTTGGCTCTTGAAGAGTTAGAGTTTGCTGACCTACACCTTTCTCAAGGTGTATTGGATATCTTGAAGGCCTCTAGGAAGCCTTCCACCAGGGCTACCTATAATTCAAAATGGAAGAGATTTTTCCATATGGTGTGCTGGTAAACATATTTCCCAGAGTCTGCTGGTGTGCTTACGATCCTGGATTATTTGGTGCATTTCAGATTCCTTGGGTCTGAGACCAGCTACCTAAAAGTACACTTGGCAGCTGTCTTCTTCTTGTCAACCAGATAAGCCTCTTCTTTATCAGCTCACCTGTGTTCTCAAGTTTTTAAGGGTTGCTTCACACCACACCACAGGGATCCTGCCCCTGTTTGGGATCTTAATATTTGCATCGCTCAGCTTATGCAACCCCCTTTTGAGCCATTGTCTTCAGCAGAGCTGAAGTACTTGACTTGGAAAACTGTGTTTCTGGTAGCCATCACCTCTGCCAGGCGCATAAGTGAGCTACAAGCCATGTCAGTGGAGGCTGATTTTATCTCCTTTCATAGAGATAAGGTAGTCCTCAGGATTAACAGGAAGTTTTTGCCTAAGGTGGTTTCAGACTTTCACCTTAATCCATGTCTCTTCCTGTGTACTTCATTGACCATTCCTTCTCTGGTGAGAGGAGACTGCACAGTTTAGATGTCAAAAGAGCCCTTAGTTACTATATAGAACGTACCAAGGGTCACAGGTTCGAATCCCTCCAATTGTTCCTAACTTATGGTGAGGTTGGTAAAGGGAAACCTGCCACTAAAAGATCCATTGCCAGGTGGATTTTCTCTTGTATCCAATTCTGTTACGAAAAACTGGGTAAGGTTCCTCCCTCAGGCCTGAGGGCTCACTCTACCAGAGGTACAGCTGCGTCTCTGGCTGCTGCCAGGGACATTCCTATCCTAGAGATATGTCAAGCAGCTACCTGGAAAACAGTTCACACTTTTACTAAGCATTACTCCTTGGATATCCAGGCTAGGAGTGATGCTCGATTTGGCACAGCTGTGCTTCAGAGCCTATTTCCCAAGTAGGTTCTGTCCCTCCTCCATGGAGGTACTGCTGTGTAGTCTGCATATGTCATAATATAGCAAGACTTCATGTTGTTTGAAGAAAAAATTACTCACCTTAGTAATGTTGTTTCTTCTAATGGAGCCTTGCTATATTATGACCTCCCCCCCAGCCTGCCCCTCTCAGAACCTCTGTTTTGGGATGTGGGTGGGCAGTGCAATGTTGGCACTTCTTTATTTCATCCTTCTAGGGTGCTTAGGTGTTATACTTAAATTTTCCTTCTTGAATCCCCCGACTTGAGTCTTTGTTTTGGGATCAAGAACAAAAAGGTGTTTTTGTAGTTAGTAGCCAGTGGCTAGTGTAGGTTTACGGCTTCCACACAGAACCTTAGTGAGTTTTTGGTCGTAAAGATCTGACACTTTAAGTTTGAGCTTCAACAGACAGTGTTCACCCGAGCTCGCGCTTAAGATTCCATGCCCTGCATGGAAGTTAACTCTTTCACCTCCGGAGCAGTTCTAACCTTGGGTTATACTGCATATGTCATAATATAGCAAGACTCCATTAGAAGAAACAACATTACTAAGGTGAGTAATTTTTTCTTCTGGTTAGCAGTCACTCCTCAAACAGCAAAGTACTGCTAATGAAAATGGAATATTTTGTGCATGCCTTTCCAATCTTTTAAATTTAAGAAATACCATTCTTTTTGTTGTTTTCAATTAAAATAGCGACAGATTTATAATGGCAGTAAGGAGCTCCATAGTTGCTCTTTGTGTGCTAATGGATCATTAAATACCCTTGGCTTTGCCTGTGGCACTCAATGACTAGTAAAATCATGGCTGTTTTAGACCCTGTTGCAGCAGTATACATGTATTCTGTTTTTAATCTCAGTAGCACGGTATAAACTTAAAGAGGGAGCCTGTAATTCCAAGTGTAGTAAAATACAAGTCTGATTGCTTAAATGACAAAGTTTATGTCTGATTTGCTGAACAGGGAATGCAGAAATGTTGCTATCTGAAAAATTCCATTACCTAAATTCAGTTATTTGTAAGGACTCTTAAATGTCCATATCTGTGAGTCCACTGTTGATTCCTGTGCATATTTAATAAATGTCATTATCTGCCTTCATTTTCTTTCCTCTCTGCAGTGTTGCCTAGTTCTTTTTGTATTTATTCTAGGAGATCTAACATGTTAACCAAAAGGCAGTACCTCATGCTCATAAAGTAAATGCAAAATTAAGATATTTTTTGTGGAAATGTTTAAATCCATGCAATTACATTTAGCAGATTGGTGTTCTCTGCACTTATTTTTAAATATCTTTTTGAACGTTAGGACAGATATAAAGAAGTAAAGTCAAGAAATGCACAGTTGCTGAAAATGCTACAAGAGGGTGAAAGTAAGTACAATTTGATGGTACAGTACAATAAACACATAAGCGGAGTAAGTGGTTCTAGTAAGTGACAAGATGCGTTGTTGAGGACAGATTACAGGAGCTCACTGTGACGTAGACAGCCAGTTCTGAGTGCTGTATCTATTTTTTTATTACATATAAAATATGTGATGGGAAGGTCAGTTTGAGGAAACTACAGTCTTGCTGAACTAACACACCAACCCCCCCCCCCCCCGGGATAAGTTCAAATGACAGGAGGTATTTTAAACTACAGAGATCTGAGGTTCAATTAGCATGTTAAATTTGCTTTGATCCCAGGAAATGAAATTAGCCATTCATGGCATCCCCAGAAATCCTTTGATTTTTGCTCTAGGTGTCATATGGAAAGAGCATGCAAGTGTTTTAATATCAGCCCAGGAAACCAGCTTATTTCATCAAAGAGGTTGATGTCTTGGCAAAACAGGACCCAGAAGAATTTGAAGGTCCAATATCCATTCTGGAAACCTTGAATTACATCAGAGACCTCTGATGTGTAGATAACAAGGCTCAGACGGGATTAGAGAGTCAAATACACTTTTGCTTTGAATACAGTGACTTATATCAAAGAAACTTTTGATATGTATGTGTAGCAGAGCAGAAACCGGTTTTGTCTGGTTAACCTGAGGGAGAGGAAAGTCAGTGAGGTCACCTATTGTGTTTTTTTAATTTTATTTAGACATCCTGTGTTAGAATAAATATAGATTTTGTTACACCAAGGTCACAGCCCCATTTGCATACTGTGTGACCCTGAGCAAGTCACTTCCTTCTGCTCCCAGGTTGCACCTGTAAACAAGCTTTCAGCTTAGTGCGTCTGACCTGATTAAATAATTGGTAATTAATTGGAAGGCGGAGTTTGGTGACCTCAGAGAAGGCCGGCTTAGAATTGTTTAATTGCTGAGAGAACCTTGACAGATGCACCTTTTTCATATTATCTGACTGAAGAAGAAACATCACAGCACTGAAAGAGAGTAAGATTAGACCAGTCTGAATGTATGTATTGTAGGAACTGCACTTTTACCTGTTTGTTTTAGGGCTGTATGTGTTGGGATATTTTGTTCTGTAATGATTTTCTGTTTTCCTATTTTAAAGTAAAGATATATATTTTAAAACGGAAACTGCCTGGAGTGCCTTGATATTTCTTTTTATTTAAGTAGAGCTTAGAGTGGTTATAGTTAACACTGTGTTGAGCTTATTGTATACCAAACTGGGAAACTGATAGAGTTCGCTAAAGTCTTGCATAGAGTTCTAAGGGTTCCTTTGAAATACCTGATTAGGTGCCCATAGGCAAAGATATCTGGCCCCCCGAAGACAGAATTATCTGAGCCTGATAATTGGGTACGCTAACAAGAGGCTATCAGTTTGAATCCCTCCAGAACTTGAGTCTAAGGTGACTTGAACCCACAAAACAGACAAGAGGGTTACCTTGTTCTGTTCACTGTCCACAAATCATATGCTCAGAGGCTGGCACTTTGGGAGTAGAGGGCTGACCAGCTGAGCAAGTTTGTGACACTCACCAGTTAAAGAATAGGTAAAAGAGGTAGTTTTTAGTCGTGATCTAAAGCAGTAAAGAGAGTGGGTCATTAGGGAGAACATCCTAGGATACAGATAAAGAAAAAACTGTGTTGGCATCCAGTGCTGTCGAGATTAGTTGCCGGTATACATAAGTAGTTTGTTGATGATGGAGCTGAGTGGAGTAGGGGAGACAGGGTCGGAGTTAGGAGGAGGAAGACTGTGGAGGAACTTTAATGAGAGAAGGGCAGCTTTGTATTGGATGAGTGAGGAGGAAGGGCAGGGATATTAACTCAAGCTGTGGACCCTGCAGTGCGAGCAAACTTGATAGGCCAAATGGCTTTCTTGCTGGATTCTTCATATGTTCATATGAGTTGGGTAATCAGGAGACACTGAAGGTTTTCCGGGATGCTTTACCCTCCAAAAAGGTGGGCAAGAGCATTTTGAATACTTCAGAGCTAGATGATCACTGAGTTGGGGAGGTCAGAGAGAAAGAAGTTGCAGTAGTCCTGGAGGGTGCAATTATAGCATTAGTGAGGGTTTGGACACAGAGAAGTCGAGGTTGGATTTGATAAGGTAGATTTTACAGAGGTGACTGGAGGCTTTCTAAATGTGACTTGTGCGCGACTTTGGAGAAGATGGACATCGATTTCTAATGCATTAAAAGATGGATTTTTTCCCCCACTCAGGGGTTCAGATTGTAATGCACTGCACTGCACAGTGAAAAGAGGCCTTGGCCCCAACAAGGGAGTCAAGAGGGGCTGGGATAGGGCAAAAGGGAGGGTCATTGGGGGGTAGAGTCGGAGGGGCAGCTGCAGAGTAGGGGTGCTAACTGCAAAATCGAGCAGACTCAATAGACCAAATGGACTTTTTCTGCTGGCAGTTTCGTATGTTCGTAGCAACAATGCATTTGACGTAGGCAATGAAAAGAGGGGAGTGCTTGGTTGCAGAATGATGTAGAGCTGGGTGTTGTGTAAAACGTTTTCCAAGGTTAGATTGAGAAAGGCAAGTAAGACAGAAAAGCAGATGGAAAAGGAAAAGAAACAAGGTCAGGGCCCTAAGGATCAGCAGCAGATGGGCTTAGTGTAGGATGAGAAGCCACCATCCTAGGCAAAGAAGGAACCTTTAAGTTGAGCTAAGACCAGACCAAGACATTTTCAGACTGAGAGAATGGTTAAAGAGGATACAGAGGTCTTTAGTGTCAAATGGAGCACTATGGTTCTGCAACACCAGAAGCGAAAGGCAGCTTTAGTTGCTGGTGATCATTAAAACTTTGATAACGTGAACAGAACACTGTTCATTAAGGTGAGGGCAGGAAACTGGATTGGAGCCTGCCATTTAGGTTATTTCAGGAAAGATAAGAGGTGAGTTGGGAATGGATGATTTACCAAGTACTTTTCTTAAGCAGAGGTTGTTAGAAATGAATAGGAAAATAGGATCCTAGAGTCATTCTTTTTATTAGGTTTATACAGTTAAATATAAAGCACATGTTCATAGACTTAACAAGAGTTTGTCATTTGACTCCTGAATAACTCAAACGATTTAGCCACTACCTCCACTTTATGAGCCTCTCCTTGCCAAGTCGCTCCATCCCACCACCACCACCACACTCACCTGATTCACCCATCACCACCTCCCTTTGAACTTGGACATCTGCCTCCTGCACCCAGAGGAAGTGCTCTTGGACATCTAGCCCGATTCCACCTTCTGTCCCAAGCATTCTACCATCTCAGTACTCCTGAAGGTGACAACTGATATGTATGATGCTGCAGAGAATTTCCCATCACTGGAGCATTCAACATGGACCTGCCCAAAGCTTTTGACCTGGTTGATCATCAGCTTTTAGAAAATGTAGTGATCTGCAGTTGGACCTCCTGACAATGTTGTGGCTGCGAATTACCTTCTAGGGGTCAAGCAGGGAGTTGCTGTTACTGCCCTCTTTGAACTTGAAGACACTGAATTGCACATGCTGCAGGGTTCTTTGCTAGGCCTTTTGTGTGTGTGTGTGTGTGTGTGTGTGTGTGTGTGTGTGATAACCTACCCACTCAGTGCATCCAACGCAAGGGTCACATGTACAGTACACTGATGACACAATTCTCATTACAGTGGCTCCACACTGGCCAGTTTGAGAACCAACTCCAGAATGAGTTTGCACCAGTGGAAGCCTGACTTAAGAAAACCAACTCATTACCCATGCTAAAAAAAACTGACAGTAGTCTTTTGCACCCACTTGCAAGCCCCAAAACTCCATGCACACTACAGACAACATTGCTCTCGAACAGGTCCTGTTCTTCAAATACTTGGGAGTGTAACTGAACCTCCAACTCACTTAGCAGAAGAATGAAAATCACATCACTCTTTGTTGGGTCCCCTTCTTGGAGGCCACTACAAGGTCAGGAACTACCTCAGCTTTCTTGGATTTGTTGGTAATGAGACAGTTTCTATTCCTCATGTGGGACTAAGGAGCTGTGGTGTACTACAGCTGCTAAAACAAAACCATGCCGGTTTGATGTTATATGCAACAGGTTCTACAGATTTACTCTTGAATGCAAATCTAGTACCCATCACAGTCTTTTGTACAGTCAGCTCTGATGAGCCCTACTTCCACATGAACCTCAACTAGTACAAAGCACCATCCACTCCTAGCACCCACATCTCTGTTTACTCTTCTTTACTCCATATTTTCTAGGATCGATCAAAAGAGGTTGCTGTAGTACTAAATTTTAAAGAATTCAGACAGGCCTTCCTCTTTTCAGGACTGGTGGATTGGAACTGGCTACAGTTTTATTTACCCAGGCTAGCCCAGCTGAGATGCAGCATATCATCTCCAGTGGGGTCCTGCTTCCAACAATTTCTGCAACTGAGTGGACTGGAGGCTGAGAGGTTAACTGACTTGCCAAAGTCACACAGTGAGTATTTGGCTCTTTGTGGGGTCTGAGTCTACAGTGCCCCACTACCAAGCTGGTACTCTGATCATTACACCACTCTTGTCTCCTTCTAGTCCCTAGTCAACAAACCCCTCATCTTCCTACATTTAAAAATACTGTTACTTCCTGAGGAGCTCATAGATCCATGTAGATGCCTTCCAACTGAACCCTATTCCTGTAGCCCCTAATCCAACCCCATCTTTACTTTCTCCCTACACTTACACTAGTGGAGCCCACCTCACCCCTCCCTCAGTTTTCTTCCATTCCCCATCCTGTACTTAGTATTGTACTGTTGCACAATGCATTGTTCTTCCCTGCACTTTATTGTATTGTATATTTTCTGCACAGAAACACAGCCTGTGAAATTGCAGTTCTGATGTATTTAACTGCATATTATTGCATTTCTTGTCCTTGTATTTTTTTGTAGCTGTACAGTTGTACTCTCCCCTCCCCCTTCCCGCTAGGATTAATCTGGAAACACGCTGTTACCAGTTCAGTATGTCTTTCCTGGTAATATAGTGCTACTCATGCAAATGTTTACCAGTAGTGTGGTATACCGAGCATTGCACAAATGTGGTACCTATTGAATGACATGTATACCGCTACCGCGCAATGACAAACGGTGCGTGGTACCGATAAACTTTTGTGCGGCTACCACTATACTTTTGAAATAAATAAATACATGCATGCATGCATGCACACATACATAAAGAAATAAATAAATGTTTACTGATTTTTGTGGAGTACTAGCATCCAGCTTCCATTTAACTGTCTATTGTACCTGCATGTACAAATGGGCAGCCTTTGGCGCCTGTCCCATTTTCCACTTCATGAGTAATTGCCCACCACTGTTGCTGTGGATGTTCTTGTACTATGTACGTAACTTTGTGTATTCATTTGGAACAAACATTTGTGCATATGGTAATACAGCTGCCGAGGCCGCTGTTACGATTGTAAGAGTGGTGTCATGTGCAGGCAGCTGCTTAGAGTAGGAGGACCATGAACTGAAGGGGAGTGGTTCTGTTACCCTAAGAATGTCATTGAGACCACTCTTTAAATAGTAGAGTGGTCTCTTCCTATTCTTTATTATTATAATAATTTCCATGGCACCTGGCGTGAAGACTTAATAGAAAACGGTCTCCCACACAGTGGAAGCGCTCACTTGGATTGATCAGGAGCACCCCCTCAACAGCTTCCTGTTGTGCCCTATAAAGTATGACCTGTACTGTACCCTGTACCCGTCTCCCCCCAAACAGACAAAAAGGGAAATATCTCATGGGGCCATCTTGCCATCTGTTGGATGCAAATTTCAGTTGCGTAACAAAAATTAAGTACTGTTTGAAATGGGAAACACATTGGGCGACTACACACATTTCCAGTGATAAAACTTGTGGGACTATCAAAGGCAATCAGGAAAGAAATTAAAGCAAAACAGAGAGCTTAAAAAAAAAACTAAATCAGAGGAAACTAAGAAGGCAAGAGATCGATATAGAGCGGCAGTTAAGTGTAAAATTGTATCAGACAGGAAAAAAGAAGGTTGGAAAAGGGTAGCAGAGCAAAACAGTGACATTTTGAAAGTGTGCTGTTAGCATGTAAACAGAAAATAAGACATGGGACAGTTGACTTTTATTGGTAGATATGAGTTATGATTGATGAAAAAATGTAGCAGATGAATTAAACAGTTATTTCTGCTCAGTTTGCAACTTTAGCAGAACACAGTGTCTGAGATTAATGGAAGTGGGAAGAGGACAGCAGATGAGAAGGGTTCTTGGATACAGGCTTTTGCAAAGAAGCAAAAGTGAGTCAGACAGGTACCCTTCGTTGACTTTAATGTTCATTTCATATTTGTTGGCGGACATCTCAGTAAATCAGTTTTCATTCATTTTCACAAACCAGCCTCACAATCCTTTTCCTTTTTCGTGTATTTATTTGTATTTTTATAACCACTTGAACCCTGATCTTGCCGGTTCACCCGGCAGGGCTTCTTCAGGGGCTTATAATCTAAATTATAATATGTAACAT
This sequence comes from Neoceratodus forsteri, assembly GCA_016271365.2. Classification (NCBI taxonomy): domain Eukaryota; kingdom Metazoa; phylum Chordata; order Ceratodontiformes; family Ceratodontidae; genus Neoceratodus; species Neoceratodus forsteri. The sequence goes on from CM057453.1 coordinate 1,536,296,101, forward strand.
GTAGTTAGTAATTCCATTCTTGTATATACATTTATTTTAAGTAAACTTCTTTTTATTGCAACTTATCTTTCTGTCCATTGCATTCTTCTTTTAGTTGTGTGCCTTTATATTATCAGACTATCAATTTATATGAACAGTTTTAAATATACAAAGCAAACAGTCCATGAAAGATCAGTGCATAACACATCGGCCCGGATATTCAAAGGGGTTGCGCCTGGTGCAACAGAGCTGTGCTGGCACAACCTCGCATTGCACCCCAGTGGGATATTGAAAGGACTGCCAGGTGCAGCGCAGATCCCGATGCACCGGGACGCATGTAATTGTATGCGGGCGCAGATGCGGGCGACCCATACGATATGCAGCACATCCCGATATTCAGCCCGGATGCGGGCGACATGTTGGCGCAGCTTTGCAGTAAGCACATGGGGCCTGAGTTGAGCCCCGGAAAGAGGGGAACAAACCTGCCACTACAGGTGGGTTGCTGTATTGATGACACAACACAGCAACCGCCAGATGTAGGTGCCACCTGCCCACCCAGAACACCATCCACAAGCACCCACAGCTCTCCAGTGGTAGAGTGGCACCCCTCTCCCTCCTGATCGCCGGTAAATGGCGAATGAAGCAACCCCTGGCAGTCTAGTGGACCCCCCGGATCGCCAGTAATTATAGAATGACTCATTCCTTGGTAGTCTAGTGGACCCCTCCTCCCGATCACCGTAGTGTAGAAAGACTCGGTCCCTGGTGTTGGTCTGCGGACGCCCCCCATGTTCCCGATCAGCAGAGATCCGCTGTATAAGCGTCCCTGGTAGTCACACCTCCCCGTCCATTGTCACGATCGCGGTAAAACCCCACAATACAAATCCTGAAGTCAGTGGCACCCTCACCCTTCTCACCCACAGACCCCATTTGCCCCCCGCTCCCACTCCCATCGGTTGGTGGTTCAACCTGCCCGCATGCTGCCATGCCGCGAGCAGGTACAGTATGGGCAGGGCATACTGTAATGGGACAGTCCCAAATATATTTGGGACTGTCTAGCACAGTATGCCCTGTAAGCATACTAGTACCTGTCACTCGGCAGGTGGCCGGGAGGTATGCGAGGGTTGCAGCTGCCCACCAATGACAGGGGAGGGGTGCAGGTTGAGACAGGGTTGTGTGGGTGAGGGGTGCCACTGGATCACCAGGGATTTGTATTACAAGGTTTAACCACGATCACGGCAATGGGCGGGGGGGACCACGGACTACCCAGGACGTTAATACAGTGGATCACCGTGATCGGGGACACAGGAGGGTGGGGAAGGTCCCGCTTAGACTACCAGGGAATGCGCCATTCTACTATTACCGCGATCAGGGGGTCCACTAGACCCATGGGTTGCTTAATTCGCCATTTACCGGTGATTGGGAGGGGCCACTAGACCACCAGGGTGTGTTTACATTGCCATATACTGTGGATTCGGGAGGCTGGGGGGGGGGTGCCACTAGACTTCCAGGGATGTACACCATGGAGCTGTACTGCGATCGTGGCTACAAGGCGGGCGATGCCCCAGGACCCCCACTGTGCTCACGCATGCTGTGTAGGGCGCCAGGTGCAAGTCACCGGGCTGCCTTACGCAAGGCATGCAGATGGCCCCATTTGTGCCTTGCATATATTATGGTCTCATTTGCATGCCCCTTGCTGAATATTGTGGGTGATGCGCCTAGCGCAACTGCACTTGTGCTGGCGCATCCCCATGCTCCCTTTCTGTGGCTTGCGCCAGCACAGTGCCACTGCGCCATGTGTAGTATGTGCGCTGACCGTGCCATATTTAACTGTGCTGCACCGTGTCGCATCCCCATTGAATATCACCTGGACCTGGCCCCGACGCATCACAGTTGCACTGCGCCCAGGCTTGCGCCACTGCTTGGTGCAGTCTGACTATCTGGGCCATCCTATTTTTCTTTTTGTAACATTATCTGTTCTGTATAATTTATCATATAATTTCTCTTTCATTGTATCACTTTTATACTGTATTTACCTCTGGTTCTGCATTATGTACAGTCTTTAGGTATAACTTTACTGTCAAGTTTTTTCTTTTACTTCATATGATGCTTGTTTTACTTTCTAAGACATGTATATAAAATAAAAAAAATTCAAACCTTTCTTTTAGCTATGTTGCAACATCACATTCTTCATCATGCCTGTTTTTTAAAGTTTAATTCATGCTCTAGTTGTTCCTGCTTGCTTAGCCAGCCAAGTGTTTTGTCTTCACCCGTTTGCACAGTTTTACTTATATACTTGCCCCCTACTGTTAAGTTCACAGTATATCCATCTATCCTTACTGTATTATATATAACCATTACATTTCATTCACATTTTTACTTGCTTTATCCATTTTTGAGTTCATTAAAATTGCATTTTCCTCATTTCATATTTCATTTCCTGTAATTTTCTTACTTTTATACAAATGTTTCGATGTTTTCTATTTATACAGTGTGTTTTTAACCACAGGTTCATTCTGTGAAGCATACCTAATTTCAGTCAGTTTTGTTGAGAAAAACATCAATGGTGGCAGACCACTTCAGTCAGTACCCACTGGAGCTGTGAATTACAAATAGAATAAAAGATAGGTTCCAGTGCATTACAAGGTAGTAATTCCATCGAGAGGTTCTGGGGACATTCGCTCTCGAGGTTCCATGTCCCCAGAACCTCAAGATGGAATTACTACCTTGTCATGCACAGGAACATATTTTTTAGTTTTTTTAATATATGGATGCGATTTTCTGATTTTTGTTCTTTTCTCTCAGGCGTTGGCGCTACCAGCGAAATCTCTCCGTCCTGGCCACACGCCACAGTGTCTCACTGCTCGGTGGTTTTTTTTTTTGTTTGTTTTACTATGGACAGCCTACCTTTTCCATGTCTTGGGAATGCAGGATCAACTGGACATCTTTATTTTCACCTTTTAAAACAACAAAGCTCAAAATGTTCGAGTTCAAGAAACACTCGATGGCGAGACAGTGGTCGCCATGTTTTTGAACTGTTCTGCCCTCCTAACGGGAAAAGCGCCAATTGGAATGCATGTTTTGAAAGACGTTGAGCTAGACTAGCGCATGCGCTGTTGTGTTTGGTGTTAATAGTATCGCTCAGGTCCCGAACGAAGCATACGGGCACCTGAACGATGGATTATCACCCTGAAGTGTAGTATTATCACTTTGGGAGGATACTATTATGGATAATTTTTGTATGCATTTCTGCTATATTATTTCAATATCCATATATAAAAATGTTTATTAGTACCAACTTTCTCTGCTAAATTTTTGACTGACAGTTGCCTCCTTAGCAACCCATTATTGACTAACAGCCAAAGATCACATAGTCGATTAATTGAGTGGAGGTTACTATAGGTCATCGTGTCCTGTGAGTCTCACGCCCCCTATCTTTAGCCAGGGTATTTGGGTGTGTGAGTTTCCAAACTGAAGGGAACGTGGCTAGACAGAATGTGGGAGCTTTTTTTTTTTTTAAAAGGTAGGCGGAGCCGACACACCATCGGCGCTGCCCTCGGGGCCGACGCACTGCGTGGCGCTCGCGGGTTGTCCGTTAGGCTGTGTCAACTTCGCCTGCCTGTCAGTTCTTCGTCTCCCACTGTAGAGGTCGCCTTGTATGGAAGCTGAAGAGATTTGAGGCCTGCTTCGCAATGTTCTACCGTTACGCAGTATATTGTGCCGAAGTCCGTCAGTGATTCCTGCCGGTTCTGTGTTGCTTTACTGGACGTTGCCCGGTAAGATCTTTCCATTATTATTATTTTTTGTGACGTCGAGTCTGTGTTTGGTGTTTTTTTCCCCGTAGGTCATGTCTCAGTCAGAGGGCAAGAAATCTTCCAAGACGGGTTGGCACCCCATGCGACGGTGCCCATGCGGCCGAAAATTCTCCGTCACCGACCAGCACGACCGTGTCTCTCGTTTCTTGGCCTGCTTCACGACATGGATTCGTGTGACGCCTGCTTCTCTATGGACTGCTGGGTCCTCGAACAATGCACGTGGAAAGTGGGGCGAGCACCACTGACTTTCGGGGGTCGGGTGCGCACTCTTCGGGCCAAGCCACGCTCTCTCGGCCTTTCCTCTGGGTCCCCTCCCGGTTCTATATGGACCGAGAAGAGGGCGTCGGCTGCTGTAGCCTAGCCATTGCGAGGCTTATTCCGTGGTGCAGGAGGCCCGTCCGCTCCTTCCCGGAGGCGGGCGGAGGCGCCGCATGGCAGTCACTCTTCGTAAAGGCTCCCCGGTGTTGCTCCCGCGGCTCGCGGAAGGCCCGGGTCGGGCGCCATCTCAACGCTGCCAGCCAGTGCTATCGAGGCCTCAGGCCGTAGGGTCTGACGTGGGCCATCGCTGGTGCCGACTTCTCTTGTCGGAGCCGCTTCGCGGCACCGACACTGCTAGCGGCACCGTGAGATCTACTACGACACCATCCTTCTCCATGTCTCACCTCAGTGCCATCCTTGGCACCGAGGTTGAGCACGGCGCCGTGTCCTCGAGGCTTGGCGCTGTGGGACCTTCGTTTTCCTCAGTTGGCGCTGTCTTTGGTGGCACCCTTGTCCTCGGCGCCATGCTCGAGGCCGCCCCTGCCCTCGGCGCCGGGGAGCCGGGTGGCGCCGTTAGCGGTGCCGATGGGGCTGCTGGGGCTGTCGTCGGCGCCGTTTCCGTTCTCTGCATTGCTTGTGGTGCCGTGGGACCGGATGGTGCTGTGACTGGTCCCGGCTCTGGATCTCTGGCTCAGGCTGGGGCCGCGCCTCCCTTGGATTCCGCTTGCGGGGCTGCGGGAGGCGCTGGCACCGACTCTGGCACAGCTGTGGTCTCTGGACCTGGTGGTAAGGATGGCACTGCCCACCCTCATACGGTTTGGCTCAGGGCCTCCGACACTACCTCCTCGGAGACGGAGTCGAGCTCTGAGTCGAACGTGCAGTCTGAGCCCTCGGGGTTGGCTGTTGAGGTAGGCAGCACAGTAATCTCTTCGACCAGTCGGAGTCAGCCCCCTTCTGAGGTGAGGTTGGTGGCTACCGAGATTAGAGTTAGCAATGCTGACCAGCAGACAGTGGTGCAGGCCACCATAGCTCTGTAGCCTGGTCTTGGCGGTTTCACTGTCTCCTCAGTTGTTGTACCCCCTCCAGTGGTGTGCCTTAATCGCCCAACTTTGGGGCGATCGGAGCCGCCTGCGCGGGGGGGGTACTGCACTGATACCCTCTCGGGACCGCCCAGAGATGCCAGGTACTTAGGCTGCCCTCCGAGGAAGAGGGCTCTTCACACCCGAGGGGTCTAGGGGTGTGGGTTGGTGTGTTGGCCTTTTCTGGGGTCCACCCAGGCCCTGGGAGAAGCCGTAGCGCGGATCTCCGCTCTTCCTCCTCAGTCTCTTTGAGAGAGTCCCGTTCTTTTGAGTTAGGGGACCATCCTTCTGGACATATATGGCCCCAGTCACCTCACGGGGGGATTCTTTCGGGCGCAGCCAAGGCAGAACTGATGTGGTTGTTCAGCTGTTGGCTGTGGGGTCTTCCGGGGCACCTTCTTCCGCGGGTGCCCACTGTCCGCTTCTTAGCCCAGGCGGAGGTCAGCTGACATCTCTTCTCGGCTCTGTCATCACCCCTCTGCCACACTGTCCTGCGCTCCCAGGCATCCTCAGTCCTAGCGAGCCTCTCACCTTGGAGCAGTTCAGAGCGGTGGCTGCTCAGTTACCTGCTTACATTAGGGCAGTGAACAGCCAGGTTTTTCAACCTCCCCCCATGCAGCCACCCACTGAACAGACGGTGACCTCCAGCTCCTCATTCCCCTCTTCAGGGGGAGAGGAACCTCTGTCCACATCTCTCCGGCTGCTGATCTCTCTGATTTTCAGCGATTCCTCGTGAGGATGTTGGAGGATTTGCACCTTACTCCTTCCACTATTGGCAATCCTGAACACTCAGCGCATGCCTTTCTAGGCGATTTTGGCGAGGCCACCCTTGTGGTGCCGCCCTGGCCGGCTCCCTTTCGGGAGGCGTTGTTGCGTTCCTGGCAGAGGCCCTTCTCCGGAGTTCCTGCCCCAAGGGATCTCAGCCAGAGATATTTCAGGCAGATTGTGGAAAATGACAGCTGTACTGTTGTGAAGGAGGTGCGCAAAAATGACAATGTTAAAAATGTGGAGTGAAAATATTAAAAATTAGCAACATTAGGAGCATGCACAGAAACTTCTTGTGATGCAGCTTATGTCTGATAATTTTTGGAATTTATTCAAATTTGCAACATGGAAAGCTTTTAAATCCCCACCTCAGAACAGTGGCACTGCCATTTCATGAATCAGTCCCGAAAGGTGATTCTGCATAGTGACCACGAAATCGCCTTTCCGGGCTGAGTAACAAAATGACAGTGGCAGTTTTGATGAGGTGGGGTCCCAGGAACCCCATGTTGAAAATTTGGGGCAAGAATTCCAAAAAATGGTGGAGATATGAACATAAGTTGAAAATCCCATTGAATGGCTGTGTAGCACGCCTACCTTTAATTCTTCAGTTCGCGGTTGGATTTTGCAGAGAGCAGACTTGTCCCAGTCCAGAGAAGATGACGAGCGCTGAGCTCCGGAGGTAAGTATGTGGTAAGGGAGGGGTGTGGGGAGGTGGGTACTCAGTGGGGGGGGGACAGCAGCGATGACAAGGGACCGTTTTTAGTTTTGCAGGGGAAACAAACCGACGAGGGACCCTTTTCTAATTTACAGGACAATTTTTAAACATTTAGGTACACTGGGGTGGGCTCCCAGTGTGCCACTTGGGGGAAACAAACCGACGAGGGACCGTTTTCTAATTTACAGGACAATTCATTTAGGTACACTGGGGTGGGCTCCCAGTGTGCCACATGAATGCCGACGTGGGGACTGGGCACCCCGATGTCGGGCATCCGTGGACAGGGGGCACAAGAACAACAAAGCAGTGAGGGACTGTTTTCTGTTTTTCAGGTAAAACCATATTTCCACGCTGGGGTGGGCTCCCAGTGTCGCAATATCGCAATTTGGGATGATTGGGAGGGGGCACAAAATAGAGAAAGGCTTTGAGCCATTGCAGCATGCCAGCACTGCGCAGTGCACACATCAGAATATGAAATAATGCAGCTGTTATTCCGTACGCAGATTGTGTGCAGAGGGCTTTCAGCTGCATGTTAGGCTTTCGAAGGATACTTAAAAGTCCAGCTACTTTCAGAGCTAAAGAGCTCTTGCAAAACGTCTGTAGGCTCCGCCCACAGCCCTAAAAATGAAGCCCAGCTGCATTCTGTCTAGCCATGTTCCCTTCAATTTGGAAACTCACACACCCAAATACACTGGCTAAAGATAGGAGGCGTAAGACACACAGGACATGATGACCTATAGTAGCCTCCACTAATTTATTCATATCATGTGATCTCTGGCTGTTAGCAGCCACTAATGGGTTGCCAAGGAGGCAGCTGTCAGTCAAAAATTTGGCAAGACAGTAATTGGTTTTCCATTAGATCAGCCCTCTACCTTTGGCTTTAAAACCAGGAAGTAATCAGCGTTAAGCACAGTATGCTCTGAAAGTCCAGAGAAATTAAATGAGAAAGCACATGAAGGTAAGCAATACTAAATAACCAAAGTTAAGCAGTCCAAGAAAAGTGTGTGCACTCTGTGGTGTTAAAGTGAGCTAGCCTCAAAGGATGCCGAGAACGAGGAGCACTTGGATGACAGTGGGCTCAGGGAGGGTTAGAGCAGTCAGGCAGAGGCACATCCCAGATCCTATTCCTCTCAAGAACTCATATGCCACACTGGCAAATGAGGACAACCAAATAGAGGTACCCAGAGAAGTGGAAGGAAAGGATGTGGAGGTTAGCCAATGAGGTGACCTCAGTGGGGAAAGCAGTGGACCCCAGAGGAGGAGGAAGCGAATCCTGGTGGGGACTCCATCGTAAGAGGATCCAGCTAGGAACACAGGAGGGGAGGACAGGAGGTGAGGTGCCTACCAGGTGCCACGGCATGGAGGGATGGAAGGAAGATACTGGGGATCACTGGGAAGGCAAGACGGGAGGGTGAGCTGGATGTCATTATCCACCTAGGTACTAATGACTTGGCAAATGGGGAGCCAAAGGAAGTTCAGGAAGAGTTTAGAAAACTGGGGAGGGGTCTCAAGCAAGTAGCTACTTCTGTCACTTTCTCAGAAGTACTACCTGTGAGAGGCAAGGGAGAGCATAGGAGTGCATGCATTAGGAACTTTAACTCATGGTTGAAGAACTGGTGCTGTGAGGAAGGGTTTGGATTCATTGGTGACTGGGGACCCACCTGGAGGGATGGAGGTTTGTCTCAGCTCGATGCCTGCATCCATCCTGGAGGAATCCAAGACTCAATGATAAGTTTAAATGCTACATTGACAAGCATTTAAACTAGCAAAGGGGTTGGCAGGCCAGCAAGGAGGGTACCCACTTGCTCACCCCCACAGCTAGCAGTGGAACCAGTGAACCAGAGGAGTGGCTGTCTCTGCAAAGCAGTGTGCAAAAGATGGAGATTAGTGTCCAAAAGGTGGATAAGCGAAAGGGGCAAAATTCAGCAGAAGGGCAGACAGCAAGGAGAACCAGGGATAAATGACAACCAAGGAAGGGGCTGGAGTAGAACAGTGAAGCAGTCTAGGAGGTCAAATCATGGAAGCCATGTGTGCAAATGCCAGGAGCCTTAGCAACAAGATGGAAGATCTGGAGGCTGTCATGGTACAGTCAGACCTGGACATTGTGGCCATCACTGAAACCTGGTGTAATGATAACCATGACTGGGAGATGGCCATACCTGGCTACAACATATTCAGAAGAGACAGAGCAGGCAGGAAGGGAGGAGGAGTGGCACTGTATGTGAAAAATGACATAAGGGCCACACAGATCAGGAGGAACAAAATGGGGAGAGATACTGTGGGTTAGCTGGAAAGGAAAATGGGCCAGCCATCCGCACAGGTGTAGTCTATAGACCACCAGCCCAGGAGGAAGAAACAGATAGGGAGCTGATGCTAGCCATCCAAAGGATGGCAGACAAGGGTGAGGTAGTACTGGTTGGAGACTTCAATATTCCAGACGTGGACTGGAGCATCCCAGCAGCAGCCTCAACTAGGAGCAGATTTATCCTGGACTCCCTTCAGGATGCCTTCCTCAAGCAACTGGTCATGGAACCAACTCGGCAGAAGGCAATACTGGACCTTCTGCTCACAAACAGGGACAGTGTGATGGGGGTAACAGTGGGGAGCACCTGGGTAACAGTGACCACCAGTCATTGTGGTTTGAAATCACAGAAAGAGCAGAACCAAACCTCACAAAACACGTGTCCTGGATTTTAGGGGCAGACTTTGGGAAAATGGGGAGATACTTAAAAGAGGCATTAAGGGGAATGGGACAGGAATCAGGGGTTGAGGAACAGTGGGCAGTATTTAAAATGGGGATTATAAGAACAACAGAATTATGCATTAAGCAGGTTAGAGAGGAAAAGGAAGAGGAGACCATTATGGTTTTCCAAAGAGGTAGCAAAGAAAGTGAAAGCCAAAAAGATTGCATTCAGGCAATACAAAAAGACACAGGTAGAAAGGGATAGGGAGAAGTACCAGGAGAAACAAAGGGAGGCAGGGAAGTCAGTAAGGGAAGCCAAAGCTCAGACAGAAGAACACATTGCAAAATCAGTGGTTAAAGAGGACAAAACCTTTTACAGGTACATAAGTGAAAAAAGAAAGGCAAAGGGAGGGATAGTGAGACTGAAGGGGGAGGATGGAGTCGAGGGAGGATGACAACAGTAAAGCTGACATATTGAACAGGTATTTCTGCTCAGTCTTTACTGAGGAAGAGGGTAATGGGTCTGAAGGAGTACAAGGGTGAGAATGGTGCAGAAATGGACACAAGTCCCTTTACAGCGAAAGGGTCCTGAAGGAACTGGAAGTAATAAGAGTTGACAAAGCAATGGGGCCAGATGGGTGACCCAGAGTCCTTAAAGAACTAAGAGAGGTGGTGGCTGAACCTCTAGCTATCCTGTTTAGCCAATCACTGGAAACAGGGGAGGTACCCAAAGACTGGAGGACAGCAGATGTAGTCCCCTTATACAAAAGTGGGAACAAAGAGGAAGCAGGGAACTACAGACCAGTCAGCCTCACCTCAGTAGTGGGAAAGATCATGGAAGCACTACTGAAGGAGAGATTGGTGGAACATCTGGTTGTCAATGGACTACAGGACCCAAGGCAGCATGGTTTCACCAGGGGGAGGTCATGTCAGACCAACCTCATTGAATTTTTGACTGGGTGACTAGGGAGGTGGATCGGGAGGGCAGTGGACAGTGACCTATCTGGACTTCAGCAAGGCCTTTGACACTGTGCCACATAGAAGACTATTACACAAACTGGGAATATGGTTGTGGGCAGGACAGTAGTGTGGTGGGTAGGTAACTGGCTGGGTGGCAGGACACAGAGGGTGGTGGTAAATGGCTTCACTCCACAGAGGGAAGAGTGACCAGTGGGGACCACAGGGATCAGTGCTGGGACCGGTCCTATTCAACATCTTCATCAGTGACATTGTGCAGGATCTAGAAGGCAGAATTTCACTGTTTGCTGATGACACAAAGCTCTGTAACAGAGTAGACACACCAGAGGGTGTAGACAGAATGAGAAGGGACCTGCAGAAACTTGAAGAATGGTCAAGGGTTTGGCAGTTGAAATTCAATGCAAAAGTGCAAGATAATGCATATGAGGCACAAAAACCCTGGCACAATATATCAGTTTGGGGTGAGGATATAGCATGCACCAAGCAGGAAAGGGATCTTGGGGTTGTCATCTCTGATGACCTCAAGGTAGGGAAACAGTGTGACAAGGCATCAGGTAAAGCAAATAGGATGCTGGGATGTATAGGCAGGGGCATCACCAGCAGGAAAAGGAGGTCATAATTCACTATACAAGACACTGCGAGGCCCCACCTGGAGTACAGTGTACAGTTCTGGAGACCATACCTAAAGGACATAGACAGGGTAGAGAAGGTTCAGAGGAGGGCAACAAAGATGGGCATGGATTGCATCACAAGTCCTATGAAGACAGGTTGAAGGAACTGAACATGTACTCCTGGAGGAGAGGAGGGAGAGGGATATGATAGAGACATACAAGTATCTTACAGGGAGAAACAGGTGCAGGAAAACACTATTTTTAAGCGAAAAGATGTTCCAGGACTAGAGGGCATGGGATGAAGTTGGAGGAGGGCGATTCAGAGGAAACATGAGAAAGAATTTCTTCACAGAACGGGTGGTGGACAAGTGGAACACCCTGCCAGAGGAAGTGGTGGGGGCTGAAACAATCACGGGATTTAAGAATGCATGGGATAGACATAAAGGAATTCTAGAGGTCAGGGGTAAGGGGAGACGGACTTTTAGGAAAACAAACTGAACTTACAAGCTCAAATGGGCAGACTGGGTGGGCCATAGGCCCTTATCTGCCGACACTATCTATGTATCTATGTAGCAACAGAGGCTTTATTATCTTGTGCTTTACTTTTACAGCAAGAGCACTTGCAACAATCCAAAACTAATAACTTAAGGCTTATGAGCTACAAGAACCCTCTTGTAGGGACGAATGTATAAAACAAGGTAAAAACAGTGATAGTAACATAGTGAGCAATATAAAGGTGCTGTGAGAAAGCTGGTACTAATAAACATTTGTAATTTACAGCTCCAGTGGGTACTGACTGAAGTAGTCCGCCACCATTGATGCTTTTCTCAACAAAACTGACTGAAATTAGGTATGCTTCACAGAATGAACCTGTGGTTAAAAACACACATTATGAACTGAGTATCATACATAGAGGAATCTGATTGGCCGAGAGCTCTTTGAAGCCATGATAATCGGCCACATCATCATGGCTTAAAAAGCTCCGCGCCACCAGACTCTCTTGCTCTCTACTGTCTGAGAACTACTGTTTCAAAATATACTCCTACACCACCCAAAACTCATTCATAAAACATTTTAAAACTGATTTCTTTTATTTTTATTTATAAAACTTCAAACTTCAGTTCATAGTAGCAATAAGTCACTCCAGGGTGTGGTATATCATGGGATATCATCACTTCTCGGGTGGTTGGGCCCAGCACTCGGTGGCAAATATCCTGCTCTTCTACACCCTATCCTCTACTGTTGCTTAATTATATCGCAGCTCTATTTTCTCTCCTGCTGCTGTGCGATTGACGGGGTATTCAGCCGCGTCCCCCCGCCGGAGGAGCAGAGCTCACTACGCATGATGGGTGGTCTGGTACTGCTGCTTCTGGACCTGCTAGAGGCCTCCCTATGCCAGACCAAGACTAGACCCACCTCAGCGCGATTCCACAACAGACCTCAGGCAGTATGAGTGCAGCTATCAAGCTGCCGCTCGCGCCAGCCATTTTCCTCCACTTTTTGTCCATTGGAGTGCGGTGCAGTGGCGTCAGAGGCACATGTGCCAACATCTGCCGCCTCCACCTAAGTGCAGCAGCTCTGTAGTGCCCCAGTCATCACCAGGGGTCGCTACAGAGTGGTGGGATCATAACCCTCCCGGGATAGGAGAACAGTCCTCGGATGCCCGATCCCATCCTCCTGATCACGGGCCTGTTTTCCGAACCCGGGTTGCCAGCGTGGTCTGCGGTGTGGTGTCCAGCACCTCCACCCTCAGCGCCACTGGGCTGGCTCAAAACACACATTATAAGAGAAAATATTGAAACATTTGTATAAAAGTAAGAAAGTTACCCTGAAATGAGGAAAAGGCAATTTAATGAATTCAAAATGGGTAAAAGCAAGTTAAAGTGTGAATGAAATGTAATGGTTATATATAATACAGTAAGGATAGATGGATATACTGTGAACTAAGAGCAGGGGCAAATTATATTGGCACAGTAGTGCCACTATATTTAGGATTGATTACCCTATTTAAGGTTAAATCTCAAATTTTGCACCTTAATAACTTTGCAACCATATGACGGATTTGTCTGAAATTTGGAATGCGTGGTCTGGTGCCATAGATCTCTGGATCTGGCAAGCTGCGTTATGGTCAGATATATGGTTTTTGGAGCAACAGAGCACTAAAAAAAACACACAAAAAAATGACTTTTTGCACGTTTCTTTGCTAACGTGTACAGCCCACATGATTTGCACGTTCAGTTGGAAAAGCTCAGGGAACATGCAGCCGGGGTCCCCAATGTGCCTTTCAAAGATTTCATGAAAAAAATATTTTAAACGGTTCAAAAATTATTCAAAAAAACCTGTATCCCATTATAGTCTATGGGAAAAGTTAGCAATTGCGACACTTTTGCAAATGGCCATTTTTACTGTCACAAATTACCCTTTTACTTTCGTGAGTCAGCCATTTTTGTTTTCAGTTGCAGCTCAGAAAAATGCCTGCCGTTTAAATTTGGGACCCTCTAGGAACACAATTCTTGTTGTGTTCACCTAGTCGAGTCCTGAGGATGCTAGCCATATCTTTTTTGGGGGGGGGTTAAACCCCCAGAAATAAGTTTTTTAAATTTTTGTAAAAATTACTTTCGTAGAATACTTTCGCAGATGCGACACGATCGTGATATTTTTGGGAAAGTGTCATGATTTGCGAAAGTATGGCTAAAACAACAGGAAATCTTTGTCACCCTCCTGCAAAACAACCGTTTGGTCTTTTGGGTTGCAATTTGCAGGGAAGAAAGCCAAGACCCCCACATATGTGCCTTTTGGTGGTTTGGTGCCAAAATATTACAAGGCTCCAAAGTTACAGCGCTCCAAATTTGTCGATTTTTCCAATAGGACAACGTTACAGTTTCCGCCACGCCTTTCGGGTCCTGTCTCTCGAAACCGGTTCAGGAAACGGACTTTTCGTCATAAATATTCTTAGTCACTTATTGGGGGGCTAAGTGCAAAACTAGCCTGGAAAGTCATAAATAATGTGAGATTTATATTTTTTTCCTACCTCGTACTGTTCCTAAGATACAAGCAGTTTAGTGTTCCAAGTGCTCATTTTCCTGCCGAGGGCCACTATTATGCCCACATTCTTTGTATTCAGTGCCCCCCTCCAGCTTGACACTGTGACAGCTACACTTGGAAAAAAAACCATTACAGCGACAGTCGCTGTAATGGTCTAATTTCAAGTGTAGCCATCCCCCAGTGTTCTGCCCCTTCCCTGGAACAACTCTGACCTGGAGTTGACAATCTTAAAGTCTGGGGGGGTGCAGGGAGAAGAGCCCCCTACATGGTGGGTGTGGGGGCAGAAAACACTCGTCATTCCAACGGCACAATGCCTGTGTCAGTATTGTGCCTTCGCTATGTAGGAGGTCAGCATTTTCACTGTCTACCTCCCTTGGTGCTTCCCTTTGTATTCACTTTGCTTCTTGATAGACTTGTTTTGGGCACAAAGCATTTGCATTTCCGTTTGCATTACCGTTAGCATTTGCGTTTCTGTTTGCGTTACCGTTACCGTTACCATTTGTGTCTCTTACCGTAACCATTAGCGCTTGCGTTACCGTAACTGTTTGCGCTTGCGTTTCCATTTGCGTTAGCATTTCCTTTTGCATCACCATTAGCGTTACCGTTTGTGTTTCCATTTGCGTTACTGTTACCATTTGTGCTACCATTTGCACTTGCGTTACCATAACCGTTACCATTTGCGTTTCTGCTCCGTTTGCATTGGCGTTACGTTTGCGTCACTGTTACTGTTAGCATTTGCGTTTGCGTTACCATTTGCATTTGCATAACCATTACAGTTTGTGTTTCCATTCCGTTTGCATTGGCGTTACCGTTACAATTACCATTTGTGTTTTGCGTCACCGTTTGTGTTTCTTCTACCATTACCATTACCTCGGCGTTTCTGTTGCATTTCCATCACGGTTACCATTAACATTAGCGTTACCGTTTGCGTGCTCTTGTGTCACTGTTCCCATTATCATTAGCATTTGTGTTATCATTTGCATTACCATTGGTGTATGCTTTTCGCTTCGTTACTGTTGCCGTTGGTGTTACCGTTGTCGTCAACATTACTGTTAGTGTTACTGATACCATTACCATCACTTTTACCGTTCGCGTTAGTGTTACTGTTACGGTTCTTATGCGAAATGGGCAGCAAAGATCACACCACCATATGCCATTCACTATTTATGTTTTTGCATTCTCAAAAGAAGAAATTCATGGCAAACAACTCCGTTATTGCATCAGTTAGGGTTGTTCCACAGCGACAAAAGCAGGGAAATTCGGTGTTAGGGATCAAAACCCTAACTCCGCATTGCCCCCCCAACCTCACCACCACACACACACACACACACACACACACATACATGCAAGCAGGGGAAGGACCAAGACAACACAACAAATCACACACAGCCAGCAGCAGGTAACAGAAATAGCATACAGCTATCTAAACTACAAAACCACACCCCTATGCTCCCATCCTCCACTCACCAACAGATGACGGACTGTGGCATGGGGTCGTCCATGCTAACTGTGATCCCAGAAGTGCCACGCTCCCCCAAACACATATCAGTATGGACAGCTTGGCATCTTGGGCCCCACTGCCAGCAACACACAACACAGACTACACATATGCTTTTGGGGGTTCAGGCACCCCAAAACAGGATTTTGGACATTTCCTGAAAATGGTTTAGGAAAATACTTTCGCAAATGCGAAAGTGTTGTGCTACACATTTATGACACTTTCGTGTTTGCAAAAGTATTTTGCAAAACTATGCTCCTGATAACTGCACATCTTTATCATCCTCCTGCAAGCAAACGGTTGGGTCCTTTGGGCTGAAATTTGCAGGGTGGCACTCCGTGGTCCCACTGATGTGGCTTTTGATGCTTTGCTGCAAAAATAGTTACAGATGACACAGTTACACTGTTCCAAAATTGAGCAATTTGCCGTAGGATAACATTGTGGCACCTATCGAACCTTTTGCAACCCATATCTTGAAAATGAAGTGAGGTACACCATTTTCGCTACTGGCAGGTTGCTTCACCTTTAGGTGAAGTAACCTGCTGAAACAAGTTTGGAAATACTGTATGATACCTGAACTTGAATTTTTCCCTCTAGTTGCTACGCTAACAGAGGTATAAGCCTCCTGCTGGTTGAGTGTGATTGGTTGTGTTGCCTTGGTCCTTCCCCCTACTTGCATGTGTGTGTGTGTGTGTGTGTGTGTGTGTGTGTGTGGAGGAAATGTGGAGTTAGGGTTTTGAACCCTAACACTGAATTTCCTGCTTTTTGTGCTGTGGAACAACCCTAACTGATGCATTAATGAAGTTTTTTGCCATGAATATTTAAGTAAAACTGTGCAAACATTGGTGAAGACAACACTTTACTGGCTAAGCAAGCAGGAACAACTAAGGCATGAATTAAACTTTAAAAACAGGCATGATAAAGAATGTGATGTTGCAATATAGCTAAATGAGTTTTGAATTTTTATTTTATTTTATATATAGATGTCTTAGAAACTAAAACAAACATCATATGAAGTAAAAAGAAAGAAAAAATTTGACAGTGAAGTTATGCCTAAAGACTGTACATAAACAGACCCAGAGGTAAATATAGTATAAAATGTGATCTAGTGAAAGAGAAACTATATGATAAACTATACAGAACAGATAATGTTCAAAACAAAATAGGATGTGTTATGCACTGATCTTTCATGGACTGTTTGCTTTGTATATTTAAAACTGTGTATATAAATTGATAGTCTGATAATATAAAGGCACACAACTAAATGAGGAATGCAATGGACAGAAAGATAAGTTGCCATAAAAGAAGTTTATTTAGGGACTTCTGGTGACTTCACCAGATGGTAGCACCCTAGAGGAGCGAGCTCCGGACCCCCAGCAGTATTAAACTCATTTTCTACCTCATCTGATAAGGAAAGTGCTGAAGTCGACAATCGGGGCTGTTTAATGTCAGCTAAACAAATTAAACTGAAAAGGTGAAGCAAGACCAAAAAGCAGCAAACTAAAGCAGCTCACTCTCCATAAAAAGGCATGGAAGGCCTAGCGACCATTGTGAAATGCAGTCCCCCTCTGTATCATTGATTGACTTGAGGAAGATTCCCAGCCGAGTACCAATGGAAATAGCAGTGGCTGAAATCCTCAAGTCTATGCAGAAAATTGAGACATCGATTGCAGATCTTAAGATGGAAATCAAAAATATAAACAAGAAGGTCGAGGGAGTAGAAAAGTGTGTAACCCAGACTTCGGAGAGACAAGACTCAATGGACAGATTGACTATACATCTTTTACACAGGGAAAGGCAAATGCATACCCGAATGGAAGATTCAGAAAATAGAGCAAGACAAAATCATTTTAGAATATATGGGATCAAGGAGGGGGAGGAGGTTATCTTACTACAGCAGACTTTATCCAACATGTACTGAGATCGCTACTAACCATACCCTCGGACTTCTCCCTCACAATCGAGAGGGCCCATAGAGCTCTGGGGCCCAAGCCAACAGACAAGAATACCAGACCACGATCCTGGGTAGTGAGAATGCTGAATTTCCAAGAAAAAGATAACATACTAAAAGAAGCTTGGCGAGTTAAAAACCTCACATTTGCAGGGGGACAAGTGTTTTTGGACCAAGATTTCTCGACGGAGCTGCAGTATCGTCGGAACCAAGTCAGAGCAGTCATAAAAGAATTAAAGGACAAACACCAAATAAAAGCGCAGATAAACTACCTAGCAAAATTGAAAATATACACGGGCTCCTCATTCAAAGTATACCCGACCCTGGTAGATGCGGTCCCATTTTTGAAGGAGAAACAAACTGTGATCCCGAATCTGGATTGCGATCTTTTGGAGCAAAAACTGATTGAAGGGGCATGGAGCCTGGTGAACCATGGGAAGAAAAGAAGCCCTGCTTGATCGTGGCCTAAATATTTAATGCCTGATCTCACGAGGATGCTCAATGCGGTGGACAGCCAGGAATTAGAAAAACGAATGGAGGGGTGAAAAGGACATCTGCGAAGGAGAGGAAATTTGAGAGGATTCAGAAATGGAAATAGAAGAGACGGTCTGAAAGCTGGGGGAAGCGAAGGACCGGACTGGGGAGGGGCTCTTGGGGGGGAATAAGGGTTTCTACATATGAGACTTCGGACTTTTGAGTAATGGACTCAATAATGGTATGAGGTAAATGTTGGCTAGAAGGCAAATTCAGCTGGGGGGGGCGCTAAGGCTGGGTTGCTGCCAACTCATTACCAACTGAAAATTAGTTTGTGCTGGGGTGTTAATTCTGGGGGACTGCTGCTGTTCCGTTGAACAACTAGAAGCGAATCCTATTAAAGGAAAGGCAGGCAGTGGCCTAGCGAGCCCAGCCATACAAGCTACCGGGAAACTAATAACAGTAGCTGAAACGGCAGTAGC
This sequence comes from Neoceratodus forsteri, assembly GCA_016271365.2. Classification (NCBI taxonomy): domain Eukaryota; kingdom Metazoa; phylum Chordata; order Ceratodontiformes; family Ceratodontidae; genus Neoceratodus; species Neoceratodus forsteri. Next base: position 1,536,314,431 of record CM057453.1, read on the forward strand.
ACCTAGGAAGCATAAGAAGGGGATTGATTTAAGAGGGGAGGCAAGCTCTGAGAGGCAGCTGCCACAATGTTGAAAAGTTCTACAGAGTTGAAATATGTTAAACAATGTTTATTTAATGGTTTAGTAAGTTTATTTGTAAAGGCAGGATGGGGTTCCACGAGAAGTTTACAGAGGAGGTTGGGAAGGTGGAAAGGGATAAATTAAGACAATGGTTATTCTTAAAATAATTACATACAATGTGAAGGGAATACATGCCCCAGTCAAGCGGATGAAAATCTTAACTGAATTGAAACGAATGGGATGCGATGTGGCTCTTATTCAAGAAACACACTTAAGGGAAACAGAGGGTTTGAAATTAAGATGGTCATGGGTGGGAGAAGTATATGCCTCACCGAGTAGAGATGGGAGGAAGGCGGGAGTGGCAATTTTGGTGAAAAGGGGGTGCCCCCTCATGGTTAACCGGACAGACACGGATAAAGAGGGGATATATGTCAGAATATCTGGTCCTGTTTTGGATGTCCCTTTCCATGTTGTCAATCTCTATGCTCCAAATGTTAAAGGGGGTAGTTTTTTTAAAGAAATTGTAGACAAACTGATAAGACTACCTCAAGGAAGGGTATTGGTAGGAGGATTTTAACTTGTGCCATGCCCACTTTTGGACAGATCATCAGGTTGTATACAGACAAACAGGGAAGCGACTAAATGGCTTAAGTGTTTGATAAGAAGTTTAGACTTTGTGGGTGTGTGGCGAGCATGTCGGCCCAGGACACAGGATTATACTTACTATTCGACAGTTCAGACGTCATATTCTTGGATCGATTTATTTCTTCTTCAAAAGGCATACTTATATATGGCTTCTGGATCTCGAATACACTCTATCACTAATTCAGACCATGCTCTAGCTGAGATGGTCCTGATGGTGGAACAAGAAGAGAAATACCCTATGTGCAGACTGAATGTCTCCCTTCTGACAGACAAATCCACAATTAGAAGGATAGAGGATATATTCAAAGAAATCTTCTGTGCAAAGAGAGAATGAAGGTTGCCAACCTATAATCAGATGGGATACCACAAAGTAGTCAGGGATAAACTGATAAGTATTGCTTCTAGGAAGAAAAAACTGGCTAATCTTACTCAGGAAAGACTCTTTCGAGAGGTTCAACAAAGGGAATTGGAACATAAACAGGATCCAAATGATGGGGAACGATTAAAACAACTGGAATTAGCTAGAAAGAAATTAAATGAATATGAAGAGAACCAGGCAGTGAGATGGATAAAATGGCTGGGATATAAATATACAGTGGTGGGGCATAGGGCAGCTCATACACTGGCATTTAGGTTGAAACAACAGGAAGCAAATCGTATGATTAAAGACATAATAATAGATGAGAAAACAGGAGCGAGACGAAGTAAACCGGGGGATATTGCACAGGCCTTTAGGAATTTCTGCCAGTCATTTTATACAGAGTCGATAGTTCCAGAGCAGATGGAGGAAGAGATAAATCACTTTCTGAAGTAGAGAAGATGGGATAGGATTAGGAGCTAAAATTACATAGAAAGAAGTAGTCTAGGTAATTAGAGAACTGAAACAGGGGAAAGCACCTGAACAGATGGGTTCAGTAGTGAATTATACACTAAATGTTGCCCCATCTTGACGAAGTCTTCAATAACTGTTTAGAGGAACAGGCTAGTCCCCAACATGGTACTTAGCAGTTATAGCGGTTATACGAAGAGGGGAAGCCAAAGGATAGGTGTGCCTCCTACAGACCCATCTCCCTCCTGTATCAGGACTGTAAAATCCTGACCAAGATTCTGGCTAATAGGTTACAAAAAGTAATCACTAAACTAATTCATACGGATCAAACGGGATTTATTCCAGGGAGGTATCTGGCAGATAATATCCAGAGATTGTTGAATGTCATCACGGGGCGAGAGAATTTAAAGACCAGGGACTAGCCATTTTTTTAGATGCCGAAAAGCGTTCACCACCTGAATTGTCAGTTTCTGAATACTGTTCTGAGGGAGATGGGTCTGGGGATGAATTCTGAATTGGATAAAGATACTGTATAACAGACCTCACGGCAAGGTGAAAGTAAATGGGGTAGTATCTATGCAGATCCAGATACAAGAGGGACTAGACAGGGTTGTCCCCTGTCTCGTTACTATCGCAGTCAGCATTGAGCCCTGGCTCAAGCCATAAGGAGACATCCTGAGATTACTGGTATAATGGTAGAAGGGTAGTAAATAAAATATCACTGTATGCGGATGACGATTAGTCTGTGTGTCTAACCCAAAGCAGCCATACCCCGTCTTCTGACCTGATACAAAAATGTGGCAAAATGTCAGGATATAAAATAAACCAAGAGAAAATGGAAATTAAATTAATCTCAGGAGAATGGGATCAGGATCTAAAAAAAATTTCACCCTTCAAGTACACTAAAAAGCCAATAAGATATATTTAGGAATTAAAATCCCATATGATGTGAAGGATTTGTATAAATTAAATCATGGGGCTTTAAAAACACATATCAGGAAAGACCTAGACAGGTGGAAACTAATACTGTTGGGGTTTACTCAGAAAATGGACACTATCAGGACGAACATCCTGCCTCGCTGGTTGTTCCTCTTTGGCACCTTCCCAATAGATATACCCAGTAAGGATTGGAAAGATTTAGAGAAGGAGCTAGCTAGTTTCATCTGGGCATCAAATGATGCCGCTCTTAAACTTTTAATACAGGATGAACCCCGGACTGGGTGGAGATGGAAAGGAGAGCACATATAAATCTACCAGTGCAGGTTCTCCCATGGACTATAACGAAAGCAAATCTGACGGAGGTTAGGAATTGCTGGACGAGGCAAACTCTTGGGGTATGGCTCCAGATCAGGCAAATGTTGGAAATGCCAGTACTGATATGGCGGGAAATTCTCTGGAATACATACCATCTATATGAGCAAGAAGGGTTTGGTTTCCCTGGAAGGATGGGTTAGGAAGGGGGTATTAACGCTGGCCCATTTGGTGGAAGGAGAAGGGGTGAAATCTTTCTTGAGCTTACAACAAGAATTCCAGTTGCAACAGAAGGAATTATTTAGATTTTTCCAATGTAGAAATATAATAGTGGGGGAGTTAGGAGTGGCAGAAGTGGCTCGCCCCCTAACGCATGAGGTAGTTATGATACAAAGCAGAACAAGGTTAAAAGATACAAAGGGTATAGTAGCACAAATGTATGCTCTATTGTGCCAAGGAGAAGGCAGGGTTTATAGAGAAAATATACAAGTAAAATGGGAAAAGGAGATGGGTATAACATTCAACCGGCAAGATGGAGGGGATCTGGGAGGGTATACAGAAAACTACTAGTTTACAGAATTGGAGAGAATTCAGATGAAAAGTGGGCATTAGATTCTTTAAGGTCCCAACAATAACCAAGCACTATGGTGGACACGGAGAGGTTGTGGGGAGTGGGCTCACTTCCATATTTTGGGGATGTCCAATATTAACTAAGTATTGGGCCAACCTGAAAGAAATTATAATGAAAATGTTTGAGTTGCACCTTCTTCCTCAGTTTGAAAATCTGATCTTGGGCCTCTAGTAGATTTGATAAGGAAAGATTACAGATACTTATTTTATATTTGTGTGGCGTGACAACAAAAGCAATTACACAAGTGGCTTACATGGACTTCACCCTCAGTAGGGATCTGGGAACATAATGTGGAAAGAATAAAGCAGTTAGAAAGCATAGTAGCTAAAGTTCAGTTAAAGATAGAAAGGTTTAATGCTAGATGGTTACCCTATTAAAAATTCATCCAGGAAAAGACACAAACTCTGATATTGGACCAATACTTAACGTAGAAGGGGAAGGAGGAAGAGGTAGTGATGGGAGGAAATAAGATAATAAAACAGAAAGAAGGAGAGTAAGATGTGAATGGTGAGGGTCAAAAAGCGGGTATTCGAAGTTGATGGGAGAAGGAGAATCACTCGTGGGCACATCCTGCTGAAGGTTATAAAGTTACAAAGTAAATAGTAGTGTATTAGACATAATGGTGATTACTAATATACTTATGTTAGAATATGAGATGTATGGACATGGTACAAGGAGGGAAAAAAGTTTCCTAGAGTTCCAGAGGTGGAGTGGAGAGATAGAAAGAGGAGATTAGATAATGAAAAACAGAGAGATAAGATAATAGGTGAAAGTGGAAAGCAGTAGAACCCTGAATTCTAAGGATACCATTGAATTAAGTCCGAAATGATTCAGACAGGAAGGAGGTAAACAAATGAATATGATCTGGAAAAGATATAAGAAGTTTATAATGATTACAAGGACGATTTTAGACTTCACTTTTGTATTGTCTTATGAATGAAAGATGTACCTACCTGGTACCTAATAGACTATGTACCATGCTTATGATCTTTTAAATAAAAGACAAGTTACAAAAAAGGTTTATTTAAAATAAATGTATATACAAGAATGGAATTACTAACTTCGTTATATATTTAATATAGATCATAAGCCCCTGAAGAAGCCCAGCTGGGTGAAATGTTGGCAAGATCAGGGTTCAAGTGGTTATAAAAATACAAATAAATACACAAAAAGGAAAAGTATTGTGTGGCTGGTTTGTGAAGGAAAAAATATTCAGCAAAGAAGACATGTTTGGATAAGCTGAGACATTTACTGATACGTTAATTAATAGGTCCTGATGAAATGCACTCTGAATTGTTAAAGGCTGGCACTGGAGGTATCGGAGCCTCTGTCAAAGATCTTTAGAAAGTCTTAAGCAGAAGGGACTGGAAGAAGGCTATGGTGGTTCCGTTATACAGAAAGAGAAATAAGAGTGAAGGGTCTAACCATGGATCAGTTACTTTGACACCAGTAGTGTGTAAAATGATGGAATCATTTATAAGAGGGGAAACTGAGTTGCAGTTAAATGAAATGGTCATAACTGGTAGGATACAGCATGGGTTTACCAAGAGTAAATCGTGTATGGCCAGTTTAATCAGGTTTTTATAGATACATAGATACATAGACAGTGCTGGCAAATAAGGGCCTATAGCCCACCCAGTCTGCCCATTTGAGCTTGTAAGTTCAGTTTATGTTTTCCTAGAAGTCTGTTGCCCCTTATGCCTGACCTCCAGAATTCCTTTATGTCTATCCCATGCATTCTTAAATCCTGTGATTGTTTCAGCCCCCACCACTTCCTCTGGCAGGGTGTTCCACTTGTCCACCACCTGTTCTGTGAAGAAATTCTTCCTCATGTTTCCTCTGAATCGTCCTCCCTCCAACTTCATCCCATGCCCTCTAGTCCTGGAACATCTTTTCGCTTAAAAATAGTGTATTCCTGCATCCTGTTCCTCCCTGTAAGATACTTGTATGTCTCTGTCATATCCCCTCTCCTCCTCTCCTCCAGGGAGTACATATTCAGTTCCTTCAACCTGTCCTCATAGGAATTGTGATGCAGTCCATGCAACATCTTCGTGGCCCTCCTCTGAACCTTCTCTACCCTGTCTATGTCCTTACATAGGTAAGGTCTCCAGAACTGTACACTGTACTCCAGGTGGGGCCTCACTAGTGTCTTGTATAGTGGAATTATGACCTCCCTTTTCCTGCTGGTGATGCCCCTGCCTATGCATCCCAGCATCTTATTTGCTTTGCCTGCTGCATTGTCGCACTGTTTCCCTACCTTGAGGTCATCGGAGATGGTAACCCCAAGATCCCTTTCCTGCTTGGTGCATGCTATATCCTCACCCCCCAGCTGATACATTGTGCCAGGGTTTTTGTGCGCCATATGCATTATCTTGTACTTCCTTGCATTGAATTTCAACTGCCAAACCCCTGACCATTCTTCAAGTTTCTGCAGCCCTTCTCATTCTGTCTACACCCTCCGGTGTGTCTACTCTGTTACAGAGCTTTGTGTCATCAGCGAACAGTGAAATTCTGTCTCCTAGGTCCTGCGCAATGTCACTGATGAAGATGTTGAATAGGACCGGTCCCAGCACTGATCCCTGTGGTACCCCCACTGGTCACTCTTCCCTCTGTGGAGTGACAGCCATTTACCACCACTCTCTGTGTCCTGCCGCCCAGCTAGCTACCTACCCACCACACTACTGTCCTGCCCACACCCATATTCCCCAGTTTGTGTAATAGTCTTCTATGTGGCACAGTGTCAAAGGCCTTGCTGAAGTCCGGATAGGCCATGTCCACTGCCCTCCCCTGATCCACCTCCCTAGTCACCCAGTCAAAAAATTCAATGAGGTTGGTCTGACATGGCCTCTCCCTGGTGAAACCATGCTGCCTCAGTCCCTGTAGTCCATTGACAACCAGATGTTCCACCAATCTCCTTCAGTAGTGCTTCAATGATCTTCCCACTACCGAGGTGAGGCTGACTGGTCTGTAGTTCCCCACTTCCTCTTTGTTCCCACTTTTGTATAAGGGGACTACATCTGCTGTCCTCCAGTCTTTGGGTACCTCCGCTTCCAGTGATCAGCTAAACAGGATAGCCAGAGGTTCAGTCACCACTCTCTTAGTTCTTTATGAGCTAGTTTATAAAAAAAACAAAAAACAGCCTGGACAGAGGGATACTGTTACACATATGCTTAGATTTTAATAAGGCCTTCGACTCAGTAGTGCATGATAAGTTAAGAACTGTTTGGATTAACAGTATTGTGATAGACTGGATTGGGCAGGTAATAGAAAGAGAGTTAAGATAAACAGGATTTTGAAAATGGGAGTACTGAGGTATTGATTCTCCACTGTACTGAAGTAGGTATGACCTAAGGATGAAACTGAAGGTCCCAGCCTTAGGCTGGGTACCTAAATGTAACAGAAATGCTGAAGTTGCCTTTGCAATAAGCTCTGTATTGCTATATCCAGATGTTAAAGGGCCCCCTCGCCGATTGACCGGGCTATGCCCAAACAAGCATACAAATATTTGCCATGATGAAACTGTATAGTTCTGTCGACTGTCTATCTTCTTTAAAATGAATAAAGATAATATTTACAAAACAAATAAATTAACGGGATTGTCTCAAGTGAAGGTGAGTTAACAAATGGTATAACACAGGGCTCTGTGTTGAGTCCAGTGCTGTTTAAATAGCAACTGACACATATAGGCCCTTTGGTCAGGAGTTGCCTGCCTGAGGACCTAAATTGCACATTGTTTGATTTTTTTTTTTTTTTTGTTTTGTTTTTTTTTTTTTCGTTTTTTTCAGGCATTAAGAAGAAATTTAATTTCTAGGGACATGGATATGTTGTTGATCCACACTGTCTGGCAGGTTCCTTGCCACTTTAAATCTTGCAGGAAGGTCTTCAAGCTGGCTCCTCCCACCCACCCGGGTGGTAAAACTCTTGGCTCCGCCCCATGACGCCAGATCTTCCTTACCGCTTGGAAGCTCAGGTTCCCTCCTTAACGCTCTGCGTGTAGACTGGATCCTAATCTTTTGGTTTGCCCGAAACTGATTTTAAAATTTTCAAGACTTCAGTCAAGTTTCTCCCTCGTGGCTGCGATGGACAAATCGACTCCTGGATTTCGGCGGTGCCCTTGTGAGCAGAAGATGTCCAGGATGGACCCAAGACCAGCGCATCTACTGCCTTGGCCTAGAACACGCACCCGCAGGCCTGTGAGTCATGCCGCCTCGCTGCCAATGACCTGGAAGATCGTGTCTGTTACAGCTTGGGCGCCCAAGAAGCACTATCCACCGGTTAAGTCAAGGAGGCCCGCTGGGTGGTTACCGTGGCGGCTGGCTCGGCTGAGCAACTCGAGCAGATGATCGCCCGAGGAGGCGGCGGCACAGGCCGCGGCTATCCGCTTCCCTCAGTCGCGCATTTATCCCGCCTCACTGGGTACCTCGTGATTCAGCTTCTTTCAAGGAGCTTGCCAGTCCCTTTCCACGAAGGAGAGGCCATCAGGACATTCCTCTCGGTCAAAGGACTCAAGGTAGAGTCCCATCGTCGGGTCAGGAGTGGAGCGGTCCCTTCCCAGACAGTCGACACTCGACTGGCCCAGGTCACGGCTAAGGCCGCTGGCTTCACGGCATCCCCATCAGGCCAGCCAGCCAAGACACCCGTCGATGCGGTCGAGATTTTTCTCGACCCGTCGGATGGACTGTCGAATGGTGAAGCTGACAACCCTTCTTCACCGGTTCCCCCGGTGGAGACCGAGGACTTGCCTGCACCTCCAGTACCGCAGTCCCCAGTTAAGGCTTCCGAGCCGAGGGAAGAGCGGGTGTCCCCCGCCCCTTCTCAGACCCGTCCTCGGAAATGCCGAGGATCTCGGTCTCGGACATCGTCTCGGTCCAGCCGATCCCACCGACATCTGTGGTCTTGGTCTCGGCCTTGTCTTCCTCCTCAGAAGAGAAGAGGCTTCTACGCAAATTGGCGTGGACGCCACGAGGACCTGATGTGGCAGCAGTTACTTCTGTCCGGGAACAAGCGACGCCGTCCGCTTTCCCCGCCATCAAGTGGCTGTCACCCGAGCGGCTGAAACAACCCCTCGCTGTAGCCAAGGTGCCCAAGCCTGGGCCGGTTGTTCAGCCGAAACCAGCTGCCCCACCGATTGTGGTGGAATCTCCGCCTCCACAACCGAAATCGGGGGCACCGACCACGGACTCTTGGTCGGGTCAGGCTTGCCCCACAGGTTGTCGGTCACCCTCACTCCCGACCGTCCTCGGCAGGTGGAGGGTGGCTCAGGCCCCAGGCAGCTCTTCGCCGACTCCTCCCTGATCTTCTTCGAGATACAGCTCTTGCAGCAGGTTACACCATTAGGACTGAAGGCAGGCGTCAGGACCCCACGGAAATTTGCTAGCTAGCAGTTCTTCAGAGGGGGCAGCGCCGGTCCTGCCCCCACGCCAGGCGAGTACATAAGGAGGCGGTCCTACCAGAATTCCCAGTTCTTTTCCCGTCACGACTTGCATGTCTCACCCTTCGCCGCTCCCAGCGCCACACAACCAGGAATTCCTTCCAAAAGTCAGAATTTGTTCAAGAAGACTTTCTTCAAGATTTACTCTTCTATCTGATGTCCTCCCCAACTTCTGTGGAGGGCCATTCTTTCAAGTGCGCCTGTGGGAAGCAAATCCCGTTCAAAGACCCCCACTCGGCCTGCGTCCGGTGCCTGGGCCCAGATCACGATACCCAGACTTGTTCCTTTTGTCAGGGCTTTAACAGCTGGACCTGGATCCGCCATCAGAAGGCTCTCCAGGCCTTCCTCTTCGAAGAAAAGCTCAAGGCCATGGATCCTTCCTCCAAGGGGGAATCTTCGGAGAAATCACGCAGGCACCATGAGAAGCACCGGGAGAAGGTAAAACCTAGACCCCCTTCTAGGGCCTCGGACTCCCGCAGCTTCAGCTCCAGGACCGACCGCTCTCCGTCTCGGGCCCATTCTCAGCCTCCCCCAGTCGTGGTCAAGTCTGCCAGCGGTTCTTCTACCCCTGTGGCCTGCTAAGACCTCCAGGCCTTCTTCTTCTTCCAAGGCCTCGTCCAGGTCAGGGAGCACCACAAGTCTCGTCTCGCACTTGGCCTCCGACATCCGGTCAGTCTCCCTGCTGCTGCCTCCTCAACGTAAGACCAAGGAGCTGACCTCCCTGAAGCAGGCGCCGGACCGACGCCGCCCACCCAACGCTACTAAACTTCCATAAACACTCCTGGGAGTCGACGACAGTTCGTCACCCGTCGCCGGCCAGGCACTCCCCTCCCAGGACGCCAGCCGGGGACCGACGTCCGATACAGCAGCTAGAAGAACCACACCGCCGCCACCAACGCCGGCCAGGAGGCGTTGACAGAGGAGGAGTCTACTCAGCCCAAGGACCAGGCGGGCGACCCAGTCCTGCCGAGCTCCCGCGGGAACCCTCCCCAGAACCGGAGACCCCAAGGGAACCGACACCCAGACCCAACAACAGGCCACCGGCGCCCGGCCCGTCGTCTGGCCTTAACTTAACAGAAGTGAAGGAGCTATTCACTTTCTGGTGGGACACCATCAAAAAGGATGTGGTCACCATGCACCCTCCTCCCACTCCCGCGGCACCACCGACCACTGTGCCCCCTCCTTCGCCAAAAGGGGCAGCAGGTCAAGTACCTTCCCCCCAGGAGCCAGTGGGACTTCCTAGGGGCAGACCTACAGACAAGAGAAGACTTCCGTCCAGATCCTCTTCAGGGTCACAGAGTCCCAAGAGACCCAGAAGACGCCGCTATTCACCGTCTACGGAGGATTCATGATCTGACATCTCGGTATGCTCCAGATTTCCACCACCGATCAGCATCTCTTCTGCAGACCCACGCACTCACTAGGTCCCTCCGACGACCCTCGCTCTCTGAGATCATGAGGCATATCCAAGAGAACATGGGATGCAGAGGATCTCGACCCTGAAAGGCTACGCCTTGCCCGCTATCTTCGGCAGAAAGACCCTAAGCCTGTGGTGGTACCACCCTTGGTGGACACCTTCGTGGATGTCACCAAGGCAGCGTGGAAACATCCACATTCGCTCCCGGCTATGCCGAAGAAGGCTGACCGCCTGTACAAGGCCCCAAGGGAGGACCAGTACTTGGCTAATCATCCTCTGGCTGACTCCCTGGTCATTACAGCCTCTCATGACCTGTCTCAGAGGCCGCAACATCTGAGCACGCAGCCACCGGACCCGGAGTCCAAGCAACTGGGCACGCTGGGTAGGCGCACTTACGCAGCTGCGACCTGCGCCATCAGATCCCTGAACTACCTAACCCACATGGTTCAGTTTCAGAACGCGTTGTGGAACAGGGACAGGAACTGGTAGAGAAATTACCAGATGGTGACCAAAGGAGGAGCTCCTCCAGCTCCTCCCACAGGTTCAGACATGGGGACCCAGATGCTCCGAGCAGCGATGACTCTGCTGGACTCCTCGCCAGAGCGGCAGCCTCAGGCATATGCCTCCAGAAACACTCATGGCTCCGTGTCTCCGGATTACCCGGACGTCCAGAACAACATTCTGGACGCCCCCTTCCATGACGAAGTTTTCTTCGGGGAAGCATCTGAAAAGGTCATCACCAAACTACAAGAGGCTGGGAAGGCTGTTAGATCTATCCAAGCAATGTACAGATCCAGACTCAGTTCCTTTCGTAGGAACCAGAGTAGTTTACGTAGCCGGTTTCAGAGGCAAAAACCTCGTCCCGGCCAACAACAGAGGGGCTCTTTCTCCCGAAAAGCCCAGGTCAAGGCGTTCTCAGGTAGAGGCCAACGTTCCACCAAGTCGGCCCAACCTGCAGGACCCTCTGCCACCACAGCATAACTCCTTCCCGGCCCCGGCCCCTCAGGATCAATGGGAAACAAAGGTCGGGGTGATCGCAGATCACCTGCCGGGTTGGCAGTCGATCACCACCACAGGTGGGTGTTGCAGTTGGTCTAAAAGGCCACTTTATAGAATTCTTAGACAAGCCCTGACAAGGCCTCCTCTGCCTCCCGTTACTCTGGTCAGCATGCCCTGCTCATCAGGGAAGAAGTGCTCACGCTTCACCGAAAGAAGCTTTGAGTACGTCCCAGGAACCAGAGAGGATCAGGATATTATTTCCACTTCTTCCTGGTTCCAAAGAAAACAGGGACCTCCGTCCAATCTTGGACCTCAGCGACCTCAATATGTCGGTCGCCTACAAATGTTTCCGCATGGTGACCCTTCCGGTCTAATCCCCATGCTGAAGCAGGGCGGTTTTTTTCGCCCTGGACATGCAGGACGCTTAACTGCACATCTCTCATCGCTCAAACGCACAGGAGGTTCCCGCGCTTTGAGTTTCTCGGCGCCATTTCAAGTTCCGAGCGCTTCCTTCGGGCTGTCATCGGCCCCAGGTTCTTTCATAGTGCGTGGCAGCTGCCTCTGAGGAGACAGGGCCACTATGTGTTCCCTGCACTGGACGATTGGCTTTCATGGCCTCCAAGAAGGAGCTGTTGATAGCATTCAGCATACCCAGGCCCTTTTCAGTCCCTGGGCATCATAATCAACTACAGAAGTCTCCTGGTACCGTCCCAGAAACTGCAATTCATAGGGCAGTTCTGGACACCATCGCGGGGAGAGCCTTTCTGCCTGAAGACAGAGCGGAACGCATTCAATCCCTCATCAGGGACCTATCCGCGAAGAAGACAATTCCAGCCAGACTGGTCCTTTGCCTGCTCGGATACATGGCTGCGGCCATTCCTACTGTCCCGATGGCACAGCTCCACATGCGGGTAACCCAGTGGATGCTAAGAGTGCAATGGGACCAAACGCAAGACCATATGCAGCATCTAGTCAGAATCACGAAATCTGTGGTTAGAGACTGGCAATGGTGGCTAAACCCGGGAACCCTCTCTGCGGGGTTCCATTCACAGCACCATCCCCGGTGGTAACACTCTCCACAGATGCCTCAGGGCTGGGATGGGGAGCACATTTGAATGGGGTGAGGTCTCAGGGAACTTGGACCACTCAAGAATCTCATCTCCATATCAACATACTAGAGATGAGGGCGGTCCTTTATGCCCTGCAAGCCTTCCAGTCGGACATCTCACCGAGTACTCTCCTGTTGCAAACAGACAATACAGCGGTGATGTATTACCTCAACAAACAAGGAGGCACACACTCTTATCCTTTCTGCAGGGAGGCCATGAGAGTGTGGGATTGGGTAATACGACACGGCGTGAACGTCATTGCAGTTCATGTTCCCGGTGTGGACAATACCGTCGCAGACAGCCTGAGTCGCTCCCAGGCCAGAGTCCACGAATGGGAACTTCTACAGGAGGTGGCAGAGGATCTGTTTCTCAGATGGGGCACTCCAGAATTGGATTGATTCGCATCCCCATCCAACGCAAAACTGCTCAATTCTTGCTCGCTAGATCCAGGGCCTGGTGTTTTCTGACAAGACGCGTTGTCCCTCTCCTGGGCGGGCAGATTCCTCTACGCCTTCCCTCCCTTCTTGTTGATCCAGAGAGTTGTTCTCAAACTTCGCAGGGAGCATGCAACGCTTATCTTAATAGCGCCCTTTTGGCCCAGACAGATTTGGTTCCTGCTTCTGAGTCAGTTGGCCCGGGAACCTCCGCTTCCTTTGCCAATCAGCTCCCATCTGTTGTCTCAGGAGGAGGGTTCGCTAGTCCATCCGGACTTGCTTTCTCTGAACCTGCACGCCTGGCTCCTAGAGACATAGCCATCTTGCGACACGGGTCTGGGAGGTGGCGGAGTTTTCTGCTACCAGAAAACCGGGCGACATACATACGCCATGAAATGATGTAGGTTTTGCTTGTAGGTCACAGGCACGGGCTTCTCACCCTTAGACTGCCCAGAAAAACTAGTTCTGGAATACCTGCTTTCCTCTTTCAATCAGGGTTAGCTTACTCCTCGATCAAAGTGCACCTGTGTGCAGTGTCAGCCTACCATGCCCCATAGGCCAACGACGTGGCACAGCTGGATACCTCCGTGCCTTCTTAAGAGGGGTCTCCACCTTAGGCCGCCTGTTAGGGATCCCGCTCCCTTGGGATTTACCTTCGGTTCTGAGCAGCTTTACGCCACCATTTGAACCCGCCGAGATTGCGGAGCTATGCTTTCTGTCATGGAAAACGCTTTTAGTTGCTGTTACTTTGGTGAGAAGAATCTCTGAACTAGACGCTCTCATGTGCAAGGAGCCTTATTTAATTTTTCATCAAGACAGGGTGTCCCTGAGGACGAATCCCAAGTTTTTGCCTAAGGTGGTCTCAGCCCTCACTCTTAATCAGGACATCAATTTACCAGTGTACTTCCCTAAGTACGCTAATTGAGGAGAAGCACTACTTCACACCCTGGATGTTCACCGGTGTCTTAGATACTACTTGACCAGGACCAAACAGCACCGCAAAGCAGAACAGCTGTTCGTCTCATTTGCTGAGAGGATGATGGGGGTTCCAGTCTCAAACAGACCCTTTCATGCTGGCTCATTCAGTGCATTTCCTTTTGCTACAGCAAACGCCAGAAACCCTTACCAGGTGTGGTCAAGGGCCGTTCGACAAGGGGAGTGCTACATCCTTTGCGGCACTGAAGAACGTATCCACATCGGCCATATGTTCTGCAGCCACCTGGAGCTCGGTGCACACCTTTATCAGGCATTACAGCCTTGACATTGCTTCACGGCGAAGGGCAGGTTTCGGCCTTGCTGTCCTACAAGGCCTCCTGTCCTAGGTTCAGGACGGAGTGGAACTTCTGTATTGCCTCCTCCCGATGGCTTTCAAGGCACCATTGCTTGGGAATCAGTCCTAATGGTGTAACCTGCTGCAAGAGCTGTATCTCGAAGAAGATAGTACAGTTATGTAAGAACTTACTGTAACAGTAGATCTTCGAGAACAGCTCTTGCAGCTGGTACCTTCCCACCCACCATTCCCCCTTGAAGTAAGTAGGTTTCAACCTACACTTGGAAAGGTCGGTTCTTAGTCTTGGCCATCTGATGGTGCGTCCTCGGTCTCCTTTTCTGATGTTATCCAGCGGCCAGGAGTCTCCGGCGGGAGAACTGGGGATTCTGGCGGGACCACCTCCTTATGTACTATGCCTGACGTCGGGGGCGGGACCGACGTCGGAGGTGGTCCCTGCTGAAGACTGCTAGCTAGAAAATTTCCGTGGGGTCCTGACGCCTGCTGGCATCAGTCCTAATGGTGTAACCCGCTGCAAGAGCTGTTCTCGAAGATCTACTGTTACGGTAAGTTCTTACGTAACTGTACTTTCTCCAGGCCTGTTGACCTGGAGTCCTCCTGGAGCCAGTCGATGGACGAAAGCCCATCATCCTTCATGGGTTTGCTTCGGCTCATCTCAGAGTGCACCGGGATGCAGCTCGAGCCCGTATCCAAGCGGGCCAAGTATCCCCTGATGGAGGTACTGGACCGAGGGGATTCACCCACGGAGGTCTTTCCGGTGGCTGAAGCCATTGTTGGCCCAGCCTTGGAGCTCTGGCAGCAGCCTGCTTCCTGTCCTGCGCCTTCGGCCAGGATGGCCAGGAAGTATGCGGTCTCTATCAGCTCTTTGCCCGGTTTTTCAGAACACCCCTCTGCCGAGGGGTTGGTCACCGACAGTGTTTTCTGTCGTTCCGGGAACGCTAGGGATGTGGACAAACCCCCCGACAAGGAGTCCTATAAGCTGGACTATGCCGGGCGCAAGGTATATGCTGCGTCCTCCCTTGGCCTCCGCCAGGCCAGCTCGGCCGTGCTGATGGCACACTTCTCCCATGCCCTTATGGGCTCCCTGGATGGAGGTGATCCCTCATCTCCTGGCCGACCTGCAGACCACGGTCCAGCAGGTACGGGACCAGGGTAGGGCAGTGGCTAAGCAGCAGCTCCAAATGGCTCTGGACATCGGAGACTCCTGTGCCAGATCGGTTGCAGCCGCGGTGGCCATGCGCCGCAGGGCATGGCTGAGGATATCCACTTTCAAGGTGGGTACCCAGCACAAACTGGCAGATGTCCCCTTCTTGGGGGCTGACCTCTTAGGCCCTGGAGTGGAAGGTCACCTCTAGCGGATCGAGAAGTCCAGTGCCACTCTGGACTCTGTCACCTCCACCCAGAAGGACAAAGGCCGCCGACAGCAGTAGCACAAGTCCTTTCGTCCTTCTGCGCCTGCGGCACATCCGGCCCAATAGCACCAGCACCAGGGCCAGCAGGCTCACGCTTGGCATCCCAAACCCAAGCCCGCGGCTTCCTCCAACAGGAAGCAGGGAGGTAAAGGCCCAGGAGGTCCCTCAGCCGGTCCCTCCTCTAAGCCTGTCCAGTGACGGGTTGAGGGTGTCGCCCCAGCCTCGTCCTCCCCCTGGGTTCTCCCGTGGGGGAGCCAGCTCATACTTCCTTTCTACTTGGTCCCGTTATCACCACGCGGACCGTTGGATTTGGAGGTGGTAGGAAAGGGCCTGCCTCTGGAGTTCGAGCAGGCCCCGCCCTTCCAAGCCGTCACCCCTCGGAGGGCTACGGTGTCCGCAGCCTCTTTGTTGGCTCGTCGAGCTGGTATTGCCCTGCTCTTCGAAAAAGAGGTGATCAGGAAGGTGGCAGATCCTCCTCCAGACCTGGGGTTTGTGTCCAGGTACTTCGTGGTCCCAAAATGGACGGGGGGGGGGCTGGCACCCCATTCTCGACCTGAACAGGTTCCTAAGGTCTCGGACCTTCAGGATGGTTACTCTGGCTCAGATAATCCCATCCTTGGAACGAGATGTGTGGTTCTGTTCTCTGAACCTTCAGGATGCGTTCTTTCACATCCCAATCCGTCCGTCCCACTAGAGATTCCTTCGCTTCAGAGCGGAGGGATCCCTTTACAAGTTCCGGGCCATGCCCTTCGGCCTTTCCCTAGCTCCCAGGGTCTTCACCAGATGCATGGCAGTGGTGACTGCATTCCTGTGGCGCCCAAGTGTCCGGGTGTACCCCTACCTGGACGACTGGCTGATTGCAGCCCCCTCTAGAGTGGAGGTGGAGCGGTCCAGAGATCTGGCCCTCCAGGTTTGCTCTCAGGTTGGCCTCCTCATCAACGAGGGCAAGTCGGAACTCGTGCCAAAGCAGGTGATACAATTCATCGGGGCAGAGCGCAACTCTCTACGAGCCAGAGCACGGTTCCCGGTGGACAGGGCCGAGGTTCTTTCCTCCTTTGCCCAATCATTTCAGGTTGGGCAATCGCACCCTGCCCGGGACTTCCTGCGCCTCCTGGGCCTTATGGCGGCCTGCACCAGCGTGGTCCATTGGGCCCGCTGGTACATGCGTCCCCTTCAGTGGGGACTGACCAGCCAGTGGTCACAGCACTTCGATCCGCTGGATCAGCTAGTGACAGTGACCTAGGGGATGTGGAACGCTGTCCAGTGGTGGACTGTTCCAGCACATCTGCAGGAGGGCATCCCATTTGTCCGCCCCGAGCCGACGGTCTCTCTATTGACCGATGCCTCTCTGATGGGTTGGGGTGACAGTCTGGGGGAGCACAGAGTGCACGGCCTCTGGTCCCCTCGGGAGTTCCGATGCCATATCAACCTGCTGGAGCTTCGAGCAGATCATCTAGCCCTCACCGCCTTCGCTCCATTTCTATGGGGTCAAGTGGTTCAGGTCCAGACGGACAATACCACGACCATGTACTACCTAAACTGCCAGGGCGGGACGCGCTCCATGCCTCTGTGCAGGGAAGCTCTCCGCATTTGGTCTCTCGTGCGCAGCCTGGAGGCGGATCTCCTCGCCATTCATTCAACCAACACCATGGCCGATGCCCTAAGCTGGACAGGGGCTGTGTCTCACGAGTGGTTTCTCCTGCTGGAGGTAGTACAAGATCTCTTCTCCCACTGGGGCATGCCTCAGGTGGACCTGTTTGCCTCCAGGAGAATGCGGTTGAGACTGTTTCATGCCCGCCAAGCCGCCTTCACGCCCAGCAGGGCTCGCTGCAGGGGATGTTTCTCGAGGCTGTGGACCCCGGCCCTTCTACGCCTTTCCATTTCCCCTTGATCCACAAGGTGCTTCTCAAGATGAGGAGGGACAAGGCGCAGGTGATTCTGGTAGCCCCAGACTGGCCCCGCCAGTTCTGGTATCCAGATCTCCTTAGTCTCAGCTCCAGGCTCCCAAGGCGGCTTCCAGCCCACCCGGACCTGATCTCAGTCAATCGGGGAAAGTATTCCATCCAGACCTTCAATCCCTGCACCTGATGGCCTGGTTCCTGAGCGGCTAGAGTTCCAGGCCTTGATTCTTTCCGAAGTGGTCCTCAACGTCGTTGAGGCGTCCCATGAGTCGACCAGAAAATGCTATGCCTTCAAATGGAAGAGATTCTCCATTTGGTGTCAGGGTAAGGGCCTGGACCCTTCCTCCTGTTCCTTGGCAAGCATTCTGGACTACCTGTGGTCCCTTTCTCTGCAAGGGCTTTGGTCGACGACCCTTAAGGTGCACCTAGCAGCCATCTCTGCTTACCGGGCGCGGGCCAGGAAGCAGTCGGTGGCGCAGGAGAAGGTGGTCTGGCACTTTTTCAAAGACCTTGATCACATATCCCCTCCGGTGTGAGAACCTTCACCTCCATGGGATCTACTGCTGGTATTGGCTAAGCTCGTGGGCAAGTCATTCGAACCGATGCACAGGTGTGACATCTCTCACCTGTCGTGGAAGACCACCTTCTTGGTGGCTATCATGTCAGCCAGAAGGATGGGAGCGCTCCAGCGCTTTCCATCGAGTCTCCTTATCTGGTCTTCCACAGGGACAAGGTTGTCCTGCACCCCAACCCGAAATTCCTTCCGAAGGTGGTGTCAGAGTTTCACCTTAACCAGGTGTTGTCTCTGCTGGTGTTCTACCCCAATCACACCTCGGAGGCCGAATATAGGCTTCATACTTTGGACCCTAGAAGAGCGCTCGCTTATTATAAGGAGCAGACGGCTGAAGTTCGGGGAGAGGTTTGCCAGCTGTTTGTCACCTACGCTGAAGCCGCACCTGGCAGACCTGCAGCCAAGCGGATGATAGGCAGGTTGGTCACCTCCTGCATAGATCTCTGCTATAGGCTGGCGGGCATGGAGCCTCCCAGAGGGATAAGAGCTCATTCTACCCGCCATACCGCTGCATTGGTGGCTGCTTCCTGGGATGTTCCTATCCAGGAAATCTGCAGGGCTGCTACCTGGAAGTCAGCACACACCTTAATCTCCCACTACCACATCGACCTTGAGTCACGCTGGGATGCTGGTTTTGGGGCCTCGGTTCTCCAGTCATTATTCCCTAATAAGGGGGTGTGCGCCTTGCCTCCCTCCTCCCGGAGAACTGCTAGGAGTCTGCCAGACAGTGTGGATGAACAACATATCCATGTCCCTAGAAATACAGGTTACTCACCTGTAACAGGAGTTCTAGGAATGGTATATGTTGATCATCCACACGACCCACCCGACCTCCCCGGCTTCGATGCAGAACCTGGCTTCCAGCGGGCTAGATCTGGCGTCATGGGGCGGAGCCGAGAGTTTTACCACCCGGATGGGTGGGAGGAGCCAGCTTGAAGACCTTCCGGCAAGATTTAAAGCGGCAAGGAACCTGCCAGACAGTGTGGATGAACAACATATACCATTCCTAGAACTCCTGTTGCAGGTGAGTAACCTGTATTTACATTACCTGTGATTTCCCCTCCATATTATTGAAGAGATTTAGATTACATTACCTCTGATCTTCCTTCTGTGTTATTGAAAGACACTCATTACCCACCTCAGGCCCACCCCTAAAAGCAGCGTTTTGATGATGCAAAGTAGGGAAGGTCCTGCATGACTTCTTATGGCTATAGATAGCAGTCAGGAGCGGTGGCACCCTTTGTAGGCACTTACACATGTTAAGGGGGGTTGTATTATATTTATATACCCCCTTAGCATGTGTAAGTGCCTACATGGTAAATTACATGAATTTGCAGAGTGCCGCTGCTTCCATCTGCTATGTGTAGCTATTAGTAGTCATGCAGCCTCTTCTAGCCATCAGAACACTGTTTTTAGCGGCAGGGCCACGATGGGAGCCGAGCAGCTTTCAATAACATGGAAGGGAAATTCTTGGTAATATAATTTTAATTTCTTCCACATGCCTGAATAAAAAAAATTAAAACTATGTGATTTTTATCCTCAGGCAGGCACCTTGCTATGAGTTGTTTGACCCGAGGTGTCAGTAGCTCTTTATGTAAATATTAAACAATCTTGGTGATGCATTAGAGAATTGGGGAGCAGATTTGCAGATGGCACAAAACTAGCTGTGATGGTAAATAGTCAAAATAAGATAAATGGGCTCCAAGAAGATCGTGACAGGCTTCTTGTTGGGCAAAAAAGTAAAGTAATTCAGTGCAGTGTGAAAGTGCTCAATTTTGCATTTCCATAGGAGAAATTGGGAGCTAGTCCTTACCTGAATAAAGACATACTGAGGGAAAGGAGTAGTAGTAGTAGTTTATTACAGGCACCCTTGCAGAATATAAAGCACCAACATAATTAAAACATACAACTATAAAAATAGGGTAAACATAAAACAATTAGATAGTCACTAAAAATCATATGGGTTAATACCTTAGAATAAACATACTTATTCACTCCCCAAAGGCTTGTTGGAAAAGGAAGGTTTTTAAATATCTCAAGGGAAGGCACCTCCCAGAGGTACCCTGGTAATGAATTCCAGAAGACTGGGGCAGCTACCTCAATTGCCCGGTCCCCAGAAGATTTCAAGTAGCTCTAGGGATCTCCAGGAGGGCCTCCCCTGCCAATCTAAAAGAGCGACTCTGGGTGTAGGGATGCAGCAGCTCCTTCAGGTAACCCAGACCCAACCCATATGTCAGAAGACCTACAGTATCTTAAAGGTGATATGCCAGCGCACTGCCAGCCAGTGCAGTTTGCGAAGCACCGACAAATAAGACTGAACCTAGAATGTCAGTCAACAGCTGGGCCGCCATGTTCTACAAAAAGCTGTGGTGCCACATCGTATCTCCTCTGACCCTGAGGTAGAGTGCTCGATAGTCAGAAGGGGAACAGATTTTGTAGTAATTGTGACAAAAGATTTTCTGGAGGACATCTCTCCACAGACCCACACGCAGAACCATATGCTGTCAGGGTCAGGACCACTCAAACGTTTACCTACTGTAGCTGGGGCCACATTGATGTGCCCACATGCGCATCAGTGTTGTCTTTCTAACGTTGGTGGCCCAGTACTTCCTCAGTTTCTTTTCTTCTGCTATCATCACACTTGGACAGGAGAAATGCCTTTTTCAATTCTACATAGCTGAAGTTTTTCCTCATCTAGTTTAGTTTACTAAATTGTATGTGATCATCCGCATCATCTAAGAATAGCACTTTTTCATTTCTCCCAGTGTGTCAAAAAGATCTTTTGTGAGGACACTTACAAACTTTGTGTTCACTACCAGGACCTTTCACATGATGCTAATGCCAGAAAAAAGAGTGCATTTGTGATGTCAAACAGGTTTCAGCATTTCAGCCCTGAGGTGTTGCCCTGGAAAAGAACTTTAGAATTGTAAACTACTAACTATGCCATGTGGTCATGATCAGGGCCACTGGAAAATCACGGCCGTGATAATTTGGCGGAAAGTGCGATTTTCTGACACCCCCAAACAATCGTGCTTACATAAAATATACACGTTTTAAATTCTTTGTGTTTTGGAGCTTTCCTCGCTCTCTGCCACAATTCTGTGCCCAAGCGCACCCACCCACTCTCCCAGAAAAGTCCTCAGCCAGGTTGTACCTTTTAAATGGGCTTCAGGCTTCAGCCCCCTCCCCCGGTACTCTGCTGCGGCTGGTAAGTTGTCTCCTGAGTCCCGACCAAGGTGTGTAAGCCCACTGCGGTATCCCTCCTGGTGTGCCCCCTGCCATGTCCTCATATCTATGCTCCCCAGCGTTCTCCTGCCCAGTCTCTCCCTCATCTGGGACTAAAAAGAAGACTGCTTGGTTTTCCTGGCATGTGACCCGCTAGTGACATCATCAGTGCAGCGCGTCACACTAGCTGGGGCCAATCACGCCGATCTTTTTTTTTTTTTTTTTTTTTTTTTAATTGGCACTCTTTTCTGTTTGCTCTGGCCCCCCTCAGGTCTGCCAAACCAAGTTAAATGTATGTGGACAGGTGAGGGGGGCTACAGATCAAGAGCCATGTGTCGGGAGAGAGCGAGCAAGAATGAGGGATCCTGAAGTCTGGAGAGGCGGGAGAGATCGAGCAAGAGCGAGGGAGTCTGGTGAGAGTGAGCAAGAAGGGGAGCTGGGAGAGCAGTGCGTGGAGCAGAGGAAGAGAAGTGGAGAGTCACCTCTGCTTCTGGAGAACCCACTCCGCTGCTAACTACCCCCAAAAGAGCTGAATCACTTGCTGCCAGTAGTGGGCACCCCTCCCCCCACCTATTTTGTGCCAACTTGTCAGAGAACCACTAATTCTGCTGCCCATTCTGGAGACTGCTCTGTTTGCTGAAATCTGCACTAACAGGTATGTTTTTTTATATAATTTATTTCTATGTATGGGGCTTAGCAAATGTGTCCCTTGACATGGGTGGCATGTTGTTACATAAAATTGTGTCCCCCCCAGAGGGAGGGTGTGAGCCCAGCTAGGGGACAGCTGTTTTAAAAATATGTTCTTAAAAAAATGTATGACCCTTGGAGGGAGGGTGGGAAACCAGGAGGGTCCAGCTAGAGGGCAGCTTATTCTGTGAAAAATGCTTTGTATGTTTTTGTGTTTTAAATGTGCATGTCAAACAGATGGAGAGTGGACAGGCAGGCCTGGCTGACTGGCATACATGTTGGAAAAGTTGTTCTAGCCTCTGGCGATCGAGGAGGGTGGGGCAACCAGGGTGGCATAGAACAATTTTTTTTCCATCATGTATGGCACTCTCCTGCTTCCATCCTTCATTCTCGTGGTGTGTCCATGGTTTATTGCTGTGGTTCCTTGGAGGATGAGAGTGGAGGGCTGGGAGGGGTGGGTCTGGTGGACTGGCACACATGGTGAAAGAAATTGTTCTGGCTTCTGGTGAGGGAACAGGCAACCAGAATGGTACAGAAAATTTTTTTCCATTGTGTGTGGCAGTCTTCTGGGTCCGTCCCTCACTCCCGTGGTGTGTCGATGACTCTCTGTTGTGGTTCCTCAGAGATGGAGTGGAGGGGTAGGCCTGGTGGACTGGCACACATGGTGAAAGAAATTGTTCTGGTCTCTGGTGAGGGAGCAAGATGGGGCAGGAGACCAGAATGACACAGAACAATTTTTCCATTGTGTGTGGCAGTCTCCTGGGTCCGTCCCCTGCTCCTGTGATGTGTCCATGATTTGCTGCTGTGGTTCCTCAGAGATTGAGTGCCTCACAGTCCATGCGATCCTCGTTCATGTTGTCTGAGGCATGAGGTAAAAAAACATGCTTTCTGAAGTCTTTGGTTCCATGGGCAAGCTCAGCACCACCACATGGCAACTCCAGGAGCTGAGGTTTTACATCAGAACTGCCCAGCATAAAACATTGGTTGCACAAGATGCCACTCATGCAGCACTTAATTGTTGTATTTATTTAAATAGATTTTTATTATTTTGGTTTAGTTAATACAGTGTATCACAAATTATCTTTCTGGGTTTAGTTAATACACTATCTACGACATGTCCACACCACCAACTCCAAAGCGTGCCCGTCTTTCACAGGAAGAGGCGAAGGATCGGCACGTCTCCTATTTTATGTGTGCCCGTGATCGGGTCCCCTTGTACCCCAATGATCTTTACGAGGATGGAAGACACTATTTTGCCATGCCTGCACTCACACAATCGATTTTCTGTGTAAGCATACAGTGGACATGTACATGAAGTCACAGAAGCATCTGGAGTGAAAAGAAGCATTAAAGAAAAACCAACAAAGTACTACTTCACACTATTTGCAGTTTCTTTTATTGTTTTGTCAGACCCCAGTCACCTAGTGGGAACTCCCCCCCTGCCCAGCGCACCATCTCCATTGATGTATTTTATTTTTTTTATAGATGCAGTTATCCTCTGGAGGTGGGACATGCAATGACGTTAGCTGGGCAAGCCGCTGTCTGTCTCGCCTCCCATGTACCTAGACACCGGTTGATGCAGATCCCCTGGCCTCTGCAAGGGGCTGCAACTATGTCTGACACACCTCCCCCTCCGGAGAATGAGAACCATCCCTTGAACTCCCAAGCCTTCTCCACCTGTCAGACCCTAATAGTCCTGGGTCTGTTGGGTATGCTCTGACTCCCAGGTCTGTCGGGTCTGTTCTCAAACCTGGGAAATCATTGTGACATACAGACACCTTGCTGTTGCACTGGTGGGATGGCCACAGTTTATTTTTCTTGTGAAATATATAACATATTGATTGAATGCTTTTTATTTGCTCCAGGTGCAGCTGTATGACAGCAGTCATTGACTTCTGTTTTGCCCGAGCATCAGCATCATCTGTGAAGCGGAAGGAGTTTGTGCTGGACTTCATTCGGTGTTTGACATGTGCAGACATCCCTCTTGAAAAGGCTTCCTCATTTCAAGACTTCTTGATGAAGTACAGCAAGCACGGTGGTAGTCTTCCGGGATCAGCACAGCTACAGAGCACCTACCTGCAAGAACTTCGGCCAGAGCATGAAAGGTCCTTGAAAGAAGTAGTTGCAGATCAAGACCTTTTCATTTTCCTGGAAGAGACCTCTGATGCCTGTGGACGTAGCGTGTTGGCTATTTTGGCCCAACCTTTGATGAATGTCGGGGGAGCAGCCTCTCCTCGTTGGTGTTGAGTTTCTGGATCGTGTAAACAACACGACTGTTTCCCAAGCCCTGTTGAAAGTACTAAACACTAATGGAGTTAATCTGAACAAAGTGTTTGCCATTGTCATGGACAGTGCTAGTTATATGCACAAAGCTTTTGGAATAATTCTGTCGTGTGTGTGTTACCAAATGCAGTGCATGTGACCTGCATTGCACACCTCCTGAATTTGGTTTTGGAGGTCTGGGCTGACACACTGAAGAATTTGAACACTGTGGTTGCCCTGGTTAAAAAAAATAAAAATCTTTTGCCAGAGCCCAATGCGTCTCCATCAGCACTTGGCATTTGTGGAATCGAAGCTGGAAATTGTACCCAAGATGCCAGTGTACTCCGTCAAAACTTGATGGTGCTCCTGGGTTTTATGCAGGTAAACATTTGGCTGACTATTTGCCCATTGTTACAGAATTTTTTAGAACAGTGCCACAATCGGATGCAGCAACCTTCAAACGACTGAAGTTCATGTTAACCAGCAAAGGGGCAGAGCTGGCGGCTCAAGCTGCTTTCGTGTCTGAACATTCAGAAGAACTTGTGGAACTTATTGACGAATTACAGTTGAACAGCAAGCCACAGGGATACAATATATTTCCTAGGGTTCAAAATGTCCAAGTTTTTGGATTTCTGTGCCACTGCAGAGGAAACTGAGTACAGGCCGCAGACTGTCAAAATGTCCAGATGTCTGTCGGGAAAATGCGAACTGCATCAACCTGTTTCAGAAGGTGATGTTGGACAGCAGTGGGAAGTTAGGCCACATTTTAAAAAATCATCTCTCACTAAGCACGTTCAAAGCTGCCCACATCTTTGACCCCAAGCAGCTGCCAACACTGGAAAAAAACAAATCAAATACACCCAGAAGCTACCTACTCTTACCAGTGTGTCAAACTTTGGTAAGGCTACAGAACTCTGGCCCAATCTATACCAGATGATTTTAATATTGTTCAGTGGTGGGAAGCACAGGCTGATGCACTGCCAAATCTTTCTGCTGTGGCAAAAAGATACATCTGGCTCCCTGTGAGTATAGCAGATGTTGAGGGAACTTTTACGGTTTATTCTGATCTATTAAAAGACAATTGTCACAGTCTGATGGAAGACAATGGGAGGCTACTTCTCATGTTGAAATATAGTAAGAAATTCAGTGGCTGTTGAGGATGGTGGTTGCCAGTTGCTCCTCCATGTGTTTCAGAGAAAATATTTGGTGGTGGTTCATGGTATATGGTGATGGATGGTACTTTTTATACAATGTTCATTGTATGACTGTTTTTTTTTTTTAAATGTTCAGTGTATGACTCATTTATTATTAGACTATTTTAATTACATTTCTGATTTACACAGTGATTCCACTATTGAAGATTTTGAGTTGGCCCTTGCGTTTGTGTTTTTAGGTGCTATTATACTGCTTTTATACTGTTTATTTTTATCCTTATTTGTTTTTGGTTTTTTTAATGATGCTGCTTTTGTACTGCACACTGTTATTATACTGTTGACGTTTTGATCAATCCTTGTGGTGGTGTTTTTTTAATAATAAAATTATTATGATACTCTTGCTTTGTGTCTTTAATGTGCAATATTCTCATGATGACTTCCACAAAGTAACTGAAACCCCATGTTTTTGGCCTACAGAGAGGAAAAATGCACTCAAGAGTCGGCAAAATCCCCGCAAAAAACCTGCGAAACTCCCTCAAAATTTGCAAAAAAGTTCCTCAGCTTTCCAGTGGCCCTGGTCATGATGCCCCTGACATTCCAGTGGCCGATTTATCTGCTGATGAGATCAGTCACCCTAGAGTCCTGGTCTAGTCTTTGTAGCTAAGTGTTCTTAGCATTTTATTTTGTGAAGGTTTTGAGTTTATTCGATATTCAGCATTATTAGTTTAACTCAGTTTTATATATTTTATTTTTTTACTGGGTCCATTGCAGTTCCTGAACTGGGAGAACTGTGGTTTTCACTGGTTCTAAATCAAACAAAAATGAATACATTTTGCATAAACTAGAATTCATTTTTAAAGTGATTGTACTTATTTCTCAACTATAACCACTAAAACGATTTTATACTGCCATTGCATGTCATATTGATAAGGCAGGAAGGCCTAAAAAGAAAATGGAGCCTATGTGATTTAAACAGTTTGTAGGTTGTAAGCTTTGGTCGGCAAAAACAGATGGCCACAAAATGTGCTTTGATTGTTTGGGCCCAAATCATGGTTTCAAAAACTGAACTCTGCAGAGTTTTCTGCACCAAAGAAAACAAGTATTTGTCAATGCCGAATGTTTCCTGCTTGTTAAACATTTTTTTATTTTGACCTTAACGTTTGAAGATACTCGTTTGAGGATTTGACTTATAGACATGGCGTGTACCGCTGACAGTGTATTGGCTGAAATGCCATTTTGCACCTGAGGTGTGAAACCACATCTCATCCAGGATTTAAAAATGGCATGCCACGTTTATAGGGTGGTGTGAAAAAATGGCTGTGTTGAACATTTGGAGTCAAAATATTGAAAATTAGAGAAGTTATGAGTGAGCGCTGAAATAGTGTAACATTCAGTCATAATCAAGGCCACTGATTTACGGTAAATAAAATAATGAAATTCCGATTTCAAGACTTGAAATTCTGAGAATTGCACCAGTGATTGTTAGTCTAATTTCTGTATTTCTCCTGAATTCTACTGTCATTCTTTTAATATGTGGATAAATAATCAGAATAAAAGAAGGCTTAATTTACAGAGCATTGGATGGAGCAAATTGAAAACAGCACAGGAAGCAATTACGGTATAAGTTCAAGTTTATTGCAGGTATAACTCCATTGAGCAAGCTCATTCACAAGGAGGTCCTGAGACATTTACACAGAAAGGAGGAGAGATTACAAGAGGGATTCACAGGCTATAAGTAGATAAATAAAAGTGCATACATAGATCATAAAATGCATTTCATGGTAAGGTACAATCTAACAGCGCTAGGTCCAGATAAAACATTGTTACTTCTTACAAGGCTCAACATGGGTTGAGTTTTACACGTGGCATAATATCTATGTCGGAGCATAATTAAAGATAATATGAGAGGTCAGGTGAAAAGGGAAGATAAGCCATATGCTGGAATTGACAGTATCGTACCTGACAAGGAGAGGACGAGGACATTCGGTAAAAATTTGACTGTCTCGGAGTAGGGAGTATGCTTAGTGGCAGCTGCAGATATCTTTCAATTTTGAAGCTGCTAATGATTTGTAGAAGTTACTACATACAAGGCTGGTTAATTTCGGTACGGATTGGATGTGGTTCCACGTAGTAGGCAGGGCATGTGAAATGGCTTGTTGGCCAAAAGTAGTACGGGACCTAGGGACAGCTAGCAGAATGTAGTCTTGAGTTCCTAAGGGAGTAGTCACTGTGGGTGATGTGGATAAGGGACGTTAAGTAGCTCTGTAGTTTGTGGAGAAGTATCTTAAGGGTCCAGATATCAGCATGGAGCAGGCATCGGGTGGCGAGTGAGATCCAACCAACAGCTTCATAGAGATCACAGTGGTGGGTTCAGTAAAGGGAGCTAGTGATGAACCAAAGGGCACGGTGGTAGAGAACATCCAACTTACTTAGGTTTGAGAATGCAGCGGAGGAATAGATTAAGTCTCCATAGTCAAGTAATGGAAGGAATGTGGCTTGGACAAGCTGGATATGGGTCGCAAGAAGGAAGAGCGACCTATTCCTGAAACAAAATCCCAGGCGTGCTTTGAGCCTCTTAGATAAGTCCTCAATATGTTCGTGGAATGACAGCTTGCTGTCTAACCAGATGTCAAGATATTTAAATTTGTGTACGATTTCCAGGGGTTCGCCTAGGGAGGTGACGATAAAGTCCTTCGGAAGGGCACGGAGAGAGCCAAGGGAGGCATTGCGTGAAAAAATCATAGCCTTAGTTTTTTTGGCATTTAGGAGAAGTTTGGCTTTTATGAGATTGCTTTCGAGGTGGACAAAGTCAGCTTGCAGTGCTTCACTAACTTCCGATATGGTTGTCCCTGCAGTGTACAATATAGTGTCGTCCGCGAAGAAATGCAGACTGGAGTTCATTATGTGTGAGTTGAGCTCGTTGATATACAGGGAAAAGAGTATCGGTCCTAGAATGGAGCCTTGTGGGACTCCCCTGACAATCGGGAGGGGAGCTGAGAGTAGACCCTCAGCTTTGACTTTTTGGATCCTGCCACAAAGATAACTGGTAAACCACTGTGCTGTGGATGGAGTGGCACCTATTTTAGTAAGGCAGGTAATAATAAGATGATGATCAACCATATCAAATGCCTTACTAAGGTCTAGAAAGACTGCGCCAGAAGTCTTCTTGGAGTCTATAACAGTTACCCAGTCATTAGTGACTTTAGCTAATGCTGAGATAGTGCATTGTTTTGACCTGAAACCAAATTGTGCTGAGTTAAGGAGAGAATACATTTCAAAATGATGCTTTAATTGTTTATATATCAGCTTTTCCAAAATTTTGGAGAGAGTAGACAAGATGGATATGGGCCTATAGTTGTTTAGATCACACAGGTCGACGGATATGAAGAGGGGAAGAATGTGGGCAGATTTCCAGCAAACTGGGACTGTGGCAGAGGTGATGGAGAGACTGAAAATATGCAGGATAGGGGCAGTGAGATGGGCATAGCCTAGTTTCAGGAAGAAGGGTTCAAGTCCATCGTCCCCAGCACCTTTCCTGGTATTGAGGCTAAGTAGCGAGTCTTCAACCTCCTTGTAGTTAAGCAGGCTCAGCTGAAAGGGATGGGATGGGGTACTGGTTGCAGAGGTGGGGCTAGCACAGCTAATCTACTGACTAGCATAAGGTGAGGGCTCAAATGCTAACCCAGCGATGACAAAATGCGAGTTGAGTTCCTCGAGGGTATGAGAATTGTTTTCCACCACCCTGCCTTTGTTAATAATCTTAGTAGGAATGGAGGGAGCAGCTGGACGGCTTTCTATGGATTTCAGAGTCCTCCAGATTTTATGAGGGTTCCCATTAGCCTTCTCCAAGGTAGAGATGTAAAACTTTGCTTTAGCAATACAAATGTTTTTTACACAGGCATTCCTAGCTGCTCTAAAGGCCTGCCAGTCTGCAGGGCACTTTGTGTGCCTAGCCTTGGACCAAAGCTTATCTCAATTGGTCAGTGCTGCCTTGAGGTCCGGGGTAAACCATGGGTGAGAAGATTTACGAAGCCTTACTTTGATAAAGGGGGCATGCTTTTCACCAGGGTGGTAAGGTTATCATTAAGGACAGAGACAGCTTCATCAGTAGTTTTGGCGAGATATAGATCTTGCCATCTTGACTTGCCCAGATCAGAAAGAAAATTTGCTACATTGAACTTGTGAAAGGACCATTTAGTTTTGATTTTAGGCTGTTTGAAGGTTTTCATTTGGGACCTTATGCACACAACAACACCATGGTCACTCATATCATTATGGAAGACTGCTGAGTGTGAGATTTTGTGAGGATGAGTAGTTAAAATAATATCTGAGAGGGAGCTATCGCCAGTATTAGAGGTATTATTCCTAGTGGGTTCTGAGACTAGCTGAGCAAGGCCAAGCTCATCACAGATGGATTTAAGGGAGTTTGATTTTGAAGTGAGCCAATCCATATTGAAGTCCCCCAGGATTATTGTTTCAGTTTTGGCAGACGTGGTTAAGGATTTTAATACGTTAAGGATTTCAGTACCGCCGGTCGGTGGCCTATAGCCACCTATAATAGTGTTGCATTCCGTGGAAGGAAGGTGAAGCTTCAGTGAAAAATCTGATGTTCTTTAGGTTTAGTTTTACACGAGATATCGCTAACTGTATACTTAGTCTTGGCATAGATGGCCACCCCCCTCCGGTATCCCTATCTGCCCTGAATAGTTTATAATCTGGGAGAGAAATTTGAGGGTCTATATTGGTCTTTTTCAGCCATGACTCGGTAATGTCGAGATCAGGGTTTGTATGCATGTCCCATGCTTGAAGTTGATCAAATTTTTTGGTCAGGCTTAGAATGTTAGCCAACATCATTTTTAGACCACGGGCAACAGCAAAATCTGACGGTGATGTAATTTGTAATTGAGGACCTGGATTTAGCTCTGTACATTGCCTGAGCAGAGAAGGAGCAGCAGTAGCATTTTCTTTAAGCAGTTTATCAAGAAGGAGAGGCCTTTTTTCCTTAGTGTCCTTCTTTGATATGTTGTTTGGAATGTGATTTTGGTCAAGGAATGGGTGAAGCTGATTTTACCGTACGGGGCAAGGAGGGAGAGCTCTCGGATGGTCAGAGGTGATGGGAGTAGGAAGGGGGGCGTCAGAGGATGGGGATCTGTGTATATGGGGGGTGGGACGTCAGGAGAGGGGAAAACGCAAATTCTAGGGACATGGATATGTTGTTCATCCACACTGTCTGGCAGGTTCCTTGCCACTTTAAATCTTGCTGGAAGGTCCAAGCTGGCTCCTCCCACCCACTCGAGTGGTAAAACTCTCAGCTCCGCCCCATGACGCCAGATCTTCTTTACCACTTGGAAGCTTAGGCTCCTTCCTTAGCGCTCTGCGTTTAGACTGGATCCAAACTCTTCGGTTCTCCCGAAAATAATGTTAAAGTTTTCTAGACTTCGGTATGCTTCTTCCTTCACGGCTGTGATGGACAAATCAACTCCCGGTTTACGGCGGTGCCCATGCGGGCAGAAGATGTCCAGGACCAGTCCGCACTCCACATGCATCTACTGCCTCGGGCTTGACCACGATCCGCAGGCGTGCGAGTCTTTTTCGGCAAACGTCCTCGAAGACCGTGCTGCCCAGTTACAACAGGTGCCCGAAGCGTTATCCGCGGTGAAGTCCAAGGAGGCCCGTTGGGTGGTTTCCGCGGCGGCTGGCTCGGCTGAGCAACTCGAGCAGATGATCGCCCTCGAGGAGAAGGCGGCCCAGACCGCATCTTCATCATCCTCGGTCGCAGCATTTATCCCGCTCTCCTTGGGATCCACCTGTACAGCTTCTTCTACATGTTCTACGTGTGGATTCTATTTCTGGAACTGTAACGCCGCTTGTTAGTGGCTGGATGCCTGGACTCTCGTTTTGCTGCTTGGTCTGGCTTGGTGCTTGTTTGTGACTCTCGCTCTCCTGCTCGCGGGCGAATGCCCATTTGCCCTCCAGTTGTTGACTTCTGCCCGGCGTGAGAGGCCGTGCTATAGTCCACCTGGATTGCCTTCTTACCTGGCTGGAGGTGTGAGGGGGAGCTGCGACTGCTGCTGGGGGGCAGGGACAGTGCTGTATAAATTAAAGCCACTGCATTGAAGGGCGTGAGTGGAGGAAGCGCACTCGGTGTTGGAAATTTCCATTTGGAAACGGGGGAGGGAAACAGGCTGGTCCATGGTATGGTTTTAAATACATATAAAGT
This sequence comes from Neoceratodus forsteri, assembly GCA_016271365.2. Lineage (NCBI taxonomy): Eukaryota > Metazoa > Chordata > Ceratodontiformes > Ceratodontidae > Neoceratodus > Neoceratodus forsteri. The sequence goes on from CM057453.1 coordinate 1,536,345,957, forward strand.
ATAATAGTTTGTGATAGGTATGTTTAATTTGTATATTATTATGATTTAAACCTGTCCTGTATTAAATGACGTAGTTATGTATTAGTTTTACTTGGTTAAGTAGGATAGCTATTTATTTTGGTGGTATTTAAGTGTGTCTAATAATAATTCTTTGTGCCTATTGCTTGAAATGTGTAGGGGGTATATGGGAGGATTTACGGGGGTTTGGATCACCTTTGTGAGTTCCCTGCTACATGCTATCGTCCCAATCCCTCTCCCAGTGTCTGATACTATTGTTGGGCGGCTGTCGAGAAGTGGGGATTGTGAAGAGCGTGCTGCTTGTTGGCAGTGGAGTGACCTGGGTTTGGGTGACGGTAGGATAGAGGTTGTTGGGTCCAGGAGGCGCCTGGGTTCGTCGGGCATCTGGAGAGGCCAGACGTGGTTGGTGCCCATCCCCAGGGAGTCCACCAGACTGAGTGGTCAGGTAACCCGAAGGGCTGCATCACCCTCCAGTCCTCTGACGGCAGTGCTGTGCAATGCCAGGTCGATCAGAAACAAGACAGCAGTTATTGCCACCTTGATTTCATCTGTCGATCTGGCTTGCATCACGGAGACCTGGGTGGGAGACGATGCTGGCCCCATTTTTGACGCTGCAGTCCCTCCGGGGTATACCATGGTGCACTGCCCCAGAGTGAACCGCAGGGGTGGCGGTGTAGCTATCTGTTTTAGATCCAGTCTGACCTTCACCGTGCACCCGGTAGAAACTCCAGGTTCTTTTGAGTGTGGCTGTTCCTGGAGGATTCAGCACGGGCTGCAGGATCCTCCTCATCTATCGCCCTTCTGGCCCGATGGGGAGTTTCTTGCAGGAGATTGCTGAATTTGTCACCGGCGAAACATTGGGATCCCCCAGATGTGTTTTTCTGGGGGATTTCAATGTTTGGGCTGATGATAGAGATCAAAGATGCAGTAATGATTTTTTGCAGAGCATGTCCTTGGGACTGATGCAGGCCGTTGCTGCACCAACCCATCGGGACGGCCACATACTGGACCTGGTGTTCTCACTGGAGCTTGAGATTACTGATCTCAGGATTGATCGGGTATTTTGGTCCGATCATTGCACGGTGAAGTTCACGCTTGGGGCTCCCGCCATAAGCCCTTCCCCTGCAGAGATGATTCGCTGCCGCCCTTTACGGGATCTTACCCCTGAGGGTTTTTTGGCGGCAGCTGAATTGTCTAGCGTGGGTGCTGCATGCATTGGAGGTGTTGGTGCCGGGGTTGACACCTATAATAGGGTGTTATCTGACACCATCAACTCCCTCGCACCTGTCCGTGTATGACCCAGAACTTCGTACCTGAGGTCCCCATGGTTTGATGGAGACCTCAGGGAGATGAAGAAGATGGGTTGGAGATTAGAGCGCTGCTGGAGGAAGTCCCGCCTGGAGGTGGACAAACTAGTCCTGCGTGCGCACTACTGTGCGTATCAGGAGGCAATCAACTGTAAGAAGGCAGTATTCCTGTCTAGGGAGATTGCTGCCGGGAGAAACCGACCAGCCTCACTCTTCCGGACTGTAGATAGACTTCTCCATCCTGTCTGTTTGCAGCCTGGGAGGGTTTCTTCTAACAGAGATTCTGAGGAGTTTGCTCGGTTTTTCTCGGACAGGGTGTCCTTGATCCGGTGGGAGGTTTCTTCAGCCAGCAATACTATAGCTGACAGTGGTCGCCAGATGTGTTCTGAGTGCACTCTGCCGAGTTGGGGGGAGTTTACACCAGTGGAGGTTGTGAGGTTATAGAGGTGGCAGTCAATTTGAAGCATACCTTTTGTGAGCTGGACCCAGTGCCAACGCGTTTCTTAATGAGATGTGTTGACTCTGTTGGCCCGGTGTTTGCCTCGATTGTACAAGTGTTCCTTGCTTCAGGGAGTCTTTCCAGATGCCTTGAAGGAGGCTCTGGTGAGACCCCTTTTAAAGAAACCATCTTTGGACCCGGAGATCAAGGCAAATTACCGTCCTATCTCCAACCTCCCATTTTTGGGGAAGATTGTTGAGAAGATGGTATCGCTTCAATTGGAACACCACCTCGTGACTCTTGAGTTGTACGATCCCTTCCAGTCGGCCTTTCGGGCTAGACATAGTACGGAAACTGCGCTTGTTCGGGTGCAGAATGATCTCCTCAGGGCTAGAGATCGGGGGGACAGGACAATTCTTGTTCTTGATCTCTCCTCAGCATTTGACACTGTGGACCATTGTGTGTTACTTGTCCACTTTAGGGAGCTGTGTGGACTTAACGGTACCGTCATCAACTGGTTTGAGTCCTTTCTTACCAACAGGAGGCAACGGGTTGTGATGGGAAATTTCTCATCTACACCCTGTCTCCTTTTTTGCGGAGTCCCTCAGGGTTCGGTACTGGCCTCAGTGTTGTTCGCAGTGTACATGCTGCCTCTGGGGGGGATCATTAGGAAGTATGGTCTGAGTTTTCATTGCTATGCTGATGATACTCAGCTATATCTGTCCTTTGCTCCAGGAACATCAAACGCAGTGGATGTGTTAAATATCTGTCTGGCCGAGATTAACGACTGGATGGCCTCCAGCTGGTTGCGACTGAACCCTGACAAGTCAGAGGTATTGGTAGTGGAGTCGAACAGAGTCCATAATAGGATGGCCTGTGACTCAGCAACTGGACTTGTTCTTGGAGCTGTGTCATTGAAGGCCTCCTCTTGGGTGCAAAATCTTGGAGTGACTCTGGACAGGAACTTGACCATGGAGGCTTAAATATCTTCCGTGGTACGCACCTGTTTTTTCCATCTCAGAAACATTGCCAGGATTAAGTCCCTTGTTCCGCCTCTGGACCTCCCTACCTTGATACATGCCTGAGTCACATCTAGGCTGGACTACTGTAATGCGCTCTGTCTCGGGGTCTCTGGGGGTTCTCTCCGTAGACTGCAGCTGGTGCAAAATGCTGCTGCCTGGCTATTGACTGGGCAGAATAAATTCTGTCATATTACACCTGTATTGCATGAATTGCACTGGCTGCCAGTCAGGTGGAGAATCCTCTTTAAGGTGGGTCTTCTCACCTACAAGGCCCTACACGGGCAGGGCCCTGGTTACCTGTCAGTCCTCCTGGTACCTACTCCCTCTACGCACCCTCTCCGATCTTCTAGTGGTGGCTTCCTGACCGTTCCTAGAGCGAGGTTAAAATCAGCGGGCGACCGAGCCTTTAGTGTTGTGGCTCCCGCTCTATGAAACTCATTGCCAACATTGGTCAAGGAGGCCCCCACTGTAGCCATTTTTAAAGTCCGCCTGAAGACACTCCTATTTTTGCAAGCATTTGGTGCTTAGAGTAGGTTATTTTATAGGTTGTGATTTATTATTTTATTTTATAGGTTGTGATTTATTATTTTATTTTTTGAATGTTTTATGTTTTGTGTGTAAATGTTATACAAATTTGTACGGTGCCCAGAGCCTTTGGGATTGGGCGTCTTTTAAATAAATTTGCCTTTGCCTTTCTTTCAAGGAGCTTTGCCAGTCCCTCTCCACGAAAGGTGAGGGGCCATCAGGACACTCCTCTCAGTCCAAGAAGAGGGACTCGAAGGGTAAGTCCTACCGTCAACGTTCGTGGTAGAGGTCCCCTTCCCCAGACAGTCGACACTCTACTTCAGTCGAGGTTGCGGCTAAGGCCGCTGGCTTCACGTGTCCCCGTCAGGTCAGCCGGCCAAGACACCCATCAAGCATGATCGAGATTTTCTCGACCCGTCCGGACGGCTGTCGACTGGTGAAGCAGACAACCCTTCTTCACCAGTTCCCCAGTGGAAACCGGGACTTGCCTCGCCTCCTGTGCGGAGTTCCGGTCAGGGCTTCGAGCCGAGGGAGGAGCAGGTTTCTCCGCTCCTCCCAGACCCACCCTCGGAAACACCGGCGGTCTTGGACCTTGTCTCGGTCCAGCTGATCCTGCCCGGCGCTCGGTCCACGGCACCAAGAGGCGGGCGCCGCTCATCCCTCGTCTTCCTCGGAGGAGGAGGAGCAGGCGCAAATTGAGTCAGTGCTACGAGGACTTAATGTGGCAGCAGCTCCTTCTGGCGGGAACAAGCCGATGCTGTCGCCTTCCAGCCATTAAGTGGCTCGTCACTTTCGAAGGCCGGAAACAACCCTCGCGGTGGTCAAGGAACTCCAAACCTGGGCGGTTGTTCGGCGAAACCAGCTGCCCACCGATTGTGGTGGAACCTCCGTCTCCACAGCGGTCGGGAGGCTCCGACTAAAGGTTCTTGGTCAGGTCAGGGACATGCCCCACGGTTGTCAGTCACCCTCCCGACCGTCCTCGGCAGGTGGAGGTGGCTCAGGCCCTAGGCAGCTCTTCGCAGACTCTCGAGTCTGACAGCGACTCCTCCTGTTCTCCAGGCCCCTTGACCTGGAGTCCTCTGGGGCAGTTGATGGGCGAGGCCATCATCGTTCATGGGTCTGCCCGGATCATCTGGGGTCCACGGGATGCAGCTTGAGCCCGTGTCCAAGTGGGCCAAGTATCACCTCATGGAGATACTGGACCAAGGGGATTCTCCAACGGAGGCCTTTCCAGTGGCTGAAGCCATTGTTGGCCCAGCCTTGGAGTTATGACAGCAGCCGGCTTCTTGTCCTGCTCCCTCGGCCAGGATGGCCAGGAAGAATGCGGTCCCTACTGGGTCTCTGTCCGATTTCTCGGAACACCCCTCTGCGGAGGGGTTGGTTACCGACAGCATTTTCCGGCATTCCGGGAATGCTAGGGTTGTGGACAAGCCCCCCGACAAAGAGTCCAAAAAGCTGGACTATTCCGGGCGCAAAGTATATGCTGCATCTTCCCTCGGCCTCAGTCAGGCCAGTTCAGCCGTACTGATGGCGCACTTCTCCCACACCCTTATGGGCTCCCTGGATGAGGTGATCCCTCATCTCCCGGCTGATCTGCAGACTACGGTCAAGCAGGTGTGGGATCAGAGAAGGGCAGTGGTGAAACAGCAGCTCCAAATGGCTCTCGATATCAGAGACTCCTGTGCCCGGTCAGTAGCGGCCGCAGTGGCCATGCGCAGCAGAGCTTGGCTGCGGATCTCCACCTTTATGGCGGATACCCTGGCACAAGTTGGCAGATGTCCCTTCCTGGGTACCGACTTGTTGGCCTGGGGTGGAAGGCCACCTCCAGAAAGTGAAAGTCCAATGCCACCTTGGACTTGGTCATGTCTGCCAGAAAGACAAAGGCCATGACAGCAGCATAAGTCCTTTGCACTTCTGCCCGTGGCCACGTCCGCCCAGCAACACCAGCATCAGGGCCAGCAGGCTCGCACTTAGCACCCCAAAGCCAAGCCTTCAGCTTCCAGCAGAAAGCCGGGACGAAAAGGCCCAGGAGGTCCCTCGGCTGGTCCGTCCTCCAAGCCTGCCGAGTGATGGGTTGAGGGGTGTCGCGCCCAACCGCGTTGCTTCCCCCCATGGGGGGACGGCTCCGCCACTTTCTTTCCAACTGGTCCGCTATCAGCACGGACCGTTGGGTGTTGGAGGTGGTAGGAAAGGGTCTGCCTCTGGAGTTCGAGCAGGCCCCGCCCTTCCAAGCCGTCGCCCCACAGGGGGTTACGGGGTCCGCTACCTCTGTCGGCCCGTCGAGCCGACATTGCCTTGCTCCTCTAAAAGGAGGTGATCAGGAAGGTGGCGGATCCTCCACCAGACCCAGGGTTTGTGTCCAGGTACTTCCTGGTCCCGAAACAGATGGGGGGCTAGTGCCCCATTCTAGACCTACACGACCTGAACAGGTTCCTAAGGTCTCGAACCTTCAGGGTGGTCACTCTGGCTCAGATCATTCCATCCTTGGAACGAGGCATGTGGTTCTGTTCTCTAGACCTCCAGGATGCATTCTTTCATGTCCCAATCCGTCCGTCCCACCAGCGAGTCCTCCGCTTCAGAGCAGAGGGGTCCCTCTATGAGTTCCGGGCCATGCCCTTTGGCCTTTCTCTAGCTCCCAGGGTCTTCACCAAATGCATGGCAGTGGTGACAGCATTCCTGCGGCGCCGACGGGTCCGGGTGTACCCCTACCTGGACGACTGGCTGATTGCGGCCTCCTCCAGACCAGAGGTGGAGCAGTCCAGGGATCTGGCCCTCCTGGTTTGTTCTTAAGTTGGCTTCCTCATCAACGAGGCCAAGTCAGAACTCGTGCCAAAGCAGGTGATCCAATTCATCGGGGCAGAGCTCGACTCTCTGCAAGCTAGAGCACAGCTCCCGGCGGACAGGGCCAAGGTTCTTTCCTTCTTTGCCCAATCATTTCAGGTTGGGCAATTGCGCCCTGCCCAGGACTTCCTGCGCCTCCTGGGCCTCATGGCGGCCTGCACCAGTGTGGTCTGTTGGGCCCATTGGCACATGCATCCCCTACAATGGGGACTGGCCAGCCAATGGTCTCAACGCTCCGGTCCTTTGGATCAGCCAGTGGCAGTGACCCAGGAGATGTGGGCAGCTCTCCAGCTGTGGATCGTTCCAGCTCATCTGCAGGAGGGCATCGCGTTTGTCTGCCGAACCCAGCGGTCTCTCTACCGACCGACGCCTCTCTGATGGGTTGGGGTGCCCATCTGGGGGAGCACAGAGCGCATGGCCTCTGGTCCCCTCGAGAGTCCCGATGCCATATCAACCTGCTGGAGCTTCGAGTGGTTCGTCTAGCCCTCACCGTCTTCGTTCCGTTTGTACGGGGTCAAGTGGTCCAGGTCCAGATGGACAATCCCACCACCATGTACTACCTAAACCGCCAGGGCAGGACATGCTCCATGCCTCTGTGCGGGAAGGCTCTCTGCACTTGGTCCCTCGTACGCTGCCTGGAGGCAGATCTCCTTGCCATCCATGTGGCAGGAGCCTCCAACATTCTGGCCAATGCCCTAAGCTGGATAGGAGCTGCGCACGAGTGGTCTTTCCTGCCGGAGGTAGTACAAGATCTATGATCCCACTGGGGCATGACTCAGGTGGACCTGTTTGCCTCCAGGGAGAATGCGAAGCTGAAGCTGTTCCATGCCTGCCCCCCCTCAGCAGGGCTGGCTGCAGGGGGATGCCTTCTCAAGGCCGTGGACCCTGGGCCTCTTCTACACCTTTCCCCCATTTCCCTTGATCCACAAGGTGCTTCTCAAGGTGAGGAGGGACAAGGCGCAGGTGATTCTGGTAGCCCCAAACTGGCCCCACCATTTCTGGTATCCAGATCTCCTCAGCCTCAGCTCCAGGCTCCCAAGGCGGCTCCCAGCCCGACCAGACCTGATGTCAGTCAATCATGGGAAGGTATTCCATCTGGACCTTCAATCCCTGCACCTGACGGCCTGGTTCCTGAGCAGCTAGAGTTCCAGGCCTTGGGTCTTTCCGACGAAGTCCTCAGCGTTATTGAGGCTTCCCATAAGGACTCGACCAGGAAATGCTATGCCTTTAAATGGAAGAGATTCTCCATTTGGTGTCAGGGCAAGGGCCTGGACCCTTCCTCCTGTTCCTTGGCAAGCATTCTGGACTACCTTTGGTCCCTTTCTCAGCTAGGGCTTCGGTCGACGACCCTTAAGGTGCACCTGGCAGCCATCTCTGCTTACCGGGCGCGGGCCGGGAAGCAGTCGGTGGCGCAGGAGAAGGTGGTCGGGTGCTTTTTCAAAGGCCGGATCACATATCCCTCCGGTCAAGAGAACCTCCACCTCTGTGGGATCTACTGCTGGTATTGAGCTAAGCTCATGGGCAAGCCATTCGAACCGTACACAGGTGTGACATCTCACCTGGCGTGGAAGACCGCCTTTGGTGGCTATCATGTCAGCCAGAAGGATGGGAGAGCTCCAGGTGCTTTCCATAGAGTCTCCTTATCTGGTCTTCCACAGGGACAAGGTTGTCCTGCGCCCCCACCCGAAATTCCTTCCGAAGGTGGTATCGGAGTTTCACCTTAACCAGGTGTTGACTCTGCCGGTGTTCTACCCCAGTCACACCTCGGAGGCCGAATATGGGCTCCATACTCTGGGCCCTAGAAGAGCGCTTGCTTATTATAAGGAGCAGACGGCTGAAGTTCGGGGAGAGGTTCGCCAGCTGTGTGTCACCTACACTGAAGCCACACCTGGCAGACCTGTAGCCAAGCAGACGATAGGCAGGTGGGTCACCTCCTGTATAGGTCTCTGCTATAGGTTGGTGGGCATGGAGCCTCCCAAAGGGATAAGAGCTCATTCTACCCGCCTTACCGCTGCATTGGTGGCTGCTTCCAGGGCCGTCCCTATGCAGGAAATCTGCAGGGCTGCTACCTGGAAGTCAGCACACACCTTCATTACCTATTACCACATCGACCTTGAGTCACGCCGGGATGCTGGTTTTGGGGCCTCGGTTCTCCAGTCATTATTCACTAAGTAGGGGGTGTGCGCCTTGCCTCCCTCCTCCCGGAGAACTGCTAGGAGTCGGCCAGACAGTGTGGATGAACAACATATCCATGTCCCTAAATACAGATTACTCACCTGTAACAGGAGTTCTAGGAATGGTATATTGTTCATCCCCAACTACCGACCTCCCGGCTAGCGCACAACCTGGCTTCCAGCAGGCTAGATCTGGCGTCATGAGGTGGAGCCAAGAGTTTTACCACCCGGGTGGGTGGGAGGAGCCAGCTTGAAGACCTTCCGGCAAGATTTAAAGCGGCAAGGAACCTGCCAGACAGTGTGGATGAACAACATATACCATTCCTAGAACTCCTGTTACAGGTGAGTAACCTCTATTTCTGTCTGATCCAAAATGCCAAATTCTACAAAATTCTTTTGTTTTTACTGGTGTGAAGGCAGTCTAAATTCCGTAAGTTTTTGGTTTTTCTGGTAAAAAATGAAAAACAGTGGCCTTTAGTCACAACCTGGGCATTTTACTGTAGTTGTACAACAAATTTTCAGCATAGCCTTCTTATTACTCTAGCTAATGAACCTGGTAGGTGAAAGTATTCAAATCCCTGTCAAAACGCCATTTCTAGCCACCGAAACATCATTCCGTGCCACAGTATGAAAACACGTTTTGTCCAGGATTTGAAAAATGACAGCTGTCACATTCATGAGGTACTCTGAAGAAACGGCTGTGTTGAAAATTTTGGGTTAAAATATTGAAAATTACAAGCCTGGGTTTGCAAATCTCAACGTAGGCTCGTAACTTTGTTGTTTTTTAATATTTTTAAGGTAGATTTTTAGTATAGCCTACTTTTGACCCCACCTCATGAACAAGGGCAGGGAAAATTTTCAGCTCTTGCCCAAAAGGTGATTTTGCGCTGCAACCACTAAATCACCTTTTAGGGCAGATTTTCCTAATTTCATTGTCATTGTTCATGAGGTGGGGTCCCAAAAAAGGCATGTGGAAAATATAGGGCAAATATATTCAAAAATGGCCAGGTTATGCTACTAAGTTCAGAACCCCATTGAATTACATTGAACCGCATGTCTGATTTCCTCAGTTCATGGTGCAGCTTTGAAGAGTGAAGACATTTCTGCAGTCCAGAGAGGATTAGGCCGTTGGACCCTAGTGGGTAAGTAAGGGGTTGGGATGGTGGGTGCTGAGTGGGAGGGTCAGGTGGGGGGACTAATGATGCAACAGACATCAATGGATGGCTTTCTTTTTAAAGGGTTAAAGGAGACTGTCACCTATCTGATTGCATTATTTTTGTTCACTTAAAATAAAATAAAGCAGTGTAGACAAAAGTCTTGTTCATTAGTTATAACCCCCACCCCACACCCACCCACTTTTGTTTTGGTTTAATTAAGAAATACCTCTCAAATAGTTTTTCTGTATGTTTTTAAAGTCCAGGGTCCGGTCACCTGAAATCCGCGGCTCAGCTAAGTGCATGTCTCCTAGTAATTTTGATGCTCAGCACTAGCTGAGGATGAGCAAGCGTGATCTCAGCAGCGTGAGTCAACAGTAGGGGATGTGTTTATGCACATCTGTGTGTAGTTTGACAGTTCTCGCAAGTGACAAGCTGATAGATTACTTGACTACTATCCACCATCTGAGATGAGACTTCGTATGGGTCCTGCAGTAAAGGAACTTATGTAGATTTCATTTAGTGACAGAAATGATATCTATTTTAGCAAGGTTAATCATTTTACACTATTACCCAGTGCCATTTTTGTCGCTCAGTTCTAGATGAGAACGCATCTTAAACAGCAACTGCTGTTATTGTATGTGAAGCGCAAATGTGTTTTCTGTGGCTCACGCCGTCCCTGCTCCTGGGGTTATGTTTTAAATTTAGTACCAAACCTTTGTGATATTGAAGTATCTTCGGAAAATAAGTTTTAGGCAACATTAGGGAGATTAACATGCATGCATTCATGGTTGTGTAAAACATGCAGACTTGCTGTAGTTTGTTAAAAAGGCTCATTCGTTGCCTTGTATAGTCAAAGGCTGCAGGTGTTACACAGTGGCATATACTGCCTAATGCTAAAGAAAATGAATCTCTTTGGTGCCATTATTTTCAGTGCAAATTGTGTGAAAGCATAGTTCCATGTAGAAATGGCATTGGGTAATGGTATAAAATGATAACCTTGCTAAAACAGATGCCATTTCGGTCACTAAGTGAAGTCTACAGAAGTACCTTTACTTGCAGGGTCTGTATGAGGTCTCATCTCAGATAGGCTACTGGTGCCATCCCCTGTCAGCTTGTCACTTGTGAGAATTGTCAAGTGTTGCACGGATGTGTGAGAGCACATCCCTTGCTGTTGACTCGCACTGGCGAGATTGCGCTTGCTCATCCCCAGCTGCTGCCGAGCATCAGAATTACTAGGAGATGTTCACGTAGCTGAGCTGAGACGCTGATTTCAGGTGACCTGATTCTGGACATGAAATACGTACATAAGAACTATTAAAGAGATAGTTCTTAAAAAAACACAGTCAGATAGCTGACAGTCTCCAAACAAAAACAGACTCCTAGTGTTGAAAGCCAACCAGCTGCTTGCTGACTGCAAGTCAAAGGACCGAGTCCCTCTCTGATTGGAGCAGCTGGGTCCTTTGAAATACAAGAAGTGTCTGCCCAGCAAGCAGTGAGTAGTGTCACGGCCACATTGTGCGGTCATTGGTCTAGACTGCTGAGCCCCTGCTACTTTGAACTGCAGTGGGCTCAGCAGTGACACCCCCCCCCATCCCCTTTTAGTGAAACAAAACGTTTGGTGCACATGCGCATCAAACATAAAAAGGGCAGGTAAACATTAGCTGTTGTTGTCTGCACCAGCTTCCACAACAGCTTTACAAGAGTGCTGTTGTAAAACAGTACAGCGGAACACAGAAACATAAGCTCCGCTGATGCCCGTGTGTTCTGTTTCATTGGTCTTCAGCTCAAGTCATGTCACTGTGCTCTGAAATTGCTACGTAATATAAAAAAAAAAGAATATTGGGCAGGAAAAAAGCTGCGTTATTATGGGGACCTAAACATGGAAAAAAATAGGACTATTTGGAAAGAACAACACAAAATACGTTGGGGTGATAAAACAGACTTCACACATGCCTAAACTTACAATTATATTAAAAAGCAACATTGATGTTCCCTTTATGTATCCAAACAATCCAGCATGCATATCCCTCAAGTACAGTGTGAAGAAGATTGGTCCCAAAAATTATCCCTGAGGTACTCAACTACCAACTTTGATACCTATGGAGCGTTATATACGTTTGATTCTCACTCTCTAATGTCTGCCTATAAGCCAGCTATGTATTCCATTTAGTTGTCCCTGAGTCCAATCCCATAGTGTTTAATTTATGTATTAGTTTACCATGTGATGCCATGTTGAAAGCTTTGCTGAAGTCGGAATGTATATTACTAGTTATGTTGTGGTGTAGCATATCAGTAAAGGGTTCATAGAATGTAATTAGGTTGAATACACAGGAATGGTTTTTGGTAAAACTGTGCTGTATTGTCTGTTATACCTCTCGTCCTGCTTTATCAATAAGATAATCTTTCAGTATTGTTTCCATAATCTTTCTCACTAGGGACATGAGACTTATTGATCTGTACTTGGACACTAAATGCTTAGCAACATTTTTAAAGATTGAAGTAATTGTTGCCTGCTTCCAGCAGGCAGACATCAGTTCCTAGCCCCTTGAGAATCTATACTGTATATGCAAAAATTATTTTGGATTTTTATTTCAACTCGGGGGCTGTAGAGCCTGAGCTGAGTGGTTGTGGAACTAGCTCCATCTTCAAGGCTGAGAAATTGATTTAAAAATATACTTTTGTGTAATTCTTCATTGGCAGTTTTGCCCTCTTGTCGATTTGCTGTACACCTGGTGACTGTCATGGGCAATCCTTGGAAAGGAGAAAGTGACCACCAACAGAAGTAAAGGCAAAAATGTACCAGCTGCGCAGCCCTTGCAGTCCGACACGGAGCCACGGCCGGGCAAGGCTCGGAGGAAACTTACTTCATTGGGGCTCAAAATACAGAGATTGATGTCCTCTGTCATGGAACTAAATGTCAAAGTCAACAGTTTCAATTCCTGAGTGACTGTAGTGGCAACGGAAGTGGATACGGTAAAAATAGACATGCAGGATGTTCAAAGGGTGACTACAGCTACTTTGACAGCCACAGGTCTGGTGGTTAAGGAGAACATGCACTTACGGGCCCAACTAGAAACACTTAAAAAAATCAAGCCCGTTCAGCTCACATTCGGATTTTAGGCCTTCCAGAGGGGATCAGAGGGAGATCATCCCCTCGTGTTTCTCAGAGAATGGCAGACAGAAAAGATAATTCCGCCAAATCAGACCTTCGATTTTGTAATACAGAAGGCTTAACTGATTACTTCCCAAGGCCACAGAGAAGAGGAAACTGAGCCACGGACCCTACTTTTGGTCACCGATGGTGTTGGAACTCTGGATCGTATCCTTTTATTTGGCCAGGAAGCAAGGACCCATTATGCAGGATAATAAGAATGTCTACCTATTTCCTGATATTAGTTATGCCACAAGACAGAGATGCAAAAAATGTGGTGGGGTGCGTAAACAGCTTAGGGATGACTTGGTGATCCACACCATGGTGTACCTGGCGAGGCTAAGGATTGTATCTGCGGAGAAAGTTTGGGTTTTCTCAGACCCATTTGAAACTGGTAAATGGGTCACTAGAACTCAGTTGAATCAGCGGGCTACACAAACCAAAGATACTCCTTAGGATATGGACTCTTGCTAGGGGACACTTGAATTCACTGGGTAACATATTGTCACCTCTAACAAGCTAAGGGATCCTGGCTATAGTCACCGTAATCATGGTTTAGTTCATAAGGCTCCGTTGCCACATTGACTGTTGCTGTGAATGCTGCTGTTTACTGTTTAAATTGTCAATATTCAGGTTTACTTTATATAAGCTGCATTATGAGGATAAAATAGCCATCGTTGGTTAGGTCAGTTCTCAGCCGGAGGTGGGGGGGGATGTGAAGAGTCCACTTATTTGTTTCATGTTGGTTCTAACTTTTAGCTACCATATATTAGAAGTGGGCAAGCCAGGCATTTTTTCACCTAGAGTCAAGCCAGGGGTTTGGCTTGACTCTGTGAGCCAAAACACTAGCTGAGCCCTGGCTACTACAGGCTGTTCTCTACGTAGGACTGGAGTGGGGTGTTTCAGACACTACACTAACTGTTCAAGCTGACCAAAATGCTTACTTTGACCATAAGTGGCTCAGCTTGACCTTGGCTCTCAGTTGCTTATACAGGTCGAGCCGAGTCAAGCCAGTCACTAAATTCGATCCAGGCTCGAGCCCGCTGTGCCTTGCCCACCTCTACCACGTCTGTGTTTAAGCATATTAACGTTAGATAGATAGTATGATGCCATTTAGCCCTCTGGGAGGCACTTTCATATAGGAATGCTTAGTTATAATAACTTTCGCAGTAGTCACACTGCTCTTGGGCTACATATACAGCAAAAGTTTAAGGATGTTCGTGTTGTATTTTAACGTGGATTTCCCCCATTTTGTTGTCAATATGTATTACATGCAACATAATTCCTGTGATTAAGGGGCTTCGGCACTTAAAGTTAAATGCAATTGTTTGGTCTGTCTAGTACATGGCATTGTTCAAGTGGAGTACTGTTTCCAGTTTTGGAGCCCACACCTAAAGAAGAACATCAACAGACTGGAGATGGTCCAGAGAAGGGCAACAAAGATAACAGGACTACATAACTTACCATCCGAGGAACGCCTGAAAGAGCTGAAGTTATTATCGCTGGAGGCCAGACGAGAGAGGAGGGACATAATCAAGACATTTAAGTACCTGAAGGGCATCGACAAAGTACCATACTCAGAACTGTTTACTGGGTCCTACAACTCTTAATACTAGAGGGCACAACTGGAAACTCAAAGGGGGAGGTTCAGTCGTGATGTCAGGAAGTTATTTTTCTCCGAGAAGGTGGTGGCCCCTTGGAATAGTTTACTCGCCAAGGTGGTAGAGGCCAAAACAATCACCTCCTTCAAACTTGGTTAGGAAAGGACATATATGCAACACACGGTCGAGGGTGGGGACTCATCTTGAGTAAGAGTTCAGTACTGGCAGGCATGGCCCCACAGGGGTCTGTGCAAACAAATGGGCAGACTAGATGGACCCTTAGTCTCCTTCTGCCATCACCTTTCTATGTTTCTAAGTGTATTGCTTGCTGAAAATAATAAAAAATAAAGTATAAAAAACATTTTGACCAGTCGCCAGTTTCATTTCATATCTTTGTTTTCTTTTCGGAATGTCTTTTTTGCATGTGTTAAGATTGTTATATCTAACTTTATCTCATTTTCTTCCTGTTTTAGCACTTTGGTAAGACATTTTCTTCTTGTTAAGTGTGTTGATTTTTTTTTTTTTTTTTTTTGGTCATCGATTTAGGCTTTATCCCCCTGTTATATTTATATTGTTTGGAAATCTGTCTCTCCTGTAGACTTAGAAGCTTTACCTTAATGATGCACCATTATCATTTGTGGTTCGATTTGTTTCCCTGTCTTAGTCCCATTTTTTCATATCTTTAAGCATTTCTGCAAAACTGACCTCTCTGTAGTTGTATGTCATAACCTTGTTTACTGTTTTGTCAGCTTTTCTCGTGAATTCGGTCTACACTATGCAGTGACCATTTGATCTTCTTCAGGGTATCTCTTCGTCGGGTCACACCTCTAGGACTATCCACCTCCAAGTGCTAGGAACACATGGAAACTTTTCTGTAACAGTCCTTCAGGTGTTGCCTATGACGACATCAGATGCCAGGGTCCTGCAATACATAAGCATGGGTGGCCCCCGCTCCCTCCTCAGTTCTGTTCCTGCCATTGATCATATTCACATGGACTCCATGGAGACTTCATTATTCAGTCGACTGCCAAAACTTCAGCTTTATTTTTCTCCTCTAAGTGGTATCACTTTATTTTAAATTTA
This sequence comes from Neoceratodus forsteri, assembly GCA_016271365.2. Classification (NCBI taxonomy): domain Eukaryota; kingdom Metazoa; phylum Chordata; order Ceratodontiformes; family Ceratodontidae; genus Neoceratodus; species Neoceratodus forsteri. The sequence goes on from CM057453.1 coordinate 1,536,361,275, forward strand.
TTTCCCTCACTGCATGTGTCAAGGTCACAAGAATCGGCTAATCTCTTCCATAGCTGCCATTGCAGTAAGATCATCAATGCTAGAGATGAACAGGACCTCTGTGTTCGCTGTCTTGGCCCGAACCACGATGTCCAGGCCTGCAAGCTCTGCCAGAAGTTCACCAAGCAACTCAGTGGTGCCGCCAGAGATCCGTGCATGCCTTCCTGCTAGAGCAACAGGTAGCCAGAATGGAGTAGGGACCCCAGGGGAGGACCCCTTCCTGGTCTTCGGGCAACTCTTTGGGCTCTTAGGCCTCCAAGGCCCGGCAGACCTTCTGGAAAACACTGTCACTGGGACAAGGACCAAAGCAAGGACTACTCTCCCGGTGTGCACCCAGTCAACACACGCGGCCTTCAGTGTCGACCAGGGCAGCGCTGTCAACAGCTTCAGCATCTGCCTCTCCTGCAGCTCAAACCTCAGTCTTTTCCAGGAAAAGTTTTAGCAATGAGTCCCACTTGGCCTTCTTTGGCAGGTGGACATCAGGGTTGGTGTGTCGCCATCGCCAGCCTTGCAGCTTCGACCACTGGAACCGCATGGTCAGCTGGCAGTGGGCTCCACTGGACCTTCCCTGGCTGGTGCTGGTTCTTTGACATTGGGACCTCAGCCACACCATCGCTGCCACACGCCACCACTGTTATGCAGACCACTGTTGGTGCCCCTGTTATGAAGGCCACTCCCAATGTCCAGATGGTGTTCTTCTTCTTGGTGAAAGTCATCCAGCATCTCTTCCATACCCCGGGCCCGGTGACACCAGATCCAGTTGGAGAAGGTCCAGCACCAATGCCCGCACTGCTACCATGCCCTTTCCTTCCTAGGGCATCGCCTTCATCACTCCCATCATTGCCTGCCTTCAGAGCCAGTCGACCTGGAGCATGATTATCCTAACCATCTCCCTTCTGATGAGGAAGATGTGGAATCTGACAGATCTGGTTCCACAGTTTCCACCTGGAGTGAGGAGTCTACAGTGCACACCCCTAGGTTCCCTCCTGAAGACCCCTTCTTTTTCTCAATGAAGAAGCAGCTCCGGGTTGCTATTGGGTTTGAGGCGGTAGAGGAGGATATTACTAGGAGGAACCTGGTGGAGCATCTGGACCCTCCCACACTGTCCCCAAGTAGTATACCCCCTTTAGTGGCTACACTGGAGAATGCCACTATGTTGGCCTGTTATAGGCCAAACATGATCCCTGCCATGCCCAGGAAGGCTAACAAGCTATACTAGGCCCTCTCAGCCAAGCCCTTCTTTGTGGCTCAACCTGAGACTGAATCAGTGGTGATCAAGGCGGCCCATGATGAGTCCAGGGTGCCTCGGCATCTCAGTTCTTTCCCCTAGATAGGGAGTCAAGGAAACTGGACCTTTGGGGCAAGATGACCTTTGCCTCTGCTACTCTTGGCCTCAGGATCACCAATTACTTGGCCCATATGCACAAGTTCCAAAACTCCCTCTGGGAAAAAGGTTAAAACAGCAGCTCAGACACTCCCAGTGGGTTCCCAGAGACAGGAGCTGCTCAGTGCCCTCCAGACCGCGGCTGATGTGGGCAAGCACCTCCTGAGGTCTAATTATTATGTGTCAGATGCTTCAGACAGGGCGGCTGCCACAACCATTTGCATTAGAAGACTGAGGTGCTGGTGGTGGATCCGGGTCGTCGGAGAGGAGGGTGTGTGGAGATACTCTCTGACCTAATGTTAGGAGGTGTTCCTCTTGTCCCCTCCAGACAAGTGAGGGATTTTGGTGTGATCCTGGATGATGGACTGACCATGGATGTCCAGGTGTCGGCCATCATCAGGAGTGGTTTTTATCACCTACAGAATATCGCCCGAATTCGATCCCTGATTCCCCCCCATGACCTGCCCACACTAGTACATGCGTTTGTCACCTCTACATTGGACTATTGTAATACCCTGTGCCTAGGGTTACTGTATCTGGAGGCAACCTCTGCAGACTGCAGCTGGTGCAGAATGCAGCGGCAAGATTATTGACAGGAGCTGGAAGATCCGAGCATATTACTCCTTTCCTCCGCGAACTACACTGGCTACCGGTCAGGTGGAGGATTGTCTTTAAAGTAGGGCTCCTGACCTACAAAATCCTACATGAGGGGGAGCCTGTCTATCTGCAAGATATCCTTGTTCCCTATCACCCCTCCCAGCCACTTTGTTCTGCTGGGGGAGCCCTCCTTGAGGTTCCCAGGGTGAGACTGTGGCACTCTGGAGAGAGGGCGTTTTCGGTTACCATGCCCACCTTGTGGCACTCTTTGCCTGAAAATTTGAGGAGGGCTCCCTCAGTGGAAGCCTTTAAGAAGGGCCTCAAAGCATATTTATTCCAGCTGGCCTTTTATGACTAACTACTGAATGGAACTATTGGAACTGCTGTAATTGAATTTTGGTTGGTTTTATTAATTTGTTTATTTTATTGTTGTTTGTATAACACCCAGAGTCTGTGCAAATGAGGGTTTAATAAATGCTTTATCTATCTTACCTAGAAGTCACTCCTGGCTGAGGTTGTCTGGGTTTACATAGATACATAAACAGTGTCGGCAGATGAGGGCCTACGTCCCACCCAGTCTGCCCATTTGAGCTTGTACGTTTACTTTGTTTTCCTCAAAGTCTGTTGCCCCTTAACCCTGACCTCCAGAATTCCTTTGTGTCTATCCCATGCATTCTTAAATCCCACGATTGTTTCAGCCCCCACCACTTCTTCTGGCAGGGTGTTCCACTGATGTCCAGCACTCCATCCTTAATGCTTCTTTCAAAGGACATAGACTTTCTGGGACCAATGTGCAGGATATTATTAGTGATCTGCAGGCCTGAGGGAGGGCTTTGAAATCTGTCTACTCCCTCTACCATACCCAACCCAGGAGTGGCCGGCGGACCTCCTTTCATAAGACATCCCACAGAAGTGGGGCAGGGCCCAGACACCAAGGCAAATGTAAGGCAGGCTCTGCCTTGCCAGCTCCTCCCTCCACTGCTGGTGCCCACACCAAAAGCCCTAGAGGTGGTGGTGGTGCTGCAGCCTCAGCTGCAGGCTTTGCTTCAGCATGTCTCCTTGCCCAACCTAACCCCCCCCCCCAAAGTATTAAACTGGAAGGCATTGGTTGGGGGTCGTTTCTCCCTTCACATAAATCGGTGGAGGGCACTCAGTACAGACACTTGGGTCCTACAACTGATAGAGCAGGGACATACTCTAGAACTTTTGGAGTTGCCTCAAGACGGTCCTCCTGTTGCCTGAGCTTACCATCCAGGTCACATACCAGTGCCACTAGAAGAAGTATGCACCATGCTGACAAAGAGGGCCATAGAACATGTGCCTCAGAATCAAAGGAGCAAGGGGTTCTACTCTCACATTTTCTTTGTCCCCAGGTCCACAGGGGACTTGGGGCCTATCATGGGACCAGAGGGACCTGAACTTCTACATTCAGTACAAGAAGTTCCAAATGGTCACTCTGCAGGGCCTGTTGCTCCTTCTGAAAGAAGGGGACTGGATATGCTTCCTGGATATGCAGGATGCATACCTGCATGTCAAGGTTTGTCCTCCTCACAAGAGGTACCTCAGTTTCCAGTTCCAGGGAGAGCATTACCAGTTCAGGATATTGCCCTTTGGCTTGTCATCTGTGCTATGAGTGTTTACCAAATGCTTAGCAGTGGTGGAAGCGACTCTCAGGAAGGAGGGACTACATGTCTTCCCTTATCTAGACCACTGGGTGCTCAGAGCCCAGTCTAGGGAACAATAGGCTCAGACCCTGGGGCGCACCAGGTAGTTTTTTAAGGCCCTCAGGATCACTGTCAGTGTGCCTAAATCCATCTTGACCCCTCGTCAGCACCTGCAGTACATAGGGGGCAGTTCTGGACACAGCTCGGGGCGTAGCCTTTCTGCCCTAGGACAGGGTGGAATGCCTCATAGCTCACGCCTTGTTGGTCTCTAAGAAGGTGTGTCGCAGCAAGGACATTCCTGAGGCTGTTGTGCCTGATGGCAGCTGCCACCTTTACCGTACTCTGGCCTAGGCTGCATATGAGGATTTACCAGTGGACACTGAGGATCCAGTGGAATCAGTGCTCCGACGATCTGGAACAGTACATTCAAACAACATGAAGTCTTGCTGTATTCTGACAATTTGCAGTTAGCTCCAGCTCTTGAACTGCCCCGGAGAGTAAAGAGTTAAATTCTATGCCAGGCATAGAACATTGGGCTCGAGCTCAGTTGAAAACTCTGTGTCCTTTTGACACCAAACCGTCAGATTGTTTACTCCACCTCACTGAACAGTCGCTCTGAAGATTTCTTCTTCTGCATGGTTCTATCGCGGTTAAAGTTTGGGTTTTAGTCCGATTTTCATTCCGTTTTTCGGTTCAAGACTCTTTCTGTGGTACCGTAAGTACTTAGATTAGTAGCTGTTGTGTGGAAATTGTGAAATTTTTCCAGTCGGTTCGGCTGAACTGATCTTGTAGCAAGATCTTGAAGAAGAAAAAGTTAGTGTGTAGTTACCGGTCCATGTCGGTTAAAAAAAAAAAAAAACAACTTATTTTTAGCGGTTTTTTTTCCATCATCTGTGACATGGTGTGAAACCGATAGGGGAGTCTTGCCTGGCGGTTGCCATATAAAGGGTAAGTTGGTTAGGTTGGCCATGTCTGAGAAACCCATGAAAAAAACCGGGCCCACTGGGTTTCAACACTGCAGTGTGTGTGGGGAGGTCTTTGCTAAGGCTGATCCCCACGCCACCTGTGTTTACTGTCTGGGGTTTGACCACCTCAATTCAGACTGCCAAATTTGTAAGAATTTCCGTAAGTCTACCCTGGAGAAAAGGTTAGGTAGACTTAGGGATAAGAAGGTTGAGAAATCCGCTGACCAAGAAGGCCAGCCGGGTTTGGTTCCTACCGAACCAGAAGGAGTGCCCTCTGACCAGGGTGATACTTCTTCGGCCAAGAGGAGAGCCGATCCTGAGGGATCGGTTCCTACAAAAAGAAAACAAAAGGATAAATTGTCCAGTTCGGATCCAGAGCTGCATGTTCCGACCACGGAAGTAATAGCTAAAGCGATTAGGATTGTGGAATCGCTTCATCTGGTTCCGACCGATCCGGCTCCTTCTGGCAGAGGTTTGGTTCAGTTGGTTCCCCCGGTTCTGGATTATTCCCCTGAAGATTTTTACGAACCGGAGTTTGATGAGAAGGGGGATTTTGAAGAGGATGATTACGACTGTGAAATTCTGGATGTGCCTGTGGAACCGGACATCTCCCCAGACAGACCTTCTGGTGTTTTCCCTCCTAGGCTTTCTGAGTCTTCTCCCCACTTTCTATTCTACAGAAAAGTGGCTCAAACCCTCCAGCTTCCTATTGAGGAGGCTGTAGAGGATCAAGAGGAGCCTGACTTCATAGAGATGATGGACATCCCAGAGTCTAAGAGGCTGTTTGTTCCCTTTCATAGGTCATTTGTGAAACAGACACAAAAAACTCTTAGGTTTCCCAACTCTGTACCTCCTGTTGACAAGAGAATGGACAAGAGGTACACCTTGTCAGGCTCGGATACGGAATTTCTTTACCAACAATGCAGCCATGTTGGGGCAGTGCAGGCTGCTGCTTCTGACAAGGCAAACATTCCCTTGACTTCACACCCCCCAGACAAAGACTCCAGGAAGATAGATGCCATGGCAAAGAAACAGTACTTGGCATCATCTCTGGGACTCAGGCAGGCTAATTATGTGGCCTATACAGCCAGGTACCAGAAGTTCAGGTGGGACACTATACTGGCACTGGCTAAACAGGCCTCCCCCCGCTAGCCAAGGAGCTGGAGGGGGTGGCTGCTGATGGGATTGAGGCATCAAAGGTGCAATTTCATGCTGCTGTGGACTCCAGTGATGTGTCATAAAGAGTCATGGCTACATCTGTAGCTTTTCGGAGAATGGCCTGGCTCAGATGTACTAGCCTTTCGCAGGACACCCAGGCTAAGGCCATGGATTTCCCTGTAGTGGGTAATTCTCTGTTTGGGGAGCAGACAGAGAATTACATGAAGAAAATGGATGAGTACAGGACCACTTATAGGAGTGCCCAGGCCAAGGAGAGGCAGGCAACTCCTCAGAGGCAACAAGCTAGGGGCAGGGATAGGCCTTTTCACAGGCCTTTCTACCAGGCGCAGGCCTCCTCTTCCTTTTCTCAGAGGGAGAGGCAGAAGGGGGATGAGCAGGGCTGCATCCACACCTCAGCCTAAGGCTCCGGCCAAGCAGACACCCTGATGTGTCAGCCCGGGTCGACTCCCCCATTCTAGTAGGAGGCAGGCTGGCTTACTTTGTCCAGGACTGGATGTCTGTTACCTCAGACAAGTGGGTCCTGGAAGTTGTAAGCCAGGGGCTGGTTCTCAGTTTCAAAAGTTTTCCGAAACTGAGACTCAGATCCTTTCCACCTCTAAATACTTCAGAAACCCGTGCTCTAGAGGCAGAGGTTTTGTCTCTACTGGCTTTAAAGGCCACAGAGAGAGTTCCTACTCCATACAGGGGCAAAGGTCTGTACTCCAGATACTTCCTTACCCCGAAAAAGTCAGGGGAGTGGCAACCCATCCTAGATCCAAGATACCTAAACAAGCACCTAGTAAAGCAAAATTCAAGATTGTGACCTTGGGAAAAATTCTTCCCCCTCTGAGGCCAGGAGACTGGCTAGCCTCCCTGGACCTCAAGGATGCCTGTTTTCACAATCCCATCAGGTGCTCCCACAGAAAGTACCTCAGGTCGAATTGCCCTCAGGCCATTATCAGTTCAGAGCAATGCCTTTCAGTCTAACCTCAGCTCCAAGGGTGTTTACAAAGTGCCTAGCAGTAGTGATGGCCTTTTTAAGAAGGAAAAGGATCTCTATTTTTCTATATCTGGACGATTGGCTTCTGGTGGGCCAGTCTTCAGACCAAGTCAAGTCAGATCTGCAGGTTACCCAGAAAGTTCTCACTTCCCTGGGGTTTCTTCTCAATCTTCCCAAGTCAGTTCTTGAAACAATACAGCTCCTCACTTTTATAGGAGCAGAGCTGGACACCCTCAAGGCAAGAGCCTTCCTTCCTTTGGAAAGGGCAAAAGCCATCTCTCAGCTGGCCTCTCCCTTTCTTCCTCTGGTTTCTCGACCAACAAGGCATTTTCTGCAGCTTCTGCACCACATGGCAGCTTCCACAGCAGTGGTCCAAGGGGCCATGTTTCAGATGAGGGACATTCAGTTCCATCTGAGAACCTTTTGGTCCCAAAGGAAAGATCCTCTTACCAAGCTAGTTCCTGTTACTCAGACCTTAATTCAGGCCCTTCAGTGGTGGCAGGACCTGGACAATCTGAGGCAAGGTGTTCCATTTGTCTCTCAGACTCACTCTGTGGTTCTTACCACAGATGCTTCCCTTTTGGGGTGGGGAGCCCATCTGGAGGCTCTCACGGCCCAGGGACTGTGGTCCCCTCAGGAATCCCTTCTTCACATCAACCTTCTGGAGCTCAGGGCAGTACTTCTTGCCCTACAAGCTTTGTTTCAGTCAATACAGAACAAGATGGTTCAGGTCAGGACGGACAACACTACTACCATGTGGTATATCAACAAGCAGGGAGGCACTCTGTCCACGGCCTTGTGCACGGAGGCCATGAAAGTATGGTCCCTGGCTTATTCCTTCCAGACCTCTCTAGTAGCGGTCCACCTCCCAGGAAAGGACAATGTGATAGCGGATGCATTGAGCAGGATTTCCCAGGGCCATCACGAATGGTCTCTGGATCCTTTGGTGTTGAAGGTGATCTTCTCAAGGTGGGGCACTCCGGAAATAGATCTCTTTGCAGCCCCAGACAATCACCAACTTCCTCTGTTTTGTTGCAGACCCTCAGTCTTGGGTTCAGTCCCTCTGGATGCTCTGATTTTGAACTGGGAAGGGAAGTTTCTTTATGCCTTCTCTCCTTTTCCTCTATTGCTCAAGGTTCTAGTCAAGGTAAGGTCACAACCATGCAAAGTGATTCTGATTGCTCCAGACTGGGCCAGGCAGCCTTGGTACCCCCTGTTCCTTTCCTTAGCAGTCCATCTTCCCCTGTCTCTTCCCAGGAATTACAATCTGCAAACCTCCTCTCGGGAGGATTTGTTACCCCAATCTGCAGTCACTCAATCTCAAGGCATGGCTCTTGAAGACTTAGAGTATGCAGATTTACATCTGTCCCAAGGGGTTCTGGAGATCCTCAAGGCTTCTCGAAAGCCTGCCACAAGAAAAACCTACAACTCCAAATGGAAAAGGTTCAGTATTTGGTGTTCCAAGACGCACGTTTCCCCAGACACTGCTGACTTGTCTACAGTTCTGGATTACATGGTTTACCTTAATGGCCTAGGCATCAAACCAGCTAACATACTATTTGCCAGCAGATTAGGCCTTATGGTCTATCGAGTCTGCTCGAACCTCAGATCCTTAGTTGGGTGCCGAGGCCCTCCCCTCCCTTGTGTTCCAGAAACCCCTATCGTCCATCCCCACCCCCCCGGGACAGGCCATCATCTGATACATCCACTTTCTGTGTCTGTCCCACCCTCTCTTGAAGCCCTCCACTGTGGATCTCTGAACCAGCTCGCCAGGCAGTGCATTCCTCGGGTCCACCACCCTCTCAGTGAAAAACCTCCTCCTCTTTCCCACCTCACCCTTCCAACTTCAAACCATGCCCTCTGGTGATACCTCCCTGCTTTAGTCTAAAGACCCCCTCCATGTTTACCCTATTTATTCCCTTGAGGTACTTGAGACCTCAATCATCATCCCCCTGTCTCCTCTCCTCCAATGAAAACAGGCAGAGCTCCTCAAGTCTGTCCTCATCGTCAAATCCCTAGCCTCGTATCATCTTAGTTGCCCTCCTCTGTACCTCTCCAGGAGCTGTATGTCCCTCTTCAAGTGTGGTCTCCAGTACCGTACACAGTACTCAAGGTGTGGTCTAACCAGTCCATTGTACGGCGGCAGAATCACTTCCTTGCTCCTAGAGGTGATCCCCCTTACGATGCATCCCAACACCCTGTTTACCTTGCTAGCCACTCTCCTGCACTGCTCAGAGTTATTCATAGATGCATCCACCATGACCCCTAGGTCTTTTTCCCCTATTGAGGCCTCCAGCGCCTCCCTCCCAGGGTGTACCTGTGTTTAGGGTTTCCCCGACCAGATGCAACACCTTGCACTTGGTGATATTGAAATTTAATTTCCATGTGTGAGCCTAGCTTTCAGGGTGTCAGGTCCCTTGCAGGGCCAACCTCCCTCTTCTCCTCAACTACTGCTCCCATCTTGGAGTCATCCATGAAGAGCTCGTTTCACAACCTATACCCTCCCTGATGTCCGATATGTAAGCATTAAATAGAATGGGGACCCAGGACCCGAAACCCCTGCGGTAACCCCACTACCAACCTCATTAGGGTTCGAGAGCTCCCCACAGACCACTACTCTCTGGGTGCATCCAGCTAGCCAGTTTTCAATCCATCTGACCATCAAAGGCCTACTCCTAACCCCATCAGTTTCTCCACCAGACCATTGTGGGGGACAGAGTCAAACGCCTTGCTGAAGTCCAAGAATAATACATCCACAGGCTTTCCCCTGTCCAGTTCTGATGTTACCCATTCGTAGAACTCCACAAGATTGGTTGACATGATCTACCTGGCACAAACCCATGTTGCCGACTATCCAGACCTCCCACCTCCTCCAAGTACACCCCCAATCGTTCCTTTAGTATACTCTCCATTAATTTTCCCACCACCGAGGTCAAACTGATGGGTCTATAATTACCTGGTACTTCCCTCGACCCCCCTTTATGGATTGGCATGACATGTGCCTCTCGACAATCCCTAGGTACCCTCCCTGTCTCAAGTGACCTGTTGAAGAGCTCCACCAGGGATGCAGCCAGTATGTCCGCCAATTCCCATAGTACTCTTGGATGAATGCCATCCGGCCCAGGAGATTTGTCTTCCTTTAGGGCCTTGAGGGCTAACTACACCCTTATGAGCTACTCTCAAAGTTCATTTGTCAGCTATTTCTGCTTTCCTGTCAGTGGGAAAATCTTCCACTCTGTCATCTCACCCTGTATTCTGTAGATTTTTCAAAGGATTGCTTCATGCCAATCCCCCTTTTAGGGATCCTGCTCCTGCCTGGGATCTGAATATTTGTAATGCTCAGCTGATGCAACCCCCCTTCGAGCCTATATCCTCAGCAGAGCTCAAGTACTTGATTTGGAAAACTGTGTTTTTTGGTTGCTGTTACTTCTGCCAGACGTATCAGTGGAGCCTGACTTAATCTCCTTCCATAGAGATAAGGTGGTCCTTAGAACCAATAGAAGGTTCCTACCTAGAGTGGTTTCTGATTTCCACTTAAACTAATCTATGTCTCTTCCTGTGTCCTTCACTGATCACACCTCTTCAGGGGAACGGAGGCTACACAGTTTAGATGTTAAAAGGGCCCTTAGTTACTACATAGAATGTACAAAGGGTCACAGGTTTGACTCCCTCCAGTTGTTCCTCACTTGTGGGGAAGTATGTAAGGGAAAACCTGCCACCAAGAGAACTATTGCCAAGTGGATTGTGTCCTGTATTCAATTCTGCTATGAAAAACTGGGAAAAACTGCACCCTCAGGCCTGAGGGCTCATTCCACTAGAGGTACAGCTGCATTTCTGCCTGCAGCTATGGATATCCCCTTGTTAGAAATCTGTCAAGCAGCCACCTGGAAAACAGTTCATACCTTCACTAAGCATTACTGTCTGGATATCCAGGCTAGGAGTGATGTTAGGTTTGGCAGAGCAGTACTTCAGAGCCTATTCCCAAAGTAGGTTCTGTCCCTCCTCCTTGGGGGTACTGCTTGGTAGTCTGCAAATTGTCAGAATACAGCAAGACTTCATGTTGTTTGAAGAAAAAATTACTCACCTTAGTAATGTTGTTTCTTCTAATGGAGTCTTGCTGTATTCTGACCTCCCCCGCCAACCCGCCTCCCCTCTCAGAACCTGTTTTTGGGAAGTGGGTGGGCAGGTGCAGTGTTGCACCCCAGGGGTGTCTTTACCCTACTCCTGTTCTGTTGGTGCTTTGTATTTGTTTAATTAAGAGTTTTTAGTTCTTATTACCTGGTTTTGGTTCTTTGGGTTTCCTGACTTGAGTCTTTTGGGGAATCCAAAGTCTTTGTTCCCAGTTGGCTACTAGGGGTTTTTACAATTTCCACATTAATTATTCAGTGAGTTTTAGCTCGTAAGAATCTGACGGTTTGGTTTCAAAAGGACACAGACAGAGTGTTCAACCGAGCTCGAGCCCAGCATTCTCTGCTTGGCTTAGAATTTAACCCTTCACTCTCCGGGGCAGTTCAAGAGCTGGAGCTAACTGCAAATTGTCAGAATACAGCAAGACTCCATTAGAAGAAACACAATTACTAAGGTGAGTAATTTTTTCTTCTAGTTTCCTCCCTTGTTCGCAGAGTGCTCCAGTAGTGGATGGACCCTGGCAACCTGCTAAAATGGGTCCCATTCCTCCTTTCCTCCCCTCAGCAGATCCTCACCATGGACAACTCGGGGCAGGGTTGGGGGGGTGTATCTGGGCCCTCATCAGACCCAAGGGACGTGGACCATTGTGGAGACTCTCCTCCACATCAGTGTCCTGGAGATGAGAGCTTGCTTTGCAAGGCTTCCAGACTGATCTATCCCCAGGACATCTGCTGGAACAGTCTGACAACCTCAGTGTGGTTTATTACATAAACAGACATCAGGGTGATTTATTCTTACCCTCCGTGCAGGGAGGCGATGAGAGTTTGGAACGGCTCAAGAACGTGGCCTAGAACTGTCGGCTGTCCATGTTCCAGGTGTCCAAAATGTCCTGGCATACAGACTAAGCAGGTCCCAGGCCAGACTGCACAAGTGGGAGCTGCTGACCTCGGTTGTGGAAGACCTGTTCGACAGGTGAGGTTGTCCAGAGTTGGACCTTTTTCATCCCCACTCAAAGCAAAACTGCCACTTTTCTGCTCATTCAATCCAGGGCCTGGGGTTTTCTGGCAAGACGCATTGTCTCTCTCTTGGAAAGGGAGGTTTCCCTACACCTTCTCCCCCCCCCTCTTCCCCTTGATTTAGAGAGTGCTCATCAAGTGGCTGGCCAACGGTATCACTTTTTGTTACAAGAAATATGGTAAAGAACTTCTTTGTTTTGTTCGGGCCCATTCCACCAGAGGCATGGCCACTTCTATTGCTTGCTTCAGGAACATTTCAGCTGCAGCAGTTTGTGCTGCTGCTACTTGGAGTACTGTCCACACTTTCACCAGGCACCACAGTCGGAACATTGCCTCTAAAAGGATGGCAGGATTTGACCTAGCTGTACTTCAAGGCCTACTTTCTTAAGTTCCTGGCCTCCTGCCACCCAAACTGTCTTGTTGTCTGTACCGCTTGGGACTCATCCTAAAGGTGTGATCTGCAGAAAGCGATATCCCCGAAGAAGATAGAACAGTTACATAAGAATTTACTGTAACAGTAGATCTTTGAGGGAATCTCTTCCATCAGATCATGCTGACCCACCTTCTATCCCCCTTGCGATTCTGAGCTTCTTGCTTCTGTCTTCTGTTCCAGGATGGCTTGCCTGTTGCTCCAGCCTTTTGAGTTTGCTGGGAACTCTGTCTCTCTCCTTGGTTCCCTAGAAGGAGGCCTGGTGAGTATGGTCTCCGGCGGGTTACTGAGGAGGGAATGGGGCCGCCCACGCTTATGTAATACAGGACGTCGGCATCTGATGTTGCCGTGGGCAGCCCCTGATAGACTGCTGCAGAAAAGTTTCCGTGTGGTCCTAGCAGCTGGCAGTGGATAGGCTTAGAGGTGTGACCTGATGAGATTCCCTTGAAAATCTACTGTCATGGTAAGTTCTTACATAACGGTTTTTTCCCAGTGGTTCCATGACTACTTTTTAATTTTTTTGTCATTAATATTAGATAACTCCATGTCTAATAGTCTACTGCCTCTCGCTGGGGCCAATACTAGCTGTTCTAAGCCAGACATATTAATTCTGTAAGATTAGTACCAATGTTACAAGTTGATGTTAATTTTTCCTAGTCTATTTTAGTAATAATAAAGTCACCTAGGATAATAACACCCTTTCTACTATTACAGTTATCCATTATAATTTCGAACAGTCTCTATATTCCAGGCCACTGTCCAGTGGTCTATAGCATGTTCCAGTAATAGTAGACATAGTTTTCCCAGTTAACGCTACCCAGATATTCTCTATTTGCTGATTATCGTCGGCTTTGCCATTCACCTGATAAAATTGTTTGCTTGGGATGCACTCCCTAACATACATTCCTCCCCTTCCCTCTCTTCTGTGCCTCCTGTTTTCCTTATATAGTACATAACCTTCCAAATCCTTTCCCCAATTTTCTTCATTATTCCAGCAAGTTTCAATCATCATCGGGTCATAATTAAGCCTATATATGGTGGCTTGTAACAAGCCCATTTCTTTTTTTTAAACTCAGGTTTATCATCGAAATAGAAATACTTCACTTCTTACATTACATTGGTTTTAGTACTATTTTAAAGCTATACATTTTTCAGTCTAAGCATTTCTCCACTATATTAATGGAGCAACGTTGTAATATTAAAACCTTGTATTCCATGTCCTTGAAGTAAGGTTAACACAACTAGAGCAAGAAGTTTTGTAGTAGTGTCTTCAAGCCCTTGGGCAACACTGCCTAGGATATAACATTTGGTTAAAGGGCAATACACCCTAACATCCTACTTAACAAATTTTAATTGCATCTAAACATGTAACAGTTGGTTAGTGGGGGATGCCACTTTCTTTCCCTTAAGCATTCTTTTTACCTCATCTCAGCTCTTATCTGTATGCAGTTATGCCTCTCCACATTTCCCCTCCCCACCCCCAACTAGACATGGCATCTTGTGCTGCTCCACCACCACCCCCATTGCTCCCCATCCCGCCCCTCTTCCCACCCTCCGGAATAATTCAAAATCCTTCCTTCAGGTTTATTTACAACTAGCCCACTACCATTGAGTAATCTCCAAACCACTTCTCAGACTTATCAACTTTAGTCTAACAACTGATCCTGGAGGCACTACTGGTGGGGGTGGGGGTTTAAAAACTGGTGCATTTAATCCTGTTACTAAAATATTCTAATTCTGTTATAATCCTTGTTCATAATTTGACCAACTGTGTTGTAATCTGCCCTTGTATGCCAATTGTAAAGGCTCTCTGTAACCATTATATTGTCCTACTTGTCCACCCTGACGTGGAACCTTTGTAAAAGAGCTCACGCTCAAAGGTCTCTCCAAAAGAATAAAAAAAAAAAGTATCTAGATCTTCCAACCTGGACACTTGGCCCGCCCAGCTGGAGGGTGGTCGCCGGCCCTGTTCAGAATGTAGGTGGGGGGGGTCTCTCTGTCTTATATAGGATTCTTTCCTCTGGGCCCTTCTCTCCCCCACCCCCAATTTAGACTAATTTCATGTCCTCTAGGTCTCTTTTTCTGATTCCTCTATCTGATCCCAGCAAGCCCAAAATTCTTAGTGTTTATCTTTAATGAATCTGAGGGTTGCTGTGATTCCTTCCAGTCTCCTAATATTTCTCACCCTTACTTTCCAGGAGTCTATGGAGTGTGGGGTTGTCTTGAGCCACTTTGTTGTAGTTTCTTTCTGAGCTACCAGGGTCAGTATGTGGAGGACAGCAAGTCTATTTTTATCAGTGTCAGTGGCTCATCAGGTTGCACACTCCCCTCTGAGGCTGGAAGATTAGAAGGCTGTGGGTTCTATCCCCACACCAGGCACTTGGGTTAATACCAAATACTGACACTGTGGTGCAGCATGATGGGGGTACTGCACTCATGAGGTGCTGTCTTTCAGATGAGACATTAAACCGAGGTCCCATCTGCCTGTTCTGTTGGTAGTTCAGGTGGATGTTAAAAGATCCCATGGTACTTCTCGAAAAGAGCAGGGGAATTTTTTATTCAAAAACTGACAATACAATATACAAAATGTATTACATCGTACATAAACGGAAAGCAAAAACCTAAAAAAATAATGAAATAATTCAGCAAATATAAAATCTTGGAACACAACTGAAATGGAATGATCAATCTGAACACAATATAAAATTAAAACAAGCAAAAGAAACTGAAATACATCATGTAGAAATGGGAAAACAAAAAAAATTTAATGCAAAATCCTCAAATAAGTTTGTCGAAAAGGAAATTAAGTCAGAGATGCACTCTACTCTAAAATACCACAAAGAATCCAAAAACAAAAAAAGGTAAAGAATGATATGCGAAACCCCAAAAAGAGGTATAGCAAGTACAAATTTAACCCAGCATTCATCACCCTAATAAGAAAAATTCATCCAGTATCCAACCAATGTAAAAGCTTCCATTAAGCATTATATAGCGGAACAGGTAACTGACATTTCTCCCGTTGTTTAAAACGTTTTATAGCAAAAAGAATATTCTGAAAAAGTTGTTCAGGAGAAATGAAACATTGTTGCAGGGACCATTGACATCTAGTTTGCCAAATATAATATTTAATGTGGCCTAATATGCAGTGAACAGTGGAAGTGTCATAGCAGTGCCATTTAAGTGGTAGTATACCAAGCAACAATAGCTCGGAAGTAATATTAATGAAACCCGACAGCAACCATTGTAAATCCCACATGGTCCAAAATTGCTGAATATAAGGACATGTGAAAAATAAATGGTCCATTGATTCGACTATGGTTAAACAAGTCTGAGATCGAGGACACACTCGTTCCTCAATACGTTTGTGTGTCAAATTACCTTTTACATTAAGCCTACCATGAACCCCCAACCAAGTAACATCCCACATGGCAGGAGGAATACGAGAAGTAGTCAACATCGATTGAATAAACACCAAGTCTGAAGGAGGTCTCTCAATGTAGTGAGGGAATTGATAAAAAAAAAACCTTGATTGAATCATGTGATAAAATTATTTCCGGGTATAATTAGTGATCATAATTTTAGTAATTTTCCATAACTTAAGTTTACTAAAACACTCCAAAAAATAAGGGGGAAGTGACTGAATACGTGTCTGTTTGGCAATAGGAGCATCAGATTTCCAGTGTAGTAACTACAGAGAAATACTATCCAATACCCAGGGGTCCCAGAGATTGGGAAGATGCCTAAGTAAGGGCTTTAGATTAACATAAACAAATAGAAAGAAAGAGATTGGATTTATCATTAGGAACCCTTCTGTTTCTTTGGAAGGTACAACACTCCTCTTTTAAAAGGGTTTAAACGGCTTTCCCATACTGCACTGAAAAAAAGTGCCAAAATAGAAGTTTCCAAACATTTTGGAATAGGATAAATAGAGGCCACATATAGAAAATGCCCAAGCAAACAAGTTTTAATCATAAATGCACGTTTTAATTTTGACATTTTCCAGGTGTTCCACCTAGTAACTCTTTGCTTTGCATCCTGGAGTAGTCTAGTCCAGGTAAACATTGCACCTTCAAGAAAAACAAAATAAATACCTAAAATAAGCACAGCCTCTTTGGCGACCGGAACACCCATAACAGTAGAATAAGGGCAATCCCCCAGACCAAGGAGAATGCACTTTTATTCTCGTTAATCCTTGCCCCTGTACTTTCCATGAAAGTAAGCATTAGTGCATCAGTGGCCACACTGGATCGATTATCTGCTAAAAAGACACATAAATCATCAGCATAGGCTATCGGTTTTAACTCCACCATATCACTATGCAGCGAGAGACCTCTAATAGCACTGTTATTATTAAGATTCCCCAACAAAGGTTCCAGGGTTAAAATATATAAAAGAGGGCTAAGTGGACATCCTTGTTTCACTCCTCGGGAATGATTTCGAAATTTACCCACCCAACCATTAACAAACGGGGCTACAGTTGTAGACTCATAATAACACTGTAACCATGTAATAAACATTGACGGGAATCCCAATTTAACCAAACACCTCCAAATATATTTATGTGACACCCTGTCAAAGGCTTTCAGCTGATCAAAACTAAGTAGAACCCCAGTAAGTTCACCTGAAAAACTTTTCCATAACTTCTCTGAGCAAAATCAGTGCATCAGTGATTTTCCTCCCTGGAACAGAGCAGAATTGATACAGACAAACAACAAACGGTAATACTGCTGCCAACCTATTACACAAAATTTTAGACAGAATCTTACTGTCAGAATTTAGCAAAGTAATAGGCCTCCATTTCCTGGGGTCCTCCTTTGGTCTCGTTTTATGCAAAAAATTAACTAATCCCTGATTAAATGGATGAGGACAGAACCAGTATTCAAAATATTATTAAACCAAGACAAAAATTATTTTTGTAAGATTTTCTATATTATAGGGTATAATTCATTTGTAATACCATCATAGCCAAAGGATTTATTTTTCGTAAGTGGCGAAATAACAGAAGTTAATTCTTGTTCTGTAATTGGACTACACAACGGAGTGCTAAGGAAATCAGGAAGATAGGGAAGTGTACATGTTCCCAACCACTCCTCAATTTTATCAAGAGACACAACAAGATCTGCTCTAAAAAGCTGTTGCAGAAACTGATTTAATTCCGATAGAATGTCTTTTTGTGTATCCACAAAGTCCCCTGAACTTGTTTCTAGCTGTCTCATTTCCTTATTTCTCCTGTTAGTTGCACAAGTTTCAAAGGGATTACAAGAGGAGCCTTGTGAACCGGAAATACCAAATCTCTGTTCAACCTCAAGGGACTTACGCCTATCATACTGTGTTTGTATCCTACTCTCTTTCAAAGACCAATAACCTCCTGAGATACCTTGGTATTTGTAGTTAATTTAGAATATAATTGGTTCAATTTTCACCTTAATTCAAAATAGGAAGTGCGATTAAAATATCCCAAAAGTTTCCCAATAGTTTTAAAATAGGTGACAATATCCAATTTTGTATCTGACCACCACAAAAGTGGAGAATCATAAAGAAAATAAACTGAATGACGTGTTATCAACAAAGCATCAAAGCCTTCTCTAACTTCAGGAATATCTAATAAGGAAAAATTCAGTTTCCAATAGCCAGGGCCCTTGGAAAAGGCTGGAAAATCAGACATTGTAACCTGTAGCAACATATGATCCTAAGTGGCCATAGGGACTAACTTATGTGCACAACAGTGTAGATGAGGGGATACAAACCAGTAATCAATTCTAGACTTCCTTGAACCAGAAAAATAAGTGTATATTGGAACAGTGCCCACAGCTTCCCATGCATCCTGGAGACCTGAAAGACGTAACAAATCATTCAAACAGTGCGTGTCACAATATAATTTTGAACCATGTGAACCGCAATCTTTAGAAGACCTATTAATATTAAGTTTTCCTCCAAATAATACATTACATCTAGTAAATAAAAATGGCTGAATTTTCTTCAAAAGAGCTATACATTCAGATTTCAACTGTGGGTCATAAATATTAATTAAACGAAAGTCAGCAGCCTGAATTATTACATCTAATACAAGTGCCTTACCTGGCTCAAGGTCCACCACATTAGTTACTAAAATATCTGGACGAAAAAAACAAATACCTACCCCTGAGCAAGCAGCCACTCCCTCATCTCCCGACCAGTAACAAGCCTCCCTCAACCAGGCCCGGGAAGCAGTGTCAAAGTCTATTTGAGAATAACGCCTAGTATCTTGAAAGAAAATCAAATCTACATCGGAATTTGTAAAGAAATCAAATGTAGCTACACGTTACTTTTCAGATTTGATGCTGTTAACATTCAACAAAGCTATATGGAGTTCACAACCCATGGTTTATCCAAAAGAAAGGGGGGGAAGGGAAAACGTCATTCATTTCTTCTGAGTTCTCGGCCTACTACCCAATGATTTCTTTTTCACTTTAGCAGTACTCAAAGGCTTTGGGTTTTGATCTATATCAGAACCAGGATCAACTTGTGAAGATATTCTGGAGGCCTCATCAGAGTCCATATCTTCCAAAACATCCTCTACAGGTAGTCTTTCAAATTTATTCAAAAGAAGAAGAACCAAAACTGGTTCCTCTGACATTCTAACATCTCCAGAAGGAGGTACCTGCCCTTGGAATCCAGAGGCGGAATAGTCAGATATTGGGGGGTGCAATGACACCAACAGTAATCAGATCTCCAACAGAGGGAGCAACAGGTTCAACAATAGGAATTGACATAGGGCCCACACTTGTAACAGGGTTAGAGGCTGTGCAAATTGTAGGCAAAACAGGTGTGGTTTCAGAAGAAACCCTAGATCTTATCTGTGTCAGTCTTCACCATTCATCACAGATGGGTACTGGCTGGAGATCAGGACCCCGCGGGAGCCTTTTTTTTTTTTTTAAAAGGATAGGCGGAGTCGACGCAGCATCGGCGCCACAAGGCCGAGGGGATTAGCCGTTAGGCTGTGTCGACTCCACCTGCCTACCAGTTCTTCGTCTCCCGCCGTCGAGGTCACCTCGAGGGAAGCCGTTGAAGAAATTTGAAGAAGTTTGAAAACTTTAGGCATTAGACTTTCGTGTTGTTCGTCGATAGTCCATCGGTCATCCTGCTAGTTCTGGGTTCTGCCTCCACTCGACGTCGCCAGTAAGATCTTTCCATTTTATTTTAAAGTTTAAGCGACGTTGAGTCTGTTTTTGGTGGGTTTTTTTTCCCGTAGGTCATGTCGCGGTCGGAGGGCAAGAAATTTTCTAAGGCGGGGCGGCCACCTATGCGTCGGTGCCCATGTGGCTGCAAGTACTCCATTACCGACCAGCATGACCGGTGTCTCGCGTGTCTTGGCCCGCTTCATGACATGGATTCGTGCGACGCCTGCTTCTCCATGGACCGCCGCCTCCTAGAACAGCGCGCGTTCAAAGTAGGGCGAGCTCCACCGACTTTCAGGGGTAGGGTTTGCACTCGTCGGGCCAAGCCGTGCTCTCTCGGCCCTTCCTCTGGGTCAGCTCCCGGTTCTATACGGACCGAGGAGGAGGGAACCTCTGCTTCTTGCAGCCTAGCTTTGGCCGAGGCTCCTTCCATGACACAGGAGGCCCGATCCCGCTTCCTCCCGAGGCGGGCAGGAAGCCGCTGCTATGGCAATCGCCCGCCCGAAGTGGCTCCCCAGTGTCGCTCCTGCGGTCCGGAAGGCCGGGTCGATGCCGTCGGTCGGCGCCGTTCCGCAGTGCCGTGGGCTCTTCAGCGCCGGCGATGGCGCCGACTCGTCTCTGGGCACCGTGGACTTTGTCGGCGCAGATGCTGCTCACGGTGCTGTGACCCTGGATTGGCGTAAGCCTTACGCTATGTCTTGCCTCGGCGCGAGGTTGAGCATGGCGCCATGAACCGCCGGGCCGTCTGTCGGCGTCGTCCTCACCGCGTTGAGCTGCTCTGGTGCCGTTTGCAGCGCCGAGGGGCTTAAGCGGTGCGTGTTGACACAAGTCCGCTTTTGGGCCGTCGGCGCCGCCGGTCCTCGATTGCCACTGCGCGGCGAGGCCTGGCGGTGTCGTCGGTGCCCGGGCTGCGCCGGAGCCATCGGCACCGCCGGTCCTCGGTGCTGCTTGCGGCGCCGAGGGAGCCTGGCAGTGTCGTCGGCACCGAGGCTGTTGCTGGGGCTGCCGTCGGCGCCGTCTCTGTTCCTGGTACCGCCCCCGGTGCCGGTGGACTTGACGGCGCCGCGGCTGGCCCTAGCTCTGGACCTTTGGTCCGAGCTGCCCTGCCGCCTTCTGCCAGCCCCGCCTGCGGGGCTGTGGAGGGCACGGGTGCCGCCTCGGCCACTGCTGCGACTTCTGGGCCCTTCGTAAAGGTCGCCTTCCCTGGCCCTCCTACCGTTTGGCTTAGGGCCTCGGACTCTACCTCTTCGGAGTCGGGCTCGGAGTCAGGCGAGCAGTCACCGCCGGGGTTGCCTGCAGAGGAGGGCGAACTGGTCAATCTCCTGACAGTCACAGTCAGCCCCCTTCTGAGGGCCGTTGGGTTCCCCCAGAGGTCGGGGTCAGTGGTACTGACCAGCAGGCTATGGTGCGTGCCACCATAGCCATGCAACCTGGCCTGGGGGGGTTCCTTGACCCCTCGGCGGTGGTACCCCCTCCCGTAGTGTGTCTCGATCGCCCAACTTTGGGGCCCATCGGGAAGTCTACAGGAGGGAGGGTGCTGCTCCCTGGGTCTCCCCTTCGGGGGCAACCCAGAGCTGCCAGCTACCTAGGCTGGCCCTCTCGAGGACCAGGACCCTCTCAGACTCTGAGGGGTCGAGGGGTGTGGGGTCGGCGCGTCGGCCTTTCTCTGGGGTCCACCCGGGCCCTGGACGAAGCCGAAGTGCGGACTTCCACCCTTCCCCTTCCAGTTCCTTGAGGGGGTCCCATTCTTTGGAGGCAAGGGACCGTCCTTGTGGACCTATACGGCCCCGGTCGCCTCACTGGGGGGATTCTTCTGGGCGCAGCCTAGGCAGTACCAACGTGGTTGTACAGCTGTCGGCTGCAGAGTCTTCCGGGACACCCTCCTCGGGTGTCCATGGTCTGCTCCCTAGCCCTGGCAGAGGTCAGCCGATTCCTTCTCTTGGCTCTGCCCCTACCCCTCTGCCGCATTCTCCAGCGCTCCCAGGCATTTTTGGTCCTACCAGCCCTCTCACCTGGGAGCAGTTCAGAGCGGTGGCTGCTCAGTTCCCTGCCTACGTTAGGGCCATGGACAGCCAGGTTTTTCAACCTCTCCCCGAGCAGCCACCCTCGGAACACATGGTGACCTCCAGCTCCTCATCCCCCTCTTCTGGGGGAGAGGAACCATCTGTCCACACCTCTCCTGCCGCTGATCTCTCCGAGTATCAGCGTTTCCTCGTGAGGATGATGGAGGACCTTCACCTTTCTCCCCTGTCCGTGAGCAATCCAGAGCATGCGGCGCGTGCCTTTCTAGGCGATTTCGGTGCGGCCAACCTGTGGTACCCCCTGGCCTGCTCCCTTTCAGGCGTCCATGCATTTCTGGCAGAGGCCCTTCTCCGGAGTTCCTGCCCCTGGGGACCTCAGCCAGAGGTATTGCGCTCCCACGGAGTCTCCAGGTTCTATGCCTCATCCGCAGTCCGGATTGACGCACCTGGACACTCCTGACGGGCTTTGCGCCCTCCACCGTGACCGGCCCCCAGATCAAGACTCCTTGGATTTTGACTTCTAGGGGAGGAGGACTTTCTACTCGGCACGGTTGCTTCTCTCCATCTCAGCTCATCAGGCCCGTATGCAGCCTACAACAGGTTCATGTGGTCAGCTAGGTCAGATCCTAGCTGCTTTGCCTGACTTCCGGAGCAAACCAGGCAAGCCATCGCACTCTCTGCACGTGGCCTGGAGCTAGCAAGGCACCAAGCAAGGGCATCTTACGACGCCAGTGAGGTAGCTACCAGGGTCGTAGGGACAGCGGTCTGCACCAGGAGATCGGCATGGCTTCGCCTTTCCCGGCTGTCACCCTTGGCCCGGCGTAGGGTGATTTGCTCCGCTCACCAGGGAACCTATCTCTTTTCCCGTAGGGCGAGACGACGTCTGTCGGGGCAACTTCCTTCCCCTCCGGGGACCCGTCTCACTCTCCCACTCGGGCCTCTCCAGGCTCAGAGGTTCCCCTAGTGTGTCACCCACTGAGGGCTAAGGGACTCTGTCCCTTAGGGTGCAATGAATCAGCCCCCTTCGGGGGCTTGGTACTCACCCATCTGTGATGAATGGTGAAGATTGACACAAATAAGATATAAAAATTACGTACCTACCGTAAGTATGATCTTTCTGTGTATCTTCACCATTCATCACAATCCCTCCTGCCATCCCCCTTGGGGCTCCAGTCTCTGGATCCTCCTCCCTTTGTGCCTGGCCCTCTCTTCAGTGGGGTAAAGTTGGGACACACAAGGGGTACAGTTCGAGTGGCACTCCTTCTCTTCTACATATCTTCACCCTACGGGGTGGGAGCTGGTGGTTGCCCTCCTTCTGTTATCCATCTAACTGTTATAAAAAAAAAAAAAAAGTTCATTTTTTTTTCTAAATATCTTTACAGAGAGAGTAGTGAGTTCCTGTACCCTGTCCTTCTCCAGAATAGCCGACTCTGCTTTTGGAGTATTGCCAGTTATTCTGTGCCTTGAATTTTGGCAAATGAGCTTTGCTACTCCTTGCAGTTCCTATACAGTCTGGTGACGGACAAGGGTCCTGGATCCTTGTTACCTCTCTCTCTCCTAAATTTTCTCTCCCCCCTTCCCCCTCCCTTCTTCCATTTCTAGAGATTAGGGCCCCTACCCAATCCCCTTAGTCTTATTTCTTCTATGCTGTCCTCTCAGTCGTTATTTCTCCTTTTAGTTCAGTTTTCTTTTCCTTTTTCTGTCCCTTGGACTCTCTCTTGTCCCACCCTCCATCCCTTCCTCTTACCTCTCCGGCGACTCAGAACTGGTAGGCAGGTGGAGTCGACACAGCCTAACGGCTAATCCTCGAGCACCACGTAATACGTCGGCCTCGAGGGCGCCGCCGATGCTGCGTCGACTCCGCCTATCCTTTTAAAAAAAAAAAAAAGGCTCCTGCGGGGTCCTGATCTCCGGCCAGTACCCATCTGTGATGAATGGTGAAGATACACAGAAAGATCATAATTGCGGTAGGTACGTAATTTTTATGTCGTGATGGTCTAGGAGGTCTTGGGTCTAGAGGCCCTTGGCCTGATCGGGCTGTCGAGAGATAAAAATCCTGCGCTGCAAAGTCTGCATCATCAGTATTATGGGAAGCTAATGGACATTCCGCAAAATTGTGTCCAGTTTCATCATAAAAATTACAGTTGGGGGTATTAATACATTCTAACCCTGCATGCCCTAGTTCTCCACAATGAAAACATTGAATGTTATCACAAGCAGTACTTGTATGTCTCAAAGATCCACATCTATGACATCTTCTAGGCTGACCCAGGTAAAAAATGAAACTTTTGTCTCGTCCTAAAAAGAAGCAATTTGGGAGGTGTTGAAAGTCATTGTTAATAGAGAATAATTTCACTTTGATCCTCCATCCCCCATTGTAAAATCTCCGAGTCTAAAATAGGACCAGGAGTACCTTGGACGTCACATTTCTTTCAAGCCATTGTAGAATATCGGTTCTAGGGACATGGATATGTTGTTCATCCACACTGTCTGGCAGGTTTCTTGCCGCTTTAAATCTTGCCGGAAGGTCTTCAAGCTGGCTCCTCCCACCCACCCGGGTGGTAAAACTCTCGGCTCCATCCCATGATGCCAGATCTTCCTTACTACTTGGAAGCTCAGGTTCCCTCCTTATCTCTCTGCATGACAGACTGGATCCTAACTCTTCGGTTCGTCCGAAAGTCGTTTTAAAATTTTCAAGACTTCGGTCTTCATTTTCCCTCGCAGCTGCGATGGACAAATTGACTCCCGGTTTTTGGTGGTGCCCTTGTGGGCAGAAGATATCAAGGACGGATCCGCACTCAACGTGCGTCTACTGCCTCGGCCTAGAATACGACCCACAGGCCTGCGAGTCATGCTGTTGGTTCTCGGCCAGCCTCTTTAGTACGCTGCCGGTTGGCTAGGCGCCCGAGGCGCTATCACGGTAAAGTCGAAAGAGGCCCGTTGGGCGGTTACCACGGTGGCTGGCTCGGCTGATTAGCTCGAGCAGATGATCGCCCTCGAGGAGGAGGAGGAGGCCCAGGCCGCATCTTCCTCCTCCTCGGTCGCGGCATTTATCCCACTCTCTCTGGGTACCTCGTATTGTGCTTCGTTCAAGGAGCTTTGCCATTCCCTTTCCACGAGGGAGGGCCATCAGGACATTCCTCTCGGTCCAAAGAAGGATTCCAAGGGTAAGTCCATCGTCTGTGTTCGTGGGGCGGGAGAGGTCCCTTACCGGACAGCTGACCGTCGACTTCAGTGAGGTTGCCTTCAAAACCGCTGGCTTCATGGCGTCCACGTCCGGGTCAGCCGGCCGAGACACCATCGATCACGGTGAATTTTCTCGCCCCGTTGGAGATTGTCGACTGGTGAAGTCGGCAACCTTCTTCGCCGGGTTCCCCGGTGGAAACCGAGGATTTGCCTGCGCCCTCGGTGCAGCAGTCCCAGGTTAAGGTGTCCAAGCCAGGGGAAGAGCGGGTGTTCCCCGCTCCCTCCCAGGCCCGTCCTCGGACACACCGAGGATCTCGGTCTCTGACCTTTTCTCGGTCCAGCTGATCCCGCTGACATCAGCGATCTCGGCACCGAGGTAAGCGGCGACGTCGCTCGTCCTTGTCTTCCTCCTGGGATGAGGAGAGGCTTCGGCGCAAATTGCGTTGACGCTACGAGGAGCTAATGTGGCAGCAGTTACTTTTGTCCAGGAGCAAGTCGACACCAATGCCTTCCCCAGCCATCAAGTGGCTGTCACCGGAACAGCCAAAACAGCCTTTCGCTGCAGTCGAGATGCCCAAGCCTGGGCCGGTTGTTTGGCTGAAACCTGCTGCCCCACCGATTGTGGTGGAACCTCCGCCTCCACAACCGAAATTGGGGGCGCCGACCAAGGATTCTCGGTCGGGTCAAGGCCTGCCCCACAGATTGTTGGTCACCCTCACTCCCGACCGTCCTAGGCAGGTGGAGGGTGGCTCAGGCCCTAGGCAGCTCTTCGCGGACTCCTCGGAGTCCGATGATGACTCTTCCCTGTTCTCCAGGCCGGTTGACCTGGAATCCTCCGGGGCCCAGTCACTGGACGAAAGCCCATCGTCCTTCATGGGTCCGCTTCGGCTCATCTCGGAGTCCACCGGGATGCAGCTCGAGCCCGTATCCAAATGGGCCAAGTATCCCCTAACGGAGATACTGGACCGAGGGGATTCACCCACGGAGGCCTTTCCGGTGGCTGAGGCCATTGTCGGCCCAGCCTTGGAGCTTTGGCAGCAGCCTGCTTCCTGTCCTGCGTCCTCGGCCAGGATGGCCAGTAAGTATGTGGTCCCTACCGGCTCTTTGCCTGGGTTTTCGGAGAACCCCTCTGCCTAGGGGTTGGTCACCGACAGCGTTTTCTGGCTTTCTGGGAATGCTAGGGACGTGGACAAGCCCCCCGACAAGAAGTCCAAAAAGCTGGACTACGCCGGGCGCAAGGTGTACGCTGCGTCCTCCCTTGACCTCCACCAGGCCAGCTTGGCCGTGCTGATGGCACACTTCTCCCACGCCCTCATGGACTCCCTGGATGAGGTGATCCCTCATCTCCCGGCCGACCTGCAGACCACGGTCCAGCAGGTTCAGGACCAGGGTAGAAGCGGTGGCGAGCAACAGCTCCAAACAGCTCTGGACATAGGGGACTCCTGTGCCCAGATCGGTTCGCCGCAGCAGTGGCCATGCACACAGAGCATAGCTGAGGATATCCACCATCGCGGATACCCAGCACAAGTTGGCGGACGTCCCCTTCTTGGGGACCGACCTCTTTGGCCCTGGAGTGGAAGGCCACCTCCAGCGGATCGAAAAGTCCAATGCCACTCTGGACTCTGTCACCTCCGCCCAGAAGGACAAAGGCCACCGACAGCAGCAGCACAAGCCCTTTTGTCCTTCTGCGCCTGCGGCTCATCCGGCCCAACAGCACCAGTACAAGGGCCAGCAGGCTCGCGCTTGGCATCCCAAACCCAAGCCCGTGGCTTCCTCCAACAGGAAACAGGGAGGTAAAGGCCCAGGAGGTTCCTTCGGCCGGTCCCTCTTTCAAGCCTGCCCAGTGACGGGTTGAGGGGTGTCGCCCCCAGCCTCATCACTCCCCCCTGGGTTCCCCCCGTGGGGGGACGGCTCCGCCACTTCCTTTCCGCCTGGTCCACTATCACCACAGACCGCTGGGTGTTGGAGGTGGTAGGAAAGGCCTGCCTCTGGAGTTCGAGCAGACCCCACCCTTCGAGCCATCGCCCCTTGAGAGTCCGTGGGGTCCAGCCTCGCTACCATTCGGCCCGCGAGCCAATATTCCCCTGCTCCTTGAAAAATAGGTGATCAGGAAGGTGGCGGATCCTCCTCCAGACCCAGGGTTTGTGTCCAGGTATTTCCTGGTCCCAAAACGGACGGGGGGCTGGTGACCCATTCTCGACCTGCATGACCTGAACAGGTTCCTAAGGTCTCGGACCTTCAGGATGGTCACTCTGGCTCAGATAATCCCATCCTTGGAACGAGGTGTTTGGTTCTGTTCCCTGGACCTCCAGGATGCGTTCTTTCACGTCCCAATCCATCCGTCTCATCAGAGATTCCTCCGCTTCAGGCGGAGGGATCCTCACAGTTCAGGGCCATGCCCTTGGCCTCTCCCTAGCTCCCAGGGTCTTCACCAAATGCATGGCAGTGGTGACAGCATTCCTCTCTTGCACGAAGGGTCCAAGTGTACCTACCTGGACGACTGGCTAATTGCAGCCCCTCCAGAGAGGAGGTGAGTGGTCCAGAGATCTGGCCCTCCAGGTTTGCTCTCAGATTGGCCTCCTCATCAACGAGGCCAAGTCGGAACTCGTGCCAAAGCAGGTGATGCATTTCATCGGGCAGAGCTCGACTCTCTTGAGCCAGAGCACAGCTCCCGGTGGACAGGGCCGAGGTTCTTTCCTCCTTTGCCAAGTCATTTCAGGTTGGGCAATCGTGCCCTGCCTGGGACTTCCTACGCCTCCTGGGCCTCATGGCGGGCTGCACCAGCGTGGTCCATTGGGCCTGCTGGTACATGCGTCCCCTTCAATGAGGGCTAGCCAGCCAGTGGCCAGAGCGCTTCGATCCGTTGGATCAGCTAGTGACAGTGACCCAGGGGATGTGGAATGCTGTCAAGTGGTGGACCATTCCGGCACATCTGCAGGAGGGCATCCCGTTTGTCCACCCCGAGCCGACGGTCTCTCTATCGACCGATGCCTCTCTGATGGGTTGGGTGCCCATCTGGGGGAGCACAGAGCGCACGGCCTCTGGTCCCCTCAGGAGTCCCGATGCCACATCAACCTGCTGAAGCTTCAAGTGGTTCGTCTAGCCCTCACCGCCTTCGCTCCGTTTCTATGGGGTCAAGTGGTTCAGGTCCAGATGGACAATATCACAACCATGTACTACCTAAACCGCCAGGGCGGGACGTGCTCCATGCCTCTGTGCAGGGAAGCTCTCCGCATTTGGTCTCTCGTGCGCAGCCTGGAGGCGGATCTCATCGCCATTCATGTGGCAGGAGCCTCCAACACCCTGGCCGATGCCCTAAGCCGGATAGGGGCTGCGTCTCACGAGTGGTCTCTCCTGCCGGAGGTAGTACAAGATCTCTTCTCCCACTGGGGCACGCCTCAGGTGGACCTGTTTGCCTCCAGGGAGAATGCAAAGCTGAGACTGTTTCATGCCCGCCCCCCTCAGCAGGGCTCACTGCAGGGGGATACCTTCTCGAGGCCGTGGACCCCGGGCCTCTTCTGTGCCTTTCCCCCATTTCCCTTGATCCACAAGGTGCTTCTCAAGGCGAGGAGGGACAAGGTGCAGGTGATTCTGGTAGCACCAGACTGGCCCCGTCAGTTCTGGTATCCAGATCTCCTCAGTCTCAGCGCCAGGCTCCCGAGGCGGCTTCCAGCCTTCCTGGACCTGATCTCAGTCAATCAGGGGAAGGTATTCCATCCGGACCTTCAATCCCTGCACCTGACCGCCTGGTTCCTGAGCGGCTAGAGTTCCAGGCCTTTGGTCTTTCCGACGAGGTCCTCAGTGTCGTTGAGGCGTCCCGTAAGGAGTCGACCAGGAAACGCTACGCCTTCAGATGGAAGAGATTCTCCATTTGGTGTCAGGGCAAGGGCCTGGACCCTTCCTCCTGTTCCTTGGCAAGCATTCTGGACTACCTGTGGTCCCTTCTCAGCAAGGGCTTGATGCGGCTGACCCTTAAGGTGCACCTGGCAACCATCTCTGCTTGCAGGCGCGGGCCGAAGCAGTCGATGGCATGAGGAGAAGGTGGTCGGCGCTTTTCAAAGGCCTTGATCACATATCCCCTCCGGTGTGAGAACGTCCACCTCCGTGGAATCTACTACTGGTATTGGCTAAGCTAAATGGGCAAGCCATTCGAACCGATGCACAGGTGCGACATCTCTCACCTGTCGTGGAAGACCGCCTTCTTGGTGGCTATCACGTCAGCCCGAAGGATGGGAGAGCTCCAGGCGCTTTCCATCGAGTCTCCTTATCTGGTCTTCCACAGGAACAAAGTTGTCCCGCGCCCCAACCCGAAATTCCTTCCAAAGGTGGTGTCGGAGTTTCACCTTAACCAGGTGTTGACTCTGCCGGTGTTCTACCCAAATCACACCTCGGAGGCCGAATATAGGCTCCATACTTTGGACCCTAGAAGAGCGCTCACTTATTATAAGGAGCAGACGGCTGAAGTTCGAGGAGAGGTTCGCCAGCTGTTTGTCACCTGTGCTGAAGCCGCAGCTGGCAGACCTGCAGCCAAGCGGACGATAGGCAAGTTGGTCACCTCCTGCATAGATCTCTGCTATAGGTTGGCGGGCATGGAGCCTCCCAAAGGGATAAGAGCTCATTCTACCTGCCATACCGCTGCATCGGTGGCTGCTTCCAGGGACGTCCCTATCCAGGAAATCTGCAGGGCTGCTACCTGGAAGTCAGCACACACCTTCATCACCCACTACCACATCGACCTTGAGTCACGCCGGGATGCTGGTTTAAGGGCCTTGGTTCTCCAGTCTTTGTTCCCTAAGTAGGGGGTGTGCGCCTTGCCTCCCTCATCCTGGAGAACTGCTAGGAGTCTGCCAGACAGTGTGGATGAACAACATATCCATGTCCTAGAAATGGGTTACTCACCTGTAACAGGAGGTTCTAGGAATGGTATATGTTGTTCATCCCTACGATCTCCGACCTTCCGGCCCGGCGCACAACCTGGCCAGCGAGCTAGATCTGGCGTCATAGGCGGGCCGGAGGTTTTACCACCCTGGTGGGTGGGAGGAGCCAGCTTGAAGACCTTCCGGCAAGATTTAAAGCAGCAAGGAACCTGCCAGACAGTGTGGATGAACAACATATACCATTCCTAGAACTCCTGTTACAGGTGAGTAACCTGTATTGATGTTCACCCCTTCATTTTGGAACAAAACAGTGATACGAAAGGACTGTTTTGTAAGGGGAATAACTTTAAAGTGCATCCATAAAGGGTTGGTTTTTAAAGTAGTATATTTTGTCCAGAATCTTTCAAGAAGTGTAGCAGTCCTAAAGCTAATGTCAAAATGATGTTCCCCTGGGGCATGAATGAGGGCATAAACTTCACTAGGGGTAAACACCAGAGATTGTCTTAAGAGGACCTTTCCCACAAAAAAAGATCCGGTAAATCATCCATACCCCCTAAATAACATAGGCGAATTGCGTATAGTCTTTTAGCCATTTCTACAGGCTTATGAAACAAATCAGCATAAGTTTTTTTTTGGGGACCCCTTCAGTAGAAGGAGGTACTTCAGAGTGAATATGTCTGCCCCGTCAGTTCCCTCTACCAGTGGAAAGCCTGGTTCAGGCACAGAATTAGAAATAAGAGGGGAT
This sequence comes from Neoceratodus forsteri, assembly GCA_016271365.2. Classification (NCBI taxonomy): domain Eukaryota; kingdom Metazoa; phylum Chordata; order Ceratodontiformes; family Ceratodontidae; genus Neoceratodus; species Neoceratodus forsteri. The sequence goes on from CM057453.1 coordinate 1,536,391,642, forward strand.
ACCTGTTGCAAAAAGTCCAGCAGCATTTTGTTGAAGTCCAGGGGCTGTGTTAGGTAAATCCTCTATCCAGTCCATCTGCGGCGGCGCTGGAGGCAAAATTCCGGTCCACCATCCTCTGAGGAAATAGTCGGTGCTACTGCCCACTTGCCATCTGCACGGCGAATCCAGCCCGCTCGAAGCAGGGCCTCCTCAGCTGTCCAGCTATCCTCTCCAGGCTGCATCTCCGGAGACTGCACCAAAATGATGTTCGTCGCAGCAGTAACTTCCTGGTTAGACGTTCCGTTTCCTCGGGCGGTTGCCATGAAAAGTTTTATCATGGAGGTTTCGGGTGAAGACACTGACTCCTGCATCCGCTTCCTTTTTTTTTTTCATCCTGCAACAAAGCTGAAATCTGTACAGGAGTTGGTGAGTATCCTCACAGTTATTTAAAAGATTGGAAGGTACTAAAGGCTCCAAGGCCTCCTCCGATGCCGGTATTAAGACCAGCTCCATATGTAAACTCTGTTGAGAACCTTGCGGCCGCTCCCCGCTATTAGTGTTCACCACACTCAAGGAGCTCTCATCGCAGACATCCTTCCTCACTCCAAGCTGCGACAGGACTGACCATGCACACCTCACAGACAGCACCCCCCTACCAAATAGTAGGGGTAATTCTTTATTATAATAAGGCATGTCACAATATGCACAAAACAGAAAGTACAATGAAAAGTACAAATAATAATGCACAAAACACAAAAAAAAGGAAACATTCAAAAAAAGAAGCAAGCAACAACCAATACACCCATCCAAGTACAAAGATAGAAAAGGAATTGTCTAATGGACAATACTCTATTCCTATTTAAACTTAATAATATGAGAAAACCCTTTCCACCATGACTTCACCTTTGCAGTGTTATACAATTGCACATCTTTCAAATAAACCTTTGGTAACTCATTAACGATATACTGACAGAATCCTTCCTCAGTGGATTTCTTTTGGTACAATACCAGTTGACACCGAACTTGCCACAAACAATACCTGAGACATGCAATAAATACCCATAAAGTTCCTTTCTCATAAATGTTTAACTTTGAAGGAAAAATCCCAATAACCAATAAATCATATAAAGGTTTTGCTAACCAGTCCATTGACCATTTCTTTGCTAAATAGTGCCATAGTTTCGTGGAAAATGAGCAGTGCAGAAAGAAATGTTCCATAGTCTCCTCCGTATTTATGCATTCCAAATATGGACAATTTCTCTCTGCTTTTGCCTTGTATTTTGCCGTTCCTCTAACATTTAGACGGCCATACATAATAAGCCACTGCACCTCCCACATATTGAAATGGGAGGTTGTTCAACTGATCCAGTATATTATGGTTTAAGATAGAAGGACAATTTTTGAAACCAGGAATCACAGGATATACTAAAGACATGACCACTTTGTACAGTTTTTGGGAGGAATTGTCACGGATTTGAGATTTAGTCAGCTGCCATTTAAAAAGCTTTTGAGCTGCAGGCCTAAAAAATGCAGGTAGTGAAAGTTTATAATGTCATTTAGGAGCACAATGCAGCCATGCCACAAAATAGCGTTCCAACAGTTCCTGAAACCACAAATTTTCATACTTGATGGGAGCTTTTAAACAAGTTTGTAAAGAATGGGAAAAAAATAAAGTGTGACAAAATATCACCGGATCAACCATACCTGTTCCACCCTTATTTTTATCCATATAGGTGTAACATCTTTTGACAGGGTTAAGCCTGTTACCCCAAAATAACTAGAAACTAAGGCTATACAGCCTTGTCTCAAAATGAGAAGGCAATGGTTAAAGCACAGCAATGTACTGCAAACAGGGTAAAATAAATTGCTTCAAAATCTGCACCCTCTTCAATTTTGTAAACCGAAACATTTTCCATCTTACTACTTTCCGTTCTATTGAATCCAAGACCTTCATCCAATTATCGTCCGGCAAATTTTGTGTGCCATAAACAACCCTCAGAACCGTGATGGGTTTTGTTGATATCTGAATATTTTGATATACAACAGGCGTTTGATGTAAACATCCCATCAACAATCCCTGCGATTTGGAAAAATTAATTTTAGCATTGGAGAGAACAGCGTATTTCTGAAATTCCTGAAAAAAACAACCCAATTGATCAATATTTTTGAAAAAAAGGCACACGTCATCTGCGTATGCTTGAATTGTTAAAAAGGAGTTCTAGCTGGGGATCTGAAAACCTTCCCACTTAGGTATGACACTAATAGCTGTAACAAGGAACAAACATATAGTAGTGAACTTAAGGGGCAGCCTTGCCGAACCCCAGATTCCATGACCCACCCTTTCTCGATTTTTCCCTTTATAACGGGATGAATCTTAGCAACTGCATACAACTTTTTGATTACTGAAAGTAAGGCAAGAGGCATCCCTAGAGATTCCAATGTTGCAAACAAAAGGGTGACTAACCCTATCAAAAGCTTTTCTAGGTCCAGGAAAGTAAAATCCCAAACGCCCGTCATAGTCAGATATTCAATCAAATCCCTTATCAAAAGAGAACGGACTGTATTTTCCTGTTGGGTAAACTACAATGCTGTACAGGAGAAATGACAACAGTTGCCCACATCTTCAATCTATTTGTTAATAGCGTGGCAAAAATTTTATAATCCGAATTTAACAAGGTAATAGGTCTTCAATTGCTTATATCACCTTTATTCCCAGATTTATAAATATAAATCTGTAAACCCACTGAGAAAGAATTTGGAATTGGGTCTCCTGCCAAAAATTTGTCAAAAACTAAAGTTAAACAAGTAACCAGTACAGTACGAAAAGTTTTATAAAATAAATTGGATAAACCGTCCAAACCCGGGGAAATATCATTCTTTAGGTTAGAAATAATTACCTCAATTTCTTGTATAGAAAAGGGTTTTGTCACATTTCGTACCATAATTTGATCTACACTAGGACAGTGAACCGACTTTAAGTAATGTCGTATTTGATTATGAGAAGGAGAAACTGTAGGCCGAAGCTCCTGAAAATTCTGTGCAATACAAATACCCATTGTGCAGGAATCTTCTATTTTGCCTATGTTGGAATCTAAAAATTCCAAAGTTGAGGAGTCTTTAGCGATTTACACAAATATAAGGATCCCTATTACGGATTTTGTCATATGATTATTGAGTAATGCTTGCAATGTTCTAGCGGTCATATTGATACTGCCTCATTTGCAACTTGATCGTCTCAATTTGTAATGAATAATCCTGCCATGAGGTATTGCTAAGTAAATATTGTAAGTGGGCTTGCAATTTCAAATAGGACAAAAGTTTGAGTTCGTTGTGGTACCATAAATCTTAAACCAGTTTGATACAATCCTGCTTGGTCTCTTCCCACCATACTCCTAGGTCAGGGTATAAAAACTCACTGACAATCTAGCTTGTAAAATAAGTCCAATGGGGTTTTTTTACAAATTGTTCCTGTAAAATGGAAGTGTTCAGCTTCCATCTACGTCCCTTGTAACATCGTTTAGAATTAACTTCCACCATCACTTGAAGCAACATGTGATCTGAGAACTCCATTGGTATCCTTCTGAAATCAGTAACCAGAAGGTTTTTGGAGGTAAACAAATAGTCAATACACGACCCCTTGTTACCTTTAAAAAAGGTACATCCAGTGATCCTTGACTCTAAGAAATTACAGGTAGTAAGATCCGATAACTTAACAATTGACTTTAGACAGTTTGAATCACAATACACCTTTTTAGAAATGGTCGATGAACTCATAATACTACAATTAAAATCACCACCCCATAATGTAGGTAAAGTAGTGACCAAAAAGGGTTGAATCTCTTTCATGGAGGAGATCCTGGATGTTTTAGTCTGGGGATTATAAATGTTAATTAACCGAAAGGATTTAGAATCCCACCGACCATCAATAATCAAAACCCTTCCGGGAATCAAATCTATAAGCTTCTGTAACACAAACCGATAAGAATTAAACAAAATCCCAACACCATCTGCCTTCTCCTCCCCAAAAGACCAATAAGAAGGTCCCATGGCCAATCAGACTGAAAAAAGTAAACCTGATCGATGTTGAACATCCAGGTCTCTTGTAAAAAAAACAAATAGAAATATTTTCCTCATGTATCAAATGAAAAATGGCCTTCTGTTTGATACTATTTAGAATACTATGCGTATTCAATGAGACCCAAAGGAAGCCCATGATAATAACTAAATTGGGAAACCTACACCTCATTTTTTCCTCCTTTTTTTTTTTTCTTTTCTTTATAATCTTCCCGTGGGACCCCCAAAGCATCTTGCACTGATTTTTGGGAATCAGAGTCCCCCATATCCATTTCCGAGTCACCCCATGGGGTAGCAAGAGCAGAATAAGGGTTCTGAGATTCGAATGGTTCAGTCGCTGGAAATGGAACTGCTTTCAAGTTCCTATTGGACCTCCGTGGGGGTAATGGTGACTGGTAAACTGGAGGATCTAGTGGTTTAACCACTACAACCGTATAGCACACAGGTCATAATAAGGTAGTATCCTGAATAATGTTCTCCACTTTAAGTGGTGTAACTAGTACCTCGGGGGGAGGACAAAGAAGATTCACTTCTGCTATCGGGGTGGTGTTACCGTTCCTGAGGGTATTGTGGGGGCCCATATGCAATTGCACCTAACTTGCCATCCAAAGCCTCTTGTGCTTGTTGGAGAATCAAATCAGTGCTTCCACAAGAGGCCTTGTTCTTTGCAGCCAAGGGCACTGCTTAAAGAGTGCTCAGAACCTTCACACAGATCGCATCTAGTGGGATTATCACATTGTACAGTAACATGACCCACCTCCCCACAATTATCACATCGTGGACAATCACAAACACTAGACAGGTGAGTTTTGGAGCCACATTTGTAACAGGCTCTGGGTTGGCCACTATAAAAACATACACCCAGATCTCTACCTAACAAGAAGGAATTTGGGATGTGTTCAGATCCCCTTTCTGACTGTCGTAATTTTACTTTGTATTTCCATCCCCCAGTCCAAAAACATTCTGAGTCCAAAATAGGCTCTGGAGTACCTTGAATGTCACATTTCTGGGATAACCAGTAGGTAATATCCTCAACATGGACCCCTTCGTTCCGGAACATTACTGTAACATATTTAATGGAAGGTTGTGAAAGAGGAACCACCATAAAAGGAGTCCATATTGGGGAAAACTTTACTTGGGTATATCTTTCCCAGAATAAATCCAATAAACTAGCTGAGCGAAAACTGATGTCATAATTATCTTCCCCCGAGACGTTAATAAAAGCGAACACATCCCTGGGAGAAAACCGCAAGGATTCTTTAATTAAGGTTTTCCCCACAAAATATTGGTCAGGCCTCTCTGCCATACCCCCTTTATATCGTATGTGCACAGCATTGTGCCTTGGTGCGGCCTCCCTCTTAGCCCGAGTAAACAATTCAGACAAAAGGGGGTTTTGAGCAGGTAGAGGCTTACTAATATCAGACTGAACAACAGTAGTGTTAACCACACTAATTTCCTGAGAGTCAAGTGTCTTATTAGTATGATAATTGTGCAGGGGACCAACATCCACTGCACCGGCTGTCATAGTCTCCTTATATGGTCTACTTGGTTTCCACGCTGGAGAGTGACAACTTAAATCAAATGAAGAGTCCCATGTTAAATCAGGAGTTCAAACCCCGTTTGCCTCTTTTCCCATCCAGCGGCTAGCAATGCACCCTGTGGAGACCACATCTGATCATGACTTTTAGAGTCAACTGCAGCAGGTAAGCGAGTAACAGGTTTAGCTGAACAAAAGTCATAGTCACTGAATGTGAAACAGGACTTCCTGGAGTGTTCACTAAATCCACAGTAGGAAGCTTTGTCACTAAAGCTAAACTCTGTTGCCCCTTTCTGATTATTTGTCTCTGTTTGATAAACAGTAGCAGCAGTAAAATGGAAAGGCAAGTCCCCAACTTTAGAGGGATGAAAAACAAATCCTGCTTCTTTTACTAAGTTCTCTTTCATAGGCAGTGGGTGAATTTGCCGTGTACTCACTGGTACCTGCACAGATGAAGTGGGAGAAACTGAGTCCGTAGCATCCAACCGAAGAACAGACCAAGAGACCGCAAGAGTTAATAGCCAGCCGACCTCCCGACTGAACAGCTCCAGGCAAAGAGAGAGTTTTCTGGGGCACGTCGTTCACCAAAATGGACTGCACCGCACACTGAGGCTGTTCGCAAGCAGAGTTGTTTACTTCCGCATACGTGGAATCAGACCCGACCACTCGAGAAGCAGAAACAACCGACGTTGACAGTTTTACTTCAGTGACGTGCAGATTCGAGCCCACAGGATCTGCCGCTATGCTAGCCATCAAGGAACTCCCGTTGACTGAATTACGTACGATATTGTCCAACTTCAGTGGAAAATCAGCATTCGTTGTGACTGTTTCATGGAAAATCTCATCTTTATCAACCTCCGAAACGGATACATCATGAAAAGCCGGCTGAGTGTGTTGCACAGCCATCTCGCTCTGCATGTCCACCTCCTTCTGCTCCAAGCACTCGCCAGAAGTGGCCATCCTGAACGCAGAGTCCAGCACCCCTACTGGCTACAGAGCGCCAGCAGAGTAGGGGAATTTCCCTGGTGTCCTGGCCAAATTCCCCCATTCACTTAAAAAAAATACCACCAACAACTTAATCTGGTTCAATGTCAGTTGGCATCCATCCGTAGCCCCCTCACCTGGGACGAGGCTGAAAATCGGCAGAATTGTCTAGTCCTCCTGTCACAGTCAACAAAAACTAAATAAATTAAAAAAAAAAAAAACTAAATAAAATCGCGAAAGTTGGGAGTCCTTATTCTCAGGCACGTGAGTTTGAAGTCGAACTGGATCTGGATCCCCCAGTGTCTCTCAAGATTCTCATGGACCTCCAACCAGAATTTCACTATCTGGGGAAAGACCCTAAATATGTGGTGGTGGGTGCTAGGTTGGCCACAGCCCCTCCAGCATAGCAGAGAATTTCCAGCCTTAAAGTGGTGAGTAATGGATAGGGTATGAAAGAATTGGGTCAAACACTTCCATTTAAACTCCCGCCACCCTGGTGAGGCCGTGGTTCTCCACCCATACTCCAGGTCATCTTCCAAGATTCATCTGGGATGTGGGTGCCTGTCTTCTGCTCCCAGTTTACTCTAAGCTGCTCAAGTGTTGTGTCTGATTTCCCGCTAATTGCCTTGTATGCCCCTGAAATTAATTTAATTCTGACTACTCAGTACATGAATGTTCTAGGGAAGAAAGGTCTCTATTGATTTTCGGCACCAATTGGTTGGAGACCAGATAGTGTCTTAACTGGAGGTATCTATGAGAATCTGCTTTCTGAAGCGCATATTTTCCCTGTAGGTCTGCAAAGGAGAGAATGATGTTATTTGCTATGAGGGACCTGTGGAGGGTCAGTGAGGCATGGTTCCATCTAGCAAACCCAGGGTCCTGTCTAGCTGGTCGAAAATTCGGGTCTCCTATAACTGTTAGGGGGCCTATCCCCTCTGGTGTCAAGGTGAGTCTGCGGGCCCTAGACCACATCTAACAAGTCCATTTCATTGTTTAAATTTATGATATGCCTCACTACGACGGGGGTGCCTCTATCCAACTCTGTGCGGACGATACTGTAATATATATGTCCTCCATCGTCACAAAACAGGTTAACACAGAGCTAGGGAATGATTTCAAGCAGTCTGAGGCCTGGATCATGCATAACAAATTGGATTTAAATACTAAAAAAAAAAACAAAAGCTGTTTTTTGGCCCCAAAATGTTGGGCACAGAGAGGAAAAGCGTATAAGAGCCTGTTTGTCCAAGACTACAGTATCGGCTTCTCTGATACTCTTGATAGTTGCTAAGCAACTCTGCTTCTTACAGGGAGGCGTCTTGAGGCAGGCAGGGGATGGATGTCATATTACCGTGGCAGGACAGTTGGGCTGAAGAGGAGAGGAAAGTATAGGCAACTGATCGTGGCAGTCGGACACGCCATCTTAAACGAGCAACAGGACGTACAAGATAAAGCATGCCATAACAAGGTATATTTAATGCTTGTGGCAACTTAGAAAAGCACAGAATACTTAAAAAATAAGAATTCTAGCAAATATTTGATATGGTAACTCAAAGTAAGCTATTTTTAAACAGCTTACAAAGCAAATTGGAGACATTAGAACATAATCTGTGCAAAATAAAAGTGCACAGCATGATATAGAGGTATATCTATTCATTCCAGTCACGGGGTGACAGGCTCATCTGAGCAGAATACAAATTCAATGACACTGAAAGGTGACTTTACTATTTTTATTACCAGTCAAATCAGTTACATGCCAAAAAGTATTAAATGGAACTGGTTAAACTATGCCTCACTCACCCTGAAAATATTTCCACAACACATTCTAATTTCTTAAAAAGCTGTTTTATTTTAATTTTGTTAAAATAAAACAGCTTTTTAAGAAATTATAATGTGTTGTGGAAATATTTTCAGGGTGAGTGGGGCATACTTTAACCAGTTCCATTTAGTATTTAGCGTCAGCTTTACTGGTAGTTTTGTCCTGTCCCCAATAAATCAATAGCATGATTTATATATGACTTTATTTTGAGGTATAGGCTGAGCTGGAAAAGTCTTTCTTTATGCCAAAAAGTATATAATGTTTTTTACAGCTAGCGAAGTCATGAAAAAATTCTGTTAAGGATTTGTTGAAACTGAAAGGAAACCAAGGCAGGAATATACTAGTAAATTGTACTGATAAAAAAAAAACTAATTTATAAGAAAAGTTAAAAATGTTACATAGAAAGTTGCAGTAATATATATTTTCTGCATAACCTATTTACAGAAATAAACCCTTTGAAAAAGCCTCATGACAAAGAGCGAAACTGCAGGGTAAATAAAGAACTAAAAAAAGAATGTATGCTGAAGCTTTGAATTAATTTAGGTTGAAACAGCGACCCCAGCTACTCCACAGTTAAGCTCCCTGAAGTACCTTGGGGTAACACTAGACCAGGACCTGTGCTTTAATGGCCATGTAGAGGTGGTATTTAAAACAATAGACCAGAAGCTTGGTCTTTTATATAGACTGTTCCCCTACCTCACCAAGACAGCCCGCCTTGTTATTGCTAATAGCACCATGCTGCCTGTCCTGCGGTCGCTGTGAGCTGTAGATTATAACAAGCTAAACAGCCTGTATAACAGGATAGGCTGTTCAGCTGCTGCCCCCCCCCGATGCATCACTGTGATGTCCTCACTTCCCTGGGATGCCCCCCCCCGCACACATGGAGATTCCCTTACTATGTCTAGCCTTCAAGATGATGAAAGACCACACAGACCCTTGCCTTGAGGGTGTCCTCAATCTTAAGAGGCAGTCCAAACACTTCTGTTCTTCCTCCACCTCCTACTTGAGATCCCAAGATTTACATCTGCCTCTGGCAGGTGAGCGTTCTCTTTCACTGCCCCCTCAGTGTGGAAGTCTCTCCTGAAAGACACCTAACTCTCTACACACTGGCAATATTCAAAAACAAACTCAAAGCCAACGCATTAGGGACGACACACTGCCGTTGTAACCAAGAAGTAAGATAACTGCCCTCCCTCGGGCACTACTAGCAGTACATTATCCTACTCTGTCTAGACTAACTACTTATCCGTTTCCCTTGCTTTATAGTAGCCAGTGTCAGAAATGCTAACTTCTCGCATAACCCTGAGTGCCTCTCACTGATCTGATGTGCAATATTTTTAATTTGTTAATGTTGTTCTGTTACTCCAGTGCAACTCTTAATTTGTATTTATTGTAAAGTTCTCTTATGTAACTAATATGAACCGTACCTTGAATTTGTTATTCTGTTCAGATGACCCCATTTGATGCTGTGATTTGTTTGTCTATAATGTGATTCACTGGCTAAGAACAATGGTCTACTAAGCGTCCTAACTCCGGGTCACCCCTGAAAAAGGGACACTGTTTCAGAGGGTTTTACCCGGTTATCAGAATTCAATATTTTCATTTGTTTGATGTGCTGGTGTTCCTACTATCCCAATACCTAAATTTGCATGGCTCCCAACACTCTGAGGTATTATGGTCGATGGATACCCTGCTCACTTGCATGTGTAATTTAAATGAAACTTGATTGCAGTATTTATTCTCTTACCCAGAACAGCTGACCCTTTTTTGATTGTAACCCATCCATAAAATAAAGGTAATTTCTCCCCATAAATGTTCTTAAAAATATGAAGCCTTCTTTTGCCGCCCATGAACGTAGCCACTGATTTATCCTGCAAGCTGCTGTTAGTCTCGCATGTCCTGCCTTAGGTACTAGTAATATTTTGGAGAAGACACCTTTACAGTTAATTCTTTTTAGGATTTTCCCGATGTTCTCAAATTCTTCTTTTAATTATATTGTCTGGGGTTCTACCCACATCATATGTCTCTATACCTACCACCATTAATGATGGTTTGGTCTCTGTTTTAATGGATCTCTTCATGAAGTTTTTCATGTCCCTTACCTTCACACCAGGAAGGCATGTGACCTGTGTACGCTCTTTGTTGTTGCTGATACAAATGATTGAATTGGTGAAACGCATTATGGAGTCGCCGACCACTATTGTTTAATTTCAGGTTGATGCAAGTGAACAGCTATACTGTTCATTTTTACGGATGTTTCTGCTGGTTCCTGTATCATTATTAGTGGGCCAAATCTGTTATCTGATCAGAATTTATTAAATATACTTCTGCCTCCCTTCCCCTTTTCTGTTTGTTCCCCTGTACCATGCACCATTCATTATCCAATTCAATTTCATTGTCTGTTCTTTCTCCGTTTTCCAGTTTATCTAGCCTTTCCATAAATACATTTAGTTCATTTGTTAGTTCTTTATTTAGTTTGCACTTATCTCCTGTAAATTCCCTCAGTCTACAGTTTGTGCTTACAAGCTTGTACATCATACAACAATTGCATTTTAGTCCCAGATTCTTGTCCAAGGTTAAACCAGTATCAGCAGCCATTGCAAGTTTTCATTCTAGCAGTCCGAATAAAAATGTGTATCTAGCGTTTAGGACAATAGTTCAGTCTCCTGGCTGATGCAACTGAGGAGGACTTCAGTTCCCCTAGTAGGGTGAATGAAGACTATTAATGTTATAAAGCATTTGTGAAACAAATGGCTAATATGCTGACTCTGCTGTCCACCAAGTCAGAAGTGAACATAGAGGATGCTGAATTTATGAGGATGCTTTGTCTGCCCTTGACAGAGTGTGACCATACCCATCGATAAGGCTTTTCAGAATGCCACTAAAAGGATTCTTGCTATTCCTTCAACCTATATGGCTATAGACAGAGGGTTAAAAAAAAAAAAAAAAAAAAAGTGGTACCCAGGGAAGGCTCCGAGTTTATTTATACTCACCCTGAAACTGAGGGTGTTGTTATTCAGGCAGCTGCTTCCAAGAAAGCATGAGTTAAAGAGCCAGTGGAAACAAAACAGACAGGCAGGAAAATGATACAAATTTTAAGAAGTAGACAGTTGTAACTATTTCTGAAGTATTTTTCTTTTTCCTTTTGCTCATTAGAAAGTTTTCTATGTGATAATGGGCTGGCAGTATAGCCTAGAGGTTAGAGGAACCAGGTGTGAACAAGCTTGATACATCCAGCAGACCAGACCCGAGTCTGATTCTCACAACCTCCACTTGCATACTGTGTGACTCTGAGAAAGTCATTTAACCGCCCAGTGCTCCCGGGTCACCCCTGAAAACAGGCACTTGTGCCTAGTGGGCCTAACCCGGTTACCAAAGACAAAAAAAAAAAAAAGGTGTTGGATGTGTGGAACAGTTCTGAGCCTGGTAGCTGACATATCTGTCTCCATTCCCTCCCCACTACATCATCAGCATTGTGATCTCACGGACTGTGACATCACAGGTGCTCAGGAAGAGCCACTCAGTAGATGCCATGTCCGTCATCTGTGATGTCACAGTACTGATGTAGTGGGGGGAATAGAACTATGTATGTCAGGCAGAGTGCTGTTCCACACATTTAACCTACTAACATCAGGTAAGCAATCTTCTAATTACCCAAAGAGAAAAGAAAAGGTAGCTCAGATATAGGAGGTAATGATTGACTCCTTTTAAAAACTAGTATTAGTTTTAGGCAGTACACTAGCTGTTTAATTGTTAACTACCTAGATTCAGTTTACTAGCCTCTCTTAGTCTTCAACTGGGAATGCTTGGTAACCAGAACACACTTTAAGGTTGACTGCTCCTACCACCAAACCATGTGGTCCTCCAGCTCCTCCTCTTTGCACTCAGATCTTTTATTATCCTGAAGGGAACAGGTCTCCTTCCCTCACAGTTCCTGTTTGTGATTAAGGATTCTGCTCAATTTTCAAGTGATTTTCACAGTTCCTTTGGAGTTTTGGTTCAGCCTTCAACTAGTTTTCTTCATCCTTTCATGTGGATTCCACTGTATCATCACATTTTACTATGATGCAGACTAAAAAACTGGGATTTAAGAGGTATATTTTGCCCAGGTAAAAGATGTTCACAACTGATGGCTACAATATCGATGAGTACTTTTTAGGCACAAAGCACGATGTAGTGCACTGCTCTTGGTATCAGGCCACGTATGTTTTGGCACTTGAGAATCTGAAGCTGCAGGTTCTCTAGGGTAAGCCCACCAAACAAGTCATCAGCAGCTGCGTGGTTGATGATGCAGTTGCAGGCCATAGAAGCAGAAGCAGCTAACAGAGATGTGACGGTCCTGGAGCTTCTGTCAGTGGAGCAGGAGTACATGATGGGCCTGCCTGCTGCTTGAGAGAATAAAGGATTTCATTGTTGTTGTGTTTTTTGGGTTTTTTTGTGTTTTTTTTTTTTTGCACTCCATCCTTCAAGGTGAATCCCTTCTTACAGTGCCTTCAGAAAGTATTCACCCCCCTTGGATTTTGTCATTTTGTTGTGTTACTACCAGAATTTTTAATGCATTGAAATGATTTTTCCCCCCTTGATTCACACAGCATACTCAACAATTTAAAGGGGCAAAAATATTTTTATTGTGTAACAAAAATTTATGAAACATTAAAAACTGAAATATCTTGTTTACTTAAGTATTCACCCCCCTGAGTCAATACTTTGTAGAAGCGCCTTTGGCAGCAATTACAGCGTTGAGTCTTCTTGGGTATGTCTGTATCAGCTTTGCACAAATGGATTTGGGGATTTTCGCCCATTCTTCCTTGCAAATTTGCTCAAGCTGGATGGGGAGCGTCAGTGAACCGCAATCTTTAAGTCTTTCCACAGATTCTCAATGGGATTCAAGTCTGGGCTTTGGCTGGGCCACTCAAGGACATTCACCTTCTTGTTCTGAAGCCACTCCAGTGTTGCTTTGGCTGTTGCTTGGGGTCGTTGTCCTGTTGGGACGTAAATCTTCACCCCAGTCCAAGGTCTACTGCAGACTGATGCAGGTTCTCCTCAAGGATGTGCCTGTATTTGGCTCCATTCATTGTGCCCTCTATCCTGACAAGTGCCCCGGTCCCTGCCACTGAAAAGCATCCCCATAACATGATGCTGCCACCACCATGCTTCATGGTAGGGATGGTGTTACATGGGTGATGAGCTGTGTTCGGTTTGCGCCAGGCATAGCGCTTTGCATTCAGGCCAAAGAGTTCAATTTTGTTTCATCAGACCAGAGAATCTTTTGCCACATGGTCTGAGTCTGCCACGTGCCTTCTTGCAAACTCAGGCATGCTATTATGTGGCCTTTTCTCAGGAGTGGCTTCCGTCCTAGCCACTCTCCGTGAGAGCTACATCTGTGAAGTGCTGCAGAGATTGTTGTCCTCTGGACAGGTTCTCCCATCTCAGCCATGGAACTCTGTAGTTCTGTCAGGGTGGTCATTGGGTTCTTGGTCACTTCCCTGACCAAGGTCCTTCTTCACCGGTTGCTCAGTTTGGGAGGACGACCTACTCTAGGAAGAGTCTGGGTGGTTCCGTAATCTTTCCATTTCCTAATGATGGACTTGACTGTGCTCCTAGGAACTTTCAACACCCTAGAAATGATTTTATACCCCTCCCCAGATCTATGCCTCCTCACAATTCTATCATGGAGTTCTACGGACAGCTCCTTGGTCTTCATGGTAGAGTTTCTGCTCTGACATGCACTGTCAACAGTGGGACCTTATATAGACAGGTGTATTTCCTCTGAAATCATGTCAACCATTTGAACTGACCACAGTTGAACTCCCTTCAAGTTTTAGAGTGATCTCTCAAGGAAATTGGATGCACCTGAGCTCAATTTGGAGTGTCATAGCAAAGGGGGTGAATACTTATCAAATCAAGACATTTCAGGTTTTTATTTTAAATAACATGTACAAAAAATTCCAGAAGTTTCATTCCACTTTGACATTATAGAGTAATTTGTGTAGATACGTGACAAAAAAATCCCATATAAATGTATTTTAATTTGAGTTTGCAACATCACAAAATGTGACAAAATCCAAGGGGGGGCGAATACTTTCTGAAGGCACTGTATCTGTGTAAACACCAGAAAAGAACTGGCACTGGTTGTGGGAGTGCAGTTGTTCGAGGACTGCATTCCCACCCCCGATTAGATGCATCATCTTTGCCTTAGGTCAGACCACCTGTGGAACTGCCTGCCTCCCTGCCATGTTGCAGTTGGAACAGCTGACACTATCTGGGACAGGTCTGGCGAGGGAGAAGACTTCTCCCTCATTTGGAAACTAATGCTGACTGTCACCCAGCCCAGGCAGGGTGGTCAGGTCTGACTGAGCTTCTAGTCAGGCTCACACTGGTCTTGCTGACTCCAGGACAGCCTCCAGTCCACCCAGTGCCCACGCCTCCAAGGTACCCAGAGATAGTGGTACCATCACCATGTCGAACTTGTGATCAACGTTCGAGGTCAAGGTTGTGGTTGCATTCTTGATCTTGTTCCCAATGTTGACAAAGACACAGTTATCGGTGATCGACATCAAGCTCTTCCTCATCATCTGGCTCTTGTTTTCAAAATTGAGCTTGTTGCTGATAGGAGAGGGCAGCCTGGCAACAGTGGGCCTTTGGAGTGTTTTCCCAGGCTCTGGGTCAACCGTCGATTCCATTCAGCCCAAAATGGCCTTGGCTACCTCTCCTGATGCTAGCCTCAGTCAGGTGTCAAGCAGCTGCCACTCCAGTTCTGCTGCCCTTGCAGCAGTCACCTAGCCAGAGCCTCCACCACCATAGCAGAGGGTGGGTGCTCCAACAAAGGACTTGAAACCCGAGTCCTGATTCCCCAATTTTATGTCTGTGGTTGTCACCACATCTGAGAGGATCATCCATACCTGCTGATGGTCTACGCTTCTCTATCTGGACTCTGATTCACAGGCATCATTAGTTACATGGATCCTGTGCAAATGGAGCATTGACCCTATGACTGTTCGATCCTCGTTGAAGAGTGAGGCCTCATTTTTGGCTCTCTTGAATTAGATGTTCATGGCCCTGAACACTCCCTTGGAGGAGGACCAGATGAAGACCAACCCCCTGATGGATGTCCTTGAATGGAATTACTCCTGAAGGATGACCTACCCTAATGCCCAGGCTGGGTTTGGTCCTTAGTATATGGCAGCACCCAGCCTCCTGCCAGCTTCCCCCAATCGAAAGGTCCAAAGTGACCCTGGGGTAGGCGATATTGGTCACCCAGTTGAAGCAGCAGCCCTAGTTGAGACCACATCAGGGCTCCTTTCAGGTGCACTCATTCAGCAACAGCTTTCCCACTTGTTGCCACAGTGGTCCCCTATTACCTTGACCAAGTGGGTACTGTAAGTGGTGTACTCCAGGTTGTGCCTGAAGTTTCAGACTTTGACTGCACTGTTAGAGAACCTGGTGCACAGAATCATTCAGCTACTTGAACGTCATGCAATCAAGCCTGTCTTGGACAGCCGGGCTCTACGGGGATTCGTATCTCAGTACTTTTGGTACCAGAATGAGAGGGAGGGAGGAGGGCTGGCATCTGATTCAAGTACTGAACAAGCTCATTCGCAGTCAGAGGTTTTGCATGGTGACTGCATCAGATCATTCCATCCCTGGAACCAGTAACTTTGTTCTCCTTCCTTGATCTCCAGCATGCATACTTCATATTCCAGTTTATCTGTCTCAGTTGACTATTCCCCCACTTTCAGGTAGATAGTACTCTGTATTTATTTAGAGACATGCTCTTCAGTTTTCCATTGGTGCCCAGGGTGTTCACCAAGTGCCTGTCTGTCATGGTGGCATTCCTCAACACAAGGGCATCAAAGGGTTTCCATAGCTGAATAACTAGTGCATTATGGTGAGCTTATTGTGAGATGTAGATCATCCCAGGGATCTAGCCATCTGGTTGTTCAAAGATTGGGCCCTCTGCTCAGTCTTGCCAAGTCCAAGCTAATCTCAAAGCAGGCGATGCTCTTCTTTGGAGCGGTGTTGGACTCTCTCCAAATCAGAGCTCATCTGCCCCATGCAAAGTGGAGGACCTATAATTTGTATAGGCAGCGTGAGTCTTCTTACCTTGTTGACCACTGGTGGGTTGGTGGTGTACATCTGCTGGATTGCAGAGTGCACTGGTTGTGGTTGCCCAACTCTGCACAGTTCACCTGGTGCTAATGGAGTTCACACTGTTGGTTTCAGGTTGGGTTGCTCATATCAACATGACAAAGCAATGACTGTGTTTTACATAAAAGAGCAGGACAGCACACATTCCCTTTCCCTGTGTTGGTAGGCATACTAGACGTGGCCCATGTCTCTTTCCCTGCAGGCAGACCTGGTGGTGATCCATGTCGCAGCAGCCAATGACCAGCTGGCTGATGCTCTCAGTCTTGTGGGAGAGACATTGCATGAATGGTCGCTGCACCTGGTGGTAGCCTGTCAGGTGTTCACCCTGTGAGTGAAACACACTCAATGGATATGTTTGCATCCTGGGAGAACTGGAAGCTAAGGCTATTTTATGCATGTCCTTGTCAGCGGGCATGCTGCATGGGAACGTATTTTTTCGATCCTGGTCTCAGCTCCTCTTTTATGCCACCCCCTTTTCTCTCATCCATAAAGTCATTCTCAAGGTGTGGAGGAACTGGCCTTCCATGATCTTGATAACTTCAGACTGACTGTGCTTGTTTTGGAACAGAGGTATTCTCAGTCTCTGCAGAAGACCTCCATGACTGCTTCCACTCAGACCAGACCTGCTAACAAGGTCTTTGTGGACAGTCAGGCATCTAGTCCTGCAGTCCCTGGATCTGACCACCTTGTTCTTGAGCAGCTAGAGTTCCTGACTCTTGGGCATTCTGAAGCTGTCCTTCGTGTTTTGGAGGCATGTCAGAAGGAGTTGACTTACAGGACATAAACTTGCAAGTAGACAAGCTTTTGGTATGTGGAGCAGGGGCTGAAGCTTTTCTCCTGCCCCATTTATTGCATCCTTGGTTACCTCTGATCCCTGTATCAGGCAGGGTTGCAAGCGATGTCCCTTAAATTGCATTTTGCCACCAATTTGGCATATCATTTCAAGGCTGGGGTGTCACTGTGGCACAGGACAAAGTGGTCAGCTGTTTCTTTAAGGAGTTCGACCACCTGCCATCTCTGGTGCAGGAATGTCCTCCACTGTGGGACTTATTGTTGATGCTGTCACGGCTAGTGGGTGAAGCATTCATTCTTATGGACACGTGATCTCTCATAAAACGGGAGCTGGGAACACTGGAGAAAGAAACAGCAAGGCAGGAGTTCAAGATAGGCTAAGAAATGAGACCAGCATGGGAGGGATCACTAAGGTGGCATAAAAATAAGAAATTAAATAGGTTGAGGGATGGTAAAGGGATGCTCTACAATAGATGGGAGGGATTTGGGCTAGAGATAGAAGGCGGAATGTCTTACTGCCAGAAGCCTGGGAAACAAAATTAGAGAGCTTGAAACAATGGTGGCAGATGCGGGGTTGGAGCTTGTTGCCATTGTGGAAACTTAAGCCACAGGAAATAATGACTGGGACTTGGTGATCTCAGGTTACACTGTGTATAGGCAAGACTGGGGAAAGGTAAAGGAGGAGGGTAGCCTTCTGTGTCTGGGAAGGAATTGAGGCAGTAGAGAATGGGGTAAAAGAATCGCTGTGCGTTCAGCTCACGATGGCATCAGGGAAGAAATTGCGCATGAGGGTGGTCTACATGCCACCAGAACAGGGGGGAAGAGGATGATGGAGAACTAGGGGCAGGAGTAAAGAAGGGGACCTTAAAGGCGGAGGCAGTGGTGATGGGTAATCTCAACCTGCCAGACACTGACTGTGACATTCCAGCAGCTAGGAGTACAAGAAGTCAGGCCCTGTTAAATAAGTTGTGACTGCCTGCTAGTGCAGTTGATCAGGGAACCATAGGGCAGGCTGCCATTTTCAGTATGGTGTTAGCCAACTCTGAAATTGTAGGCAGAGTGAGGGTGAGGGAACCACCAGGGTCCAGTGATAACACTGTATGGTCTGAACTGGCCCTCATCAAAATTTGAAGTCCTGGATTTCAGAAGAGCAGACTTTAAAGGGACACTGTCAACCTGTTTTGCACCGTATTATTTCTAGTTTAAACCCCACATTTTATGATTGCTTACCTTCTCTAAAAATTCATTGATGTTGCTGTTTGTTTTGTCTGTCTCCTTGTTTAGTAGAACTGAAATGCAAGCTAATGTATATTTATAAACAACTTTGTTTTGTTTACAATCCTAAATCTATTCTTCTTGAATACTTCCTGAACAAAAGAAGCACCCCCAAACAGTGCAGTCACTCATGAGGCAGTAGCCACCTAAAGTCCCACTGCATCATGAGTGGCTAGACTGTATTGGAGGCATTCCCAAGTCCAGGAAAGATGCAGTGGGAGTTGAACAAGGAATGTAAACAAACCTGTTTTTGTGTGGTAACACCAGTATGGTGGACAGTCTCTTTTTTACTTTTTAAAAGAAAAAAAGAATAAAAATCAAACTACCAGCTACATCAGCAATCTTTACAGAATGTTAGCAATCATAAAATGTGTTTTTGTTTTCTTGCACTCATGTGCAAGAAACATAGTGCCACCATAGGAGTTTTCGTAGGTGTGCCACCTCGCTTCTAATGCACTGCTCCTTCTTGCAGGCGCTGCCTCACCATACCAATAAATGTTTGAGCTGTCTTTGACAGCAGTTCAGATGCAGTGGTGTACAGTTGAAAGCAAAACACCGCTACAGTGAGCGGCGATAACGTGTAGGCAGTTTGCATCCTGCCGTCGGCAGTATGCAAAGTACCTACACTCAGCACTACATGAGAACAGCTGTCATAGACAGCTCCGTTTTTTTTTCTATCCTCCCACCACCACCAAAACACCCGTATGCCGCTGGGGCCCACCCCAGCGTTTCGCGCGCGCCTCCCCACCACACGTGACATGCCGATTGGGGAGGGCAATCCCCTGCCGGCTCCACTGTACCCCCCAAACCAGACTCCAGGTGCCACACTGGGAGCCCACCCCAACATGGCAAAAGTTCGTATTGCAGACGGGGGTGTCCAATCCCCCGTCTGATCCACTGTATCCCCCCCCTACAACCAGACTTCCAGGTGCCACGCTGGGTGCCCAACCCCCCCATCGGCTCCACTGCCTCCCCAAAAACAACCCTTCCAGCTGCACGCTAGAGCCCACTCCAACATGGCAAAGTCCTCGTCCTCTTCCTAAATGGAAAAAAAATGTGAAAGCAAAAACAGTCCCTCGTTGACTGTCTTGCCCCCCTCCCAACCCACCCCACCCTGTGCACCCTCCCCACCCATACCCCACCTCCAGAGGCCCAGTGCGATGATCTTGATGGACCAGGAACATGTCTGCACTCTTCAAAGCCGATCACGAACTGAAGAAATGCCGGTAAGCTGTGTAATGGCATAAATGTGTTTATTTTTTTTTTCCACAACTCTGATGCATCTCTCTGCCATTTGGGGGAATTTGTTTACCAAATTTTCAACAAGGGGTTCTTGGGGCCTGTAGCAGGGTTGGGATAGTCAGGATAACAAATCAAGCAGACCCACAAACTTAGTGCATAAAAAGTGCTGGAAAGGCACAATCAGGAAAATAGTTAGTTCAGTCATTTTCAAAATCTCAACAAAATAATGAACAGATGAGCTACACTCAGAATGAGCCACTGCTCTGCCCAGCAGTGCCACCAAGCCATCTCCTTGCAAACGTATATATTTCAGAGGTCCACCACCTCTGGCAGTCAGTTCCAACTGACTTCCTCTATCTTAACTCCCTAGTGGTAATCTTTAATACATTTCTGGGGAGTGACATCATAATCAGATGATCCTCCTCCTTTTTGAAAAATCAAAATAACATACTACAGGTTCCTTTTTTTACTTTACATTTTCATTCCTAAACATCAGGTATATAAGTGTATAACAGTATTTGTACTAAATAATCCCACAACCTTACTCTGATGTCCTAAAACAATGTTCATAAAGTTAATTAGTCTCAATAAGGCTAAGCCCCTCCCTTAATAGTGACATCACTCATTACAACTTCTATAAAAGCAGACAGACTGTGGGCTGCCAGCCCTATAGAACACTCATGCAGCCCAACATGTAAGACAAACAAGAATATATTGCTCACTTTAAATTTACTTCTTTGCCAAAGGGCACACCATGCAATATTTAGAGACTCCCTGGTCTCATTTCCTACATGTGTTTTGTTAGTGCAACTTCTTTATTCATTTAGAGCTAGCATACTTCCACACTTTAAAAAAATACTGAGTTTTAGTTTATTGAAATGCTCAATACAGAAAGCTCTGTTTCAGAGGGGTTGCTAACAACAAAGGATCTTATTTCGAGAGGGCTCTTGCAGTAGGTAATTACATATAGGACTGACGCCGTCAGGCGGCAGGACCCCCCGGAAAAATTTCTAGCTAGCAGTCCTTGGCGAGGGATCGCCCCCACGTCAGGTGACTGGCGTCAGGAGATGTTGGTATAAAGGAGTGGTCCCAGATGCCTGCCTTCCAATTCTTTCCTGCCATTAGCTCGTGCAGCACCTCGTGGAAAAGTTTGTGCTTCATCAGCCCTACCTTTGTCGGTTTTTATCGAAAAATATTTCTTTTTTCGACTAACGTCAGTACTAGCATCAGTGTATGTCGCCCCTACACCCTCTGAGTGCAAGAATAAGTGCGATTCGTGTGGAGCCCAACTACTGCACAAGGACGGCCATTCCCTGTGCCTGTTCTGCTTAGGCCCCGATCACCCAGTTGAGAAGTGCCAGCACTGCCTCAGTTTCAACGCGGCTACCCGGAAAAGGTGGCAGCAATCCCTGGAAGCCCATATTCTAAAGAAGAAAATGAGTTCTATGGAGAAGGAGCTCAAAAAACTGAGGCAGGCGTCCACTTCCCCCGAAGGCCATCGGAAGAAGGAGAAGGAGAGGCACCGGGACAAGGGCTCCTCCACTGCGTCTCCCTCGGGAGTCGCTGGGTCGCAGGTAACATCCCTTCCGGGAGATCGCTCCTCGACGGCCGCCTCGGAGGTTTCTGGGGGGGCGTCGGCCCACCTGTCTGGCTCGCGCTTGGGCCTTGCAGGCGCCTCCAGGCAGTTGGAGGCCTCCGCCCCTGGTTCGGCCACTGGCTCGCGGCCTACCACTGTGGGCGACTCCAGTAAGCTGGGCGTCAGCTCCTCTGATATCCGCCTGGAGAGGGCCAGTAAGGCGTCTGACCCTCCGGGGCGACGCGCGGCGTCCTCTCCACTGGACCAGGCCGATCACGCTACTCGGCCTACCTCCGGTGATGGCCCTTGTAAGTCTGACGTCTGCTCCTCCGGCGCCTGCCAAGAGCTCGCCACTAAGCCTCACGTCTGCTTGTCCGACGTCCAGCCAGCGAAGGAACCGACCACGGACCCCCCATGTCCGTTGTACCCGGTTCCCCACAGCCTTCACTGCCGTCTGGGGAACTAGAGTCTCCCCAGCCCGACCCCGGGGACTTTTCCCCTCTGTCCCCGGGCGAGGCTGGGGATCTTTTGCCTCCATCAGTCCTTCCTCCACCTGGAGCGCCGGACCTGACGTCGGCTCCCCGGTCGCCGGCCCCTCCAACGTCGGTGCCTCCAGTGCCAGGGCCTCCGCCGTCGGCCTTACCGACTCCGGGAGACATTCTGCTGCCATCGGGCCCTCCGGGTTCTCCAGTATGGACCTGCCCGTGAGGCCTCCGGCCGAGCCGCCTGCTTCGGCAGCCCCCCCGGCTCCCGGGTATCCTCCATCCTATTCGACGCCGGTGTACCCAGGACCACAGTATCCGGTGCCACAGTACCCGACGCCGGGCTTCCCGACGCTGCAGTACTCGACGCCACAATACCCGACACCGGGCTACCCGCAGCCAGGTTTTGGATACGCTCCATACGGTTATAACCCATATCCTTATCCACCGCCTCCTCCAACGCCCTCGCGGCCGCCGGTGGGCCTGCAGGAGACTCTCGCCTCCTGGTGGGCTGAGGCCAAGGCTCAGCTCACCAAAGAGGTCGAGAGCCACCTTCTGGCGACGGTGCCGTACCCGGTTCCCACACTCCCTCACCACCTCCGGACTCCAGGGTTCTTCCGTCTGGATCCAGAGAAGGGCAGGACACGCTTCCCTGAGGACTTCCCAAGGGGTCCGTTCCTCCCCCGGGTTGGGCAAGGGAGTCTTTCTCTTCTTCATCCTCCTCTTCACTCTCGGACTCCTCAGACTCTTCCGATGGCTGCTCCGAGAGAGAGACAGTGAGCCTCGCTCTCCATCGAAGCCCAGGCCAAGGACTCCTCCGAAGTCTCCTCCAGAGGATCCTTCTTTTACGGAGTTGCTTAGGAAAATCCAGGAGGTTCACCAGTGGCACTCCCTGGAACCAGATCCTCAGCGTTTGAAACTCGCTGAACATCTGGATCTGCCTGTGACAGCTCCTACCTTGGTGCCACCCTGGACAGAACCTCACGCCGACCTTGTTACCACAATATGGAAACAGCCGTCGGCCTTAGCCCCACTTCCTAGGAAGTCGAACCCACTGTATCAGGCTCCAGAGGGTGTTGATTTTCCTGGATTCTCACCCTCGTGCCGACTCGGTCGTGATTAGCGCCACTCACGGCCGGTCAGCGAGCCCTAAACATCTTAGCTCATCGCCTCCTGATAAGGAATCTCACCTTCTGGACCAGTATGGGAGAAAGATCTACGCTTCTTCCACACTGGGAATCAGGGCCCTGAACTATGTCGGCCACATCGGGGACTACCAGAAGGCCATCCTTACTCGGGCGGAAGCCAAACTGGACTCCTTGCTTGATTCCCAAGTCAAACAGGAGTTGGCTGATCTCGTCCGCTCTGCTTCATCGGCCAGTCGACACATGCTACGTGCGACATACGATGCAGTGGACACTGCTGGGCGGAGCTCAGCTTTCGCTGTAGGCCTATGGCATCATGCTTGGCTCCGCGTGTCAGGTTTGGTCCGGGAGGTGCAATCTGCTATCCAGGAAGCACCCTTCTGGGGGTCGATGCTTTTCGGGGATGTCAAGGACATCATCACCCGATTTGCAAGAAGGGACTGCTCTGAAGTCAGTTGATTCCATGTACCGTCCCCATCAGCAGCAGCGCGTCCCTTTAAGACTGAATCAGCCAAGGTGGAACCCGGAGGCGGGCCAAAGCGCGGCCCCTGCGGCTGCCAAGCCCCCGCCCAAAAAGCAGTGGGTGCTTCGGCTGCGGTGCTGCCCACACCACCTGACTCCTTCCCTCTCCACTGCCTCCAGACTCCCGGAGAAACGGCAGGAGGAGGTTTTCCTCCACCTTCCGGGATGGAGAGGATAACCACAGATTCTTGGGTGCTCCAGCTCATAGCAGAAGGACACTCCATAGAGTTTCTTCAGAAATCACCCTCCACCCCTCTGAAATCGTCATATTCTCGGGAACACCTTCTCTTGGTCCAGGAGGAAATCTCGGCTCTTCTGCTGAAGCAAGCGATAGAGCCTGTCCCCCTTCATCTGCAAGGGACTGGTTACTATTCCCATTTCTTCCTGGTCCCAAAGAAGACAGGAGATCTCAGACCAATTTTGGATCTCAGTTCCCTGAATCTCAATGTAGAGTACAAAAGGTTCAGGATGCTCTCTTTGCAGAGCCTTCTGCCCCTCCTCGGCGGGTCAATGGCTTTGTGCTCTGGATATGCAGGATGCTTATCTGCACATTCCCATTACGCCCATCTCATCATAAATACCTTCATTTTGCATTCCAGGGGGACCACTACCAGTTCAAGGCGCTCCCATTTGGTCTATCCTCGGCCCCTTGAGTATTTACCAAATGCCTGGCAGTGGTGGCGGCCCACCTGCATACCAAGGGAGTGCAGGTTTTCCCGTACCTGGACGACTGGCTCCTGGCGGCCTCATCCAGGGAGGAACTCCTGCGTTTCCTCTTCCTTACCCAGCAGGTTTCTGCCTGCCTGGGTGTTACCATCAGCCATTCCAAGTCTCATCTGGACCCATCCCAGAGGCTACAGTTTATTGGGGTGATCCTCGATACGACCATGGGCAAGGCCTTCCTTCCTCTGGACAGGGTGGTCACCTTTCAGACCCAAATAAGTCTGTTGTCCGACCGCAGGATGGTCCCTGCGAGGTCGGTCCTTCGCCTTCTCGGGCTCATGGTGGCTGCTATTACGACGGTACCTCGCACTCGACTCCACATGAGGATTTCTCAGTGGACTCTACGCTCTCAGTGGGATCAGCTACTGGATGACCTAGATCACTCAGTTCTGATCTCCTCGCCGATGATGCGAGACTTGCAGTGGTGGATGGTTCGAGAGAACCTGTTGAGAAATTCCTTTCTTTCATCCTCCTCCTCCCAGACTCTAACCACAGGCGCCTCAGGCGAGGTTGGGGAGCCTATCTAGGCCTCATGGACCCAGGGCTCCTGGTCAAGCTAGAACAAGCTCTCCATATCAGTGTGCTCGAGCTTCAGGCAGTGTTGTACGCTCTCCAAGCCCTTCACCAATACATCCTTCCCGGCCACCTAGCCGTTCAGACGGACAACATGTGCGTGGTGTGGTATATCAACAAGCAGGGAGGGACTCGGTCCTACCCTCTATGCAGGGAGGCAGTGAGGGTTTGGGATTGGGCAACACAACATGACCTTCACCTCACGGCGATTCACGTTCCGGGAGTCGACAACACCATGGCAGACAAGCTAAGTCGCTCTTCTGCTCTGACTCACGAGTGGGAACTGGACCAAGGGGTCCTAGACAATATCTTCCAACTTTGGGGAACACCACAGGTCGACCTGTTCGCATCCCCCCTTAACGCAAAGCTTCCCATCTTCTGCTCGCTCGTTCCAGAGCGAGGCGTTTTTTGGAGCGACGCTCTGTCTCTAGACTGGAAGGACAGATTCGTCTATGCCTTTCCCCCAATTCCACTTATCCCACGAGTCTTGCAGAAACTTGCTTCAGAAGGAGCGAGAATGATACTGATCGCTCCTTTCTGGCCCAGGCAAATCTGGTTCTCTCTTCTACAACAATATTCAGAGGATCCTCCTCTTCCTCTATCTCGAGGTTTGTTGACCCAGGATCAGGGGACCCTGGTCCATCCAGGCCTCAGATCCCTTCAACTGCATGCATGGCTCCTGCAGACCTAGCCCAATCCCGTTTTGGAGTGTCTCCCAAAGTGGCGGAAATTTTAGTGGAGGCCAGAAAACCCTCCACCAGATCCACTTATGCCATGAAGTGGAAAAGATTCACTATTTGGGCCGCTTCCAAGAACATGGAACCTTTCTCCTGTTCAGCGGGGCTTCTGCTGGAGTATCTACATCATCTGTTTGACCTGGGTCTCAGCCATTCCTCCCTGAAGGTACACATGGCGGCCATTTCGGCCTATCATGTTCCTTTCGCAGACAAGGCTTTTGCTCAACTGGCGGTCTCCAAAACCTTTCTCAGAGGGGTCCTCCATCTGAGGCCCCCCATCCATACTCCTGCTCCCCCTTGGGACTTGAACTTTGTTCTCGAGAAACTTACTGTTCCTCCCTTCGAACCTGCAGCTTCTGCGGATTTGAAGTTCCTTTCGTGGAAGATGCTCTTCTTGGTGGCCATTACTTCAGCTCAAAGAATCTCCGAGCTCCTGGCCCTGATGTGTAAAATCCCCTACTTGATTTTTCACAAGGAACGAGTTGCTCTTCGCACGAATCCTAAGTTTCTACCTAAAGTAGTAGCAGAGTCTACCTTAAATCAGTCCATAGAGTTACCTGCCTTTTTACGCAGTACTCTAATCAAGGGGAGTATTTACGACATACTATGGATATCCACTGGATTCTGAGGTACTACACCAACCGGACGAAAGATCTTAGAAAGACTGATCAGTTGTTCGTCTCTTTTGCTCACAAAAGGGAAGGCAATGCTGTTTCCAAGCAATGCCTGTCTAAGTGGTTGGCTCAATGCATCACTTTCTGTTATGACAAATACAAGAAGACCCTCCCGGGTCAAGTCAGAGGCCACTCCACTAGAGGAGTAGCTGCCTCTGCGGCTTGTTTCAAGAATGTGTCTGGGGCAGACATCTGCGCTGCCGCCACCTGGACTGCCGTCCATACCTTTACGAAACATTATAGTTTGGATGTTGCCTCTCGCCGTAGAGCAGGCAACGGGCTTGCTGTTTTGCAAGGCCTCCTGTCTTGAGACTTGCACAACCAGAACTACCTTTTGGAGTAGTTTTCCTCCTCCCGGTGCCTCTCTTTGTTCCAGACTGCTTGGGATTCAGTCCTATATGTAATTGCCGACTGCAAGAGCCCTCTCGAAGTACGATAGTACAGTTATGTAAGAACTTGCTGTAACAGTAGATCTTCGAGAGAGGCTCTTGCAGTAGGTAATACCTTCCCGCCCTCCATCCCCCTAGGCTTTTTCAGCTCCTTTTCCATTGAGGGAAATATCTGCTGCTGTCTCGTCTGGCCTCTTTTGACCTGTGGCGGGAAAGAACTGGAAGGCAGTCGTCCGGGACCGCCCCTTTATACTGACGTCTCCTGACGCCGGTCACCTGACGTGGGGGCGGTCCCTTGCCAGGGACTGCTAGCTAGAAATTTTCCTGTGGGGTCCTGCCGCATGTCGGCATCAGTCCTATATGTAATTATCTACTGCAAGGGCCTCTCTCGAAGATCTACTGTTACGGTAAGTTCTTACGTAACTGTACTTTATCTTAGTTTTTATTTTATTCAGGTTCTCTCCCTTCTCTACAACTATTAATTTGAAAAGTAAAACTCTTTTCTTTCAGCTCATTAGAGGCATGAACCGAGCTACAAATGAAAATCTTTTCTTAAGGTTTTCTGTGTCCTTAGGTAATAACAAGCCATCTGAAACACAGACAGTTTAGCAAGTTCACACTTGCTTTTCACAGAGCAGCACCTTATTTCGAGGAAAGACTGTGAATACAGTCTAATAATGAAACAAACTAAATAAAAACAGCTTCAAAGTGATTTGTCAGGCCGTCGGCTATAAGTTACAACACGGCAGCTGACGCTTTCCTAGGAGGTCTTTCTAAGTAAAAATAAGGGGTTTTCTCCTAACTCGGCAGCTACAATTGCAAACAAATTAGCTCAAGGGGCTCAGTCTCCTACATAGAGAACAAAATGTATAAAAAAGAAATAAATAGCGTGCGAACTGCGCCGCGATCACTTGAGCTGCACACAATCTCGATGCTGCGAACAGTCGTGCTAACCAAAGCAAAGCTTTTGCATACTACAATACGACTGTTCGGGAGGAGGGGGGGTGTTTCGGAAACTGCAGAACTCCTGCCTGAACCAAACAATAGTTTCCCCCTTCTACTAAAATAAAGTAGATCAGATTGGTAATTCCTTCTTCTATTAACTAAACCAATGCTCCCAAAAATGCAGCATAAGGTATCGAAATGAAAAGGGAAAGGGAACGCTAATAATTTTGCTTGTTCATTATATTTCTGTATAACAGGCTATCTGCTCAACCAAATCTAACAGATAATGCTAGAGAAACTAAGGACCTAACAGGCTGTTTTAAAAGGGTCCTGCAAAGCTGTAAAACAGACAAGTTACAGAACAACTCTTAGAATACATTGTGTCTGCCCCACTGGTCACTTAAGGTAATTTCACTTTTCTAGAAGTAATACCCCTTTAATATATCCATGTGTATATATTATATGTTTCTACATTTCACATAAGTGCCTTCACTATTCAGCACCTGGTACTTTATACCTAAGCACTTTATCTCTTTGGTGGGGGTGTACTTGGAAGAATATTAGGGCCTGTACTCATCACAGGGAGCACCCTGTGACAGGGCCCCACCTCATGAACTCAGTCACTGTCATTTTGTTATTCGGTCACGAAAGGTGATTTCACAGTCACTGCCCGGAACCACCTTTCGGGACTGAGTAATGAAATAGCAGCAGCACAGTTCATGAGGTAGGCCTCCCAAAACCCTTGGTTGAAAATTTGGTGAAACAATTCCCAAAAATGACTGTTACGAGCATGCGTTGTGCAGTTCCTACACACGCTTGTAAGTTCGCAAATTTTTAATATTTGCACTCCAGATTTTCAACATTGCTATTTTACCACACCTCCTTATAAGTAGTATAGCTGTCATTTTTCACATCTTGCCCAAAATGTGTGTTTGCGCATGTAGTGCACAATGGCGCAGTCAGTGTGTGAAATCAATGTTCGGGACAGATTAAGAAAATCACAGTGACACTGTTCATGAGCAGAGATCTTAAAATGACTATGTTAAAAATTTGGTGACAAAAGTGCATAAAATGACTATGTTACAAGCGAGCATTGCGCAGTTTCCACGCACCCTCGTAAGTTCACAAATTTGTAATATTTTCAGTCCAGATTTTCAACACTGGCATTTTTCCACACCTCCTTATGAACAGTACAGCTGTCATTTTTCACACCCTGGCCGAAATGTGTTTTCGCACTTCCGGCGCAGAAATGTGTGGTCGCTGTGGGAAATCACTGTTCCGGACAGATTAAGAAAATCACAGTGACACTGTTAATGAGCAGAGGTCCCAAAATGCCTGTGTTGACAATCTTCTATAAAGAAAATCCCCAAACTAATTACGTTACAGGTGTGCATTGCACCGTTTCTATGCACGCTCGTGACTTCACCAGTTTTTTTATATTTTCACTGCAGATTTTTAACATTGTCATTTTTACACCTCCCCATGAACAGTACAGCTATGATTTTTCACATCCTGTTTGAAATGTGTTTTCACACCTGTGGTGCCAAATGGCGTAGTCACCGTGTAAAATCGGCTTTCGTCTAACAAACTGATATTGCTACTGTTCATAACATGGGGGTCACAAAAAACCCATGTTGAAAATTTGGAGTGAAAATACCAACGAACGCCTGAGGTGTTAGGGTTTCTGACCATAATGCCCCACCCTGTACAGACTGGCAGGCATCAGGGGTGTGACTTGGGATTGTCGCCTGTAATGCTCATGCCATTCCACCCACACCCTGCAGCCAGTGAGAGGCATTGAGGTGTGCCTTGGACTCTTCGGCTCCAAAGTTCACCCCATTCTCCTATACTGCACCCATCTCACCATATTTCCTGATGGAATGGGGTGAGCATAAGGCCCAAAGACCCCAAGGCACACCGTGACACTTGTTGGTGTCTGCAGGGTAGGGTGTGGTGAAATGGTGTTGCCGTTATGCCTGATGACGCAAAGGCACACCCCAATGCATGTCAGTCTCTGCAGGGTGGTGGTGGGGTTGGCTTCAGTTAAATACTTCACTGCCATTCCTATTATGCATCTCTCTCACTCCTACACTGCCAATGCCAGCAAGCAAATATTCGGCATTGACAAGTGCTTGTTTAAACAAGGGACACTTTGAGGCCTAAGGGGGTTGGTTGACAGTGTCCCTTTAACCAGACAATGGAATTTGTCTAGGGCAGCATGGTTGGACTGGATAGAATTAGAGGTGTGGAGGAAAGGTTGAGTGAATTTAAAGGGACCCTTCTAGAGACAACAGAGTCATGTTTGAGGATGGTCACTAAGGGAAATGGGTGCAAGAAACCTATCTGGTTAAAGTCAGGGTGGTGGTGAGGGCCAAGAGAAGGCAGTGAGAAGTAAGATGAGGAGGATATTTGGCTTGTAAAGAAGCTAGTAATGTAGTTAAGGGTTGAGTCACTGAAACCTGTTGTGGAGATGCTCTGGATGCCTACGATCCTGAAAGCAGATTACAAGTATTACATTTTCCTCTTTAAAAATATTTTGCTTTTTTGAATTCTTTCATTTTATGTGCATGCCTAAGAATTATAAATGTTTAGTGCATACATGTGCATTTGTAATGAAAATGAATTCCTGTTTGTAATAGCTTCTATAGTGCAGAACTGAATATGATGTTTGACTGAAGGGGAAAGAAACCATTGTGAAAATGACACCCTGTAAGAGTTGCTAGTTTTGTTGATATATGTTCTAATTTTTCTTTTTGTTAATTTAGTGAAGGATAAAGCAGAAATACTTCTACAGGTTGATGAGTTATTAAATATCAAGAATGAATTGACACTACAGGTATGGCAGCATCTTTTGGATAAAACCTATTTTCCAAGTACGTTTTTGAGAGTTTATTCCAGGTATTCTTTGGCTGTGTACTTTAAGTCCATGAAACATCTGCCTCTATATATATATATATTTTTTTGTGTGTGTGTGAATCTATTTTTAGTAGGAAATGCCATACTTAACAAGCATACATACATCAACAGTAGTGAGGACAGCACAGAATAAGGCAACATAACCAAAAATCCTGCTCAGACTATAGATAATACACAGATTTCCAGTGCATCAAAACTAGTGTGTGATAACAGAAAAGAAATCCAGTCTGTCCAGCCCTACCTACTACTTGTTCTGTGGCCCTGTTGACCATCTACCAATCTAAACTTGGCAGTACTGGGAAATATTGTGTTGCCTACTGCAAATTATACTTTTATGGGTCATTATAGCACAAGAATGTGGAAGGTTATTTATGAATGGTGTTTATATCCCAGATTTATCACTCTTACCCTGTATTTCAGGCTTTCCAGAGCAAGATACCGCATAACAGATCTTGCCACATTTACACCAGGGAGGGCAGTGTAGTCTACCCAAGTATACACAAGTACCCAAGGCAGTATAGCCTAGTGGTTAGAGTAACAAGCTGTGAACGAGCTTGATGCAGACCAGACCTGGGTTTGATTCTCACAATCTCCACTTGCATACTGTGTGACTCTGAGCAAGTCACTGAACCACCCAGTGCTCCCAGGTCGCCCCTGAAAACAAGCAGTTGTGCCTAGTGGGCCTTACTCGTTTACCAAAGACTAAAATAAAAAAATAAAACATTAAATAAACATTACTTAGCAATACACCACATGATTCTAATACATATCAGGCAGTTTGGTCCTCATCCTAAACAACACTAAGACATGACTAATCTCCACCTTCTTGTTAAAAGCTCAGTAAATATTTTTAGCTGTCTCCAGCCAAAAAGGATCTAGATGTGAGCACTGTTAAAATCACTGTGTACATATACACCTACCCCTTTCCTGCTAGCTTCAGTACTGGGGAGCACCTGAATTATTAAATGTGTGTAGTGTGTGTGGTGGGCAGTAGTCTATGTAGAAATGTATGCAGTGCAACCCTAATTATCCAAACTTCAAATAACCAAAACTCTCAGTCATCCAAAACTGTGGTGCGTCTCCCAGCACATTTGGATAAATGAGGTTATACTGTATTTGGATTCTTTGTACTTGTTGAAAATGAGAAGCCCTCTGTGAAGTAAGCAGTAAGACCAACATGTTGTAGGGTGTTGGTGGATATTTGAACACCCAACACCACAGGCGGAGGGCCTTACAGCACCTGGAAGTACGAGTATCCACCAATACCCCACATCTTGAAGGGGCTTACTATGCTTAGAAAATGGACTGGACAAATTAAAAAACTCTGCAAAGATAAAAGGACGCAAAATATAAAATATTGCTTAGAAAATATCATGTAGTCCCTACACATGTTTTTTGCCTGTCTGTCATCTACCTTTCTACTCCTTCAATAGAAGATGTGATTATTTACCATGGAATATAAGAATTCAGTATTCTGTAGTGTTCCTGTAGTAGAATGCTTATTACACCATGGACCCAGAAACAAGCAGAAATCCCTGCACTTTGATTGGTTGGCTGGCACCTTCCAGCAGTTATAAATCCTCCAATATACCCACTGGAAAAGGTGCCAGCCAACAAGCACTACTACCACATAACAAATATCACTACCGCCGTTACACTTCAAGCGAACCGCCGCCATTTCTAATCGCCACATACCACGGAAAGTAAGAACGTACTAAAAAAAAACAAACATCAAATTCCACTTGCTACATTTGTAAGAGCTAGAAAATATATTTACCGACGAAAATAAGCCATCCGATCCAGAAAACGGCATCATTGTTAAGAAACCGAGCGTTAAAACTTCACCGAAACCCGTAGTAAAATCTCCCGGCTTGGCCTGCAAAAGTACCGACACAACACCAGTAACTTACCGCCTATGGGCGGCAGTCCCTCTCCGTCAACTGCAATACGGAGGGGCGCTCTCCATAACGCGGCTAAGATTAGTGGTGTTGTCTCTACTACGCAAGCCAAGCGATTAAATACAGGTTTTGGTGAAGTTTTAACGCCTGTTTCTTAATGCTGATGCTTTTAGATCGGATGGATCATTTTCGCTGCTAAATATATTTTCTAGCTTTTCCAAATCTAGCAAGTGAAATTTACTGCTCATTTTTTTATAACGTTTTTTACTAGACACCAACCATATGCACACAAAGTAGTCGCAACGTAACTTCTTAAAGAAACACCAACCAAATATCAAAACTATGAAAATTATAATTTACACAAATAAAACCTTTAAAAGCATTTTACCTGTCTCTATATTAAGTACTAAAGAACTATTTTTCTCAGCGGAAGAATATATCCATCATTATCACAACATAACTCACAAAAAAAAAAAAAATAAAAAACAAATAAACAAACTATTCCTACCATTGTATAATAGCAATATACCCCTCCAGGGTGTGGGTATACTGGTGGATTTACCACACTTAGTGCGGTTAAGTCACTCGGCCTGCGGCCTCGTGACAAACCACACCAGCCGTGAAATGCACCAGTGTCCACACCCTGTCGGGGTATATTGCTTAACTCCCCTTCCACACACACACTCGCACATGTATGGAATTTCACATGGAGTGCATAAATTAAAAAATTCTGCAGTATTCCACTGTCATACACAGGGCTCCTGTAGAGTCAGGGCCTCAATTTTATCTGGGGCAGGGTTAGTTGCAGATTTTTCTCTCAAGCTGGTTAGTAAATGAGTGTGAATTTTCAAGTTCAACAAAGAAACACCAGAAGAGAGAACTCTAAATAGTGCTTGATTTATTTTTGTTTGTTTGTTTTTTGTTTTTATGTGTTTTGGGGGGGGGATTGAAGAGTAGAAAGAATATTCAGTTATTTATTTCTCTGTTTAAAGAAGTTTTATTTTAGGGCATAGTTGTACACAACAGTAAAGGTGGCAGCCATGTTACCAATTTATGTTGTAAATGTTTTAGCCTGATTTGTTGAGTACTGTTATCTTAAAGTATTTATTGCATATTGCAAGATGTAATTTATGGTATTGCATATATTTGCAGTTGCTAATGTGTTATCTACTGTGGCTGCTTTGTACTGTGACTCCGCGGGCTGCACCTGAAATAGAACCTTTGTCTCAGTATGTCATCCTGGTAGACATGTAAAATGAAATGAAATGTTTGTGATGGAAATTAGAAATGAATGAAGTGGCTCATTCATTTTGTATGTGATTTGTCTGAATTCCAGATTACATAGCTAGACCTTTTTCTTTACAGGGCGATACATAGACAGTGGACAGCTGCAAGAGAGATTGGGACAGAGCAAAGGGAAAAGTTGCATGGAGGGGAGGGGGAAGTGGGGGTAGGGAGGACATCAACGGGGAGGGAGGAGCAGATAATTACCTCATTTACATGAGCGCTGTAACCCGGTTCAAGCATTGAAAAAAACGGGGATTGAAGAAAAAAATCATGGGTTACAGATACGTGTAGACCCGATTGGTGCACTAACCAGGTTGCTATTGAAACCGGGTTGAAAGTATGCAGTTCACAGAAATCAGTGCCTGTAGAACCCGAATGTGCACTGCATGTAAACAGCATCAGTCGCCTGATCATTCCTGAAGGCGTATGCTTTTGACCAGTCCTCACTTGCCAACGCACAACAACAGGTACTAAGCATGCTCACATTAATTATGTATCCGTGGCCGATATTCCAGAGACACACAAATAAACTGAATCGCTTTTCTGGAACCGGAATGAGCTGTTCATGTATACTGAACAGCATTGCAATCAGATCTACCAGCACCAATCCCCATTCCTTAGTCACACTGCATATGTAAATGAGGTAATTGAGGATGGGGGCGGATCCCTCAGACACTGAGGGATCTACAAACTTGAGCAGACATGACAGACCGCAAGGCCTTTTTCTGCTGGGTCTATCACAAGTATTTAGTATTAGCACATAAACACATGCCCATGGAATGGGAACAGCCAATCAAAGTACAGTATTTCACTTGTCCATTTTCTGTTAACCAGTAGAACTCTTAAGCTGAAAGGTGAGATTTGTAGCAACAAGAGTGCTGGCATACTCATGGCATTTAGGCACAGTCTATAAAAATACCGATGGGCATCCGAAATACGGAGATTGGTAACTTTCCGTACATAAGGGCACCGGTATGGAAGGGGCAGTGCAGCGTCATCATCTCACGTTACTAGGAGTGAGATCGGACCGGGCTCGGAGCACCATATTTAAATATGCCAGCTGCACCGGGGGCTGAAATTTTACGTGTGTTGAAGTAATGAAACTGCTTGTTTTTTATGTTGGGTGCAGGGGGATCAGAGGAGTGAAGCCCCAACCTGTACAGTGGTCGGGGCTTAAAAGGTGCCTGTAGATCTCCTTTAAAGTTGTTTATTCTGTTTTAGATTGCTGCTTATCTCCTAATTTGTATGATACTCTTCATATTTTGAGTCTGCTTTAGCACTTTTTTCTAATTTAAAATGATAAAAGAGCCCTGCTTATGACATGGCTTCAACCGGGTTTTCATCAGTATTCTCAGCTGTTTCTGTTCACCAGTTGTCCTATAAAGTTAGGAAGCAGTGTCTACTGCATTCTAGTTCATTATAGTTACATGAAAAGGGATCTTAAAGAATAGGTGTTCAAAAACAAGAGAAAATACTGATGAAAATCAGACCCAAACTATATTAATAGGAGTGCTCCTTTTATTTTTCAAGTGTAAACAAAAGTGGTAAAACCGTTTCAAAACAGGGAAAGAAGAATCTTCTTAGGGGTATCTCAGTCATCAGGTCACACCATAGGAACTTCACCGTCGGTGAAGCAGGATCCACATAGAAGATTTTCAGCAGTACAGCTGAGGCCGTCAACGTTCGTCGACATCACCAACTCTATAAAGGCGTGAGCAGCCCCGCTCCCTCCTCAGTTCTTTCCCGCCGTTGACTTGTTTGCATGGGTCTCCGCGGAAGCTCCGATACATTTTTGCACCAATTTTCGCCTACAAACATATTCAACCTTACACTTTAAAATTTCTTTTTTAAAGAAATTCCTTTATTTTGATTATGTCAAGAGTGAATCCTTTGACCTCTCTTCCGTCGCTGCCACTGCGGAACAAAGATTGCTTTCACAGATGAACACACACTCTCTGCGTCTGCTATCTTGGGCTTCAGCACGAAGTCTCTGACTATGAGCTCTGCCAGAAGTTTAATCAGACAACCATCCGGCAATGCAAGAAGGCTGTTAAAAGTTCTCTGATGGAACAGGTAGCCAGTTCCAGACAAGAGTCCTCCGGGGTCCCTGTCTCTTAGTCGCCAGTAGGGTCATCGAGCTCTCAAGCCCCTAAAGCCCGAGACAAGTACTCGGAAAAGTCTTAGAAAGACTGCACTCGGACCTCAGCCCCAGTGGTGGTCCCGCTCCCCAGTGGCCTCTCCTTCTTCTTCCATGGGTTCTTTAACTGCTGCTACGCTGATGCATAAAACCACTGTCCAGGTCTCTGTGCCCACCAGACCCATACCAACAGCGCTTCCACCCGACCCTCAGGGCAGTTGGTCATCTACCTTTGGATCGTCTGCCCCTTCAGCTTCGATGACGGATTTGTCATCGGCAGCCCTCCCATCGAGGCATGATCCAACCCCAGCTCTGTGACCTTCAGGCTTTTCGGGGTCCCAGGATCCCTCTGGCGGGTCATCGCTCCCTGCGCTGTTGACACAGTCTTTGATGCTTATCAATCTCGATGACATTTTAACTAAATTTACCTCGGTGATTGTTCACCAGCTAGGCACATATTACAGGCCCACATCGCCTGTGTCATCTACGGTAGTTTCATCGACTCACCCTTGATGGCCATGGGCTGCTCCCTGCGGGCTGTCGGTGCTTCAGATGTCGGACCTTGACCTGGAAGAGGTCGATGTTGAGGAAGAGTACCACCCAGATCTCATTCTTCCTGATGAGGAAGAGGAGGAGGAGGAGGAAGAACCCCTCACTTCAGACAGGACAGTGGCTTCCTCAGTCAGTGAGGTCTCTGTCAAACACACCCGTAGGTCTCCTCCAGAGGACCCCACCTTCTTCAGTGTGATGAAGCACTTGTCCTCAGCCATTGGATTTCATACTGAGGAGGAGGATGTCACTATAAGAGATCTGGTGGATTTCCTGGAGATCCCAGAGTCCCCTCCTAAGATTATTCCTCTTGTCCTGCCTGCCTTGAGGAATGATACTACTGCGGCCTGTCACAAACCTGACATGGTGCTAGCCATGCCCTGCAAGGCGGATAAACTTTACCATGCCCTCAGGGGTTTCCTCACTGTGCTGCCCAGCCAGAAACCAATTCAGTGGTCATAAAAGGCAGCTCATGACAGGTCTAAGGTGCCCAAGCACCTTAATTCCTTCCCTCCCAAGTCAGAGAGTCATGCAGAATTGATCTTTGGGGCAAGAGTGTTTATGCCTCTCCCACCCTTGGGCTGAGGATTGCCAGTTACCTGTCCCACATGGTAAAGTACCAGAATGCCAACTGGAAAAAGGACAACGCTGCTACCCAGGCCCTCCCAGAAGGTACGCAGAAGCAGGAGATGCTTCAGTGTTTGCAGACTATGGAAAATGCCGGCAAACACCTCCTGCGGGCCCTCTGTGATATCTCATACACTATTGCCAGGGCTGCTGCCATCGGCATTTACATCCATAGGCACTCCTGGCTAAGGATCTCTGGCTTAGCTGCTGACATGCAGCAGAAGGTGTTTAACTTCAGTGGCTCTAAGCTTTTTGGGCCAGATGTCCAGGATATCATTAATGACGTGCAGGCATCTGGCAGGGCTATCAAGTCTGTCAATTCATTTTATCATACTCAACCTAAGGGTAGACTGCGCCATCCTTTTTGTAGATCATCGAATAGGCCAGCAGTAGCCTCTAGGCCCCAGAGCAAAAGAAAGGTCTCCGCTGCCTTGCCTGCCCCCTCCAATGCTGGAGCTGCAGCCAAGTATTCCAGAGGTGATGGACTAGCCCCAGTGGCCGGATCTGCCTCAGCTTGACTCATTGCCAGACCCCCCTCTTCTGGTCCCTGCCAAGAGGTGGTGGTCGGAGGTCCGTTCTCCCTCCATTTCATTCAGTGGAGAACCATAACATCAGATGCCTGTATTCTTCAACTTCTAGAATAGGGTCACACTCTGGAGCTCGTCGAGCCACCTCCAGAGACTACTCCTCTACCCTCCAGCTATCCCCCGGCCCACCTGTCCGTGCTCCAGGAGGAGGTACATTCCCTTCGGCGCAAACAGGCCATCAAGTTGGTATCCAGGCACCAAAAATACATGGGGTTCTATTCAAGATTCTTTCTGGTCCCCAAAAAGACCGGAGATCTGAGGCCCATTTTATACCTTAAGGACCTCAATCTGTATGTCCAGTACAGAAAGTTCTGAATGGTAACTTTGCCAGGCCTAATGCCCCTTCTGAAGAAAGGAGTCTGGCTGTGTTCTCTGGACATGCAGGACGCCTACCTGCACATCTCAGTGTTTCCTGCCCACAGGAGGTTCCTCCGGTTTCTGTTCCAGGGCAAGCATTACCAGTTCAAAGTGCCACCCTTTGGCATGTCCTCTGCACTGTGGGTCTTTACCAAGTGTTTAGCAGTAGTGGCTGTGGCCCTCAGAAGGGAGGGAATGTACAAAATTACTTCAAGAGGGCTCTTGCAGTAGGTAATTACGTATAGGACTGAAGCCGGCAGGAGTCAGCACCCCATGGAAAAATTTCTAGCTAGCAGTCTCTGGTGGGGGACCAGCGTCAGACGACGTCGGTATAAAGGGGCGGTTCCCCACGCCCGCCTTCCTGTTCTTTCCTACCATTAGCTCATGAAAGTGCCTTGCGGTCAAGTTCACTGCTTCGTCAGTCTATCATCTGTATTTTTACCGCTATTTTCTCGATTTTCATCGCAATTTCCTCAGTTTTCTTCAACTGCCGTGTATGTCATCCCGTACTCCATCCGAGCACAAGAACAAGTGCGATTCCTGCGGCACCCAGCTCCCACACAAGGATGGACATTCCCAGTGCCTCTTCTACCTAGGCCCAGAACACCCCGTGGAGAAGTGTCCGCATTGCCTGAAATTCAACGCCGCCACCCACAAACTTAGGCAGCAGTCCCTGGAGGTCCATACTCTCAAAAGATGATGTCCTCCATGGAGAAGGAGCTGAAGAAACACGTGGCCTCTACTTCCTTAGGGTCACGAAAAGGAAGCACAGGACCAGGGCGCCTTTTTCACATGGCCACCTCAACTTTGGCCGGAGTCACCGTGCTAAAGGTAACGTGACCGCTCTGCAATGGCCGTCTTGGAGGCTTCCAAGGTGGCGTCGACCCTCCCGTCTGGCACACGCTCTGGCTCTTCGGGAGCTTCTGGGTCAAAGGAGGCAGTCGCTCCCGGCAAGACCGCAACCGTGCGGCATTCTGTTTTTTTGCGGCTCCAGTAAGCCAGACGT
Organism: Neoceratodus forsteri; assembly: GCA_016271365.2. Taxonomy (NCBI): domain Eukaryota; kingdom Metazoa; phylum Chordata; order Ceratodontiformes; family Ceratodontidae; genus Neoceratodus; species Neoceratodus forsteri. The sequence goes on from CM057453.1 coordinate 1,536,430,619, forward strand.
CAACTCCTCTGATGCCCACTCGGACAAGGCGACTAAGTCACCTGACCCTTCGGGGCAGCGCACGGCCTCCAAAGCGCCCACCAAGACTGCTCCTCCCACGCGACCTTCGTTGGGTGCTGGTTCCATTTAGTTGGACGCTGGCTCAACCAACACCCACCTGGAGCCCGCCGGTAAGGCGGACGTCTGCTCCTCCAGACACACAGCGTTAGAGCCGATGCCGGACCCTACAGACCAGTCTGCCATCCCCGGCTCAGTGCAGCGCTTGCCACTGCAGTCTGAGGTTCTCGCGTCTTCTCAGTTGGACCACGGAGATTTTGGCCCCCCTTTGCCAGGTGACACCAAGGACGCAGGCACGCTCCCATCAGGTCTCCCTCCCGCAGGGCCGGATGACCTGACATCGGACCCTCTGACTCCGGCCCCAACGCCAGTCAACATTCCCTTGCCGGACGCAGTCCCTACGCTGGACTAGACGCCCGCCGGGCCTCCCATTCCTGGCCCACCCACTGGGCCTCTCCCAGGGTCTTCTGCTCCTTCAGAGCCCCTGGTGCCTGAGTATCCAACACCATCCTACCTGGGACTGCAGTATTCTGAACCGCAGTACCCGACGCTGGCCTACCTGACGCCACAGTACCTGGTGTCCCAGTACCCGACCCTGGGCTTCCCACCGTCGGGCTACAGGTACTCGCCGTACAGATATCCCCAATATCTGTATCCTCCTCCTCCTCCTCCTCCTCCACCGCCCCCTCAGCCGCCGGTGAACCTGAAGGAGACTCTGGCCTCCTGGTGGGCTGAGGCCAAGGCTCAGCTCACTAGGGAGGTGGAGAGTCCTCTTCCGACGCTGGACCCAGTTCCGGACTCCCGTTATCATAGGCGAGACTCCTTCCCCCCCCGCCTGACACCAGAGGCGAGCCCTCCAGTTCCAGGGCAGGGGAGGACACGCTTCCCCGAGGGTTGCCTAAGGAGTCCGTTCCTCCACCACGCAGGGAGGAGTCTTCTTCTTCCTGTTCCTCTTCGGAGACCCCAGACAACTCCGACGGGTGCTCCGATCCAGACAATGAGCCATGCACTCCAGAAAAGCCCAGGCCCAGGACTCTTCCGAAGTTTCCTCCGGAGGATCCTTCCTTCCTGGAGTTGCTACGTAAGATCTAGTTGGTTCACCAGTAGCAATCTTTGGAGCCAGATCCACAGTGGAAGAAACTCGCTGCTCATCTGGATCTGCCCAAGACTGCTCCAACACTGATTCCACCCTGGATCGATCCTCATGCGGACCTTGTTTCCACCATTTGGACGCAATCGTCGACATTAGCCCCCCTTCCAAGGAAGGTGGATAGGCTATACCAGGCTCCAGAGGGTGTTAATTCCCTGAATTCACACCCCAAGGCTGATTCAGTCATGATTAGTGCCACTCACAGCTGTTCGGCCAATCCTAAGCATCTGAGCTCGCCCCCACCCGATAAGGAATCCGCCTTCTGGAACAGTATGGAGAAGAAGATTTGCCTTTTCCACTCTGGGAATAAGGGCCCTTAACTATCCTTAACTATATACAAAGCTTATGAAGTTACCAGAAGGCGATCTTTAGTGAGGCGGAGTAAATTGGACTCCTCTCTGGGTCTCAGACTAAGCAGGAAGTGGCAGATCTGATCCGGTCTTCTCGTTCAGCCAGTTGGCATATGCTTCGTGCCATGTACGATGCACTGGATGCTGCTGGTCAGAGCTCTGCTTTCGCCATGGGTTTGCAGCGTCACACCTGGCTCCGGGTGTCAGGGTTGGTCCCAGAGGTGCAGTCTGCTATCCAGGACGTGCCCTTCAGGGGTTCAGTACTGTTCAGTGGGGATGTCAAGGACATCATCACCAATCTGCAAGAGAAGGGTACTGCTCTAAAGTCTGTGGACTCCATGTAGAGGCCCCCTCAGGGTCAGCATTGCCCCTTTCGCAGATGTTCTTGGCCCAAAGCAAAACCTCAGGGCAAGCGGGCCAGTAAACCTCAGGCCTCTCCGGCTGCCAAGCACCCCCCCCGCCCAAAAAGCAGCGGGGAGCTTCATCTGTGGCGCTGCCCCACACTTCCTGACTCCTCTTCTCTCCCACAGCCTCGGGACCTTCCAGAGGAACCAGTAGGAGGGAGGTTCTCCTTCCCTCTTCCGGGTTGGGAGAGGATCACTTCAGATATTTGGGTGCTCCAGCTGATGATAGAAGGACACTCAATCGAGTTTCTACAGAAACCACCCAGAACCCCCCTTCCCAAAGTCGTTCTACTCCCCGGAACATCATCTTCTGGTTCGGGAAGAAATATCCTCTGTTCTGCTCACGGCGGCGATAGAGCCTGTCCCATCCCACCTTCCGGGGACAGGTTACTACTTCCATTTCTTCCTGGTTCCAAAGAAATCAGGAGACGTGATGCCTATCCTAGACCCAGCTCCCTGAACCTGTTCATGAAGTACAAAAGGTTCAGAATGCTCTCTTTGCAGAGTCTTCTGCCCCTTCTTCGGCCGGGACAGTGGCTGTGCGCTCTGAACATGCAGGATGCCTACCTGCATATCCCTATTCGCCCTTCCTACCACAAATACCCTTGGTTTTTGTTTCAGGGGAACCACTACCAGTTCAAGGCCCTCCCATTTGGTCTTTCCTTGGCGCCCCTAGTGTTCACCAAATGCCTTTCTGTAGTAGCGGCCCACTTGAGTACCCAGGGAGTACAGGTTTTCCCGTACCTGGACGATTGGCTCCTGGCCGCCCCATCCAGGGAGTGAGCCCTGGTGGTTCCTTTCCCTTACCCTGCAGGTGTTTACCAGCCTGGGTATTTCCATCAACCAGGCCAAGTCCCATATGATCCCGTCCCAGAGGCTCCAGTTCATCGGGGCAATCCTGGACATGACCTCTGGCATGGCTTTCCTGCCTCTGGACAGGGTGGCCACCCTCCAGGCTCACATAAGCTTGTTGTCTAGTCACAGGTGGGTCAGCACCAGGTCCGTCCTTTGCCTCCTCGGGCTCATGGCGGCTGCTATTCTTACAGTCCCTCACGCTCAGCTCCACATGAGGATCTCTCAGTGGACACTTCTGTCTCATTGGGATCAATTAGTGGACGACCTAGATCAAGAATGAATGTGTCGTGGTGGCAGGTGGGGGCTATTGAATGGCGCTCGTTTATCGTCCACCTGGTGACGAGAAACTATTTCTAAAGGAAGTTGCAGATTTCATCGTCGACCTGGTATTTGGATCGCCTAGGTTGATGGTGCTGGGCGATTTCAATACCTGGATCGACGACGAACTCTCGCAATTTGGTCAGCACTTCCTCCAGTTGATGTGTTCATTGGGCCTCTCACAGATGGTTACCTCTGCCACCCATAAATATGGCCATTCTCTTGATCTGGTCTTCCTGCTGGGGTTGGAGGCCTCAGATGTGGGGGTGGAACCAGTCGGATGGTCTGACCACCACACTGTGAGATTCAATTTATACACCCCTACGTAGACCTACCTCAGTGGAGATGGTCAAAGTACCGCCCTTCTGAGGATGTTACTCCCACTGGTCTATCTGCGGTTCTTGACCTATCAAATTTCCTGGGTTGAGCTTGGATCGAGCGATGGTGCTAGCCTATAATAAAGGCTGTCACCGCTTTGGATTTAATTGCTCACCCGTGCTGCCTCTCTCCCTTCACCCGATCCCCTTGGTTTGATCAGGATCTGAGGGAGTTGCGGAGAGTAGGCGGCAGGTTGGAAAGATGTTGGCGGAAGTCTGGCTTAGATACCGACCATCTTAGACTCCTAGAGCATTATAAACTCTCTCAGTCAGCAATCACTCATAAGAAGGCAGTGTTCCTGTCCGGAGAGATTGCTGCTGCTCAGAACCGACCGGCCCAGCTCTTTCGAACCGTAGACAGGCTGTGCAACCCAGCCTGTCTGCAGGTTCGTGCCTGTCTACAGATGCAGTGTGTGAGCTTGCTCAATTCTTTTGCAGATAAGGTGGCCGACATCAGGCCGAGATTGCGCCGCCCCTCCATGGGAGTTGCGGTGGCCCAGCCTATGGTCACTAGCACCGTTTACCTGGAGTACCTTCATAAGGCCGGAAATCGAGGATGTTGTGAGAATTGTCCAGGGTATGTACGCCACTGGCTGTAGTTTTGAACCCAGGCCCCACAGGCCTGATCATGAGCTGTGGGAGGTTATCCTCCCGGTTCTTGCCAGGATAGTCTGGTGTTCCCCTAGACACTGGTGAATTCAGCTCCCTAAAGGAAGCGGTGGTGACACCAGTGTTGAAAAAGCATCCTTGGACCCACGACTCCTGGCTAACTACAGACCTATCTCGAACCTTCCCTTTGTTGGGAAGGTAGTCGAGAAAAGTGGTGGCATCCCAGTTGGACAACCATCTAACCATCCAGAACATCTACGATCCTCTTCAGTCAGGTTTTGGAAAGAGGCACAGCACTGAGACTGCATTGGTTCAGGTCCTCAATGATCTCTTGATGGTGAGAGACCAGAAAAAACGGTCCATTTTGGTCCTTTTGGATTTGTCAGCGGCATTTGACACCGTAGACCATGGGGTGCTGCTTGAGTGCCTGAGATGCATCTGTGGTCTTTTGGGCTTAGTGCACAGATGGTTTACTTCTTTCCTCACAGGTAAAACTCAGAGGGTGGTATCGGGGATTTTTTCCTCTGATCCCACCGCTCTGACCTGTGGGGTGCCTCAGGGCTGTGTGCTGTCCCCCATGTTGTTTGCGGTGTACATGCTTCCCCTTGGAGACATTGTTAGATGATATGAGCTGGAGTTTCATTGCTATGCCGATGATACCCAGCTCTATCTGTCTTTTCGGCCTGACCAGAATAGAGCACTCTCAGTGTTTAACAGCTGTCTCAGCGAGATCCAGGATTGGATGAGGTCCAGTTGGTTGAAGTTGAACTCGGGGAAGACGGAGGTGTTGGTTGTGGATCATGGCCACCGGATTGAGGGGTTGGGGGCACTTCAAACCTCGGGTTTATTCCTAGGGGATGTGGAGCTCCCAACCTCTAAACGGGTGCGAGACCTGGGGGTGATTATTGACGATCAGCTGACACTGCGTGCGCAAGTGTCGGCGGTTGTCAAGGTGTCCTTTTACCATCTTAGGAACATTGCCAGGATGAAGCACCTTGTTCCATCCGGCGACCTTCCCACTCTGATCCACGCCTTTGTGACCTTGCGTCTGGACTACTGCAACTCCCTTTACTCTGGGCTGCCTGGGGTTGATATCCGCCGCTTGCAGCTAGTGCAGAACTCGGCAGCCCGGTTGTTAACGGGGACTTTTCGTTCCTCCCATATTACACCGGTGCTCCGAGATCTGCACTGGCTGCCGATTCAGTGGCGGATCACCTTTAAAGTCAGATTGCTGACTTATAAAGCCCTACACAGGTTGGGCCCTGACTACCTGAAAGAGCTTCTGATGCCTTACTTACCAATGCAGCCACTCCGCTCTGCCAACGAGGGGTTGCTAGAGATCCCGAGGGTTACTTTAAAACCTTCCGGCGCCCGAGCTTTTATGTTTGTGGCGCTGACCCTCTGGAATTCTCGACCACGTTGGATTAGAGAGTGCATGACGGTGGAGGGTTTTAAAAGGGGTTTAAAGTCCTTCCTATGGAGCAAGGCTTTTGCCGATAACTCGCATGTTGATTAATTGGTGTGTTGCCAATTTAGTTTTTAATGTTTTATTATGTTTTATTCTGCATTTTATTGTAATGCGCTTTGATTTTGAGAAAGGCGCAGATAAATTAAGTTATTATTATTATTATTATTATTATTATTAAGAAGTCCTGGTCTCCAACCCTATGGTTCCAGACTTGAATTGGTGGATGGTTCAGGAGAACCTTCATCGGGGAGTTCCCTTCTGCCTCTCTCTCCCCTCCCCCAAAGACTGACAACAGACGCCTCGGGAGAGGGTTGTGGAGCTCACCTCGGGTCTCACAGGACCCAGGGCTCCTGGTCCAGGGTCGAACAGACTCTTCACATAAACGTGCTTGATCTCAGGGCCGTGCTGTATGCTCTACAAGCTCTGCATCTGTATCTGCTTCCCGGTGATCTGGCTGTCCAGATGGACAACATGTGCGTAGTCTGGTACAGCAACAAACGGAGGAACTCGTTCTTACCCTCTTTGCAGGGAGGCGATGCGGGTTTGGGATTGGGCGGTGCAACACAACCTTCACGTCACGGCGGCTCATGTTCCGGGGGTTGAAAACATGTTGGCAGACCACCTCAGTCTGTCGTCTTCCCAGGCACACGAGTGGGAACTGGATCAGGGGGTGGCAGACGACCTCTTCCTACATTGGGGAATACCTCAGGTAGACCTGTTTGCGTCTCCTCTCAGTAAAACTTCCGCCTTCTGCTTGTTAGCTCCAGGGCGAGACTTTTTGAGAGACTCTCTCTAGACTGGAAGAACGGGTCGTCTGCGTTCCCCCCAGTTCCCTTAATTCGAGGGTCTTACACAAACTCAGCTCAGAAGGAGCTCGCATGATCCTAATCTATCCTTTCTGGCCCAGGCAAGTTTGATTCTCTCTTCTGCAACATATTCAGATGAACCTCCTCTTCCTCTGTCACAACTTTTGCTGACCCAGGATCAGGTCCATCCAGGCCTCAAATCCCTTCAGTTGCATGCGTGGCTCCTGCAGACGTAGGTCAAGCTTGATTCGGAGTTTCCCCCGCTTGTGGCTGAGGTTCTGGTAGAGGCCAGAAAGCCCTCCACTAGATCTACCTATGCCATGAAATGGAAACGGTTCTCTATTTGGGCCATTTCCAAGGATTTCGAGCCGTTCTTGTGCCCTGTCAGGAGAATTCTGGATTATATGTGCCATCTCTTTGATCTTGGTTTCAGTCATTCCTCTCTGAAAGTTCACATGGTGGCCGTCTCCACTTATGTTCCTTTTGGGGACAGGACTTTAACGCAGTTAGAAGTCTGTAAGGCTTTTCTTAGAGGAGTTCTCCATTTACGACCCCCTATTCGCGTTCCTGTCCCTTCTTGGGATCGGAATTTCATTCTTGAGAAGCTTACCCTGCCTTCTTTTGAGCCGGCAGCTTCAGCAGACCTAAAGTTCCTATCCTGGAAGACTCTCTTCTTAGTGGCCATTACTTCAGCTCGAAGGATTTCCAAGCTTCGGGCCTTGATGTGCAAAATCCCTTATTTGATTTTTCACAAGGAACTGGTGGCTCTGCACACCAATCCTAAGTTTCTCCATAAGGTAGTAGCGGAATCTACGCTGAATCAATCCATTGAGCTTCCTACTTTCTTTACGCAACACTCCAATCAAGGGGAGTGCCTCTTGCGTACTTTGGATGTTCACCGAATTCTGAGATACTACACCACCAGGACGAAGGATCTCAGAAAGTCTGATCAGCTGTTTGTCTCTTTTGCTCACAAAAGAGAAGGCAATGCCGTTTCCAAGCAATGCCTTTCTAAATGGTTGGCTCATTGTATCACTTTATGTTACGACAAATATCACAAGACTCTGCCAGGTCAAGTCAGAGGCCACTCCACCAGGGGTGTCGCTGCCTCTGCGGCTTGTTTTAAGAACGTGTCTGCAGCTGACATTTGCACGGCCGCAACTTGGACTTCTGTCCATACCTTTACGAAGCACTACAGTTTGGACATTGCCTCTCGTCGTAGAGCTGGCTTCGGGCTGGCTGTTCTGCAAGGTCTCCTTTCTTGAGACCCTCACAGCCAGAGGATCTATGGATGGGTAATTTTCCTCCTCCCGTGTGCTTCTCCTTGTCTCAGACTGCTTGGGACTTAGTCTTATATGTAATTACCTACTGCAAGAGCCCTCTCGAGGTAAGATAGTATAGTTACGTAAAAACTTACCATAACAGTAGATCTTCGAGAGAGGCTCTTGCAGTAGGTAATGCCTTCCCACCTTCCATCCCCCTTAGCTTTTTCAGCTCCTTTTCCATGGGGGAAACATCCGCTTCTCTCTCATCTTGCCTTTTTGGCCTTTGGTGGGAAAGAACTGGTAGTCAGGCATGGGGAACCGCCCCTTTATACCAACATCGTCTGTCATCGGTCACCTGATGTGGGAGTGGTCCCCTGCCAGAGACTGCTAGCTAGAAATATTTCCGTGGGGTCCTGACGCCTGCCGGCTTCAGTTCTATATATAATTACCTATTGCAAGAGCCTCTCTCAAAGATCTACTGTTATGGTAAGTTCTTACGTAACTATACTTTTTCTCTTATTTGGATGATTGGCTTCTAAAGGCCCCATCCAAGGAACAGCTCCTGGGGACTTTGGACAGAACTCTTAAGTTGTTCCTCTCCCTGGGCATTATCGTCAGTGTGCCCGAGTTGGTCCTGGTCCCATTCCAAAGACTGCAATATATAGAGACAGTCCAAGATTCGGTGCAGGGGAAGGCCTTCCTTCCTCAAAACAAGGTGGAGTGCCTTATTACCCAGGCTTAAGAGGTGGCCCAAAGCCGTTATATCCCAGCCAGGGTGTACCTAGGGCTGTTGGTCCTGATGTCGGCTGCTATTCCCACTGTTCCACTGGCCAGGCTTCACATGTGCATTCTCCAGTGGACTCTTCGAATACAGTAGGACCAGCGAATGGATGAGCTAGATCAGTTGGTTCTGGTCTCCTCCCCTGTCCACAAGGTGCTACAGTGGTGGATGGACCCCACAGAACCTGTTGCAGGGAGATCTTACTTCGAGACACAGCTCTTGCAGCAGGTTACACCATTAGGACCGAAGCCGTCAGGCGCCAGGACCCCACGGAAAAATTCTAGCTAGCTAACTACAGCGGGGCACCCCGGCGTCGGTCCGCCTCCGGCGTCAGGCGTGGTACAAGGGTGGTCCATGATTCCCCAGTTCTTTCCCGCCGTCGACAGCTACCTGACGCCTGGTTACCAGTCTGGCCAGCGACAGCGTGAATAGTTCTTTTTCGATAAAATTTTCGAAACTCTTCAGACCAATCACTAAGCAAGGTTGTACCTGCCAGGTCGGTCCTTTGCTTGCTCGGACACATGGCTGCGGCCATTCCTACTGTCCCTTTCGTAAGACTCCACATGCGAATTACTCAGTGGATGCTCAAAGTGCAATGGGACCAAAGGCAAGACCACTTGCAGCATCCGGTCAGACTCACGAATTCAGTGATTCAAGACTGGCGGTGGTGGCTAGCCCAGGTAGCTCTCATCAGGCGTCCCGTTCATTGCGCCGTCCCCGGAGGTCACCCTCACCATGGACGCTTCCGGTCTTGGGTGGGGGGCACACCTGGACGGGGTAAAGTCCCAGGGTACGTGGACCCAGATGGAAGCTCACCTTCACATCAACATGCTGGAAATGAGAGCGGTCCTCTATGCCCTGCAGGCCTTTCAGTCAGTTATCCCACCGTGTACTCTTCTACTTCAGACAGACAACACGGCGGTGATGTATTACCTCAACAAACAAGGCGCACCTCTTACCCCTTGCAGGGAGGCCATGAGGTGTGGGATTGAGTAATCAGACACGGCGCGAATCTGATCACTGTGCACGTTCCCGGGTGGACAACACGATTGCAGGCGGCCTGAGTCATTCTCAGGCCAGAGTCCACGAATGGGAACTTCTTCAAGAGGTAGCAGAGGATCTGTTTCTTGATGGGAACTCCAGATCTAGACTTGTTAGCCTCCCATCAACATAAAACTGCCCAATTTTTGCTCGCTAGATCCAGGGCCTGGTGTTTTCTGGCGAGCGTTATCCCTCTCCTGGGCCAACAGATTCCTCGCTTTCCCTCCTTTCCCGTTGATCGAGAGTTCTTCTCAAACTGCGCGGGAGCACGCACTAATGATCCTAGTGGCCCCATTTGGCCCAGACAGATTTGGTTCCTTTGTTGATTCAACTATCTCAGGAACCCCGCTCCCGTTGCCGCTCAGCTCCCACTTACTGTCTCAGGAGAAGGTTCCTTGTCCACCTGGACCTACGTTCCTTGAACCTGCATGCTTGGCTCCTAGAGACATAGCCATTTTATGTCACGGGGTCGCAAGAGGTTGCAGAAGTCCTTTCTGCAGCCAGAAAGCAAGCAGCGCATCGCGACGTCGCTCATGAAATGGCGCCGTTTTTAATATGGTCGCGAAACGCGACCTTTCCCCTAGGTTGTCCTGTGGGAGTAATATTAGAATATTTGCTCTCCCTCTTTCATTCAGGTCTAGCCTACTCCTCTATTAAAGTGCACCTCTGTGCCATTTGGCTTACCACCTCCCGGTGGGAAATCGTACAGTGGCTCAGGTGGACGCCTCTCGGGAATTTCTTAGGGGAGTGTTACACCTTAGGCCTCCTATTAGAGACCCTGTGCCTCCATGGGATTTGCTTTTTGTCCTTGAACAGCTCACGCTCCCCCCCTTTGAACCTGCCGCGGATTGCGAGCTACGTTTTCTGTCGTGGAAAACGTTGTTTTTAGTTGCTGTTACCTCGGCAAGAAAAATTTCTGAACTTCACGCTCTCATGTGCAAGAGCCTTATTTAGTTTTCCACGGGATAGAGTATCCCTGAAGCAACCTAAATTTTTGCCTAAGGTGGTTTCTTCACTCACTCTGAACCAGGATATCGACCTTCCAGTCTACTTCCCGAACTACTCAAATAGAGGAGGCTCTGCTCCATACCCTGGATGTTCACGCAGCCTGAGGTTTTACCTCAACAGAACTCAGTCCTTTAGTAGTTCTGAGCAACTTTTCATTTCCTTCTCTGAGAGAATGATGGGCCAATCCAGTATCCAAACAGTCCCTTTCTCGCTGGCTTGTCCAGTGTATTTCTCACTGTTATGGTATCAAACAAAAGCCCTTCCCGGGTACAGTCCGGGGTCATTCCACTAGAGGGGTGGCTACTTACTTTGCAGCGCTCAAAAATGTTTCCACTTCTGCTATATGCGCTGCATCCACTTGGAGTTCTGTGCATACCTTTATCAGGCATTATAGCCTGGACATCGCCTCTCGGCGAAGGGCTGGTTTTGGCTTGGCCGTGCTTCAGGGTCTCTGTCCTAGGTTCAGGACCTGGTATTTATCCTTTATTTTCCTCCTCCCGGATTTTCTGACAGCGTTACTGCTGGAATCAGTCCTAATGGTGTAACCTGCTGCAGAGCTGTGTCTCGAGTAAGATAGTACAGTTACGTGAACTTACCGTAACGGTAGATCTTCGAGAACAGCTCTTGCTAGAGTACTATCCATACCTTCCCCCTTGAGGAGGCATGGCTCAGTCTTTCTGAGCAGGAATTGTTATCTTTCTGTCTTCTGACGGAATCCTAGGTCTCCCATTTTGATGTCAGCCTGCGGCAAAGTCTCGGCGGGAGAACTGGGGAATCTGGCGGGACCTCCCCTTTGTACCACGCCTGACGTCGGAGGCGGGACCGACTTCGGGGGCGGTCCCCGCTGTAGTTAGCTAGCTAGAATTTTTCCGTGGGGTCCTGGCGCCTGACGGCTTCGGTCCTAATGGTGTAACCTGCTGCAAGAGCTGTTCTCGAAGATCTACTGTTACGGTAAGTTCTTACGTAACTGTACTTTCCGTTCCAAATCTCCCCTCCACAGCAGATCCTCACCACGGATGCCTTGGTTTGGGCTGGGGAGCTCATCTGGGTCTCTTTCAAACTTGGAGCTATTGGTCGCAGATCAAAGCCTCTCTGCATATCAGTGTCCTGGAGATGTGGGCAGTTCTGTATGCCATACTGGCCTTTCAGAACCATCTTCATGAGGGTCAGCTGCTGATTCAGTCAGACAACTTCAGTGTGGTGTACTATATCAACAAGCAGGTAGAAGGCATTCGTACCACCTTTGCAGGGAAGACAATGAGAGTATGGTATTGGGCTCTAGACCATGGTCTGACCCTCTCAGCAGTCCACAGGAGAGCTAAACACTCTAGTGGTCAGCCTCAACCAGACTCAGTCCAGCATGCCCAAATGGGAGTTTCTATCATCCATCTCAGAAGATCTGTTCGACAGATGGGGTCATCCAGAGTTGGTCCGACGCTGGGTTGACCGTCAGAATCGGGGGAGCAGCAACAGCATAGTTTTATTATTTTATTTTGTTTTTAGTATATTTTTCGTTAAGTTTTTAAGTTTTATTTATATGTTCGTAATATTATTTTAGATAGCTATTAGCTTAGTTAGTGAGGGACTAAAAGTGAGTGAAGTTATTGCAGTGCGTTTTTCGGCTTAGTAGCAGCAGTTTTTACGAGTGACTCCTTAGTATGGGGGTATTTTATGTAAAAAGTTCTGTGGCCCATCAGAAACGGTGGAGGTGGAGGAGGTGGTAAAATCGGACAAATTGAATTTCCTTTTCTTGTCCATCTGGCTGTTCGATTTTGTGGCTTAGCGACTTGTGGTTGGACTTTGGCGAGGAGTCCGTTTTGCTTTTACGCCCTGCTCTGGACTGTTGTCGGGGGAGCGGCACTGGGTCGATGCAGGTGCATGGGAGAATGTGCAACTGGGACTTGTTTCGCCGCTGGACTGTTTCTTGGCTCGGAACTGCTTCGAGGGACTCCAGGTTTGCTGTGGAGATCGAGGAGGCCTGTGTGGAGTTGTTTTCTGGTCTGTTGCTGGCTTCGATATCTGGGGCCCTTTTTTTCTTCCTTCTCTCACTTACTGGTGCTCGCTCGGGGGTTGGGTTTAGGGTGTTGCCTGAAGGCTGACCCTGAGCCTATTATCCCTTAGCTTTTCGGTGATTCAACTGGTGGGCTGTGTCTAATGAGAGCTGAAGAGTAGAGCTGCTGGTGATTGGAGAGGGAAGGGGATTGTGATGGAATACTTTGGTCCCAGTTTTGGAACAACTTTTTTCCTTGGATTTTAGAAGGCTGAAGGTTCCCCGTATGAATCGTTGGAGACCCGGGAAGCCTAGCCGGATTTGAACCGACAATTGGATTACAAGCTGGTTCGACTTTTTCCACTCATTCCGTACTGTTTTGGCCAGAGTACTATTATTGTTATGGGCAGTGAGAGTGCCTAAAGTTTAGACCTGGACAGTGAAAATGTCTAAGACTTACATTATTTAAATGTTTTTTTACCTAACACATGTGAGAGGTATTGTTTGGGAAATATAATTGTTTCATCTTCTGGGGAGGTGAGAGCTCCCTAAATGGAGATAAATATAGGTCTTGGACTATTTTTCTGCTGCTGCTTTGAAGCTGTTGCGTCCTGCTTTAGTTTTGTTTTATTTTTAGGGGTCGGGGTTGGTATTTGTTATATGGTTATATATTATTTGGTTTGGGTCATTTATTTTTTAGGAAAATATGTTGGCCTGGGCTGACCGTTAGGCAGTATTCCCCCTCCAGGCTGAGGGATATTCACCCTTTTTGTTGCCCTCCTCTATTCCTGGAGGTGTACAGACTGTGTAGGGGATTGGGAATAGTTAGGAGGGTTAGGGCGGGAACTCGGCTTGTTGGGGGAATGGTGAGGAGTGAGTGGATTGGGATTGTGGGGACAAGGAGAACGCCCTGGGACGAAATGGGTCCAGGAAAGGAGTCCTCCCTGTCTGATTCCCATAACCAAGGGTTCTGCTTATTGCAGACAAGAAACTCTGTCTCCCCTGGCTGCTCATCGAACTCGGGCGGTGTTATGCAATGCCAGGTCTATAAGAAACAAGACCGCCATAATTGGGGATCTTGTTAATTTGACTGACGTGGCTTGCATCACTGAGACCTGGTTGGATGGAAATGCAGGCCCAATTTTCAGCGATTCCACCCAGGTACTCGGTGATACACTGCCCGAGGATCGATCGTAGGGGCGGGGGTGTCGCCCTATGTTTTAAATCAGAACTGAATCTGAGGGAAATTCCAGTGGGAGCCACCAACTCCTTTGAATGTATCATGGGTGAGGGTGTGGGGTGCAGGATTCTTCTCATCTACCGTCCACCGGGAGATGGGAATGTTTTCCTGCGGGAAGTTGCAGACTTCATTGCTGACCTAACAGTGGGATCCCATAGATGGCTAATCCTTGGGGATTTCAATGTTTGGGTCGACGATGAACTCTCGCAGCTTGGACAGGACTTCCTCCAGCTAATGAGCTCACTGGGCCTCAGTCGGGTTGTTTCCTCCTCAACCCACATTGGTGGTCATTCATTGGACTTGGTGTTTCTCCTGGGGATGGAGATATCTGACTTTGTGGTGGAGCCAGTCAGATGGTCAGACCATCATACCATCAGCTTCAGTTTTGAGGCCCCCCCAAGAGGCTTGCCCCTATGGAGATGGTCCAGTACCGCTCTTTGAGGGGTGTATCCCCAGATGGTCTGATGGCGGTGCTGGTCCTATCGGGCATACTGAGAGAATGCATGGATCCAGGGGATCTGGTATTTGCCTATAATAAGGCAGTGACAGAGTCCCTGGATTCCATTGCTCCTGTCAGTGTTCGTCCATTCTCCCTTCGCCCTAGGTCCCCATGGTTTGATGAGGACCTGGGGGAGCTGAGGAGAGTTGGACAAAGGCTAGAGAGGTGATGGCGGAGGTCCGGCCTGGTATGTGACAGGCTTAGTTTGATGGACCATTATTTGGTCTATCAATCAACAATTTCCCGTAAGAAGGCAGAATTCCTGTCCAGGGAAAATGCTGCCACGCAGAATCGACCAGCTCAGCTTTTCCGGACTGTGGACAGACTGTGCAATCCACTCTGTCTTCAGCCCAGAAATGCTTTTTCACAAGAGCAATGTGAAGAGTTTGCTCGATTCTTCGCGGATAAGGTTGCCACGATCAGGTCTGATATCCGCCTGACCCTTTCTCTAGGGAATAGCAGTGGTCGGCAGGAGATGTCGGACTCCCAGTTTGAGTGGTGCGACTTTGTGATGGTTATCCAGACTTTACATCCTACCAACTGTAGTTTGGATCCGGGCCCCACACGCTTGCTTGTTGGCTGCGTTGTTGTTATCGGCCCGGTCCTTGCTGAGATAGTCTGGTTATCCTTGGAGAGGGGAGTTTTTCCAGCTTCCCTTAAGGAGGCCGTAGTTCGGCCTCTTCTTAAAAAGCCTTCCTTGGATCCCGACTGTCTAGCAAACTACAGGCCAGTCTCTAACCTCCCCTTCTTGGGTAAGGTTATTGAGAAGATGGTGGCATTACAGCTGGAAGACAATTTGACCAGTCACAATATCTACGATTCTCTCCAGTCTGGTTTCAGGAAGAAACATAGTACTGAGACAGCTCTTGTTCGTGTTCTAAATGACCTCCTGATAGCGAGAGATCGAAGGGCTTGTTCCATCTTGATCTCTCTGCAGCATTTGATACTGTGGACCATGGTGTGCTGTTGGATCGCCTGCGGCTTATCTGCGGACTTTCAGGGGGTTGTCCACAGATGGTTTCAATCTTACCTCACGGGTAGGACTCAGAGAGTGGTGTCAGGGGTTTGTTCCTCAGCTTCATTCTCCCTGCCCTGTGCAGTTCCGCAGGGATCCATCTTAGCGCCCATGTTGTTTGCAGTGTATATGCTGCCATTGGGAGTGATCATCAGACAATATGGCTTGAGTTTCCACTGCTATGCAGACGACACTCAGCTACACGTCTTTTTTTCCTGGAACAAGATGATGCTGTCTCGGTGCTCAACAGCTGTCTGACTGAAATTCAGACCTGGATGAATGTGAGCTGGCTAAGGTTGAACCCTGAAAAAACCGAGGTGTTGGTTGTGAACCCAGATCGTCGTGAGGCGGGTATGTTGGCAGGTTCACCTTCGGGTCTATGGCTCGGAGGTGTCCAGCTAGCTACCTCAGACCGGGTGTGGAACCTGGGCGTTATGTTTGATGACTGCTTGACCCTGAAATCACAGGTGTCAGCAGTTGTTAAAACTTCTTTTTACCATCTGAGAAATATCGCCCGGGTGAAACATTTGGTTCCTCCCGATGATCTTCCAACATTAGTTCACACCTTCATTTCCTCCCGTCTTGACTACTGCAGTACCCCTTACCTAGGGTTGCCGGGGGTTGATATCCGCCGCTTGCAGATGGTGCAGAACACGGCAGCCAGGCTATTGACTGGTGCATCAAGAACCAGTCATATGACGCCTGTGCTCCGCGGTCTGCACTGGCTGCCTATACAGTGGCGGATCAACTTAAAGGTTGCTTTGTTAACCTACAAGGCCCTACATGAACAGGGACCGAGTTACTTGAAAGATCTCCTTTGTCCCTACCATCCCCTCTGTCCTCTCCGATCCTCCGATGAGGGATTGCTAGAGATTCCCAGGGTACGTCTTCAAACATCTGGAGCAAGGGCGTTTAGCTTTGCTGCCCCGTCCCTGTGGAACTCTCTACCCCATCGGGTTTGAGACTGCCTAACTGTCCAGAGTTTTAAAACAGCTTTGAAAACTTATTTTTTCAGCCTGGCATTTATTGATTGAGGTTCAGTTTTGCTTTTCTATGCTGCCATTATATTGCTGTCTGTTGAATTATATGTTTGTTTAGAATAATTTTATTTTATGTATTTATTGTACAGGCGCTTTGGTTTTTAGAAAGGCCCCTTTTTTTATAAATAAAATTGAATTTAATTGAAAGAAATTGAATTGAATTTTTGCATCCCCGCTCAATGCAAAACTGCCCAATTTTTGCTCGCTCGATCCAGAGCCTGGAGTTTTCTGGTAAGACATGTTGTCCCTCTCTTGGAGCAGGAGGTTTCTTTATGCCTCTCCTCTGTTTCCTCTCATTCACAGGGTGCTAATCAAGCTGCAGATGGGAGGGGGGCCTGCATGATACTGGTAGCCCCAGTTTGACCTTACCAGATTTTGTTCCCTGTGCTACAGCAGCTGGTGGAGAAACCTCCGGTCCCTCTCTCCCCCCCCCCTTGCAGGAACCTGCTGACTCAGGATTAGGGGACCCTGGTCCATCCCAACCTCGAGTCCCTCCATCTGCACGCTTGGCTCCTGAGAACGTAGCAATTGCCAGATTTGAGGTTTCCAACAGAGTGGCGGACGTTCTGATGGCCGCCTGTAAACCTTCCACCTGTGTCATTTATGCCGTGAAGTGGAAGCGGTTCACTATATGGGCTGCCCAAATATAATCTGGACCCTTTCACCTGTCTGGTGAACCAGATCCTGGATTACCTGATCTCTCTGTCTGAGTCAGATCTCCAGTACTCCTCCCTCAAGGTGCACCTTTCGGCTGTGTCGGCCTTCCATTAGCCATTGGATGACCATACTATAGCTCAGCTGGATGTTTCCCATACCTTTTTGAGGGGCATTCTGTATCTAAAACCTCCAATCTGTTCTTCTGTCCCTGCTTGGGATTTGAATTTTGTTTTGGAGAAGTTAACTCTGTCTCCATTTGAGCCAGTCGTCATTTGCGAGCTACACTTTCTTTCCTGGAAAGTGTTATTTTTAGTTGCTGTTACTTATGCTCGAACAATTTCCGAGCTTCAGGCCCTCTGGTGTGAAGAGCCTTATTTGATTTTCCATATAGACAGGGTGTCTTTGCCCACAAATCCTAAGTTTCTTCCTAGGGTGATTTCTGAGTTTACACTGAACCAATATATCCACCTCCATGTTTATTTTCTAGAGAGTGCTAATCCAGGGGGAGCACTGCTCCATACATTAGATGTGCGCAGAACTTTGAAATATTATCTGCTCCAGACCAAGGAACACAGAAAGTTGAAGCAGCTGTTTGTTTCTTTCGCCCCGGGTAAAGAGTGTGTTTCAGTTTCTAAACAATGTTTATCTAAATGGTTGGCTAATTGCATTGTGTTCTGCTACAAAAAGTATGGCAAAGAATTGCTTGGAGCTGTCAAAGCTCATCCCACAAGAGGGATGGCTACCTCTGTGGCCTGTTTTAGAGGGGTCTCAGCTGCTGACATCTGCGCAGCTACCACCTGAAGTACCATCCATACCTTTACCAAGCACTACAGTCTGGACACTGCCTCCAGAGCCAGTACAGGATTTGGTAGGGCTGTGCTGTCAGCCCTGCTGTCTTAAGTTTACGGTTGGCCTCCCTCACAGACTGTTTCCACCTGTAACTGCTTGGGACTCGTTTCTACAGTGTGACCTGATGACTGAGGCACCCCTGAAGAAGATAGAACAGTTACGTAAGAACTTACCATAACAGTAAATCTTTGAGGGGATCTCAGTCATCAGGTCTGCTTTCCCTCCCACCATCCCCCTTTGGGGGGGGGTGCTTCTTCCTGAACTGGCTATCTGATGTTTCCAGGCTTACTTACAGGCCTGGGCACCTCCCCGTCTCTCATCTTGGTCCCCTATGGCATGGGTTTGCCCTCTTAGTCTCCGGGGAGGGGGAACTGAGGAGAGAGCAGGGCCACTCACACCTTAATAGGGTTGGTGATTTCGACAGCGTGGGCGGCCCCGGTTGTACTGCTGAAAATCTTCTATGTGGATCCTGCTTCACTGACTGAAGTTCCTACGGTGTGAGCTGATGTCTGAGATCTCCTTGAAGATCTACTGTTTCTTACGTAACTGTTCTGTATCATACAAGTCAGGAGATAAGGGACAATCTAAAACAGAACAAAAAGGAATAGGTCAGAAGTTTCACTACTGTCATGCACTGTTGCTTTAAGCTTAGTTTTATTACATTTAGCATTTTTTTCTCCATTCCACTGCCATTCCTGAAACCGAGAAAATCACATTTTGCATTGGTTCCTGATGTTTAAACTGTTGAGTAAAATATTTTTGGGGTTTAAAGTAGCCATATTTTTAAAACAGGCCTACTTTTTTGAAGCATAAAACCACTGTAGACATTTTTGTTGCCCTTTTCTGTCAGATTAGTGTGGTACGGAGGACTTTAACTTTGTAAATCGTGGCAGCATTGGTTGACAAATCAGACTGCCACCTTTGCTTCCCTTGTTTGTGCCCACATTAGTTTTTGCAAACTGGGATCCCCTCGGAGTGTTATGCCCCTAAAACAAAAATGGACAAAGCATTTTAGATAGCCACCTATCTACCAGGCTCAGGTGCTTTACATATCAAATATGGCAGAAGATGTACTATAAATGATCTCAACACAAGTGTATAAATTAATAAAAATGAATACATTTAAAACAGTGAGATAAACTATGCACACCATAACACTGCAGCAACTGTGGATTTACCAGTAGTTTTGGACTACCTGGTACATCGAAAGCCACAAGGCCTAAAACCTTCAGCTTTGAAGTTCACTTGACAGCTAGTTTAGATTTCAAATCCCACCTTTAAAATCTGCCCAGTAGGACAGTAGGTGGAATGGAGTGAGGGTAGTTATAGTAAAGTGCAGACCTGATAGATCTTTGGTGTCTTTCTGCTGTCGGATTCTGTGTATCTAAGCACAAAAAAATTGTTTGCAGCACAGCCGGTGTTCAAGAGCTTTTTACAAAGGTTAAATCACTGACGTTCCCCAGTGTGAGAACCAGTACTGCCATGGCATTTAAAGGTAAACTCTTAAATACCCAGCAAGTGCAGCTGCTGGTGTAGGAATGCCCGATTAGGGCTTTTAGCATTAGGTTGATTTTTTTTATTTATTTATTTATTTATTTTATGTACCTGCTGTATGTTGATTTCACTTTTAAATAACCACGCCCTCGGTAATGTCTTCAGAGCCACCTTGACCAGCTCAAGCACCAACAGGTGGCTTCCGCCGTGCTGTATATGCTAATGAGGGATACCAGCTGATGGTAGAGTTGGTAGCCCTCAGCATAACCAGCATGGCGGAAGTCACCCAAGGTATACAAGATGACCATGGGCAGCTCTGTAGACATTATGAATGGTGTGGTTGTTTAAAAGTGAAATTGGCATGCAGCAGGTAAACAAAACAAAAACAAAATCAGCTTAATGCTAAAAGCTCTAATTGGGCATTTCTGCACTAAACTTGGATCTTATTTCGAGATTTGCTCTTGAAGCGGGTAACACCTTTAGGACTGAAGCCGGCAGGTGCCAGGACCCCACGGAAAACTAGCTAACAGTATCCAGCGGGGGACCACCTCTGATGTCACGTATGGTATAAAAGGGGTGGTTCCCCAGCCCATCCCTAATTATTTTCCAGACGTCAACCTCGAAAGTTGGACCTCCGTGGACACCTTCAGCTTGTTGACTGCCTCTTTTTACCGCGCTAACCCGCGTTTACTTATTTTATCTAAAACCAGTTATTTCTACCACAATTTCTTTCATGTCATCTTCTCCATCCTCTTCAGTCGAGAGGCAACAATCCAAGTGTGCAGGCGGCAATCAGATTCCCCATAAGGACGGCCATTCAGCCTGCCTTTTCTGCTAAGGCCAGGACCTCAACATTGAAGCCTTCCAGCATTGCCAAGACTTAAATCAACGCACCAGGATCTGCCACCAGAAGACCCTCAAAGCCTTCCTGCTTTCTAAGAAGCTATCTGAAATGGAGAAGGAGCCCAACTACAAGAGTTTTTCATCTTCTCTGGGCTCCGGGGCCTCGACATCATCTTCTCATAAAGAGAAGAAATAAAGTACTAAACACAAGCACCGGGAAAAACATGAAACACTGACGAATTCGTCGACCGCTTCAGGTTTGTGCCCCCGAGGGGAGTCCGCTTCCACCTCTGGGGATGCCCTTTCTCCCTACAGGCTCCCAGTGACCAAACCCCCTCCCTTATATCTGTAGCAGGAGAAGGTTCTTCGGGATGCGGGAAGTCTTCCCCCGCCTCTCATCTGCTTAAGCTTAGGCCCATTGTTCCTGCGGCCTATAAGCCTAGCGGTTTGGCTGATGGCTCTTCGGGCAGCAAGCCTTTGCCTGTCACTCTCCTGGCCAGGGTGTCCGCCAAGTCCACCCAGGAGCTGATGCTTCCAGGTGACATGCCAGACCATTGCCCCCCTCCTTTGGGAAAGAGCGGTGTCCATCCTGCTTGAGAGTTAGCTCCCCTATTCAGGCGACTCCGTCCAGGTGGCTGCTCAACGAGTCTCCAGCCTGGCCTCAGCCTACGCTTGTCCCCTTGACGCCGGCTTCCCCAACACCTCCTCAGTGACCCATCACCAGATACTCTACAGACGCCGGCAGGGTCTGACGCCCATCCTCAGTCAACACCCGAGGGCCTGACAGTCGGATGCCAGGTCCAACTCGTCCAACGCCAGATGGTACCGTCCCTCTGGATCCGATGCCAGGTAACCCGGATTGGCCTACACCAACACTACTAAGAACACTGTTTTCCTGGTTAGAGATCTGATGGAGAGGCTCCATGAACTGTGGAGAAAGTAAAGTTACATAAGAACTTACCATAACAGTAGATCTTTGAGAGGAACTCTTGCAGCAGGTAACACTGTTGGGACTAAGCCGCCAGGGAATGGGCTGGGGATTGCCCCTTTTATACCATACGTGACATCGGGGCAGGCCCCCACTGGATACTGCTAGCTAGAAGTTTTCCGTGGCACCTGCCAGTTTCAGTCCTAAAGGTGTTACCTGCTGCAAGAGCTCCTCTCAAAGATCTACTGTTATGGTAAGTTCTTAGGTAACTTTATTTTCTCCACAATTCCTGGAGCCTCTCCCTCAGATCTCTAACCTGGAAAACAATTGATCTTACTTCGAGATACAGCTCTTGCAGCAGGTAACACCATTAGGACTGAGGCCGGCAGGCGTCAGGACACGCAATTCTTCTATTAGCTTCATGAGGACCCCGGCGTCGGTCCGCCTCCAAGCGTCAGGCGTAGTACATAAGGCGGTCCCCAGATTCCCCAGTTCTTTTCCGGCCGTCAACTTGCATGTCTCGACCCTTCGGATCGTTTCTAGTGCGCGACGCATGGTTAAGTTCTTCCTTCGGGAAAAGTTCATGTTTTTGGCTCAGTTGCTGTCTGATGTCCTCTCCAACCTTTGTTGAAGGCCATCCCTCGAAGTGCGCCTGTGGGAAGCAAATTCCGTTCAAGGATCCGCATTTGGCCTGCGTCCGGTGCCTTGGCCCAGACCACGACACCCAGTCCTGTATTTTCTGCCAAGGGTTCAACAGCCGGACCCGGATCCGTCGTCAGAAGGCTCTGCAGGCGTTCCTGCTCGAGGAGAAAGTTAAGGCCATGGACACCTCAAAGGGGAGTTCTGCTGAGAAAGCCCGGAAACATTCTGAGAAGCACAGGGAGAGGGCTCCATCCAAGTCCCCGTCTAGGGCCTCTGACTCCGTAGTTCCGGCTCGGTCCGACCGTTCACCTTCGGGCCGTTCTCAGCTTCCCTCCCTTGGGTGAAGAAACCTTGAGCTCCTCTTCGTCCCTCTTCTTCCAAGCCCTATGGTTAGGTCTGGGACCATCGCCGTCACCACAAGTCGGGTTCCCGCCATTCCGAACCCGACGTCAGGTCTGCCTCCTTGCCTCCTCCCCAGCGGAAGACCAAGGAGCTTACCTCACTTAAGAAGCCGTCGGACTAGACGTTGGTCACTCATCACAGGTCCCAGGAGCCGTCAACCGCCAGATGCCCGTCGCCGGTCAGGCCTTCTCCCTCTCGGTCGTCGGCAGGAGGGCCGACGTCCGCACGAGTCGAGAAGAGGACCCCGACGCCTCCTACTGATGTCGGTCAGGAGACTATCATGGAGGAGGAATTGACACAGCCCGAGGACCAGACGGGCGAACCCGGTCCTGTCCCGAGCCTCCAGGGATCCTCCCCTGCAACCTGAGGCCCCTGAGGCGGCCGCGGAACCAGGCGACCAGCCCGTGGTCTGGCCTTTCCTTTTCGGGGTTGAGGCTCTTTACCTACTGGTGGGATACCATTAAAAGGGCGTGGTTCCCACACCACTTCCTCTACCTCCTCCTCCTCTGCCACCTCGACCCCTCCGGCCCCTGCGCCCCCTTCTTCATCCGGGGTAGCAGGCCGAGTACCTCTCTCCCAGGAGCCTACGGACCCTCCAAGGGGAAGACCAGATAAAAGGAGACCTCTGTCCAGATCCTCTTCAGGGTCACCCAGTCCTAAGAGACCCAGAAGACGCCGCCGTTCACCTTCGATGGAGGATACAGGATCGGAGTCCTCGGTAGGATCCAGATCCCTCTCTCCCCTTCCGCTCCCCTCTCCGGACCCACGTTAGCTTCCTAGATCTCCTCCGGATGACCCATCGTTCTCGGAAATCATGAGACATATCCAAGAGAACATGGGCTGGGATGCAGAAGAGTTAGACCTCGAGAGACTACGCCTTGCTAGATATCTTCGGCAGAAGGATCCCAAGCCTGTGGTGGTACCACCCTTGGTGGACACTTTTGTGGACGTCACCAAGGCAGCATGGAAGCGTCCACACTCGCTCCCGTCGATGCCGAAGAAAGCTGACCGCCTGTACAAGGCTCCTAAAGAGGACCAGTACTTGGCTCAACATCCTCTGGCCGACTCTCTGGTCATAACAGCCTCTCATGACCGGTCCCAGAGACCGCAACATTTGAGCACCCTGCCACCGGACCCGGAGTCCAAACAGCTGGACACTATGGGCAGGCGCACATATGCTTCCGCTACCTGCGCAATCAGATCCCTGAACTACTTGACCCACATGGTGCAGTTCCAAAATGCTTTGTGGGAACAGGGACTGGATCTGGCGGAGAAATTGCCAGAAGGTGAGCAGAAGGAGGAGATGTTGCAGCTCCTCCGTACGGGTTCGGACGTGGGAACCCAGGTGCTGCAAGCCGCGTATGATTCCGTGGACTCCTCAGCCAGAGCGGCAGCTTCAGGCATATGCCTCCGGAGACACTGATGGCTTCGTGTCTCCGGATTTACCCCAGACATCCAGAAGAACATCATGGACACCTCTTTCGAAGGAGAAGTTCTCTTTGATGCACCCTCTGAGAAGGTTCTCACCAAGCTCCAAGAGGCCGGGAAGGCGGTGAGGTCGATCCAGGCAATGTACCGACCAAAGCTTAGTTCCTTTCGTAGGAACCAAAGCCGTTTTTGTGGACGGACATAGAGACAACAGTCCCGCACCGGTCCGCAACAGAGGGGCTCCGGTTCCCGCAGAGCCGGGGAAGACAGCCCGCGGGCAGAAGTCAGCGTCCAGCTAAGCTGGCTCAGCCCGCGGCTCCCTCCGCCACCACAGCCTGACTCCTTCCCGGCCCCCGCCCCTCAGGATCAACGGGACATCAAGGTCGGGGGTCGTATTGCGAATTACCTGCCAGGATGGCAGTCCATAACCACCAACAGGTGGGTTCTTCAGTTGGTCGAAAAAGGCCACTTTATAGAATTCGCAGACAAGCCACCCTCGAGGCCTCCTCTGCTGTCCCGTTACTCGGGTCAGCACAAATTGCTTATCAGGCAAGAAATACTCACACTCCTGCAGAAGGGAGCGGTGGAGTATGTTCCAGAGAACCAGATAGATTCCAGACACTATTCCCACTTCTTTCTGGTTCCCAAGAAAACAGGGGACCTCCGTCCAATCTTGGACCTCAGTGACCTAAATACGTCGGTCGTCTACAAACGATTTCGCATGGTGACCCTTCCGGGCCTCATTCCCATGCTAAAGCAGGATGCCTTCTTAGCGTCCCTAGACATGCAGGACGCCTACCTGCACATCCCTGTGGCTCAAGCGCACAGGAGGTTCCTGCGCTTCGAGTTCCTCTGCTACCATTTTCAGTTCTAGGCTCTTCCGTTCGGACTGTCATAGGCCCCCAGGGTCTTTACCAAGTGCATGGCAGTCGTGGCAGCGTCCTTAAGAAGACAGGGCCACTATGTGTTCCCGTACTTGGATGATTGGCTTCTCATGGCCGCCTCCAGAGAGACGTTGTTGCTGGCTATTCAGAGCACCCAGGGCCTGTTCCAGTCTCTGGGCATTCTAATCAACTACGAGAAGTCTCTCCTTGTACCGTCACAGAAGCTGCAGTTCATAGGCGCAGTTCTGGACACCGTTCAGGGGAAAGCATTTCTCCCAGACGACAGAGCGGAACGCATCAGATCCCTCATCAGGGATCTCTCGGCGAAGAAGACTGTCCCTGCCAAGCTGGTCCTTTCTCTGCTCGGTCACATGGCTGCGGCCATTCCGACAGTCCCTTTGGCAAGGCTCCACATGCGGGTAACTTAGTGGATGCTCAAGGTGCAGTGGGACCAAAGGCAAGACCACATGCAGCATCCGGTCAGAATCACAAATGCCGTGATTCGAGACTGGCAATGGTGGCTAGACCCAGGGACACTTTCTGCAGGTGTCCGTTTACTGCACCGTCCCCAGAGATAATCCTCTCCACAGATGCCTCAGGGCTAGGGTGGGGAGCACACTTGAACGGGGTGAGGTCCCAGGGAACATGGACCCCTCAGGAAGCCCACCTCCACATCAACGTGCTGGAGATGAGGGTGGTCCTCTACGCCCTGCAGGCCTTTCAGTCAGAAATCCCGTCGAGCACTCTTCTGCTTCAGGCAGACAACACGGCGGTGATGTACTACCTCAACAAACAAGGAGGCGCACACTCTTACCCCCTTTGCTATGAGAGTGTGGGATTGGGTAATTCGACATGGCACGAACCTGATTACAATTCACGTTCCCGGAGTGGGCAACACAATCGCAGACAGCCTGAGTCATTCCCAGGCCAGAGTCCACGAGTGGGAACTTCTTCAAGGGGTCACAGAGGATCTGTTTCTTCGATGGGGTACTCCAGAACTGGACTTATTCACTTCCCCATCCAACGCAAAACTGCCCAATTTCTGCTCGCTAGATCCAGGGCCTGATGTTTTCTGGCGAGACGCGTTGTCCCTCTCCTGGCGAACAGATTCCTCTACGCCTTCCCTCCCTTCCCGTTGATCCAGAGAGTTCTTCTCAAACTGCGCAGGGAGCATGCAACAATGATACTGATAGCGCCTTTTTGGCCCAGACAGATCTGGCTCCCCTTGCTCACGCAGCTGTCCCGGGAACCTCCGGTCCCGTTGCCTTTCAGGTCCCACCTCTTGTCTCGGGAGGAAGGTTCTCTAGTCCACCCAGACTTATGTTCACTGAACCTGCATGCATGGCTCCTAGAGACATAGCCATTTTGCGACACGGGGTCTCGCAAGAGGTGGCGGAAGTTCTTTCCACGGCCAGAAAGCCGGCAACGCATGCAACGTATGCCATGAAATGGCGCCGTTTTTGCTTGTGGTCGCAAGCATGCGGCCTTTCCCCTCTAGGTTGCCCAGTGAAAGCGGTGTTAGAATATCTGCTCTCCCTTTTCCATTGGGGTCTCGCCTACTCCTCTATTAAGGTGCACCTCTGCGCTATTTCTGCTTACCACTTCCCGGTGGGACAGGGCACAGTGGCGCAACTTGACGCCTCTCGAGACTTTCTGAGAGGGGTGTTACACCTTAGGCCACCCATCAAGGACCCTGTTCCTCCATGGGATTTACTCTTTGTCCTGGAACAACTCACGCTTCCTCCTTTTGAACCTGCCGCGGATTGCGAACTGCGTTTCCTGTCATGGAAAACGTTATTTTCAGTTGCTGTTACGTCAGCAAGGAGAATTTCCCGAGCTTCACGCTGTCATGTGTAAGGAACCTTATTTGATTTTCCACCAGGACAGTGTGTCCCTGAGGACGAATCCTAAGTTCTTGCCTAAGGTGGTCTCTGTGTTCACTCTCAATCAGGACATTGACCTGCCTGTGTATTTCCCCTAAGTATTCTAATAGAGGAGAAGCACTACTCCACACCCTGGATGTTCACCGCTGTCTAAGGTACTACCTGAACAGGACTAAACAGCTTCACAAGTCAGAGCGACTCTTCGTTTCCTTTGCTGAGAGGATGATGGGCCAACCAGTATCGGAGCAGTCCCTTTCTCGCTGGCTTGTCCAGTGTATATCATACTGCTATGATACTAAGCAGAAGCCCCTCCCAGGTACAGTCCAGGGCCATTCCACTAGGGGGGTGGCTACCTCCTTTGCAGCACTTCGCAACGTCTCCTCCTCTGCCATTTGTGCTGCAGCCACTTGGAGCTCTGTGCATACTTTTATCAGGCATTACAGCCTGGACATTGCTTCACGGCGAAGAGTCTGTTTCGGCCTGGCTGTGCTACAGGGTCTCCTGTCCTAGACTCAGGACTTGGTATGGTTTTTTTCCTGGTTTCCTCCTCTCAGAATGCTTACAAGCGTTATTGCTTGGAAATCAGTCCTAATGGTGTTACCTGCTGCAAGAGCTGTATCTCAAAGTAAGATAGTACAGTTACGTAAGAACTTACCGTAACAGTAGATCTTCGAGAACAGCTCTTGCAGCAGGTGCCTTCCCGCCCACCTTCCCCCTTGGAGGAGGCATGGCTTACCGAGCCTTTGGCAGGGGCTTTCGCCCTTTTGTCTTCTGATGGTGGATCCTCGGTCTCCCATTCTGATGTCGTCCTGTGGCCGGAAGTCTCCGGCGGAGTACCTGGGGAATCTGGCGGGACCGCCCCTTATGTACTACGCCTGATGTCTGAGGTGGGACCGACGTCGGGGGCGGTCCCCGCTGAAGTTAGCCAGCTAGAAGAATTCCGTGTGGTCCTGACGCCTGCCGGCTTCAGTCCTAATGGTGTTAGCTGCTGCAAGAGCTGTTCTCGAAGATCTACTGTTACGGTAAGTTCTTACATAACTGTACTTTACCCTTTGAATGCACCAGTCATTTACCTGGTATTGTTTAATTGCTCCAATCAGTTTAAACACCTGTAGGTGCCCAATTATATCACTTTAACATCCAGTTTATATTTGAGTGGTCGAATCCTTTCAAACTCTGTGTGTATGTAAGTGTGTACGTCCACTCCCCCTCGCGGTCACTCTCTCTGAAATTTATTACCTAACCCTTTACCTTATCCAGAGGCTGCTAGCAAAGTAGAATCCCAGTGTTTTTTTTGTTTTTTTTTCTCAGAAGGCCAGAAACATCCAACCTATTAACTCCTTCGTTCCTTTGTCACACTGGGGAAAACAGTAAAGAGAGCGAAGTCACAAACTGTAGAGAAAATAGCGTAAGTGGTAACGAATGGGGACAAGACATTTTTTAGGTATGTAAGTGAAAATGAAAAGAGAAAGACCAGGGGAGGTTTGTAAAGTTTAAAAAGGGATAATGGGGATAGTGCAGAGGGGGATGAGGAAAAGGCAGACATCCTAAAGAAATACTTTTGTTAAGTGTTCACAGTGGAGGGTGAAGGGGATGGGCCACAAAAAAGTAACAGGATCTCTGAAGGCAGAGAGGTAGACAGTAGACTTTTCTCAGAGGAAAGAGTCTTAAAGGGACTCTAAATCTGAAAGTAGAAAAATCAGTGGGTCCAGATGGGGTACATTCTAGGGTATTGAGGGAGCTTAGGGAGGTACTGGCTGCATCTCTGACAGTACTATTCAACAGCTCACTTGAAACAGTTGTGGTTTCGAAGGATTACATGTGGGCAGACGTAGTCCCACTTCATAAACATGGTAGCAGGGAAGAGGCTGGCAATAATACATCGGTGGTGGAAAAGTCAATGGAATCACTGTTGGAGAGGATAGTGGAATATCTTGAATCAAATAGGTTACAAGACCCGAGACAGCATAGATTCACAGGTGGGAGGTCATGTCTAACAAATCTGATTGATTTCTTTGATTGGGTGACCAAAGAATTGGATCAAAGTGGAGCAGCGGATGTGGCCTGCCTAGACTTCAATAAGATATTCGACTTAGTTCCATGCAGAAGACTATTAAACAAACTGAGTAGCCTAGGAGTGGGTCAGAAGGTGGTAAACTGGGTAAGAAATTGGTTAGGATAGAGGCAGCAGAGGGTGGTGGTAAATGGAGTTCACTCCAAGGGGGACAGGGT
Organism: Neoceratodus forsteri; assembly: GCA_016271365.2. Lineage (NCBI taxonomy): Eukaryota > Metazoa > Chordata > Ceratodontiformes > Ceratodontidae > Neoceratodus > Neoceratodus forsteri. The sequence continues at coordinate 1,536,459,134 of CM057453.1, forward strand.
GACCAGTGGGGTGTCTTAGGGATCAGTACTGGGACTGGCCCTCTTCAATGTCTTTATAAGTGACATTGCTGAGGAGCTGGAAGGGAAGGTCTTCCTATTTGCAGATGACATCAGAGTCTGCAGTAGGTTTGATACTTCGGGGGAAGGAGGGATGAAAAGAATAAGCAGAAACCTGAGAAAACTTGAGCAGCAGTCACGAGTATGGCAGTAGGGTTTTAATGCAAAAAAGTGTAAAATAATGCACTTGGGGCACAGAAACTCGGGGGCAGAGTACAAAATGGGTGGAGTGTTATTGATGACCCCAGGCAACAGAGAGACCTGGGGGGTAATAATCTCTGATGATCTAAAGGTGGCCAGGCAATGTGACATAGCAGTTGGGAGGGTAAGATGCTGGGGTGCATAGGAAGAGGTATCACCAGCAGAAGGAGGGATGTGGTGCTGCCTCTGTATTAGATCACTGGTAAAACCTCACATAAAATACTGTGTACAGTTCTGGAGGCCGCATCTCTGGAAGGATATCGACAGAATGGAGGCAGTCAATAGGACAGCAAATAAAATGGTGCAGGGTCTGCATCTCAAGCCCTGTGAGGAAACAGGGTGGAGCAAGATTGCACCTACAGTGTAAGAGAACACGAAGTAGGAGAGCGGAGTCTCAGGATCCTGACCCGCACAAAGAAAGTGTCCCAATGTGGTAAATGCCAATTCTTTAGCCTGTAACTGCAAAATCGGGAAATATGGTGGAGTCAGCAATAGGAACTCGGCGTTTGAGTGAGATCACGGTTGGCATCCACGGATGACAGGTCTGGTCTTGCTGAGATGGGCATACCAGCCGAATGCAGCATTCGGTATTCTCCACTGCTTTCTCTTACTGGACACATGAAACGTTGAGGTAAATGAGTTGGCGGTCTATAAGAGTTTCATTTTTGTGGCAGCTGTTTAATATAATGGTGCAGAGACATAACTTGTGAAGGAGCTTCAGTATTGGGTTGGCATCCTCCTCCTTTGTTCTGGGTCTCTGCTTTGCTGAATGATTTTCTACAGAACAGCCACTCAAGGAAACTGGGAATCTTTCTGCAAGAGCAGTCATGGGAAAAGGTACTGGGCAGCTCTAAAGCCAGCATTACAGAATGAAACTGAGCTGCATGAGCAAATGCTAGGTTGACAAGTCATTCAATTTAATTTACTGCAAAGACAGGTGTCTGTCACTTACATATAACCCTGGCAGCTCTGTAAGACAATGTTTTTATGGTATATGCACCACTGAGAACTGAGTACCTGAAAGCAAAAATGATTTAATATTTAAATACATCACATGAGCATACTGCCGTTTTCTTCTCGGACTTTCTAAAATAGAGTTCTTTCTTCCTGAACTTGTATTTCCTTTCATGTTTATTTAAGTTGTATCTGAGAGAACAAGTAATCATTGGGCAGCTCTGTAAGACACGTCTTAGAGTTAATTAAGCTGCATGAGCAGAATGCCATTCCGATATCATTAGACACGCTTTCTTACTTATTTGAAGGCATATAACCAAGGCAGCTCTGTGAGGCGATATGTAATTTACAAGCACTAATGGGACCCAAGCACCTGTATCAGGAACTGGTTAGTAACACACTACATTGCACGAGCATACTGCCGTTTTGATCCCTCAGACACCTGAGCAAATAGTGATTTTTCAGAAGGGAAAACAAAGCATTCAAGAATAATTGTGTGGAGTGCTCTTAAAACCTCTGAAAACCCACCAGATAAATATAAGTGCAGGTCACTGCTGATTTGTTACCTTCTTAAATATGAGCAAAAAATATCTCAAATAAATTTTTAGAAAAATACCGGAAAGACAAAAAAATAAAGCAAGAGAGTCTGAAACTTTGCCAGATCCTAAGAAACTTGAGATAAAAAAAATCTTCTTTAAAAGTAGTAGCCAAATCTGAAAATAGAAATTTGGAATTGGAAGAACTTGAAGAGGACATCAGCATGACTCCTTCCTAGACCACCACCCTCCGGTACTCCAGGAGGTGGTGGTGGGGGGTAGTTTGATGCTTGGGTCCTGCAACTCATAGAGCAAGTTCACGCTCTAAAACTTCTGGAATTGCCTCCAGACCTTCCTTCAAATCCCTCAACCTACCCTTCAGACCACATACCAGTGTAGTAGTAGTAAGATCTTTTATTTGTAAAATAGAAAACATGAACAGGGATAAAACTCAATTGAGCGGCAGCTCATCTTCAATGAGCTGCTGCTTCTGCTACTCCACTCCAGTGCTCCTGGGGGATGTTCGCACACTGCTGCAGAACAGAATTATAGAACCAGTTCCCTGGGAACAAAGGAACAGGAGGTTCCATTCTCACTTCTTTCTAGTCCCCAAATCGGCAGGGGACTTGAAACCCATTCTGGATTTGAGAAACCCAAACTCCTGTATTCAGCACAAGAAGTTCAGGATGGTAACTCTGCAAGGCCTGTTGTAGAAATGGGGCTGGATATGCTCCCTTAACATGCAGGATACTCACTTGCACATTCAGGTTGCCCTCCTTACTTGAAGTACCTCAGATTACTATTTCAGGGGGAGCACTTCCAGTTCAGCGTATTGCCCTTTGGCTTGTCATCTGCACCACAGGTCTTTACCAAATGCTTAGTGGTGGCAGCAGCCCACAGAAGGGAAGGACTATGTCTTCCACTATCTGGACATCTGGTTGCTCAAAGCTCAGTCTAGGGAGCAACTGTCTCGCACACTGTGGCGTACCAGACAGCTGTTCCATGCTTTGGGGATTACGATCAACCTGCCCAAGTCAGTCTTCACCCCTTGTCAATGCCTCCAGTACATAGGAGCTATACTGGAGACTGCTCAGGGATCAGCCTTCCTGACCCAGGACAGGCAGAAAGCCTGATATCGCTGGCTCAGCTGCTTCACAGCAGCATGTCAGAGCCAGGATATTCCTGAGACTGTTGGGCCTGATGGCAGCAGCCACTGTTATGGTTCCTGTGGCAAGGCTGCATATACGGATCCTCCAATGGGCATTGAGTTCAATGGGATCAGTGCACCGACGATCTAGAACAGAAGGTTCTAGTAACATCACCTGTAAAGAAGGTGCTTCAGTGGTGGATGGAACTCAGCAATTTGCTCAAAAGGGTTCCTTTCCTAATCCCCTTCCCTCATCAGATCCTCACCACGGACGCTTCGGGGGTGGGCTGGGGGCACATCTGGGGCCTTACCACACCCAGGGTACATGGACTGCAGTGGAATGTTCCCACCACATAAACATCCTAGAGACGAGGGCCATTCTGTGTGTCCTGCAAGCTTTCCAGAATCACCTGTCCCCGGGCCTCTGCTGGTGCAGACTGACAACATTAGTGTAGTGCACTACATAAACAAGCAAGTGGGGGATTTATTCATACCTGTTGTGCAGAGAAGCCATAAGGGTTTGGTTCTGGGTTCTAGAACATGGTCCCAAACTGTCAGTAGCCATGTTCCAGGTGTTCAGAATGTCCTGGTAGACAGGCTAAGCAGGTTGCAGTTCAGAATGCATGGGTGGGAGCTGCTGACTTCAGTAGTGAAAGACCTGTTCAACAAATGGGGTCGTCCAGGGTTGGACCTTTTTGCGTCCCACTCAATGCAAAACTGCGACTTTTCTGCTCGCTTGCTTCAGGGCCTGGAGTTTTCTGGTAAGACGCGTTGTCCCTCTCTTGGAAAGGGAGTTTTCTCTATGCGTTCCTCCTTTCCCACTAATTTAGAGGGTGCTGATCAAGCTCCAGATGGAGGGAGCAACTCTGATACCCGTTGCTCCCTTCTGGCCTTGTCAGATCTGATTCCCCTTTCTGCAGCAGTTGACTGTGGAAACTCTGGTACCCCTACCCCATGCAGAGGCTTGCTATCACAGGAGCAGGGCACCCTAGTCCATCCAGACTTCCAGTCACTCCATCTGCATGCATGGCTCCTGAAAACATAGCCATGGCTAGATTTGGGGTGTCTCAAAAGGTGGCCATTGTTGTGGTAGCTGCTAGAAAACCCTCCACCATGGCCATTTATTCCATGAAGTGGAAGCGGTTTTCTCTTTGGGCCGCTTCCCATCACTTGGATCCCTTTACTTGTCCGGTGAATTAGATTTTAGAGTACTTGCTGTCCCTTTCAGATGCAGGTTTTACAGCAATACTCTTCCATTAAGGTGCAACTGGCTGCCATTTCAGCTTTCCATGTGCCTGTTGATGGCCATACAGTGGCACAGATGGAGGTGTCCCATACATTCTTGAGAAGCATTCTTCACTTGAAGCTTCCTATCCACAATCCAGACCCAGATTGGGAACTTGAATTTTGTTCTAAAGAATCTTACTTTGGCTCCTTTTGAGATGGTCACGACTTGCGAGCTATGCTTTCTATTGTGGAAAGCATTATATTTAGTTGCTGTTACTTCTGCTTGAAGGATCTCCGAGCTTCAGGCTCTTATGTGGAAGCCTCCTTGTTTGAATTTTCACAAAAACAGGGTGTCTTTGCATATCAACCCTACGTTCTTGCCAAAGGTGGTATCTGAGTTTACTCTGAAGCAAACCATCCATGTATTTTCTGGAGCATGCCAATCCGGGGGAAGCGTTGCTCCATACTTTAAATGTACAGTACATAAAATAATCAGATATTACGTTCACCATGCGAGGGACTGCAGGATGTCCTCTCAGCTTTTTGTTTCCTTCGCCCCTGGGAAAGAGGGTGTATTGCTGTCTAAACAGTGCCTGTCCAAATGGTTGGCAAACTCTATTACTTTTTTTTTATAGAAAGCATGATAAGGAACTTCCTGGGGTTTTGCATGGCTATTCAACCACAGCTACTTCTGTTGCCTGTTTCAGGAATGTGTCCGCTGCACAAATTTGTGCTGCTGCAAATTGGAGTACTGTCCATACGTTCACTAAACACTACAGTCTGGATATTGCCTATAAGAGAAGGGCAGGATTTGGTCTGGCTGTGCTTCAAGACCTCCTTTCTTAGGCCTACAGACTCTAGCCATCCAGACTGTCTTTTTGTCAGTACTGCTTAGGACACATTCCATAGGTGTGGCCTGATGAAAGAGATATCCTCGAAGAGGTTAATACAGTTACATAAGAACTTACCGTAACAGTAGATCTCCGAGAGAATCTCTTTCGTCAGGCCATGCCATCCCACCCTCTGTCCTCCAACTCAGAGCTTCTTCGCTCCTGTCACTCTCTCTAGGAGAGTCTACCTGCTGTTTGTTTCCTACTTTGCCTGGTAGCAGGAATCTTCAGCGCTCTCTCTCTCTGCTCCCCAGGAGGAGGTCCTCTGAGTATGATCTCCGGCGGGGAACTGAGGAGGGCTGGGACCACCCACGTTTTTATGGTGGAGGACACCAACATCCAACGTTGTTGTGGGTGGCCCCTAGTAGACTGCTAGCAAAGAAGTTTCTGTGTGGTCCTAGCACCTGGCAGCTGTAGTTCCATAGGTGTGACCTGATGAAGGAGATCCTCTCGAAGATCTACAGTTACAGTAAGTTCTTACGTAACTGTACTTTCTATGGTCAAGGATATGGTTCACTTATCCACGCTCTGGCAGTTCCACTGCAACAGTATCATTGGCTGGAACATTTTTATGCTAAGCTTCTCCTACCACCCAGGTGATGTAACCCCCAGCTCCACCCCATGATGCCAGATCTGTGTTTCTGCTGGAAGAACAGGTCACCTCCTTCGCACTCCTGTTTAGGATTTTCTTTGCCATAGGCAAACCTCTTGTTTTTGAAGTCTTGCGTGTAGTTTCACAGTTCTTTTGACTCCTTCTCCAGACCACCAATGGAACACAAGAAACCAGGATTCAAATTTTATGTTGGGCACTGGCAGAATGTGTTGGTCATTGATCCGCATGACGTGTGTGTGTGTACTGCCTGGGCAGGCAACACGATGTGGCCGGGTGTGGCCTGTGCTTATCCATGCTTCTTGAGTCCCTTGAAGACCGGAAGTTCCAGCTCTTGCTGGGTAGCCCTTTGGAAAGGGATCAGAAGGACCACCCTAAGTGCTGCAACAAGGCCTCGGCTCTAGCCAGGTCTGCTGAGGTCTTGCAGCCCTTAAGGTGGAAGCAGCGGCTGCTGCCACAGGCACCTCCTCAGTCTCAGTGCTGTTCCATGGGGCCAGCTTCAGACGGTCTTTTACGGCTGTTCTTTGACGTGTGACTGTCCTTCCAGACCCTCGGAGAGCCTTGCCCTCCGAGGTTCAGAATCCAAGTGCTTCCAGTGCTGATCATGGGACAGAGAGAGCGATCAAGGTCCTCTTGGCCCCTTGACTCACCTGACTGCTCAACAGCTGTTGCATGCCCCTCAGTCGATGGGCAGGTTGGGTGGGCCAAGGGCTTTTCGGCTCTGCTGTCAAGTCAGTTGACGTTGGATCTGGTTGACCAGGTTGTCGAGGTTTCTCATGAGCTTGTCGACCAGTTGTCGGACGAGGCAGAGGAGTAGGTCTTTCAAACCTCGGTGCTCCCAGTCCTCACTTAGGATGACGTGAACCGATCAGCGACCCCGTCGATCTTTCCATGGATGAGCCTCCACCCAGGGTTGGGTCTTCACCTGTGTAGCTAAACTTTGGTAGACACGTCATCTACGGCCAACCACAGGAAGACCCTTCTCACAGTTGGTCGGCCTGTCTATAGTCGCGGTCAAGACATTTGCACTCTCAATTCCACTAAACCGGATTGCACCACCGTCAGTGTTCCTTGTCCTCTTCATCGTCGGGAAAGGAAAGGCACCGGCATAAGATGTGCCGGTGCTATAAAGAATTCCTCTGGCAGCAGTGGGCCATCGTTGGGCAGGGAATGGCTCTACCCCAAGGACCTTTGGTCCCCTGGCAGCCACTGGTGGTTACCTCACCAATCATTGTTCCGCAGGTGCTACCTACACCTGCTTCTCTGTAGATTAGAGTGGAATAACCGCCCTGACAGTTGTCATTCAGCACTGAAACCATGGAGGCTAGCTGTTTGGTCACCAGCTTACCAGGCCATCTGTTGTTCAGAACTACCTTGGATGAACATTCCTGGGAGATCTGTGGAGAACAGTAGTCAAGGGTCGTCTTTGAGGAGCCATCAGACAACTCGGATCAAGAGTCCATGGCCTCCTCAGGGACTCAGCTCTTTAAGCGTAGCTCAAATGAGGAGCTTTCCACCGAAAATGGCCTGGTTTCCTTTGTTGGACTGCTCCAACTTATCTTGGAGTCCATGTTGATTCCACTTGCGCCAGTCCAGAAGATGACTAAGTACTCTTTCACGGACATTTTGAAATGGTATGAATCCCTCAGGGTTGCCTTCTCAGTGGCTGAGGCCATCTTAGGACTGGCCCTGGAAGTTTAGCAACATCCAGCATCCTGCCTGGCACTGTCGGGCCACATGGTCCACAAGTACATGGTCCCGACAGGCTCCTTTTCAGGATTTTCAGACCACCCTTTTACTGGATATTGTGACTGAGTTTGGACTCAGTCAAATGATGAAGGAACCAACGAGAGAGAGTAATATACTGGACATGGCCTTTACCAATATAAAAGGAGCATCTAATAAATGTGTAGTGCAGGATTCTTTAGGGAACAGTGACCATGCAATGATAAATATTACCCTAGACTAGAGAGTGGACAAATTTATTAACAAAAATGTTTTACAACTATAATAAAGCAAATTTTATCCAACTAATAGGAGGCAGTATAGCACAGTGGCTTAAGGGTCTGAGCTGTAAACCTGGAGACCTGAGTTTGAATCCCATAGCCCCCACTTGCATACTGTGTGACCATGTGCAAGTCACTTAACTTCTTGTGCTCCCAGGTCGCACCTGTAAACAAGTTTCAGCTTACTGTGTCTCTCCTGGTTAAAAAATAAAATAAAAAAAAAATAATTAAATAACTAGATAGCTGTGAATGGGAAAAGAGTTCAAGAATAAGACTGTCGGTAAAAAGTGGGAAATATGTAAGATTCTCCATCTGGAGAAACTGTGGGTACCTATCAAAAATAAATATAACAAACAAGGACTAAAACTGAAGTGGATGAATAATGAAATCATCAGATTACTGCACAGCAAAAAAAAAAACCATGTAAAGCTAAAATAAAGGAAAACCATAGTCAACTTCCAAAGAATATATAGAAATGGCTAGGAAGTGCAAATATGCCATTCGGAAAAGAAAGAGAAGGTTTGAAAAGCATTTGGCCTCTAAAAATATTAAAGAATTCTATTGGTACATTAACTCACTAAAAGAAAATGCACCCAAGTATTAGACCACTAATTAACAATAACCACAGCTGTAGACACTGGGAAGGATATGACCAGTTTATTTAATGTTTGTTCCATTTTCAATAAAGATAAAACTGTCCGTTGCCCTGTTATGTTATGCCTCAGTTATGTCCAACAGAAATTGAAAAATCCAGAAATGTAAATATCTTCGATGAACACAGAGTACTTGAAGAACTAACAAAACTAAACAAACACAAGTCGCCAGGCAGAGACAGTTTAAACCCTAACCCATTAAAAATAGAACAAAGAGCATTTATAAACCTACAGTATATGTGCTGTTCATAACAATTTATATAATACAGGAGAAGTTCCAGATGATTGGAAGAATATAGTTGTTATTTCCATACACGAGAAAGGGAGTAGGGAATTGGCATCGAACTACAGACCAATTAGTCTGACCCCAGTTTTGGAAAAGGTTATGGAAATCTCTGTCAAGGAATAAATAACGGACTCAATCAATAGTCAGGGTTTAATTGATATTACACAGTATGGGTTCACAAAAAACAGATCTTGTATGACCAAATTAATTGCATTTTACGAACCAATCAGTGAGTTACTGGACAGCTGTATACTGTGTGACATTGTATACTTGGACTTCAGTAAAGCATTTGATAAAGTACCACATGATAAGTTAATTGAAAAAGTTGGTTCACTGGAGTTCGATAAAGCAATGATTACATGGGTACAATACTGGCTGAAGGACAGGTACCAAAGAGTCAAAATAGGAGAACATCTTTATGATGAGGTCAGGGTGTACAGTGGTGTGCCACAAGGATCCTTCCTGGGTCCTGTTTCATTCACATTATTCATAAGTGATATGCATATTGGATTACACAGTACAGTTTTGAAGTTTACAGATGATACCTAACTAGGAGGGGGCAGTCTTAATAAATTCGGATACCAATAAGATACATGAAGACCTGGATAGGGTCTACACATGAGCTACTAAATGAGACATGTACTTTATGATGATAAATGTGTGGTTATGCATATGGGCAGGCAAAACCAAAGACATCACTATCACACAGGCAATAAAAAAACTTGAGAATGTAGAGGAGGAAAAATATCTAGGAGTGTTAATACAGCCAACTCTGACCTTTTGGAAAAAAATGTTAGAAACAATACAGCAAATGCTCTATGCATCTTGGGTAATATAAGAAACTATTTTAGTAGTAGGCACAGGGATGTCATTATGCCACTTTACAGATCTCTGACCAAAACCTGCATGGACTGCTGCTCCCAATTTTGGTACCATCGCTTACCATGTGTGCAAAAAGTCCAGAGGAGATGCAGTAAATATATATATGGTCTAGGAACACTCAACTACAAATCAAGACTGGAGATGTTACGGCTGCGTAGTTCAGAAAGATAAATTGCAACTGCTCAAATTGTGACACTGTTTTTTGGACTATGGACTAGGTTTTGGACTATGAACTAGGATCTAGTGGTAGCCTGGCAGCCAGGACCATGAGGGCTCAGGACCCAAGGTCTTAATGAAGATGGTGTATGTGTTTTTCTTCCCTGATTTTTACCTTGTTTCGTCTTCTGCTGTGGATGAAGCCATCTAATGACCTTGGTGGCATGCATTTAAGGGAAGGTCCCCTCAGCCATTTATTCTGTTTCCCTGTGTAGTTTGTAGGCATGAACATTGATTACATCTATTGCATCCTCGTAATTTTTTCAGGAATCAAATGTAAATGAAGGTACGTAAGTCTGGTGTGAAAAGCTGCTTGACTCCATTGCAAAGGTCATGACCTGACTCCTCATGTAAGGCATCCTGGAATTTTATGTTTTGTTACTAAAGCCTTCAGTAGTTAACACTGTATTAGTCAGTGCTGTTGCTGTCCTCTTCGGTCCCTGTGTTTGTCTTATGCTGGCTGTGAACCTTTTCAAGGCATAGTAAGCACCCTGCTGTTTTCTGTAGTTTAACGTGTGTCTGAGTTAGAAAAAATGCTTGTAGAAAATACAGGGACTTCACAAGATGTAACAGGACTTAGAGAATAACTTCTGCTGGCTTGTGCATGTATGCCTCAACTCCCATGATGCCTTGCATGAGTGGGGTCATGCCTTTTGGAATGGAGATAGTTTTCATACCAGTGCAAAAGAGTGAAGCAAACTCTTTTATATTTAAATTAGGATGAAATTAGGGGGATGCAAGAGAGGGAATCATTGTCCATGCCTAGAAACTACACAGGTATGCAGAAAATAGGCTGATGGGACTTTCCCTTAAAGAGGTGACTTAATATTGTTATATAATATAATGACAAATACCTGTGTGCACAAATGGGATTTTTACAGCGGGCAGCACTCTTACAATACAAAATGGCATAGTAAACAGCTGCAGGGCAGAACATACAGAACCAAGACCAGAGGGTCTTATTAAATACAGACACTTTCAAAAGGCAGTCGGTCATTACAGAGGATGGTTGGTCAGAGGTAACCACTGGATAGTCTGAAGAAGCTCAAAGGACCATTACAGGTCTACTCCTGTTCTACGCCTAGGTCGATGATGAACTCTCACCATTTGGTCAAAACCTCCTCCAATTGATGGATTCATTGGGCCTGTCCCGAGTAATTACCTCTGCAACTCATGAAGGGAGGCACACATTGGACTTGGTGTTCCATCTGGAGGTGGAGATAGAGCTAGTCGGATGGTCTGACCATTACACCCTGAGGTTTAGATTTGTGGCCCCCTAAAATAGGCCTGCCCCTAGGGAGTTAATACAGTTCCATCCTTTAAGAGGGGTTACCTCAGAAGGCCTAATGACACAGCTGAAATTCATGGATTTTCCAAGGGATGGCATGGATCCAGGGCCTTTGGTCTTAGCCTATAATAGGGCTGTAACTGAGGCCCTGGATGCCATTGCTCCAATTTGTGTTCGTCCCCGTACTCTTCACTTAGGGGCTCCCTGGTTTTATGGGGAGGTTTGTGAGTGGAAGAGGAAGGGACGAAGATTGGAAAGACAATGGCGGAAAACTCAACTGGAGGTGGATAGACTTGGATTGTTAGAACATCATAAATTCTACCAATTAGCAATTTCCCATAAGAAGGCAGAGTTCCTGTCCAGGGAAATTGCTGCAGCGAGGAATAGACCATCCCAGCTCTTCCGGACAGTGGACAGACTGTACAGTCCAGTCTGTCTCCAGACTGGTAGAGCGTTATCACAGGTACAGTGTGAGGAGTTTGCGAAATTCTTCGCTGACAAGGTATCCACCATCAGGGATGAGATCCGCCAGTGTCCTTCTATTGGACATTGCACTGATCAATTGGGTGGTACTAATGCCCAGATCTTACTTCGAGACACAGCTCTTGCAGCAGGTTACACCATTAGGACTGAAGCCGCCAGGCGCCAGGACCCCACGGAAAAATTCTAGCTAGCTAACTGGCGAGGGACGTAACGTCGGTCCCGCCCTCGGCGTCCGGCGTCAATACAAAGGGGGCGGTCGCCCAGATTCCCCAGTTCTTTTCCCGTCGACTTAGCTACCTGACCCTTCGTTACCAGTCTAGCAGCACGCTGTGAATAGTTCTTTTTCGATAAAATTTTCAAAATCTTCACCTCTTCAAGCAAGATCTTGATGTCATCACCAACCGGGCCATCCCTGAAGTGCGCTTGTGGAAAGCAGATCCCGTTCAAGGACCCCCACGACCTGCTGTCCGATGCTCTAGGCCCAGACCACGACACCCGGGCCTGTCCTTCTTGCCAAGGGTTCAATAGCCGTACCCGGATCCGGCGTCAGAGGGCTTTGCAGGCGTTTCTTCTGGAGGAACAACTGAAGACCATGTCCTCCAAGGGGGAAAGCTCCAGGGTCCACAAGACGCTGGAGAAGAGAAGGAGAAGGCCCCTTCCAGGTCCCCTTCTAGGGGTTCGGAGTCCCGTAGCTCCGGTTCAAAATCTCCCCCGGCTGCAATCAAGAAACCTTCTTCTCAGGAGAAATCCGCCAGGCCTTCCTCCCCTTCCAGGGCCTTGGTGAAGTCCGGGGAACGACACCATCACCACCGCAAGTCGGGTTCCCGCTCCTCGGTACCCGACATCAGGTCTTCGTCGGTGCCTCCACGCAAGACGTTGGAGCTCACGCCTTTAAAAAGGCCTGTAGCCCAGACGCCGGCTCGACAGCCGTCAGCCGTGCGCCCTTCTTCCCTGGAGCCGCCGTCGGCCCGACGACCGACGCCGGCCATTACATCCCAGCGGACGCCGGTAGGGGGACCGACGCCCGCCCCTCCTGAAAAGAAGAAGGCCCTGTTGCCTCCGACCGACATCGGTCAGGAGCCTCTATCGGAGGAGGACCTAGAGCAGCCCGAGGACCAGACGGGCGACCCCGGTCCCGTAGGTACTCCCAGGGATCCCTCGCCATTACCAGAGCCCCCTGTGGAGCCGACGCCGGGACCCGATGACCGCCCACCGGCACCCGGGCCGTCGTCGGGCCTCTCTCTAGTGGAGGTGAAAGATCTGTTCACCTACTGGTGGGATACCATTAAAAAAGACATGGTTCCCCCCTCCTCCTCCTACTCCTCCTCCTCCTCCTCCTACTCCGGTTCCTGCCCCCCCGCCATCGGGGTCGGCAGGCCGTGTTCCTCCTCCCGGGAGCCTAGAACTCTCCCAGGGGAGACCTGATAAACGGAGACCTCCGTGAAATCCTCTGCTGGATCACCCAGCCCAAGAGATCCAGGAGACGCCGACGCTCGCTTTCAACGGAGGACACGGGATCAGACTACTCCACCTCTAGATCCCCATCTCCACTCTCCATCCCTCTCCGGACCCACGTGAGATGCCTAGATCTCCTCCGGATGATCCCTCGTCCTTGATATTATGAGACATATACAAGAGAACATGGGATGGGATGCTGAAGACTTAGACCCGAAAGAGTGCGACTCGCCAAATATCTTCGACAAAGGACCCCAAGCCTGTGGTGGTACCACCCTTGGTTGACACTTTCATGGGCGTCACCAAGGCTGCGTGGAAGCGTCCCACACTCGCCAGCGAGAGACCGAAGAAAGCTGATCGCTTGCAAGGCTCCCATGACGCACTGTACTTGACGCAGCATCCTCAGGCCGATCTCTCTGGTCATCACAGCTCACATGACCGGTCACAGAGGCCACAACATTTGAGCACCCTGCCACCGGACCCAGAGTCCAAGCAACTGGACGCATTGGGTAGGCGCACATATGCTTCCGCTACCTGCGCCATCAGATCCCTGAACTATTTAACCCACATGGTTCAGTTCCAGAACGCTTTGTGGAAACAGGGTCTGGAAGCGGCTGAAAAGATGCCCGAAGGTGAGCAGAAGGAGGAGATGCTTCAGCTCCTCCGTACGGGTTCAGACGTGGGGACCCAAGTGCTAAGAGCACGTGTGACTCCAGCGGACTCATCTTGACAAGCAGCAGCTTCTGGCGTTTGCCTCCGGAGACACTCTTGGTTGCGCGTCTCCGGTTTTACCCCGGACGTCCAAAAGAACATCTTGGACGCCCCTTTTGAGGGAGAAGTATTGTTTGGTAATCCTACAGAAAAGATCCTTACCAAACTCCAAGAGGCCGGGAAGGCGGTAAGGTCGGTTCAGGCCATGTACCGACCTAAGCTTGGTTCCTTTCGTAGGAACCAAAGCCGTTTTCGTGCGCGGACGCAGAGGCAACAGACCCACTCCGCTGCACCTCAGAGGGGCTCTGGTTTTCGTAGAGCCCAGGGCAAACACCCCGCCAGCCGAGGCCAGCGTTCTCCTAGGCAGGCCCAGCCAGCTGGTCCATCTGCCGCCACAGCCTGACTCCTTGCCGGCCCCCGCCCCTCAGGATCAACGGGAGTTTATAGTCGGGGGTCGCATTGCGAACTTCCTGCCGGGATGGCAGGCCATTACCACCGACAGGTGGGTTCTTCAGTTGGTCAGTCTAGGCCACTTTATAGAATTCGCAGGAAAGCCACCCCAGGCCTCCTTTGCTCTCCCGGTATCAGGGTCAGCACAAAGCCTTGATCTGGCAAGAAGTACTGCCACTACGAAAGGGAGCGATAGAGTACGCCCCAGAGAACCAGAGAGGACTAGGATACTATTCCCACTTCTTCCTGGTTCCCAGAAAACAGGGACCTCCGTCCAATCTTGGACCTCAGCGACCTCAATGTGTCGGTCACTTACAAGAGATTCCGCATGGTGACCCTTCCAGGTCTTATCCCCATGCTCAAACAGGATGCCTTTTAGCATCTCTAGACATGCAGGATGCCTACCTGCACATCCCTGGCTCAGAGCACAGGGAGGTTCCTGCGCCTGAGTTTCTCGACCACCACCTTCAGTTCCGAGCCCTTCCTTTCGGACTGTCTTCCGCGCGAGGGTCTTTACCAAGTGCATGGCAGTCGTCGGCAGCGTCTCTGAGGAGACAGGGCCACTTCGTGTTCCCTGCACCTGGACGACTGGCTTCTCATGGCCCTCCAGAGAGACGCTGCTTCTTGCAATCAAGAGCACCCAGGATCTGTTCCGATCCCTGGGCATCCTCATAAATTACGAGAGTCTCTCCTGGTACCGTCGCCAGAAACTGCAGTTCATAGGAGCAGTTCTGGACACTGTTCAGGAAGAGCCTTTCTTCCGGCCGACAGAGCCGGAGCGCATCAGATCCCTCATAAGGGACCTATCACTAAACAAGGTTGTACCTGCCAGGTCGGTCCTTTGCTTGCTCGGACACATGGCTGCGGCCATTCCTACTGTCCTTTCGCAAGACTCCACATCGCATTACTCAGTGGATGCTCAAAGTGCAATGGGACCAAAGGCAAGACCACTTGCAGCATCCGGTCAGACTCACGAACTCAGTGATTCAAGACTGGCAGTGGTGGCTAGCCCCAGGGTCGCTCTCATCAGGCGCCCTGTTCATTGCGCCCGTCCCTCGAGGTCACCCTCACCACAGACGCTTCCGGTCTTGGGTGGGGGGCACACCTGGACGGGGTAAAGTCCCAGGGTACGTGGACCCAGTTGGAAGCTCACCTTCACATCAACGTGCTGGAAATGAGAGCGGTCCTCTATGCCCTGCAGGCCTTTCAGTCAGTTATCCCACCGTGTACTCTTCTACTTCAGACAGACAACACGGCGGTGATGTATTACCTCAACAAACAAGGAGGCGCACACTCTTACCCCCTTTGCAGGGAGGCCATGAGAGTGTGGGATTTGTAATCAGACACGGCGCTTAATCTGATCACTGTGCACGCTCCCCGGAGTGGACAACACGGTTGCAGACGGCCTGAGTCGTTCTCAGGCCAGAGTCCACGAATGGGAACTCCTTCAAGAGGTAGCAGAGGATCTGTTTCTTCGATGGGGAACTCCAGATCTAGACTTGTTCGCCTCCCCATCCAACGCAAAACTGCCCAATTTTTGCTCGCTAGATCCAGGGCCTGGTGTTTTCTGGCGAGACGCGTTATCCCTCTCCTGGGCCAACAGATTCCTCTACGCTTTCCCTCCTTTCCCGTTGATCCAGAGAGTTCTTCTCAAACTGCGCAGGGAGCACGCAATAATGATCCTAGTGGCCCCATTTTGGCCCAGACAGATTTGGTTCCCTTGTTGATTCAACTATCTGGAACCCCTGCTCCGCTGCCGCTCAGCTCCCACTTACTGTCTCAGGAGAAGGGTTCACTTGTCCACCGGACCTACATTCCTTGAACCTGCATGCTTGGCTCCTAGAGACATAGCCATTTTCGTCCACGGGTCTCGAAGAGGTTGCAGAAGTCCTTTCTGCAGCCAGAAAGCCGGCAACGCATGCGACGTATGCCATGAAATGGCGCTTTTGTGTATGGTCGCGAGCACGTACCTTTCCCTTTAGGTTGTCCTGTGGGAGTAATATTAGAATATTTGCTCTCCTTTCATTCGGGTCTAGCCTACTCCTCTATTAAAGTGCACCTCTGTGCCATTTCTGGCCACCACCTCCCAGTGGGAAATCGACAGTGGCTCAGGTGGACGCCCGGAATTTCTTAGGGAGTGTTGCACCTCAGGCCTCCTATTAGAGACCCTGTGCCTCCATGGGATTTGCTTTTTGTCCTTGAACAGCTCACGCGCCTCCTTTGAACCTGCCATGATTGCGAGCTACGTTTCTGTCGGGAAAACGTTGTTTTTAGTTGCTGTTACCTCGCAAGAAGAATTTCTGAACTTCACGCCTCATGTGCAAAGAGCCTTATTTAGTTTTCCACCGACAGAGTATCCCTGAGGATGAACCCTAAATTCTTGCCTAAGGTGGTTTCTTCACTCACTCTGAACCAGGATATCGACCTCCGGTCTACTTCCGAACTACTCTAATAGAGGAGAGGCTCTGCTCCATACCCTGGATGTTCACCGCAGCCTGAGGTTTTACTCTCAACAGAACTCAGTCCTTTCAGTAGTTCTGAGCAGCTTTTCATTTCCTTCTCTGAGAGAATGATGGGCCAATCAGTATCCAAACAGTCCCTTTCTCGCTGGCTTGTCCAGTGTATTTCTCACTGTTATGGTATCAAACAAAAGCCCTCCGGGTTCAGTCCGGGGTCATTCCACTAGAGGGTGGCTACTTCCTTTGCAGCTCAAAAATGTTTCCACTTCTGCTATATCGCTGCAGCCACTTGAGTTCTGTCGTATACCTTTATCAGGCATTATAGTTCTGGACATGCTCTCGCCGAAGGGCTGGTTTTGGTTTGGCTGCATTTCAGGGTCTCCTGTCCCAGGTTCAGGACCTGGTTTTTATCCTTTAATTTCCTCCTCCCGGATTTTCTGACAGCGTTACTGCTTGGGAATCAGTCTAATGGTGTAACCTGCTGCAAGAGCTGTGTCTCGGTAAGATAGTACAGTTACGTAAGAACTTACGAACAGTAGATCTTCGTGAACAGCTCTTGCAGCAGGTACCTTCCCGCCCCACCTTCCCCTTGAGGAAGCATGGCTCAGTCTTTCTGAGCAGGAATTGTTATCTTCTGTCTTCTGACGACGAATCCTAGGTCTCCCATTTTGATGTCAGCCTGGCAAGAAGTCTCCAGCGGAGAACTGGGGAATCTATGGACCGCCTTTGTACCACGCCTGACGCCGGAGGCGGGACCGACGTCGGGGGCGGTCCCCGCTGTAGTTAGCTAGCTAGAATTTTTCCGTGGGGTCCTGGCGCCTGGCGGCTTCAGTCCTAATGGTGTAACCTGCTGCAAGAGCTGTTCTCGAAGATCTACTGTTACGGTAAGTTCTTACGTAACTGTACTTTGTACTGGCCTACCTTTAGACTACCAGCAGTAATAGATACAGTGAGGATCATCCAGACTCTGCGACTTACCTACTGTAAGTTGGATCCAGGCCCTACTCACCGGTGGTGGGATCTGTAGATGTTATTGGCCCAGTCCTGGCTGGGATAGTGGTGGTGTCATTAGAGAGAGGGATCTTTATGGGATCCCTTAAAGGAGGTGGTAGTACGCCCCCTGTTGAAAAAGCCCTCTCTTGACCCCGACTGCCCAGCAAATTACAGACCAGTCTCTAACCTTCCCTTTGTAGGGAAGGTTATTGAGAAGGTGGTCGCTCTGCAACTGGAGGATCATTTGTTCAACTACAATATCTATGACCCTCTCCAATCCAGCTTCAGGAAAAAGCATAGTACAGAGATGGCTCTTGTTCTGGTATTGAATGATCTCCTGATGGCAAGAGATCGGAGGTCCCGTTCCATCTTGGTTCTCCTGGATCTTTCAGCAGCATTTGGTACCATGGATCATGGGGTATTGCTCGACCGCCTGCGGTTTTTCTGTGGTCTGAGGGGAGCAGTCCACAGCTGGTTTCGATCTTTTCTGGAGGGCAGATCTCAGAGAGTAGTGTCCAGAATTTACACCTCGGCCCCTCATTGGCTGCCCTTTGGGGTACCGCAGGGGTCGGTGCTGTCTCCTATGTTATTTACGGTGTATATGCTTCCATTGGGGGACATGATAAGATGGTGTGGGCTGAGTTTTCATTGTTATGCTGATGATTCTCAGTTCTCCCTGTCTTTTATGCCTGATCAGGAGTCTGATTCCATCCCGATGTTTAATAACTGCTCCTGGAGATTCAGAATTGGATGAGTGCTAGTTAGCTTAGGTTGAATTCAGGGAAAACTGAGGTGTTGGTTGTGGACCCTGGAGGGAGGACGACAGGGGCTTGGACTGGAAACCCTCGGTTTGTATCTTTGGGGGGGGGGGGGGATCCCGCTTCTTGCCTCTGGCCAAGTGCGTAACATTGGCATGATTTTTGACAAAGGCCTGACTATGAAGATGCAGGTGTCTGCCATAGTCAAATCTGCCTTTTTTTCATCTGAGGAACATTGCCCGGGTGAAACACTTGGTTCCACTGGAAGATCTTCCCATCTTGGTCCACGCCTTTGTCACCAGCTGTTTTGATTACTGCAATGCCCTCCATCTAGGGCTGCCAGGGGTGGATATCCGCCGCTTGCAGCTTGTGCAGAACGCAACGGCCAGGTTGTTGATGGGAGTTTCAAGATCTAGCCATATGACACCTCTGCTGCGTGATCTGCACTGGCTGCCAATACAGTGGTGGATCATCTTCAAGGTCGCATTATTGACCTTTAAGGCCCTACATGATTTGGGACCTCACTACCCTGAAAGAGCTCTTGGTGCCTTACTGTATTGCCCATTCTCTTCGCTCCTTTGACGAGGGATTGCTAGAGATTCCCAGGGTATGTCTAAAGATGTCTGGAGGTAGATCTTTTGCCTATATGGCATCAACCCTGTGGAATTCTCTGCCTCATCAGATACGAGATTGCCCAACTGTTGAAAGTTTTAAAAAACAACTAAAGACTTTCCTTTTTGCCCTAGCATTTGCTGGAACATAAGTGAGTGTACTGTATGACTGTTGGATTTATTGTTGTGAAACGTGTTTTTAAGTGATTTGAATTATTGTAAAAGCGCCCTGAGCTTGGGAAGGGCCCTTGATATAAATAAGATTTTACTTACTTACTTATAACTCCTTAGCATCCTTAGACAGGCATCATCTGACGCCCTTCTCTATACTTCCTCAGCCTCACCATTGGGGACTGCCTGTAGCTTGACACATTTCTACCTAAGTGTTCAGAGTTCCCAAACAACAAATGGGCACTCGAGATCATAAGCCATGTCTTTGCTTAGACTATGTGTCACAGCTGCCCCAACAGACTTGACTTCCAAGCCCAGTGGATCTGCCCGACCACCTTCAAGTACTTTGGGAGGAGGTTGCCTCACTACAGCTGCTCAGAATTACGTGAGTTCTGCTGTCTGATGTTGACGGGAATATATGTCCCTGTACAGTCTGGTCACAGTAATGATGGGTGACTGACACCCTAGCCTTAAAGGAGAACTACGAGCTGCTGTGAGGCCCCAACCACTGCACCGATTGGGGCTTCACTCCACAGATTCCCCCCTGGAGACACCATATAAAATTCAATGTTTTGTTATATGAATGCTCATAAAAATCTATGCCCCCGGTGCAGCCAGCATTTTTAAATATTGTGTGCCTGGAATACACATGGGATTTGGGCAATGTCTGTAAAAATAGCAGTAGGCATCCAAGATATGGAGATTTTTTTTATCTCTATCCATAAGGGCACCAATAAGGAAGGGGCAATGGGGCGTCATCCTCTCACGTTATGAGCCACGAGATCGCAGGTTGGTGAGGAGTGCCTTATTTAAAAATGCCGGCTGCACTGGGTGCTTAACAGAATTTTACAAGCGTTCAGGTAACAAAACATTGAATTGTATATGTTGCCTGCAAGGTGGTGGTGGGGGGTAATCTATGGCGTGAAGCCCCAATCTGTACCATGGTTGGGGCTTCACGGCAGCTCGTAGTTCTCCTTTAACCTTTTTCTGAACTGTTAGTCAGATGGCAGAAGATCAGGATGCTGATATTGGGTCAGGTTATTCCCCTGATTGGAACAGGGGGACTAGTTTTTTACACTCGATCTGAAAGATGCTTATTTTCACATCCCAGTCTGATATTCCCATCAAGGGTTCATTTGTTTTAGGATGGGCAGCAACCTTTATCATTTCAGAACAATGCCTTTTAGGTATTTGACAGCACCTCACATCTTCATGAAATGTGTGGCTGTCATGGAAACCTGTCTTTGCTGTCAGGAGATCATCATTGTCCCCTTTCTGGACAATTGTGTGATCTAAGGTCAGTCCCCAACAGAGACTTAATCAGTTCTGCAGGTGGCTGGTGAGATCATCACCAATCTGAGTCTCATTCTGAAAGTTGCAGCTCTCCCTGACACAGCGCTTGGAATTTATTGGACAATGCTCGACTCCTAAGAGGCTTAAGCCCAGCTTCTGGTAGAGTTGTCTTGCGTTTGTTGAAGTGTTCCTGTACACAGGCTGTGGTCTTCACAGATCAATGTGCTCAAGTTGACAGAAGTTCACCTAGCAATACAGGCTTTCCCAGCTGTGGCTGGTCACTCAGATTCGATCAGCACAGACAGCATGATGACCATATTTTATGTGAACAAGCAGGGGTGAGCCTGTTTCTCCAGGTTTGTGAGGTAGCTATGGAGACATGGTAACTATCAGTGAGTCTCTGTACTCCTCTGTTTCCACAAACCTTGCAGGTGCAAACAACAAGTTGGCAGACAACCTCAGGTGTCTGGAATTACTGTCAGATGAGTAATCCCTATATTAGAACTATGCGTATAGTATTTTTTGGAAGCAGAGCAACCCCACACATTATCTTGTTTGCATTTTCACAGAATCACAAACTGCTGCTCTTCTGTGCCCACCTGCTAGACTGTGGCATGATCTGGGAAGAGACCCTTTCCCTCAGCTGGACAGGTATTGTGCTTTCCTGCCCTAGCCCTTGGTTTATAAGGAGGTCTTGCTGAATGCATGCCTTGAGGGAACTCAACTAATTCTGATAGACCCAGTGTGGCCTCACCACTATTATTTGTTAGGACCTGCTTCACCTCAATATCAAGCCTTCAATTAAGCTCCTCCTCCTCTGGCTGGAACTTCTCATTCATTCCAAAGGGAGAATTTAGCACCCGGACGTAGCATCCTTATGGGATGGTTCCGGAGAGTCTAGCATTTATGTCCCACAGCCTCTGGGAAGTTTCTTAAGATGTTAAACATTTGTTAGAAGCCATTCATCTGATGGACCAACACTTAAGTTGAGCATGTTCTTGATCAGGTACCAGAAGAGAGGACCACCACCTGGAGGGGGTGCCCCCATCGCATTGATTCTTGGCTTTTTATAGTCGTCCTTGACAGTATTTCCTGTAACATCTGTCAAGGTGCTTGTGCTATCACCT
Organism: Neoceratodus forsteri; assembly: GCA_016271365.2. Classification (NCBI taxonomy): domain Eukaryota; kingdom Metazoa; phylum Chordata; order Ceratodontiformes; family Ceratodontidae; genus Neoceratodus; species Neoceratodus forsteri. The sequence continues at coordinate 1,536,480,598 of CM057453.1, forward strand.
GTCGAGTTCAGGCAGGTTTTCTGACAATGGCTTTAGAATGGGACAGGGTAGTTAAATGCTTTGTTAAGGGGCTGGACTGTATGTCGCCCCTTTTATTGCAAGTCGTCTCTGGTGTGGGACGTGAACCTAGTCCTCGCCAAGCTCCTGGAAAAACCCTTCGAACCAGTGGAGATTTGTAACATCAGATCTTCCACAGAGTGGTCTCTTGCAGTAGGTAATACTTCTGGGTATCCAGCAGCAGTCGCTGTGGTGTACGGTAGCTCTTCTAGCAGTTCTTCACCAGGGACTGCCCACACATATGACATCAGTTTCCTGTTTCCTGAATAAGTGTGAGCAGTCCCTGGTATTCTCAGTTCATTTTCCTGCAGTCTTCAGCTTGTGCAGCAGCTAGTGCAACTTCTATGTAGCAGTCATCAAAAAAAAAAAAAGTCTCTCCAATACGTTGGAGCTGTTCTAGATGCAGTTACAGCCAGGGCTTACCTCCCTCCTGCCTGACAGGATGTGCTCATAGTTCTGGCATTACATGTACAGACTCAGAAGATAGTCACAGCCAAACAAATGCTATGCCTTCTAGATCACATGTCCGCTGCCACCCCTGTGGTAGCCTTTGCCCGGCTCCACATGAGACCTGTTCAATGGACCCTCCAGAATCAATGGTCCCCAAAAACAGGACAGTTCAAAGACGAAATCGAGGTCACTCCCTTGCTGACGTCCTCTCTGTCATGGTGAACAATCAGAATCAATCTGAATCAGGGAATGCCTTTCCAATCCCTCCCTCCCATGCAGACGTTGACCACGGATGCTTCCCTGCTCGGCTAAGGAGTGCACTTAAGTCCTTATCAGACCCAAGGCCAATGGCCCACTTCTCCCCATCTGTCTCATATCAATCTCCTAGAGATGCGAGCGGTCCATCTAGCCCTCCAGGTATTCCGGCCCTACCTCAAATCAGGATTGTTACTGATCCAATCAGACAACACTGCAGTAGTGTTCTACCTCAACAAGCAATGGGGTATGAAGTCTCACGCCCTATGCAGAGAGAGAGCCTTGCTGTTTGGCAGGAAGCCATACAGCAACACCTGATGATAACAGCTGTCCACCTACTGGGACATTGCAGCCAGTTAGCCGACCGGCTGAGTTGCCAGTCCACAACTCACGAATGGACACTGCACAGGCAAGTGCTCCAAGAAATCTTCAACTTGTGGGGCACTCTACAGATGGATCTATTTTCCTCCCCAGAGAATTGCCGTCTTCCCAGGTATTTTTCCATTATCCCAAACAGAAAGGGACGATCTACAGATGCCCTGTCCCAACCCTGGACAGGTCTCTTCTTATATGCTTCCCCCATCCCTCTCTTGTCATGGACTCTACTGAAACTACAGTTAGAACAAGCCACAATGATTCTCATAGCCCTACTGTGGCTTCGCCAGTCGTGGTTTCCCCTACTCCTGCAACTGTCAGTACGGGATCCCATCCCTTTGCCAATCAGGACAGACTTCTTGACTGAGTGTCACGGGTCTCTACTACACCCCAACCTGAAGGCTCTACACCTCCACGCTTGGCTCCTGAGATGCTTTCATAACTTGTTTACAAGTATCTCTCCTGTTGCCGATATCCTCTTGGCTTCCTGTAAGCCAGCATCAAGAGCAACATACAATTCCAAATGGAAACACTTTTCCATATGGTCAGTCTCTCAATCTTTGGACCCTTACTCTTGTCCACTGACGAAGGTTCTGGACTACCTGGCCTCACTATCGGAGACCGGTCTAAGTTATTCTTCCATTAAAGTCCACTTAGCTGCCATCACCACTATACATGAGCCTCTGGATGGCAGGTTACTGTACCAACATCATCTAGCTAAGATGTTTTTGAAAGGAATGTTACATATTTAAACCTCTTATTAGAAGACCCACTCCTCCGTGGGATCTCAGTTTTATGATTGAAAAATGTACCCTTGAGCCTTTTGAGCCAGCTGCCACTTGTGATCTCCGTTTTCTTTCATGGAAAACCCTATTTCTAGTGGCTATTGCTTCCACTCGACATATTTCCGAGCTCCATGCCCTCATGTGTAGGGAACCTTACTTGATTTTCCACAAGGAACGGGTGGTCCTTCGTACCAGCCCTTCCTTTCTTCCTAAAGTAGACTCCGAACATACTTTAAATCAGTCCTTGGAGCTTCCGGTCTACTATTCAGACTACTCCAGTCGGGGTGAACATCTCCTACATACTTCAGATGTACACCGTATATTACACTACTATACTAATTGGACGCAGTCGATTAGGAAGACGTCTCAACTGTTCGTCTCCTTTGCCCCGTGACGCAAGGGCCTCCCAGTTGCTTCACATACTCTTTCATCCTGGTTGGTGCATTGTATTATGTTTTGTTACAAAAAGTACAACAAGCCTTTACCTGGACCTGTCCAAGCCCACTCCACTAGAGCTATGGCCACCACTGTGGCTTGCTTTAAGGGAGCCTCCATTTCAGATATCTGCAATGCAACTACCATATCTGTCCTCCCACATGGGCATTACTGCTTGGGATTCATCTCAAAAGTATTACCTACTGCAAGTGACCACTCCATGGAAGATAGTACAGTTACGTAAAAACTTACCATAACAGTAGATCCTTGAGGAGTGTCTCTTGCAGTAGGTTTGTTCCCACCCTCCATCCCCCTCCTTCTCTAAGAGAGCAAGTTCTGGTCCAATGATTAGGGTTGGGACTCCTTTGTTACCTCGGCTTCCCCTTGGTCCTCGCTTTGCGAGCTGAGTCCGACGGGGGAACTGAGGATACCAGGGACCACCCACACTTGTATAGGAAACAGGAAGCTGATGTCATGTGTGGGCGGTCCCTGGTGAAAAACTGCTAGAAGAGCTGCCGTGCACCACAGCGACCTCTGGTGGATACCCAGAAGTATTACCTACTGCAAGAGACACTCCTCAAAGATGTACTGTTATGGTAAGTTTTTACATAACTGTACTTTTCTTCTGTTGGAAGCTAGTCTTCCTGGTGGCTGTCATTGGTCTGTTGGAGCAGCCTTCTCAGTCAACCTGGCCTATTTGATTTACCTCAAGGACAAGTTCTGTGCTGCACAGCAACAAGAAATTCTTACCCAAGGTGGTTTCTGAATTTCACCTAAACCAGAATGTGGAGCTGTCAGTTGTGTTCCTTTCCAGACTTCATGACAACCCTGCTGAGGCTAGAGTGCACAGACTGGATGTCAGACATGCTCTGATTTTCTACCATCGGAGAGAAGAGGAGTTTTAGAGAGACCACTTCCCAGTTGTTCGTGACCAGTACTGAATTGTCCTGATACCCTTCTGCATTGAAGCAGACCACCTAATTGGATTTTGTCCTGTACCGAGTGTTGTACCTTTACCTCTTTATGCCACCTGCTGGTGTTCTCTCAATGTGCTCGTAGCATGACCTATTGAGTTAAGGCATGTTTCTTGACAATGACTCTAGATCAGGACATGGTGGTCAGTTGCTTCATTAAGGGACTGGACTGTATGTCTTCCTCTCACTGATGTCTCCTAGTGTGGGACCTAAACCTAGTACTCCCCAAACTCCTGGAGAAATCTTTCGAGCCTCTGGAGACTTGTAACTTGTTTCTTTGTCCTGGAAGCAAGCTTTCTTGTTGGCCATCATTGGCCAGTTGGAGCAGCAAGTTGGAAGTGATCAAAGTCAGCCTGGCCTATTTGATTTACCACAAGTACAAGGTTGTGCTACACACCAAGAAATCCCTACCCAGTGTGGTTTCTGAATTTCACCTGAACCCGATCTTGAAGCAGTCAGTGTTCCTTTCCAGACTTCATGACAGCCCTCCTGAGGAGAAACCACTCAGACAGAAGTCAGACATGCTCTACTTTTCTGCCATCAAAGAATAGAGGAGTTTTAGAGGGATCACTTTCCCCGTTGTTCATGACCAATGCTTAATCATCCCGAGACCGTTCTGCATCCATGCAGATCATCCCATTGGATTATATCCTATATTGAGTGTTGTTACACGTTGGCCTCTCTATGCCACCTTTTGGCATCAGAGACAACTCAACCTGAAACGTGTTCTTCCACTGCCTGGCGTATCCCATCAGTGAGATTTGTGGGGCTGCCTCCTGGCCATTTGCACAGACTTTCACAGCGCTCTACAGCTCAGTCTGCAGGCTCACAGGGATACAGCTTTTGGGTCTTTCATCCTAAAGTCCTTTTTAGAGTTGAGGGCTGTAACCCCTTCTAGCCTGAGTACTACTTGTAGTCTTCTCAAGTGAGTAGGTAGAAGGAATCCAAGGAGTTATTAAAGTAAGTCACCAAAAAATATTATTTCACTACTGGTATTCTTTCTACAGTTACTCAACCCACCCAGCCTCCACTGGCTAATAGCCCTCAGTTTTGGGTACCTTATGGGGCAGTTCCTGTCTTTTCCTGCAGTTTGTTCAAAAGATTTGGAGCATGAAAATACCCATATATATGCATTATGCCACGCTAGATACTGTAACTAAGAGAAGATGAATTTTACCTGTGGCTTGATCCTGAGCATTTATCCGTAAGTTCACAATCTGCTAGTTATATTATTGATGGACTGTATCAGGAGTGATTTGTAAAAAGTGTATTTTGTTCCTATTATTGTACAGTGTTGTTTTGATCTCTGTTAAACATTTCAATAAAATGTTGAAATTAAAGGCTGTGGAGCATGGAGGGGTGAGGGCATGAGAAGAAAGGGCAGAGCTGAAGCTCTAGCCTATGGGCTTTCCAAAGATTTTGCACATGCTCAGAAGACTGCACAAGTGTGACTGTCAGGGTTGGATCCAGGATTTCACAATGCTGGGGTGGTGTGTCTACTTTATATGCAGTTTTTAAATTTTTTTGTAAACCTTTTTATTGCCTAATATCTTTTTCATTACATTTTTGACACAAAATACAAATGTAATCTGTAGGTTTGAATGTGTATTTTCTTACAACTAATGTACTGGACTTCAAAAAGTGAAATGCATCATCAGCAAGCAAGTTACATTGGGGAGGGGCAGCCATCCCTTTTGCCCCCACCCCTCCCGATCCACCACTAGTGACTGTAGAAGAAATACCTGTAATGACTTAGTAAGTACAGGTATATCGCTTTGTCTTTAAATTAATATTGTTGATTTCTCTTAATAAAATGGCACGGTGCTCTCGTGCAGTCCCTCTCTCCTTGAGTTGAAGTGCTTCAGCGTCCTAAAATGCTGTAATCCCTGTCCGAAGTACACTATGCACCAACTTTTCTCAAAAACTAAAAAGAGATTATTAGTTTATTCATGTATTTTTTGTTTTGTTTTGTGCTGCCAGATCTTGAGTACTGCAGTATTTTAGAATTCCGTTATGTTTTCTACATAGATCTAGGAGAACAGTTTTGCCATACTTACTGTATTTATGTTTTGCTGTAGGTGACTGGATTGCATGCAGCTCTTGAACAAGAAAGATCAAAAGTGAAAGTGTTGCAGGCATTATTATCAAAACAACAGGTAAAATGTGTGCAGTGCTTTGTATTCACTGTTCTTACTCTGTGGTCAAGGGGCAAGTTTTTGTATCTGTTTTTATTTTTCACTTTGCTTTCCAAGTTTTAGTACTGTCCATCCTTAATCAGTTCAGACATATTCAGTAATGCCCTACTACTAAAAATGCACCAACATTTCTGTTAAATAGAAACCTAGACAATGACAGCAGAAAAAGACCAATGGTCCATCCAGTCTGCCCGAGTTCTCTGTTCAGCCCTGGGACCTACCGTCTCTCCAGGGTCCTAATCCCCCCATCCTCCCTCCTCTTCCTCCATTGTTATTTTGCTGCCCTGAGCAACTGGTATACCTTTCATTCTGTCCCAACTGTGCTTGAAACCAGTAATGGTTTTCGCACCCACCACCTCAACTGGCAGTCTGTTGCACGGCTCCGCCACCCTTTCTGTAAAATAGTATTTTCTCACATCCCTCCTGAACCTCCCTGCCATTATTTTACACTCATGTCCGTGTGACCATGAGCTAGTACTCCAGCTAAAGAGTTCTTTGCAGTTCACCTTGTTAATTCCTTTTAGGAACCTGAATGTCTTTATCATGTCTCCCTCTCCCTTCTTGTCTCCATCGAGTACATGCTCACTGCCTTGAGGCACTCCTCAATAGGACCTGTCCTGTTGGCCCTGAATCATTCTTCTTGTCTTGTGCTGCACCATCTCCAGCCTATCCCTATCCTGCCTGAGATGAATACTCCAGAACTGAACGCAATACTCCAGGTGTGACCTCACCAAGGATCTATATAGGGGAAGTATTACATCTCTCTTTCTGCTGTCCGTACCCCTCCTGATACATCCCAGCATCCTACTTGCCTTACTGTATGCCTTGTTGTACTGACTTGATTGTTTCGGGAAGTCACTGATGATAACTCCAAGGTTTCGTTCCTCAGCTGTAGTACTAAGTCTCACCCCTCCCATCCAGTACTCAATCTTGGGATTCTTGTCCCTAGGTGCATTACCTTGCATTGTTGGCACTGAATTTAAATGGCCAATCCCTAGACCACTCTTCAAGCTTTTGTGAGTTGGTCTGCATTTCCTTTATTCCCTTGTCACTATCGACCCTCCCACAGAGCTTAGTGTCATCTGCAACGAAACATAACCTGCCCCGGGATTCCCTCATCAGTGTTGCTGATGAACATGTTGAAGAGAACTGTACCCAGGACAGAACTTTATTGCCTAGGGTTTACTCTATGCTGATATTATCTAGTCCACCAGTACTAAAGACAATTTTCAGAAGTCAGATTCTTCAAAACAGCAACCAGATGTATTTCAGGCAAGGATTATCGCAGTTTACTACACTAAACATTTTGGGACCTCAACTGGGTCCCATCTGAACATCAAACGCACCTCTGTATTCACACGTACAAATTTAACTTTTCCTTCCTACTTAACTAACAATTTTCATAAGGGCTGCCGTTGCTACAGCCATGCTACAAGATTCAGCAACAGAGGTCACTTGCAAATCCCAAAAGACCGTAGTAATTCAGGTAAAATATACAGTATCTTCTAGTAAGGGGCTGTGCTGTACAGCTAACTAAACTTGGAAATGGGGCATGCTAGCAGTGCTCACATATTCAAGACTAGAATAAACAGTACTTTAATGAAAATCTCTTAATAGTCCATACTTTTTTTGTTAGATCATTCATGTTCTGTATGTACATTGTACCTAATATGTTAACTAAACATTTTAGCTTGTGTTGCTGTTATGTGTTAGACTGTCAGAATAAGACCATCATTAAAATCTGATATTTAAACAAAGTCCTGTTTCATCTGTGTGTGTCTGTATTAGACTTCAATCAATTTTAATCAGTCAGTCAATTTATTTTGTACTGGAGAGTATGTGAGCAAAAATGCCTGTTTTCACAAACGTCCAGTTGTACAGGTTATTACAATTAGAGACAAGGTCATAATACAATAAAAAATATTATAGAAAAACATAGAGGTGGGGAAACATACAGAGACAAAAAACACTAATGTGCACGAAAGACTTCCATTATTGTTCATTTTAGAAGATATATGTATTGACCAAGTGTTTGTCCCTCATAAACCACCTTAATCCACCGCTAGAATATGTACGTTATGTACATTAAACGTTTTAACTAATATTGCTGTTCTGTGTTAAACTGTCAGAATAAGACCATAATTAAAATCTGAAATTTAAGCAAAATCCTGTTTCATCTGTGTGTGTGTGTGTGTGTGTATGTATGTGTGTAGACTTATCATTATTGCTCATTTTAGAAGATATCTGTATTGAACAAGTGTTTCTCCCTCAGAAACTACCTTATCCCACTGTTAGGGCATGCAGTGAGGTCACAGTCCTGTTTGTAACAACATAAATTCCTACAGTGTAATGGAATGTGAGATCACAAATCCAAGATTATGATGTCACTACATGCACCAGTTATGAGATTAGATGACATTTTTGTAGAACCCTCACTCCCCACCCCCAAAAAAGACAAGTAATTATTTTATGCTCACTTTATAGCAAGGGTAGAGACAAAATTTTAGGATGTGTTTTGTCTGACGTGTGCCTGTCTCCAAGGAATACTTTATTATTATTCTTTATTGTTATTATTATCATAATTATCATTGTTTATACATCTCTAAAATTATCTTCCCTGTTATTGATTATGGTGACATTGTCTACAGTGCTGTAGCCCACCCTTGCCTGACTGGATCCCCTCTTTCACTCCTTTTGCCGTTTTGCCTTGGACTACCTGCCTCACACTCACCACTGTTGTTTGTACTTTGCCCTTTCACTCCCTTCCCTGGTAAACTGCTGCCTTAACCCACTGTGCCTCTTCCGACTCTAAATTCTGTCTGCCCCCCACAACACACACCTCAGCTGTCTCCTTTCACCTCTGCACCCCTCCCCATACTCTCTCTGTAACTCAGGCTATCATTCCCTCATGCTTCCCTCCCATAAATCCCTTGCTGGTCAAGTTGCCTTCTCTTTCCGTTTTCCTAAATTCCGGGAATTCTCTCCCCCTAACCAATCGCTCTGCATCTTCCAAACGCTCTCTCCTCTCTACTCCTTGTTCACACTGCTCCCTCCTGTGAATGCCGTTAGTCTAAACTGTTCCCTAATCCACCTTTTTTCCCCTCAACACCTTGCCCCTTCCCACTCCTACGTCTCCCCTTCACCTATACTTCCCTATCCTTCACTTACCTCTGCCATCCATTTCATGATGCACTCCTACCTTTCTCTTTCACACTCCTTCCTTCCCTCTTCCCCTCCTCACTAGTTCTCTACCTCTCTTCCCCCCACTTCAGCGCTCCACTCTACTACACCCTATCTCATTCTACCCACACCTACTTAAGGTTTCATTCCCCTGTTCCTATGGACTTATCTCCCTCCATAGACTTATGTTACTTGTTATGCTACATGCATTCTTCCTTGTGTGTGCCTAGTTCTCACACTCTTTATGTACATAACTTGCATTGTCTAATTTTATATTTGTACATTACATTTTTGTTTTATTGCATAATTACTTGTTCCATTTCGTACCTATTTCCCTATTCCCCTTCCCCCCAGGACACATCTGGAAACAAGCTGTTTTTAGCTCTGTGTGTATTTCCTGAAAATAAAATGAAAATAAATTGTTTAACTCTTATGATGTTAAATGCTTGAATGCTCGGATAGGATAGGATAGGAAAGGAAACATTTTTACCACTGTCGTGTACTTCTGCCTTAACTAACAACATCAAAAGTTTCCAAACAGAGAAAACATATACTGATATTGTAAACTTTTTAAAACCCTAGAAATTAAATAATACTTAAGAGCTTTCGAACAAATAATCATTCATATCCGATACTATTCCTTTTGCATTGAGGAACCTAAACTAATCCTAGAAGGGAAGATAGGGAAAGGTTGTGTGTTGGCTCCTACAGACAGGCAGTAATGGTTTGGGCTGTTCTCCCCATCAGCTGGGACAGATGGAGAAGTCTGAGAGTGTCTGGACATGGTTTTTTACCCATGCACCCTCAGCCTTTTCAGTCTGTCCGCTAGCTAGTAGACCACTCCCTGCCTAGCAGGGAATCTTTTTCCCATATTTATGGAATTTTCTTTTTTCATAGTATGTTTTTCCTCCTGGGGCCATGGCAAGGGAGGCTTCCTTCTACTGGCTGCTACCACTCCCCACCTTCACCACCCAGTGCCTCCTCAAGATTATAAGCAGCAAGGCACCCCCACAGATTACCACCTGTGGTGGGTCAATAGAGGGAGGTCCGACCACCTTCCCCCCCAGCTCATAATCCAGTTTATTCGCTCCGGGGGTCCCTGAAGACGTGGTGTGGCCAACAGGCATCATATATGCCTTTGTCATGCCCTTTTTTCTCCTAGTGTTTTCTTCTTTAGTTCTCCCTAGGTTCTCAGAAACTCGGTCGTGCACATGCATGGAGGCATGCATGCATGCTGGAACCGGAGGCCCCACTCCAGCCACCCTGGCCTAGCTCCTGGTCCTCCATCTGTGTGGCACTACCGCTGAGCCTCCACTCTGTGGCAGCCAAGCACAGGGGAAGACCAACCTCCCCAATCAGGGAGAGGAGAGCTGCCTGCCGGCCACTTGATTCAAACAACATGAAGTCTTGCTGTATTCTGACATATGCAGTGATCTCCAAACCTTGAACTGCCCCGGAGAACAAAGAGTTAACTTTCCATGCAGGGCATGGAACGCTGAGCACGAGCTTGGTTGAAGCCTCTGTCTGCTGCTGTTTGAACTCCAACCGTCAGATTCTTTATTCAGCCTCACTGAACAGTCTCTCCGGAGATTTCTCCTTCGCTCAGTTCAAAAAAAGTCTGTTAAAGTGTCGTTTTTTCACTCGGTTTCAACCGAACTTCTGCTTCTAAACCTGTCGGTTTAAGTCTCTGTCTGTGGTACCGTGAGTACTATATAGGTTTTTCTATATTACTTTCTGTGTGGAACTTGTAAACATTGGATCGGTTCGGTTTGAACCGATCAGGTTTGTGTACAAATACTTCTGTCTTTCTTAGAGTGTGGTAACTGGTCCGTATCGGTTCTAAAAAAAACAAATTTCATTACGTTTTTTTCCCAAGACCCGTAACACGGTCAGGAACCGATAGGGGTGTCTTGCCTGGCGGATTGCCGAAAAAAGGGTAAGTTTTGATTAGGATTGGCCATGTCTGAGAAACCCAAGAAAAACACCGGGCCCACTGGGTTTGAACACTGTAGTGTGTGTGGGGAAGCCTTTGTTAAGGCTGATTCCCCACACCACCTGTGTTTATTGTCTGGGGTTTGACCACCTCAATTCAGACTGCCAAATTTGTAAAAGTTTTCCCAAAGCTACCCTGGATAAGAGTGTAGGTAGACTGAGGGAAAGGGAGGCCAAGAAGTCCGCTGACCCGGATGGCCAGCCCGGTTTGGTTCCGACCGAACCAGAAGGAGTGCCCTCTGACCAGGGCGAAACTTCTTCAGGCAAAAGGAGAACTGATTCTGAGGAGTCGGTTGCAGTTAAAAGAAAGAAAAGGGATAAATCATCTGGTTTGGATCCACAAGTTCTTTCTCCGACTGCTGATGAGATAGCCAAAGCGATAAGGATAGTTCAATAGCTAACTTCGGCTCCGGCTGAACCGGCACCATCTGTCAAGGGCTCAGTTCGGTTGGTTCTCCCGGTTCCGGATTATACTTTAGAAGAATTTTATGAACCGGAGGAGGAGGGAGAGTATGAAGATAATGATGATGATGGTGATTATGAAAGTCTGGATGTGCCCATTGACCTGGACATCTCTCCAGACAGACCTTCAGGTGTTTCTCCTCCTAGGCTTTCTGAGTCCCCTTCCCACTTTGTTTTACAAGAAAGTGGCTGAAACTCTCCAGCTTCGTATGGAAGAAGCAGTAGAGGATCAGGAGGAGCCTGATTTTGTTGAGATGATGGACATCCCAGAGTCCAGGAGAGTGTCTATTCCCCTTCATAAATCTTTTGGGAAACAGACATTTAAAATTTTAAAAACTCCTAATTCCATACCTCCTGTGGACAGAAGAATGGACAAGAGGTATACTCTCTCAGGCTCAGACACGGAGTTCCTTTCCCAGCAATGCAGCCATGTTGGGGTAGTGCAGGCTGCTGCCTGTGATAAGGCAAATATTCCCTTGGCTTCACACCCCCCAGATAAGGACTCCAGGAGGATTGATGCCATGGCAAAGAAACAGTACATCGCAGCATCTTTGGGACTCAGGCAGGCTAACTATATGGTCTACACAGCTAGATACCAGAAGTCCAGGTGGGACACTGTGCTGGCTCTAGCTAAACAGGCCCCTGACCAGTTTACCAAGGAGCTGGAGCGGGTGACTGCGGATGGGATTGAGGCATTCAAGGTGCAATTTCATGCTGCTGTGGACTCCAGTGATGTTTCATTTAGTCATGGCTACATCTGTGGCCCTTCGGAGGATGGCTTGGCTCAGATGTACTAGCCTATCACAGGATACCCAGGCTAAGGCCATGGATTTCCCTGTCATTGGTAATTCTCTGTTTGGGGAGCAGACAGAGAACTACATGAAGAAGATGGACGAGTACAGGACCACCTACAGGAGTGCTCAGGCCAAAGAAAGGCAAGCCACTCCTCAGAGGCAGCATTCCAGGGGTGAGGAAGGCCCTTTCAAAGGCCTTTTTACGAAGCCCAGGCCTCCTCTTCTGCTTTTGCTCAGAGGGTTCTTTAGAGGGAGAGGCAGGCAGGGTATGAACAGGTCTCTTCACCCCTCAGCCTAAAACCCTGCCAAGCAGACACCTGATGGGTCTGCCGGGCCGATTCTCCAACACGGTGGAGGCAGGCTGGCTTACTTTATCCAGGACTGGAGTCTTTAACATCAGACAAGTGGGTCCTGGAAGTAGTAAGCCAGGGACTGTTCTCAGCTTCAAAAAATTTCCCAAGATGAGAACCAGATCCTTTCCACCTGCAAATCCATCAGAGGCCCTTGCCTAGAGGCAGAGGTTTCTTCCCTCTTGGCTCTCAGAGCCATAGAAAGGGTTCCTACCCTACACAGGGGCAAAGAATTGTACTCCAGGTACTTCCTAACCCCAAAAGACAGGAGAATTGCGGCCCATCCTGGATCTGAGATATCTAAACAAGCACCTTTTAAAGCAAAAATTCATAATGGTGACTCTGGGAATAATTCTGCCCTCTCTAAGGCCAGGGGACTGGCTAGCCTCCCTGGACCTCAAAGATGCCTATTTTCATATTCCCATCAGGTGCTCCCACAGAAAGTACTTCAGGTTGAGTTGCCCTCAGGCCACTATCAATTCAGAGCAATGCCCTTTGGCCTAACATCAGCCCCAAGGGTTTTCACAAAGTGCCTGGCAGTAGTGGTTGCTTTCCTAAGGAGAAAAAAGATCTCTATCTTTCCATACCTGGACGACTGGCTCATAGTGGGCCAGTCTCCAGACCAGGTCAAGTCACATCTTCAGATAACTCAGCAACTGCTCACTTCCTTAGGATTTCTTCTAAACATTCCAAAGTCAGTTCTAGAGCCAGTACAGCTCCTCACCTTTATAGGGGCGGAGCTGAATACAATAAGAGCAGAGGCCTTCCTTCCCCTGGACAGGGCAAGGACACTAATAGAATTGGCCTCATCTTTCACCCTTCAGGTGTCTCGACCAGCAAGGCACTTCTTGCAGCTCCTGGGCCACATAGCAGCCTCTACAGCAGTGGTCCAGGGGGCAAGATTTCAGATGAGAGACATTCAGTTCCATTTAAGAGCCTTCTGGTCCCAGAGAGAGGATTCCCTTACCAAACTAGTCCCAGTGACTCGAACCTTGATCCAGGCTTTGCAATGGTGGCAGGATCAGGACAATTTAAGACAGGGAGTTCCTTTTGTCGCTCAGTCTCATTCACTAATCCTCACCACAGACTCCTCCCTCTTGGGCTGGGGGGCCCACTTGGGGGATCTTACCACCCAAGGGCTGTGGTCACCTCAAGAATCTCTGCTTCAAATCAATCTCTTGGAACTCAGAGCAGTGTTTCTGGCACTGCAAGCTTTCTCCAAGTCTGTTCAGAACAAAGTAGTCCAGATCAGAACAGACAATACCACTACAATGTGGTACATCAACAAGCAAGGGGGCACTCTTGTCTACGGCCCTGTGCACAGAAGCAATGAAGTTGTGGTCTCTGGCCTATTCCCTGCAGACTTCTCTGACAGCAGTTCACCTCCCAGGGAAGGACAATGTCCTAGCAGATGCTCTCAGCAGGATATCTCAGGGCCACCACGAATGGTCCCTAGATCCCCTAATTTTGAAAGTGATTTTCTCCAGATGGGGCACTCCACAAATAGATCTTTTTGCAGCCCCAGACAATCACCAACTTCCTCTTTTTGTTGCAGACCCGCGGTCTTGGGCTCAGTCCCCCTGGATGCTCTGATTCTGAATTGGGGGGGGGGGGAGTTCCTGTATGCTTTTCCCCCCTTCCCTCTCCTGTTCAAAGTACTAGTCAAGATCAGGTCTCAACCATGCAAAGTGATTCTGATTGCTCCAGACTGGGCCAGACAACCCTGGTACCCACTGTTACTGTCCGTAGCAGTCCACCTTCCCCTGTCTCTTCCCAGGAATTACAACCTGTTGACATCCTCTCAGGGAAGGATTTGGTATCCGAATCTCAAATCTCTCAATCTCAAGGCCTGGCTCTTGAAGAGTTAGAGTTTGCTGATCTGCACCTCTCTCGAGGTGTTCTGGATATTCTTAAGGCTTCTCGAAAGCCTTCCACCAGAAAGACTTACAACTCCAAATGGAAAAGGTTCACTATTTGGTGCTCTGGTAAGCATATTTCTCTAGAATCTGCTGGGTTGCCTACAGTCCTGGACTATATGGTTCATCTCAATGGCTTGGGACTCAGACCAGCTACACTCAGAGTACATTTGGCAACTGTTTCTGCTTTTTTGTCAGTAGGCAAGCCCTCTCCTCTATCAGCCCCATCCTGTATTTTGTAAATTCTTCAAGGGATTGTTGCACACCAATCCTCCCTTCAGGGACCTTGCTCCTGCTTGGGACCTTAATGTTTGCATTGCTTAGCTTATGCAACCCCCCTTTGAGCCTTTGTCCTCTGCAGAGCTTAAGTACTTGACTTGGAAAACTGTGTTTTTGGTAGCCATTACCTCTGCCAGGCGCATCAGTGATGCAAGCCCTGTCAGTGGAGCCTGATTTCATCTCTTTCCATAGAGATAAAGTGGTCCTCTGAACTAACAGGAAGTTTTTGCCTAAGGTGGTTTCAGATTTCCACCTTAATCAGTCTATGTCTCTCCCTGTTTTCTTCACTGACCTTTCCTCCTCTGGAGAGAGGAGGCTGCACAGCTTGCATGTTAAGAGGACCCTCAGCTACTACATAGAGCGTACCAAGGGTCACAGGTTTGAGTCCCTCCAGTTGTTCCTCACTTATGGAGAGGTCGGAAAGGGCAAACCTGCCACTAAAAGATCCATTGTCAGGTGGATTGTCTCCTGTATACAATTCTGCTATGAAAAATTGGGTAGATCCCCACCCTCAGGCCTGAGGGCTCACTCTACTAGAGGTACAGCTGCTTCCCTGGCCGCTGCCAGGGATATTCCTGTTTTAGAAATCTGTCAAGCAGCCACCTGAAAAACAGTTCATACATTCACCAAGCATTACTCTCTGGATATCCAGGCTAGGAGTCATGCTCGGTTTGGCACAGCAGTACTTCAGAGCCTATTCCCAAAGTAGGTTCTGTCCCTCCTCCTTGGAGGTACTGCTTGGTAGTCTGCATATGTCAGAATACAGCAAGACTTAATGTTGTTTGAAGAAAAAATTACTCACCTTAGTAATGTTGTTTCTTCTAGTGGAGTCTTGCTGTATTCTGACCTCCCCCCCGCCTCCCCTCTCAGAACCTGTTTTTGGGATGTGGGTGGGCAGGAGCAGTGTTGGCACCTAGAGGTGCCCTCTTTTTTTTCCCTCACCCTCCTTTATTTTGGGTGTGTGTTGTGTTTTGTTTTTTGGGTTTCCTGACTTGAGTCTTAGTTTTGAAACCAAAAAACCCTTTTTTGCTTTATCAAATTTAGTTGCCAGTTGGCTAGTGTGAGTTTACAGTTTCCACACAGAACGCCCGGTGAGTATAGCTCGTAAAGATCTGACGGTTGGAGTTCAAACAACAGCAGACAGAGGCTTCAACCGAGCTCGAGCTCAGTATTCCATGCCCTGCATGGAAAGTTAACTCTTTGTTCTCCAGGGCAGTTCAAATTTTGGAGATCACTGCACATGTCAGAATACATAGACTTTGACGGCAGATAAAGACCACTTGGCCCACCTAGTCTGCCCATTTCCCTACCTACTGGATAAGCTGCAGATTCTAGTTAACCAACAACCTATTTCCTGCAACCCCCCACTATAATTGCCTTATGTCTGTCCCATGCATGTTTGAATTCCTCCACTGTTTTAGACCCCACAACCTTTCCAGGAAGACGGTTCCATCGTCCACCACTCTCTCCGTGAAAAAGAATTTCCTCCACATTACCCCTGAGCCGTCCCCCTCTAACTTTAAATTGTGCCCCTTGTTCTTACATCTCTTTTCTAAAAGATGCTACCTCCTGGACTTTGTTGATTCCCTTGAGGTACTTAAAAGTTTCTATCATGTCCCTCCTTTCATCAAGGGTATACATATTAAGCTCTCTCAGTCTCTCTTCATATGGTTTCTGATGTAGACCCTGCACCATTTAGTTGCCCTCCTCTGGACTGCTTCCATCCTGTCTATGTCCTTGCGTAGATGAGGGTCTCCAAAACTGCACGCAGTACTCAGATGGGGTCTCACCAACTGTCTGTATAGAGGGATAACCACTTCCTTTTTCTACTTGTGATGCCCCTCCCTATGCATCCCAGTATCCCCCTGGCTTTCCCTACTGACTTCTCACATTGCATACCCACCTTTAGGTCATCTGATATGACTACACCAGATCCCTTTCCATTATTGTTGTTGTTAGTACCTCCCCTGCTATTGTGTACTCTTCTCCTGGATTTTTGTTTCCCAGGTGCATTACTTTGCACTTCTTTGCATTGAATCTAAGTTGCCATATGTCTGACCATTCCTCCAACCTTGCCAAGTCTCTTCTCATCCTTTCTACCCCCCCTTGTGTGTCAACTCTGTTACAGATCTTTGTGTCATCCGCAAAGAGGCGTACCTTTCCTTCCAGACCCTCTGCAATGTCACCTATAAAGACGTTAAAGAGGACTGGACCCAGTACTGAGCCCTGAGGTACTCCACTAGTAACCCCCCTTTCTTCAGAATGTGTTCCATTCACTATTACCTTCTGTGTCCTGTTGTGCAGCCAGTTTTCTCCAGGCTACTACCCTGGGACCCACCTCAGGCTGGCTAACTTGATTATTAATCTTTGTGCTAGGACTGTGTCAAATGCCTTGCTAAAGTCTAGGTAGGCCATATCCACAGCCCTCCCTGGTCTATTACTTTGGTCACCCAGTCAAAGAAATCGATTAGATTTGTCTGACATGACCTTCCTGCTGTGAATCCATGCTGCTTGGGTCCAATGCACGCTGGCCTCTAGGTACTCAACAATTCTTTTTTCAGAAGTGATTCCATCATTTTCCCGCCACTGAGGTCAAACTAACAGGTCTGTAGTTTCCTGCTTCTGCTTGCTCCCACTTTTTGAGGGGAATCCATCTTCCCTCCTCCAGTCCTCAGGTACCACCCATCTTCCCATGATTTGTTAAAAGTGTGGTTAGTGGTGTCACTAGGTCCTCCCTTAGCTCTTTTAGGATTCTAGGGTGAATCCTGTCAGACCCCATTGCTTTGTCCACCTTGAGTTTTAGAAGTTCTTTCAGTACTCTTTCTTCTTTAAATGGACTGGTATCAACCTATCCAGAGTGCGTCTACTGTTTGGTTTAGGTAACTCCCCCTCTTCTTCTTTTGTGAATACTGAGCAAAAGTAGTCATTCATTATCTCTGCCTTTTCACTGTCTCCCTCTGCCCACCTCCCCTCTCCTTTATTAATCTTCCCTATCCCTCCCGTAACCTTTCTATGTTCCCTAATGTACCTATAAAAGGTTTTATCCCCCTTCTTAACTGAGTTGGCTATCCTTTCCTCGGTTTGGGCCTTTGCTTTTCTGACTGCCTTCCCCACTTCTTTCTGCTTTTATTGATACAGTTCCCTGTCGTGCTCAGTCTGTAATTCCTTATACTTTTTGAATGCAGCCTTTTTCTCCTTAACCTTCCCTGACACTTCTTTTGAGAGCCATAGTGGTTTTTTATTCCACTTTGTTTCATACAAAGACTTGTTGCCTCCATGATGGCAGTTTTGATTTTTCCCCATTGTTCTTCCACCCCTCCTTTCTGGCCATTTGCAATACAGCAAGACTCCACTAGAAGAAACAGCATTACTAAGGTGAGTAATTTTTTCTTCTGCTCCAAGCCCCCCGGCCAACCCACACTGGTCAGAGCTGAACTTGGGTTGCTGGCTTTGCAGAAATAAAGCGCTAAGCACCTCAGCTTTCTGCCCCACCGGGCCGGCCTATTTATGAAATTTACATCACCTTCTGCATTGATTTTAATGTTTTGTGGCATCAAATAAGATTTACCATCAAAGAGGATTTTTTTCCTGCAGGAATCTACAAGAACTGCCAGAGATCTCTGAAGGCAGAGTGTGCACACAGGGTGCAGCGGCCATACTGACTTGTAGTTTTGATGCAGAAATGCTCATTGTTGCTGTCAGGATCACCTCCAACAAACAGAATAGTTACAACAAGCTTAGTTGCTACAAATTCAGAATTTCTGGCCAAGAAAAATTCGTCTTGTAGCCGGGTCAACTGATTCTTTGAGATCACAGCTTTTTTGGAGAGTCTTACTGACTGCAGGAGCATTTACTGCCTGAGTGCTGCAATTTGACAATTTCTGACAGACAGCAGTGTTTTTTTCATAACTTGTTGCCTCCATTATTAACTTCCTGTGTTGTCCTCAGGACCTCCTCTGAAATACACCAGATCCAAAGCCCCCCCCCCACAATGCAGGAGGTGCCATGTGTGGCAGTGCACCAGGGTGGCAGGCTCATACTGCGCTTCCTGTGACGAGGACTGGTCCACCATGCATTACATAATCCAGGACCTCTCCTGCTGCCCTACTATGGTTGCAGAGCACAAGGACTCCTTGGATGCGGCTTTTGTATCTGGGTAACTCAAATCACTAAGGACACTGCCTCTTCTTAAAGGGGAACAGTCAGCAAAAAGGACGCCATACTCGGTTGTGGAGCTGGTCCCAATGTGCACTTTATGGGTAAAAACATTTCTGTTTACTATAATATACTTTTTATTTATTGTAATATAGTACATTTTATCAAACCAATTTTGTTTAGTTGTAGGTGAACATCTTTTACTACAAATCCCAGAATTCCCTGCAGCTGATATCAGAGAACTAAGCAACAGTGGGAGATTCAGTAGCATGCAGTGCATATTAGAGCTTTTATAATCTCCAATCAGATGTTTTCTGGGACTGCTCACCAGGGGCTACAAACAGTCCTCCGTGACTACGTAGCCCATGGTGGACAGCAGAACCAGCAAAGAAAAGATCAGAGCTTACATAAACTCTTAACATACATTGCAGGGTATTGCATCTTCTCACTGCTGCATATTGCCCTGATGTCATCTGCAGGGGATTGTGGGATTTCTAGTAGTAGAAGATGTCGGCCTAGAAGTAAGCAAAGTCAGTCTGATACAATCTACTAAACTGAAGTAAACAGCATGTAAGCCAAAATGTTTTTGCGCAGAAAGTACACATTGGGACCAGCCCCACACTTGATTGTGGGTGCCCTTGGTGGTGCCTGTTTCCCTTTAAGCCTCTGGACAGTTGGAGGATCCATCTCATTTGTCACAAAAACCATTTCGCTCTCCCTCCCTGGAATTGGAACTCTGAGTTTGGCTCTCTGTTTAAAGTCTATCCAGTGCACTGAGCCTCCTCTTAGAATGACTGACAGAGTAAAACACTAACAAAATGAATGGGCACATACTGTATATAGTATGTGCTCAGTGAGCTGTCAGTCACTGAGCGCGTACTATAGACAGTATGTGCTCATTCTGAGCTCAGTCGGCGGCTGGCTGTGGTGGTGAGTGGTGGGCTATGCCAGTCGCTGCCTCGGTTGTGTGATGGGGGAGTGGGGTGGTAGGGCACTGCTGGGTGGGGGGACCACTAGACCACCAGATGTTACTTTATACATTAATTTCAGGGATATCTGGGATTGGGGAGTGGGGAACCACTGGACTACCAGGGAAAAGAGGCTATATATTTACTGATATAAAAAGGTCGGGGGGGACACTAGACTACCAGGGAAAAGAAGCTATATATTTATTAATATAACAGAGATCGGAGAGGGAGGCCACTAGACCACCAGATTATTTTTAATGCGTGACATGGGGGCTGGGGACCGGGGACCACGGCATATTGCCACAAACAGGTCGACTCTCCCAGAAGGGAATTTTCTAAGTACTCTTAGACCAGCCCTGGCTGGTCTAAGGGTACTTAGAATTTCTCCCTCTAAGTGAGTTCTGAGAATCCCACATTAGGGGATATGGCAGCCTGTGCCTGCTGCAAACCCCCTAGCACCATGCCGCAGCCCATTTTTGGACGCAGGAGCAGTGAAAGCCCTGTTTGAGGCAGGCAGCTTGCGGTTGACATAGGCAGCCATTCAGAATCGCTCCCAGCACATCTTTTGGCACATGGGGTACTTTGCACCAGTCTTTGTAGTGCAAGCCCCTTGCGCCATGCTGGGAGCTTTGAGAATTGGAGGTTGCCAAGAAAGAAGAGTGGTTGGACCTCAGTGGGCTCAGGGAGGGTGAGAATGATGGAACAGAGGTGCATCTCTCCAGTTCCTCTCCACAATTCATATGCCTTTCTAGCAGAGTGTGGTTCTTTTTCAGAGGTACCCACAGTGGAGACCAAGGAGGATGCTGGGTACCTCCTAAAAGGAGACCCACAGGAGGGTGGCATGGGACCCCACAGAGGAAGGAAACAACACCTGGTGGGGGACTCCATTATTAGGAGGGTAGAAGTGGGGAAGGGAGGGGAGAGGGAGGTAAGATGCCTGCCTGGTGCCATGGCTTGGAGGGACAGGGAGTGAATCCTCAGGATCACGGGAGCAGTGTCATGGGAGAGGGAGCTGGATGTCATTGTCCACCTAGTGACAAATGACTTGGCTGGGAAAGGGATCGGAGCAGTGCAGGAGGAGTTTGTGGAGTTGGGGAGGGGCCTTAGACAAGTAGCACGCACGGTAACCTTCTCGGAGGTGCTGCATGTATATGGTATGGGTGAGGCTAGGGTACTCCACACCATGGGATTCAATCAGTAGTTGAACAACTGGTGCAGAGCTTGGGGTTTTGGCTTAATTGGGGACTGGGGCTCTACCTGGAGGGATACAAGCCTATACTGGCACAATGGTCTGCATCTGTCCAGGAGGGGGACCAGGATCCTAGGTGATAGGTTTAAATGCTTCATTGGCAAGCATTTAAACTAGCCAAGGGAGGAGGCACTGAAAAGGAGAGGGGAAATCCTAGCCCCCCCCCAAATAAAATCAGGGTAGTTAGTGAGGTAAACACCAAGATAGAGCAGTCAATAGGGAGAAGGGCAGGGGTAAATGGAGAAAAAGAATAAGGCAGTAAGGACAGGGATGGTGCAAAATGGGGTAAGGCTATCTTAAAATAGAGGGTAATGAGTTCCAGTGCCCGTAGTCTAGGTAACAGTCTCCCTGAACTGGTGACCTTGATGGAAGAGGGTTATCTGGATATTGTGGCAGTCACAGAAACATGGTACACAGAGAACCATGACTGGTATGTCAACATACAAGGGTACATAATCTACAGGAGGGACAGGGAGGGTAGAAGAGGAGGAGGAGTAAGTAGCTCTGTATGTAAGGGAAGGGATCAAAGCAATGGAACTAAAGGGTAAACAGGGAGGAGAGAAGGAGTGTGGATCACCCTGGAGACTAGAAATGGCACCACAGTCTGCACAGGTGTTGCATACACATCCCTGTCTCAGGGGGACTAAATGGACAAGGAAATGATAGAAGACATCCTTAAGATGGCAGAGAAAGGAGAGATATTGCTGATGGGGGACCTGAATATGGCAAATGTTAACTGGAGCTCCTTTGCTGCAGCCACATCCAAGAGCAGGGCCATTCTCGATGCCATACCAGGAGCATGCCTCAGACAGCTAGTGTTGGAACCCACTCGGGAGGGAACAGTCTTAGACCTGGTACTCTCAAATGGGGATGGAGAGAGGATCCCCGATTTAGAAGTGGGTAGCCATCTGGGAACAAGTGACCACCAAACAGTGTAGTTCATAATAAACACAGCCATAGAATCAAGACATACAAAAACAAGAGTATTGGACTTCAGGAAGGCTGACATTTGGAAAATGAGAGAGTGCCTCAGAAAAGCACTAGCAAACGGGCAAGAAGGAGGGGTGGAGGAACAATGGGGAATAATCAAAACAGCCATCGCAGAGGCCTTTGTGTGAAGCAAATCAACAAAACAAAACGAAGGAAAAAAACACTATGGTTCTGAAAAGAGGTGGAAGGGAAGGTTAAGGAGGAAAGGATAGCATTCAGGAAACACAGAAGGAGCAGGACAGATAACTTTATCAGTTAAAGCAGGAGAAAGCAGTCAAAATAGCAAAGGCACAAACTGAGGAAAAGATTGCTAACTCTGTTAAAAAAGGGGATAAAACCTTTTATAGGTACATTAGGGAACGAAGAAAGACCAAGGGAGGGATACAGAGACTTAATAAAGGGGAGAGAATGTGGGCAGAGGGTGACAGTGAAAAAGCAGGGATACTGAATGAATATTTCTGCTCAGTACTCACAACAGAAGAGATGGGGGAGGTACCTAAACCAAACAAGAGAAACATTCTGAATAGGGGGATCAGTGCCAGTCCATTCACAGAAGAAAGGGTTTTGGAAGAACTCTTGAAACTGAGGGTGGACAAAGCAATGGGGCCTGATTGGATTCACACCAGAATTCTAAAAGAACTAAGGGTAGAACTAGTAGCGCCACTGACTACTCTTTTTAACAAATCATGGGAGGATGGGGTGGTACCTGAAGATTGGAGGAGGGCAAATGTGATTCCACTTCACAAAAGTGGAAGCAGGATAGAGGTAGGAAACTACAGACCAGTTAGTTTGACCTCAGTGTTAGGGAAAATGATGGAATTACTTCTGAAGGAAAGAATTGTTGAGTACCTAGAGGCCAGTGGGGCAGAGGACCCAAGGCAGCATGGGTTCACAGCAGAAAGGTCATGTCAGATGAACCTAATAGATTTCTTTGACTGGGTGACCAAAGTAGTAGACCAGGGAGGGCTGTGCATATGGCCTACCTAGATTTTAGCAAGGCATTTGACAGTCTCACACAAATATTAATATACAAGTTAGCCAGCCTTGGTGAGTCCCAAGGTGGTAGCCTGGATAAAAACTGGCTGGACAACAGGGCGAAAGGGTAATAGTAAGCAGAGTCCACAGTGAAGAAAGGAGGTAACTAGCGAGTACCGCAGGGGTCGGTACTGGGACCAGTCCTCTTTAATGTCTTTATAAGTGACATTGGAGAGCACCTGGAAGGAAAAGTATGCATCTCTCCAGATGACACAAAGAGCTGCAACAGGGTTGATACACAAGATGAGGTGGAAAGGATGAAAAGGGACTTGGCAAGGTTGGAGGAATGGTCAACTATGTGGCAGCTCAGATTCAATGCAAAGAAGTGCTAGGTAATGCATCTGGGAAACAAAAACCCAGGGGGAGAGTACACAATGGGGTGTGAGATAACAAAATTGGAAAGAGACATAGGAGTAATTCTATCAGATGACCTAAAGGTGGGCAAGCAGTGTGAGAAGACAGTAAGGAGGGCTGCGGGATACTGGGATTCATAGGGAGAGGCATCAGCAGTAGTACACAGAAAGTTGTTATCCCTCTGTACAGACAGTTGGTAAGACCCCATCTGGAGTACTGCGTGCAATTCTAGAGACCCCATCTCTGCAAAAACATAGACAGAGTGGAGGCTGGAACAGTGGGAGAATTCAAGAATGCATGGGACGGACATAAGGCAATTCTAGTGTGAGGTAGGAGGAAGTAAGCTGTTGATTAACTAGAATCTGCAGCTTATCCATCAGGTAGGGGAATGGGCCGACTAGGTGGACCAAGCAGTCCTTATTGGACGTCAAATTCTGTTTCTATGTATCGAAACAAATTCGTGCCTCTTGAGTGAAATTTACCCCTGAGCATTTTGAAAGGTGTAATTTGTAGCCCATTTAGGAACCGTCAGAATCTCAGTAAACCAGTGGTCTTCCATCTCTTAAAGGCTGCATTTTTCCTAGGCGGGTGAAAACCTGCACAATGGGTTAGCCTTCTGATTCTGGTTATGGTGTTCCGGCTCTTAAGACTCTCTTAATTTTATCCCAGTTCCCACACATCTGTTTAGTCCAGGGATTGGGTACCATACTGTGCAGTGGTCCTGAGGCAGGCTTGTCAAACTATTGAAGTGGATGTAGACAATCATTACTGTTCTTTTCCATCTTCAACAAGACATTTTTGATATCATTTTGTTTATACTCTGTCCATTTGAAAGTTTCGGCTACTTATCAGGCAGTACCATTCCCTCCCTCCCCTCTGGGTTGGGTAGGGCCTTGCCATTTTACCCTAGGCTACCAGATAAAGCAGTAGAGAGCTGTTTGGATTTTGATCCATTCTGTCTTGGAATATTTAAAGGCATCGTCTGAAATAAGAACAAAAGTCCGGGGGGGGGTACGTTCATTCTGACGGAATCTATCCTACCGAGAAGGGATGGGGAAGCATTGTCCACCTTTTTAAGTCCACCAGAATATCCGTAAGGAGTTTCCCATAGTTAAACTGATATAGATGGGAGAACTGTAAAGGGATCTGAATTTCCAAGTACAATATTTGTGATCTGGTCCACTTATATAGGAGGCAGTTCCTTAATTCTGGTGTCATGACACCAGTAACCAGCATAACCTCCGGTTTGCCTTCATTAATTTTAAATCCAGAAGTGCTGTCATACTCTGTCAATATTATGTCCAGGACTGGAAATGTCCTAAGTAGGTCCTTCATATAGCGCACGGTGTCATCTGCGAATAAAGATATTTGATCCCCCCAAAACTGTGATCCCTTCCAAATCTGGGTGTGTCCTGATTTGAGCCGCTAAAGGTTAAATACTGAGAGTAGACAAAATAGGAGAGGGAGCAACCCTGTTTCGTCCCCCTTTGGATTTCAATGGAGTCCGATAATGTGCCATTCACCTTGACATGAGCTTGAATATGGTGATGTATATTCTTCAGCCAAAAGCAGAATTTATCGCCAAATTTAGCCAGAGTTGTGAAGAGTAAGTCCCTTTTCAACTTATGGCATGCCTTTTCAGCCGTAATGGCTACCTGTTTCCCTTTAAATTTCTTCCCTTTATTTATTTATTTATTTAATTTTGGTGACCAGGTAGGCCCACTGGGCCCCGGAGGTCCCTTTTTCAGGGGTGACCCGGGATAACAATACATGTCTAATACAGGTAAATCATGTTGCAGTGTTATACAGTCATTGTTTTGCAGTTTGATTACATGGTTATCATCATGATACAGTCTTGTTTTCAATGCAGCTAGACCTATTATTAAGCATGACAAGTTATTGAGAGTTCTTGGCAGGAGAGAGATACCATGCAAGGGATGGAGGATGGGGATTCAGGGAACTTGGGCCCTTGTTGGGAGAGGTTTCTCCGTTTACTCACTTTTTTGACAGAGGGTAGTGCTTTTTTGAGCAGAGGGTAGTGGTATCAGAGGCGGTTATGTGCCGTGGCAGAGGCACGTGCTCGTAACAATCATATGTGCTTTTAGTCTGGTGTGGAAGTTCATGAGTGAGGAGGCCTCCTGCACCGGAGGTGGGAGGTTGTTCCATAGGTTGGGGACTAGGGAGGAGAAAGATCTGACCCCTGCATTTGTTCTTACTCTGGGGACTGCGAGTAGCCTTCGTGCAGACGTCCTTAGCCTCCTGGGGTTGTGCTTTAGTGCTGTAGTTCCTGCTATGCTGGGAGGGGCGGGCAGGTTTAGTAGTTTATATGTTTGGACGAGCAGGGGGTATTGCAGGTGGGCAGTGCAGGAGGGCCAGTGTAGTTGAGCCAGTGTGTCGCAGTGGTGACGTCGCGGATGGTCCTGAGTGGCGAAGCAAGGCACTTTGTTGTAGAGGATTTGCATCCTCGAGACCTCTTGTTTTGCCATGCCTTGTATTATAGGTGCGGTATAGGTCAGGGTTGGGAGCAGAACACTTGTGGCAATGGATTTCCTTGCCTCAGGGATTAGCTGGTCCCTGAGGCGATATAAGGTTCCAGGTTTATGGTGAAGGGTCTTGGTGATGTGGTCCACGTGGTCCTTGAAAGTAATAGTTTGGTCTAGTGTTAGGCCTTGGTACTTAAAGGAGGGCACTACGCTGATGCTTTTTCCAGTGAGGGTGGTGAGGTGCAAGGATGCTGAACTGTCGTGACCCACAGATCTGGGCCCAATAAGCATTGCCTTGGTTTTGTCAGAGTTTAGCACCATTCTGTTCACTCTCAGCCACGCCTCAACAGATGAGAGGTCCTTTTGGAGGAGAGGATCCAGTGCAGCTACATCCCCCAGAGATTGGTAGATGACTGTATCGTCAGCATAATGGACAACCGAGCTACCCCCACAGTAGGTACTTAGCTCGTTGGTGAACAGGGAGAATAGGAGGGGGCCAAGGATTGAGCCCTGCGGAACTCCCTGTCTCAGGGGCAGTGATGTTGAGATTGCTCCATTCCAAGAGACTCTTTTTAGTCCTGCCTGTTAGGTAGCTCTCAAACCATTTTAGTGAGTGGGGGTCAAGGCCCACCTTGTTCAGCTTCTGGAGCAGGAGATTGTGGTCAACAAGTTTGAATGCCTTGGACAGGTCTAGGAAGACTGCTCCTGTTGGTATGCCTTTGTCCATTGCTCTGACTGCATCGTCCAAGAACTTAATGAGGGCTGTATCTGTCCCGTGGTTGGCTCTGAAACCGTGCCGAGAAGGAGTTATCAGGAGGCAAGTCTCCAGGTAATCTCGGAGCTGGTTGGTTCATGTAAAATATTTAGGCAGCCCCTAATATTATCAGATAGGTGTTGACTGACAGTAAAGCCAGACTGTGCTGGGTGGACCAGCTTCTGAAGAATCAGGTTCACCTGGTTTGCTGAGATTTTGGTAAGAATTTTTGAATCACCATTCATGAGTTAGATGGGTCAGTAGGACTCGCACTGATTGGGGGGGGTCCACCTTCTTGGATAACTGTTATAAAAGCTTGATGCCAGGAATCTGGTAAGTCACCCCTATCCTCTCCCAAGTTAAACAGGCCTTCCAAATGAGGAATCAGTGACTGGAAAAGTTTTTAGAAATTCATTATTAAAACCATCTGGGCTTGGGGATTTTCCTTTTTGCTTTTACTTTATTACTCCTTCTAGTTCCTCTCCAATAATTGTGCAGTCTGACTGCTGCTGCTGCTCTACTTCTGTTAACCTGGGCAGCTCAACCGCCTCCAGAATTTTTTTTTTTTATTATTTCTTGGGCACTCTCCCGTCCATCTTGTTGATACATATATAGTAATCCCTGGAGTGGCAATATTTTTAGGGGTGATTCCTACTTTGCCTGTGTTCTGCGGTGACTTAGAGGGACTCCAGTCAACATTTCTGACATCAATAAATTCACCAAACCAAATTGATATTCATATTCTCCTAGTGATCTTTTAAAGTTGATTTTGAGTAAGGCAGACTACACAAAGCATAGTAACATTTTGGTGGTAGACTTAACAAGTGAAATTTTTCATAATGGTAAAAACAGGTCTCCCTGACTAAACTTGGCCTCTGGGCCTGGTTTACCTAAGAAAATGAACACAGATAAAACTCATGAATTAAGATTGCCTTCATGGAACATTGCAGGGGTAAAACAAAAATTAGGGGATGTAGAGTTGTTGGATTATATTATTCCTTCTCAATAATTTTAATGCAGGAAACCTGGTCAAGACCCTTTTGTAATACATGATTATGAAGTGATTCACTCCGCAGCCATCAAATCAAATCAGTATGGCAGACAGATGGGGGGACTGACCATCTATATTAAAATCTCTAGATCCTTAAAAATGTTACACATCTGTTAAAATTTGTTTTAATTATGTAATAGTTGTAACTAACGGAATTCGCAGTTACTTATCCGAGTTAATGTCTACATATCACCTAGGGCAAAAAACTATAAAACACTTTTGGATGAACTAGCCATGGACCTAGATAAAGTTAATTCCACCTTTGCACAGACTAATACAGTCATTGGCAGAGACTTTCATGAACGCATGGCTTTATTAGATGGTCAGTCAGGCATGCCTCAGTCAAATGAAGTTATGGATTTGCCACCTTGGGATTCTACCAATGGGGTAATTAATGAAAATGGAAAACATTTGGTTAATTTTGTTAATAACAATTATTTGGATGGTAGAACCCAAGGGGATGAAAAAGGGAGTATGACTTTCCTTGGCTCTAACGGCCAGAGTCTGATTGATTACATTCTAATGGATTATGAATTATTTTATATGATAAGTCTCTACGAATTGAGATGTGAACTGAAAGTGACCATGCTCCATTGAAGCTCATCTTGTTGGGTAGTACTAATATCAATGACTCTTAGTATACCGTTGATCCTTTAATTGAGCCAAAGATTAAAGGGAAACAAAAATTAAGGGTAAACTCATTAACCTTGGAAAAGGTAAATACAATATATCAATCATATTTTGTCATCTCTATTGTAGGAATCTATTATGCATTCTAAATCATTAATTGAATTACAGAATTATTTATAGCATAGCTTATCACAAATAAGACGGTGTATATACTCTAACTCTGTAAACAAAATATCAATTAATCATAATTGGTTTGATAAGTCATGTAAGATTGAGAAAACCAAATTAAAAACAATTGTAATTACAGTAAAAGAACACCCATGTAGGGCGAATTTCAAATCCTTGACCATTGCTAGAAAAAAATATAGAAAATTCCTTAAAGGGAGAAAAGATGAATATAGAATGTCTCAGTGGAAACTAATGCTTCAAATTATAGAGTCCAAAGATATTCAAGCTTTTTGGGATATGGTATCAAGAGGGTCAGCATGCTCTCAAAATAATTTACTATCAATAATTTCTGAAGAAACTTGGATATCTCATTATATGAATCTGTTTAATCATCCTTTGGGGCAATTGGACTTGTATACTTTCCCCTCTACATATTCTTCCTCATAGATAGATAGATATATAAGTGACCTTCAGCCATTAAAAGTAGAAATCTTAGAAGTTACGGATATCATCGCTAAACTAATAAATAGGAAAGCACCAGGCCCAGACTCTATACCATCTGAAATTTATAAATATAATCTTGATTTTTGGGCACCGTCATTGACTAAATATTTTAATTTATGACTTGAGAAAAATCAGATGCCAACCTCTTGGAAATTAAATATAATAGTCCCACTTCACAAAAAAGGATCTCAGCTTGATCCCTCAGATTATCACTGAATCGGCCTTTTAGATTCAATCTCAAAAATCTTCTCAGGATTATTATTAAATAGATTAATGGATTGGTCTGATAGAGCTTCAGTTATCTCTCCTTTTCAGGCAGGTTTTAGGTGTAATTTCTTGAACATAGGCAATTTATTTTGTTTGGCTCGCTTATTTGAAAAATATGTACATATAAAAAAAATGAAACTGTACACACTAGTCATCGATTTTTCTTCAGCCTTCGATTCCATTAACTGCAGCATTTTGTGGAATATTCTGAGGAATCATGGCATTTGTGAATCACTATTACAGCCAATCCAGTTGTTATGTACAGATACTTGCAGTAAGATTAGATATGACATCCAAGGGGACACAGCAGAATCTTTCCCCTCATTAAGAGGGGTAAAGCAGAGGTGTTCATTAGCCCCTGCATTATTTAATTTTTGTATTAACGACTTGTTGAGTTTTGAGGAACCTATACAATTTGACCCCTCAAAAAGTAATGGTTTACAATGTCATGCGTTGGCTTACGCGGATGATCTTTTATTGTTGTCATTAACAAAAAAAGGCCTTCAAAAGAAAATAGAGGTTACGAAGGAAAATGTAAGAAACTCCAACTTAAAATAAACATTTCAAAAACAAAAGCTCTGATTTTTGGGTCAAGGAATAATAATTTTAACTTTTTCTTAGATCACTACAGGATAGAAAATGTTGGGTCTTATGTATATATCGGAGTTATCGTAGCGACTAATACCTCTTGGACATCTCATCACAAGTCTCAAATAAATAAATAAAAAAATAAGTGCTAAAGCACTTTTGAAGTTTCATTTTAAGCTTAGAGATCTCGATATAAGATCAGCTTTAATAGCAACTGAGGCGGAAATTAATCCACTAATGACCTATGGAGCAGAAGTCATACCTTGTGATTGCAAAGTTAACTTGGAATCTCCACTTCTCTATTTTTAGAAATCTTTACTTTAGGTTCCCCTTTCTATAGCCTCTGCAATGGTCAGGGCAGAACTTGGGAGAATACCAATATATGCAATTAACCAATATAGATGTCTTTCTTATTGGCTGAAAATTATAAACAATTGTAATATCTTGCCTTTATGTTTAAAGAAGAAAATAAAATGGCTTCAAATGGGCCTAAGATTTAAATGGTTGTCAAACATACATCAAACTCTTGGAATGATTAATCGTATGCATTTATGGGCAGATTCTCAGAAAAAAATTAGTTTCTTTACAATATAAGAAACTCATTAAGAAAATATTATTTTTTAAGTCGTAGGACAGGAATCTGGAATTAATTAGGGCCCAAACATATACAGCCTGGTTTAGGGTGAACAAAATAGACCATGGTTTGGAAAACTATTTTTTATTCCCTTTAGAACCATCTAAAAGGAAAGCTTTAATATGGGCAAGGTTTGGCCTGATTAACTGTAAATATTCATACTTTAATAAAAATCTGGAGGACGATAATGCCATACCCAAAGTTCTGATGTGTTGGTGTAACCAAAATGTGCCAGCATCTTTATTACACCAAGTTACCATATGTCCTTTATACTTGGATCTTTGCATAAAATTCCTAGGGGAACTTTTGGAATGTTATAATAATACAAATTATGATGTTCTATTTATTCTTCTGCACCCTTTTACAATAAAGGATGCATAATTAATAATAGTTTTTTTTTTGGGCATCACTGATAAAAAGGAAAAAATCATTACATAAGAAAAAATAATCTTAAACCAAGTTCCTATTGTAAGAGGACATTAGTTTGTCATACTTATCCATGTATGTACTCTTTTATTATTCCTTTTTGTATGGTGCACAGATAAAAATATTATCTAATGTAATTTATATGTATGTTATAAAATGGATGAAGAATCAATATCTAAATCCAAAGTTCTGATTGTATAAAACACATCACATGACTGTGCGTATATCAGAGCGCGACCACACACCTGCATTTTAACCCCCTCCAAAACAATTTTGCCATTTTATAAGATAGATAACCTACTCTACGGTTTGCTGTTGCGCTCTGATATACGCAAGCCTTGGGTTGTTGATGCACACCAAGGCATGTGTATATCAGAGCGCGACTGCACACCTAAGAGTGGGTTATCTGTTACATAACCTCTGATTATTAATGTATATGTGTTTTGATTAGAAACTGTCTTTGTTACTGATTGTAATAACTCAGATGTTTTGTTACGTCTTGGTTGATCAATAAACAATTAACTAACAGGCCCACCAAACTAGGAATCCATGACTATGGAAAAGCTTTTAGAAATTCATTATTAAAGCCATCTGGGCCTGGGGATTTTCCTTTCTGCTTTTACTTTATTACCCCTTCTAGTTCCTCTCCAATAATAGTGCAGTCTGATTGCTGCTGCTCTACTTCTGTTAACCTGAGCAGCTCAACCTCCTCCAGAAATTTTTTTTTTAATTATTTCTTGGGTACTCTCCCATCCATCTTGTTGATACAAACATATATAGTAATCCCTGGAGTGGCAATATTTTTAGGGGTAAATCCTACTTTGCCTGTGTTCTACGGTGACTTAGAGGGACTCCAGTCAAAATTTCTGGCATCAATAAATTCAGAATTTGGATCAGCATAGCCCCAGTCAGCCTCATGCCAAAAAATTATCTAAGTTATTTTATTTAAAAGTTACAAGTCATTTTACAACCCTAAATTCACTGCCTGTCCAAAAATGCCAGTTTTTGTGAAGAGCTGATGATGTCATCTCCTGAATTCACAGTCTAGTCCTCCCTTGTCAGCAAACTTATAGGACCTGATTCTCCAAAGTTTAAAGATCATGTGCAGTGGTTTTCACAAGTAAAAGAAGCATTACCATTCAGTAAACATTGCTTTAAAAACTGTGTGTTTCAGGTTTTGTAACAAAGTTGAGAAATCTTTTTTTTGGTGCCCGTTTGTGGTCTATTTCCCCAGGGTTATGGGATGCTGAGTCACAGCACATTGCTGTGAGGTTTGCAGACTGGATACCTCTGATGTGGTGAAAGGCTGTGATCATTCACACCTGTCATTTAATTGAGGTGATTTCTCAGGATGGCACTTAAAAACAATGATCCCATCTCCCTATAAATGGGGGTGGGAGAGGTGAAGCTGTTTTGAAACCTCACTACAAGTTTCTATGTAGCAGTTAGCCTAGTGTTTTCTCCCTGGCAGACTGTTACTTGACCTACATTCTGGCTCATCTTTTTGTACTCCACATTATACAATGGCAAGAAAATTTCTAGCAACCTGATTTGTTGCTGACCCCTAGACACAGTGATTTTATTAGACAGTAACATCACTGTATCTAGGGCAGGCACAGAAAAGACCGGATAACAATGTCAGGAATCAATCCCTTCTCGTCTGCACAGAGAAGGCATACCGTACACTGAATTCATACAGCTTAACCCCCCCCCCACCAAACATCAAGTCCAACAGTTGCTTCGACATTCAGCAAAAATACCACAGTTCATCATAAAAATCCATTTAAATTTTGTGATGCATTGTTTCCCCAAAACCAAGCGACGTGAGTGAACCACACCAACCATAACTACCAGTCAGACGGTTTACTGAAGTCACTCGTTTCAGGGAGAAAATGTCAGGAAAAATATAAAATGTTGATTCCATCCTGAATTTGAGTGTGCCACGCAGTCTGAATGCTTGTCCTGCTCCTCCACTACTCACCACCGAAAACTAATCAAAGCTGTGACACCTTGGGTCCAACAGCTTGGATCTGAAATCAGGACATTGGGTGCATGTCACACAGCCACCAACCGGCTTCGCAACCAGGAAAAGAAACAGTAATAATATAAATCATACAAATAAAAAGAGAAACAAACTTCAAATACATCCTGTTTTCACCGGCGGACGAACGGCCATTGGGGTGGTATGTCAAAAATAACATAAACACACACAGTTAAATAGGGGAAAACCTGTGCCAGACTTGGCAGATCAGAATGATTCAGCTAACAGTGCCACCTACTGGCAGAAAAATACACTGGACTTTTTTTTTTTTTGAAGGGAAACTCCTATCGAGTTCCTCAGTGCAGCAGCAGCTGCAGAAACGCCCGATTAGGGCTTTCAACATAAAACAAAATTTTTTACTCCTGGTGCCCTGAATTTTAATGAAAAGATCCACTCGCTCCATAATGGCAACAGAGCACCAGGTGGATATCTCACAGACCTCTGGTATTTTCTCGCACAAAAGGTTATAAGCAATGAGGCTACCAACAAATGGCAGATGTTGGTAGCCCTTATTAGCATAACCTTTGCAGCGGAAGTCACCCAAGGTGCGTGAGATATCCACCTAGGGCTCTGTCGCCATTATGGAGCGAGTGGATCTTTTTCATTAAAATTCCGGGGCACCAGGTAGTAAAGAAATTATTTTATGTTGAAAGCCCTAATTGGGCATTTCTGCAGCCGCTGCTGCACTGCAGGGCTCGATAGGAGTTTCCCTTTAAAACATACTCCTCCACTCCCAAAAAAAAGAAATAAAAAAAAAAATGCACACATGTTCATTTTTCTCTTTAACAAACAAGACATTGTATAATAGCAATAAGGCACTCCAAGGTGTGTTTTATTGTGCAGTAACATCACTCTTGGGGTGGTGGAAGCACTGTGCTTCGCCTCATGCTTCAGCCCACCCCAGGAGTGACGTTATTACACAATAACATACATCCTGTCATGCCTTATTGCTTAATTATACTATGGCAAGCTAGAATGCTGGGTTCTGATTGGTCAGTCTGGGGCTGGACCCATGATGTTACCTCAGCATAACATCATAGATCTAGTACCAACACACAAGACCGAATGTCATCAGTAAAGAGATAGAAACATTAGCTATTTACTGTACCCATAATTCCTCACTATGTAAATTAGTATACAGGCTATTATATTTCTGTAGCCACTACAGAAATAGGGGACTACATCTCTCAGTAAAGAAATCTTGTTGGCTATATAGTGTATGTACAATGCTTCATTTTGAAGAAAAAAAAATCTGAGATCTTATGTTGTTGTAACCACTACAAAAATAGGAGACTGCACCTTCAAGTAAGGAAAATGGAAGACCGTTTCATATTGTATCTACAATGCCTTGCTACATGCATCTACATATTAGGTGCTATACTGCAGTCACCACTACCAAAATAGGAGACTGTACTATATATTAATACATAGAGTGGGTGTTTCTTACAGGATAAAGAAGGTTATCTCATGCTGTTTTGGGCAAGAGGACTGCAAAGCAAAGCTGAGCATTTCTGTCAGCCCAAACCAGCATGAGATAACCTTCTTATCCCATAAGAGACACCCCTCATTATACTTATTAATATATTATGAAGCAGTGGAACTGCCTCAAGCCCAGAACAACAAGTTAGAATATGAAGTTTGCTGAGAATGTTTGATTTATTTGTAGTGTTATTGCTGGTCTCCTCTGATGTTTGGATACAGTAGTGGTATATTCCATGAGCAGACATTTATTTATTTGTTTACTGGGTAGGCACACTGATCCCATGGACCATTTTCAGGCATGACCTGAGCCATGCAGATGGCACATACAAAAGGATATACATTACAATTGCATATACAAAAGGATATACATTACAATTTGAAAACAATACAGTTGCAGTAGGATAGGTACAGTGGGTAACAGATAAAGTAGTTACATTTACAAAGGCAATACGCATATATACAAGGTGAACTGTTTCCATTAGGCAATGATTAAGCAGTATTACAGGAGGCAACAGACCCACGAATAGTCACCCCGGGGGGCAAGTGCATTTTGATGCTGTGACTAAGGAGGCTTTATAGTTTGCCCAGAAAGACGTGTGAGTCAAGTGAGCAGAGGGAGATGGGGAGGTTATTCCATAGGTTGCTACAATGGAGAAGGCTCTACCTCCCTTAGTTGTTGAGATTCTGGGGACTTCTAGTTGGGGGACGCTAGTGCTTCTAAGGAGGCGGGAGCTTTTTCTCCTATTGAGTAGGGTAGAATGGGAGGGGATATATCACCGTCTCTGATGGCTTTATCTACTATGCATCCTAGGGCGATATTACGTTGTTACGCTGCTTACATGGCGTGTAATGGTGGCGGCGGGGGCTAATTGTGGCTATCAGCTTAGTGTGTCTCTCCTGGTTAAAAAAAAATCTATTTGAAATTTTACATGTTTCAGCTTTGCTAGTACCATTTGATTGTGCATTTGGAAATGGAGCATCAGTTTTATGGTGGCTGCGGGTAAGTTTTTCTGACTAAAGGACTGCTGGTCTGATAGAATACGTTGACAATTTCCTGTTAACGTCTGTGGCTAAAGCACTGCTCATTTCATAAGATGCACTGGCAATTTACCATTCAGTTAAGTGGCTAGAGTACTGCTTGTTTGATAAAACGTCAGAATTGCCATGGTGGAATCAACTGTGAGAAGAATACCAGTTTAAAAAAGAAGCATCTTCAGCCACAAACCCTTACAGTTCCTCTGGCCCACCTGCATATGCGGGTTCCTCAGTGGACCTCGAAGATCCAGTGGGAACAACACACAGACGACCTGGACCAGTTGATGCTGCTCTCTGACTGTTACTTCTGCTCGAAGGATTTCAGAGCTCAAGGCTCTTATGTGTAAAGGGCCTTATTTGGCTTTTCACAAAGAAGGGGTGTCTTTGTGTACTAATCCTAAGTTTCTACCTAAGGTGGTGTCAGAGTTTACTTTTAATCAATACATCAACCTTCCAGTTTATTTTCCTTAATATTCTAATCGGGGATACTTTGGATGTACATAGGATTTTGCAGTACTGTATGAACCACACCAAGCCTTTAAGGAAATCTGATCAGTTGTTTGTTTCATTCACACCTAAGAGAGAGAGAGAGAGAACACTCCTGTTTCCAGACAGTGTTTGGAGTGGTTAAACTCCATTTCACAAGGGGTATGGCTACCTCTATGGCTTCTTTCAGAAATGTGTCTGCTGTGGACATCTGTGCAGCTGCCACCTGGAGTTCTGTCCACACCTTCACCAAGCATTACTGTCTGGACATCACCTCTAGGCTCAGGGCCACTTTAGGCCTAGCAGTACTTTAGGGCCTTCTCTCCTGAGCTCTTGGCTACTGATCTGTCATCCTCCCAGTTTTGTTCTCCTGGTGATACTCGGTGCTGTTTGGGACTCAGTCTTACCGGTGTGGCCTGCTGCAAGAGCCTTCCTCGAAGTAAGATAGTATAGTTACGTAAGAACTCACTGTAACAGTAGATCTTAGAGAAAAGCTCTTGCAGCGGGCCATGCTTTCCTTCCCTCCTTCCCCCTGTTGCTGTTTGTTTCTTTTGCACTATTTCTGCCTTTTTTTTGTCTGTTGGGAACCTCCCCATTTTTTTATTTATTTATTTATTTAGTTGTTTAACCAGGTATAGCACACTAAGCTGAAAGCTTTTTTACAGGAGCGACCTGGGAGCACAAGGAGGTTAAGTGACTTGCTCAGGGTCACACAGTATGCAAGTGGAAGCTGTGGGATTCAAACCCAGGTCTGGTCTGCTGGATGTCACCAGATTTGCAGCTCAGAGCCTTAGACTACTGCGCTATACTGCCTCCCAATTTCTCCATTCGCTGCTCATTTGGGGTCTCCAGCAGGAGAACTGAGGTAGGTGTCGGGGACTGCCCGTCCTTATAGGATGGGCTGACATTAACGGCTGATGACGGTGGGCAGTCCCCCATGGTAGACTGCTAGCTAGAAGTTTTCCGTGTGGTCCTGATGCCTGACGGCTTGGTCCTACCAATGTGGCCTGCTTCAAGAGCTTCTCTTGAATCTGTTGTTACTGTAAGTTCTTACGTAACTGTACTTTTTTGTGTCTCTGGCATGAAATGATGCTTCAGCTGGGATTTGAACATTTTCACCGACTGGGTTCATGAGCTGGGGTCATAAGATGGCTGTTTTGAAAATTTGGGGTAAAAATATTAAAAACAATAAACTTATGAAGGTATGTTGCAGTTTTTCTGTACATATTTATAACTTTGGTAGCTTGCAATATTTTGACCCTAAATTTTCAATATAGCAATTTTTTTCTTACTATATCATGAACCTGATAGCTGTCCTTTTTCAAATCCTGGCCAAAATGTGATTTTGCACATGTGGCTCAAAATGGCGTTTTGTCCGGTATTTTATAGATACCCGTCATGTTCAGAAGGAGGGGTAATAAAAAGACCATGCTGGAATGTTGGGTTCAAAATGTCACACAAAAAAAACTGTTTTCTTGTTTTTTTTTTTTTTTGTTTTTTTTTAGGGATGACCATTGGCCCAGTGGGGATCCCGTTTACCATACCAGTGACCTGAGTTCAGGTGCAAGCTCCATGAGCCGATTGAATGGGTCGGGAGTGGGGAGGCTTGATGGGCCCATGCACTGCATCAGGGACCATCTCCAGCATTCTATGTACTTCATTTCATGAGGATATGATTCTACTATCAGGAAAAGAAGGGAAATTAATTGCCAAAAACTATATTGATGCAGGCATTAGGGTTGAAGAATGCAAAGCGCAGCACACAAAGTAGGAAAATAAAAAACATTGGGGTTTTGGTTCTCCAGTGTATTGGCAAATCAGTGGTCAGGTTTTCCTTGAGGTTGTCCACCCTTATGCCCACCCCCTCCCATGAGCAAACAAGGTCAGATGTGATCCCTTTTCTTCAGGCAGAGCCCTGCGTGAAGAAAGGAATGACAGATTATGTGGTGAGCCATGCTTTCAGACAACATGAAGTCTTGCTATATTATGACTGTTGTAGTTTGCCCCAGCCTTAGAACTGCTCCGGAGGTGAAGAGTTAACTTCCATGCAGAGCATGGAGCTTAGAGCGCGAGCTCGGTTCAGAAGCTCTGTTTGGCTGGTTTCAAACCGAAACCGTCGGATTCTTTACTCCGCCTCACTGAACAGTCGCTCCGGAGATTCCTCCTGTTGCTCGGTTCATTTCTTCGGTTTAAAGCGCTATTTCTTGGTTGAATTTAACCGTGATTTCATTATTTTAACCGCAAAACCGATCGGTTCAGGCTCTGTCTATGGTAATCGTAAGTCATAGATAGGGTTTTTTCTGTGTGGAACTTGTAAAAGTATTATCGGTTCGGTTGAACCGATCGAGTTGTATTTGAATATAAGTTTAAAGCCTTTTAAGGTTTTTTAGAGTGCGGTTCCCGGTTCTTATCGGTTCTAAAAAAAACGGATTTCATTATGGTTTTTTCCACGACCCGTGACACGGTTTGGAACCGATAAGGGTGTCTTGCCTGGCACTGCCATCAAAAGGGCAAGTTGGTTGGTTAGGCTGGCATCATGTCTGAGAAACCCAAAAGAAAAACCGGGCCCACTGTTTCAACACTGTAGTGTCTGTGGGGAAGCCTTTGCCAAGGCTGACCCACACACTACATGTGTCTATTGTCTGGGGTTTGACCACCTCAATTCAGACTGCCAGATTTTAAAATTTCCTGCAGCCACCCTGGACAAGAGAGTGGGCAGGCTCCAGAGCAGAGAGGCCCAAAAGTCCGCTGACCCGATGGCCAGCCTGGTTCGGTGCCAACGGACCTGGAGGGAGTGCCCTCTGACCAGGGCGAGACTTCCTCGGCCAAACGGAAAGCTGGCTCTGAGGAGCCAGTTCCAGCAAAGAAATCTAAAAAATCAGCAGGTTTGGAGTCCAAAATTCCTTCTCTAACTGCTGCTGAGATGGCCAGGGCAATACAGATTGTCCAGTCCCTGTCCCCAGTTCCCTCCGAACCGCCACTGTCTGGCAAAAGGTCGGTTCCAGTGGTTCAGGATTATGATATAGAAGAGTTCTGTGAACCAGAGGAGGGGGATGAGGATTATGATCAGTGTGAATGTAACTTTGAAAGTCTGGATGTGCCCATTGAACCGGACATCTCCCCAGACAGACCTTCAGGTGAGTCTCCCCCTAGGCTTTCCGAGTCCCCTTGTCATTTTTTGTTTTATAAAAAAGTTGCTGAGACCCTCCAGCTTCCCTTAGAGGAGGCTTTGAATGAGCAAGAGGAGCCTGACTATGTGGAGATGATGGATATCCCAGAGTCCAGGAGGTTGTCCATCCCTTTACATAAATCTTTTAGAAAACAAACAATAAAAATTTTAAAAGCTCCTAATTCTGTGCCTCCTGTGGATAAAAAAGATGGACAGGAGGTACACTTTGTCAGGTCCTGATACAGATTTTCTTTCACAGCAATGCAGTCATGTTGGGGTAGTTCAGGCTGCAGCCTGTGATAAAGCTAATATTCCACTGGCTTCACATCCTCCTGACAAGGATTCCAGGAAGATTGATGCCATGGCCAAAAAACAATACATGGCAGCATCCTTGGGACTCAGACAAGCTAACTATATGGCTTATGTTGCAAGATACCAGAAATCTAGATGGGATACTGTCATGGCGCCTTAGCCAAACAGGTCCCTGGCCAGCTACTTAAGGCTGGAGCAGGTGTTCCTGATGGTATTGAGGCATCTAAGGTACAGTTCCATGCTGCAGTGGATTCTAATGATGTATCCTCTAGAGTCATGGCTACATCTGTGGCTTTTCGCAGATTGGCCTGGCTCAGGTGTACTTCTTTGTCACAGGATAACCAGTCTAAGGCTATGGATTTTCCTGTGGTGGGAAATTCTCTGTTTGGGCAGCAGACAGAGAATTATATGAAGAAAATGGATGAATATAGAACCACTTACAGGAATGCACAAGCCAAGGAACGGCAAGCCACTCCTCAGAGGCAGCCCCCAAGGGGTAGGGGTAGGCCTTTTTACCAGACTCAGGCCCCCTCCTCTTCAGCCTATGTACAGAGGGGGTTCTTCAGAGGGAGAGGCAGACGGGGTTCGAGCAGGCCTGCTCCCACCCCTCAGCCTAAAGCCCCTGCCAAACAGGCACCCTGATGGGATGCCCAGGGTCGGCTCTCCACTACCTGTAGGGGGCAGGTTGGCTCACTTCGTCCAGGACTGGCAGTCTTTAACTTCAGACAGGTGGGTCCTGGAAGTAGTGAGCCAGGGTCTGGTTCTCAGCTTCAAGAAATTTCCAAAGATGAGAGCCAGATCTTTTCCACCTACAAACCCTTTAGAGACTCTTGCTTTGGAAACAGAAGTCTCAACCCTCCTGGCTCTCAGAGCTGTAGAAAAGGTTTCTCCCCTTCACCAGGGCAAGGGTCTGTACTCCAGGTACTTCCTTACCCCAAAAAAGACAGGAGAGTGGCGGCCTATCCTGGATCCAAGATATCTAAACAAGCACCTTTTAAAGCCAAAGTTCAAAATGGTGACACTGGGAATGATTTTACCCTCCCTAAGGCCAGGGGACTGGCTAGCCTCCCTGGACCTCAAAGATGCCTACTTTCATGTTCTTATCTCCCATCAAAAGTACCTCAGATTCGAACTGCCCTCAGGCCATTATCAGTTCAGAGCAATGCTCTTCGGCCTCACTTCTGCCCCAAGGGTGTTCACAAAGTGTCTGGCAGTAGCAGTCGCTCACCTAAGAAGGCAAAAGATTGCCATTTTTCCCTACCTGGACGACTGGCTCATTGTGAGTCAGTCTCCAGACCAGGTCAAATCACACCTGCT
This sequence comes from Neoceratodus forsteri, assembly GCA_016271365.2. Taxonomy (NCBI): domain Eukaryota; kingdom Metazoa; phylum Chordata; order Ceratodontiformes; family Ceratodontidae; genus Neoceratodus; species Neoceratodus forsteri. The sequence goes on from CM057453.1 coordinate 1,536,521,195, forward strand.
AGTTACCCAGCAGCTGCTTACCTCTCTGGGATTTCTTCTCAATCTTCCAAAGTCAGTTTTGGAACCTGTCCAGGTACTCACCTTTATAGGCGCAGAACTGGATATAAAGCAGGCCAGAGCCTTCCTTCCCTTGGAAATGGTAAGGACCTTAGTGGCCCTGGCCGCCTCCTTCACTCTGCAGGTTTCTCGACCAGTAAGGCATTTCCTGCAGCTCCTAGGGCACATGGCTGCCTCCACAGCTGTGGTGCAAGGAGCATGATTTCAGATGAGGGACATTCAGTTCCATTTGAGAGCTTTCTGGTCTCAAAGAAGAGATCCTCTATCCAAGTTAATCCCAGTGACTCGAACCCTGATCCAGGCCCTTCAGTGGTGGCAGGATCAGAGCAATCTGAGACAGAGGGTGCCTTTCATCCCTCTGTCCCATTCCTTGACCCTTACTACAGATGCATCCCTTTTGGGATGGGGAGCTCACATGGGCGACCTCTCCACCCAGGGATTATGGTCCCCTCAGGAATCTCTGCTCCACATCAATCTTTTGGAACTCAGAGCTGTTTTTCTAGCACTTCAGGTTTTCTCTGCATCTGTTCAGAACAAGGTAGTACAGGTCAGAACAGACAACACCACTACAATGTGGTACATCAACAAACAAGGGGGCACTCTGTCTTCGGCCTTGTGCACCGAGGCAATGAAGTTGTGGTCTCTGGCTTACTCCCTGAACACTTCCCTCATAGCAGTTCACCTCCCAGGCAAGGACAATGTCCTGGCAGATGCCCTCAGCAGGATTTCCCAGGGCCATCACGCATGGTAACTCTATCCCCTAGTACTGGGGATAGTGTTTGCCAGATGGGGCACTCCTCAGATAGATCTTTTCGCAGCCTCAGACAGTTATCAACTTCCACTGTTTTGTTGCAGGCCCCCAGTGTTGGGCTCAGTTCCCCTGGATGCCTTTCTCCTCGATTGGGAAGGGAAGTTTCTTTATGCCTTTCCCCCCTTCCCTCTCCTGTTCAAAGTACTAGTCAAAGTCAGGTCTCAGCCCTGCAAAATGATCCTGATTGCTCCAGACTGGGCCAGGCAGCCCTGGTACCCACTCCTTCTGTCCTTAGCAGTCCATCTTCCCCTGTGTCTCCCTAGGAACCACAATCTGTTAACCTGTGCTCAGGGGAGAGTTTGGTATCCGAATCTCAATCCCTCAACCTCAAGGCTTGGCTCTTGAGCAGTTAGAGTTTGCCGATTTGCAACTTTCTCAAAGTGTTCTCGAAATCCTGAAGGCTGCTAGGAAGCCTTCCACCAGGGCTACCTATAACTCCAAGTGGAAAAGGTTTTCCATATGGTGTTCTGGGAAGCATGTTTCCCAGAATCTGCTGATCTACCTACTGTATTGGACTACATGGTTCATCTTAATTCTTTGGGACTGAGACCAGCCACCCTGAAAGTGCACTTGGCTGCTGTCTCTGCCTTCATTCAGCAGGGAAGCCCTCTTCTCTCTCTGCTCATCCTGTATTTTCCAAGTTTTTTAAAGTTGCTTCACAATCACCTCCATTCAGGACCCTGCCCCGGCTTGGATCTTAATGTATGCATTGCTCAGCTAATGCAACCCCCCTTTGAGCCTCTGTCTTCGGCAGAGCTTAAGTATTTGACTTGGAAAACTATATTTCTGGTAGCCATCACTTCTGCCAGGCGTATAAGTGAGTTACAGGCTTTATCAGTAGAAACTGACTTTATTTCCTTTCATAGGGATAAAGTGGTCCTCAGGACTAACTGGAAGTTTTTGCCTAAGGTGGTTTCAGATTTCCACCTTAACCAATCTATTTCACTCCTAGTGTTCTTCACTGACCATTCCTCCTCTGGTGAGAGGAGGCTGCAAGCAGATGTTAAGAGGGCCCTAAGTTACTACATAGGCGTACCAAGGGTAACAGGTTTGACTCCCTCCAACTGTTTCTCACTTATGGTGAGGTTGGGAAAGGGAGACCTGCCACTAAAAGATCCATTGCCAGGTGGATCGTTTCTTGTATCCAATTTTGCTATCAAAAGCTGGGTAAGGTTCCCCCCTCAGGCCTGAGGGCTCACTCTACCAGAGGTACAGCTGCATCTCTAGCTGCTAGAGACATCCCTATCTTGGAGATATGTCAGGCAGCTACTTGGAAGACAGTACACACTTTCACCAAGCATTACTCCCTGGATATTCAGGCCAGGAGGGATGCTCGGTTTGGCACAGCCGTGCTTCAGAGCCTATTCCCTAAGTAGGTTCTGTCCCTCCTCCATGGAGGTACTACTGTGTAGTCTGCAATAGTCATAATATAGCAAGACTTCATGTTGTCTGAAGAAAAAATTACTCACCTTAGTAATGTTGTTTCTTCTAATGGAGTCTTGCTATATTATGACCTCCCCCCCAGCCTGCCCCTCTCAGAACTCCTACTTTGGGGTATGGGGTGGGTAGTCCTCTGTTGGCATTTATTGATGCCCTCTTTCATGTTTGGGTGTTGTGTTTATTTAGTTATTTTATCGTAATTTTCTGGTCCACTGACTTGAGTCTTTGTGTTGGGACCAGTGAAAATGTGTTAATATATTAGTAGCCAGTTGGCTAGTGTAGGTTACAGCTTCCACACAGAACCTTAGTGAGTTTTTGCTCGTAAAGATCTGACGGTGTCGGTTTGAAACCAGCCTAACAGAGCTTCTGAACCGAGCTCGCGCTCTAAGCTCCATGCTCTGCATGGAAGTTAACTCTTCACCTCCGGAGCAGTTCTAAGGCTGGGGCAAACTGCAATAGTCATAATATAGCAAGACTCCATTAGAAGAAACAACATTACTAAGGTGAGTAATTTTTTCTTTCTACCCCAGGTCTCGTGTACACCTTTCTCCTTTCCCCCAGTCCACAAAGTGGTGGTCAAGGCCTGTAAGGACAAGACATGGATGATCCTGATACCTCCAGACTGGCCTTAGCAGTTCTGGTACCTGGATCGCCTCAGCAGCAGACCTCCATGAAGACTGCCTGTTTGCCTGGACCTGCTGACCAGACAACAGGATGGTACTGCACCTGCACCATCAGTCTCTGCACCTCACGGCCTGGTTCTTGAGCCTTGGGTCTCTTTGAGGATGTTTCCATGTTGTGGAGGCCTCCAGGAAAGAGTTGACTCACAGATGCAGTTCCTTCAAATGGATGAGGTTCTCCATTTGGTTTCAGGGCAAGGGGCTTGATCCCCTTGCTTGCCCTGTGGCTAGCATCCTGGACTTCCTCTGGTCCCTTTCCCAGCTGGGAATATGCAGAACAATCCTTAAGGTGCATCTGGCAGCCATCTCTGCAGCTAACATTGGCCCAGGAGAAGGTGATTGGGCACTTTTTCAAAGGTCTGGATCACTGTCCACTGTAGTGTATGTAACACCTCCACCATGGGACTTACTGCTGGTATTGGCTATGCTCATGGGCAGGCTTCTTGAGCCAATGCACAGTTGTGAAATCCCACCCGTGTCTTGGAAGACTGCCTTCTTAGTGGCCATTATGTCAGCCAGAAGGATTGGGGAGCTCCAGGTGCTTTCGGTAGAGTGTCCTTACCTTGTCTTCCACAAGGACAGAGTCATCCTTCACCCCAACCGAAGTTCCTTCCGAAAGTAGTATTGGAGTTTCACCTTAACCAGATGATTAACTTGCTGGTTTATTTCACCAGCCCATCTTCGTAGGCCGACGGCAGGCTCTTTACCTTGGACCTGTAGCGGGTGCTCTCCTACTACATGGAGTGTGTGGCTGGAGTTTGGGGACAAACTCTCCAGCTGTTTGTCATATATGTGGAAGCCGCACCTGGCAGACCAGCAGCAAAGCAGACTATTGCTAGGTGGATTACATCCTGCAGTGACTTCGGCTGTAGTTTAGCAGGTAGGGAGTCTCCCACAGGGCTTGGGGGCTTATTCCACCAGACATACCACTGCCTTAATGGCTGCGCCCAGGGACATCCCTATCCAGGGGATCTGCAGGGCTGCTACCTGGAAGTCAGCACGCACCTTCATTTCCCATTATCACTTGGACCTTGAGTCACACCGGGATGCTGGTTTTGGGACGTTGGTTCTCCAGTCTTTTCTCACCAACTAGTGGTGTGCGCCTTGCTCTCTCCTCCTGGAGAAGTGCTCGGAGTGTGCCAGACTGTGGATGACTGAGACATATCAAGGCCCTTAGAAAAATAAGTTACTTGCAGTAACCGTAGTTTTAGGAGTGGTATACGGTTCACATCCATACAATCCATCCAGCCCAGCAAGTGGCACATGGATTCTGCTTCCAGTGTGCAAGATCTGATGTCATGGGGCAGAGCTGAAGGATGTACCGCTAAGGTTATAGGTGCAGCTTAGCTTGAAGACATCCGACCAATAACATTATTCCAGTGGAACTGCCAGAGTGTGGATGTGAACTATATACCACTACTAGAACTATGGTTACAAGAGAGTAACGTATTTTTTCACACTGCAGTTGATACTAGTGACACTGCTGCTAGGGTTTTGGCTCATTCAGTATCTGCAAGAAGGTTTCCCTGCCTGAGGTCTACCATCTTTTCTCATCATACGTAAAACAAGGCCATGGACTTCTCTTTTGATTGAAATTCATTAACGATGACAAAACAGAGGCCTACATGGAAAAAGTGGATGAAAGCAGAACCACTTTCAAATGTAACAATAAGAAGGAAAAGATCTTTACCTCCCACAGGTCATACAGAAGGGGCGACAGAGGCAGCGGATACTTCCCAAGAGCCTGTGTCTTTTATGCTCCCCATGAGTACCAGTCACAAAGAGGTTACTGTAGGGGAAGGGGAAAAAAGGATTCCAGGTGTAATGCTGCAGCTACAGTGCCTACGCTCCTACCAAAACAAAACCCCTGACAATTTTGCCCAGGTTGCCTGACCATTGCCAGTGGGAGGAAGAGTTTTGCCCAGGTTGCCTGACCATTGCCAGTGGGAGGAAGATGGGAACACTACTTCCAAGAATGGGTAAACTTTACCACAGACAAGTGGGTAGGGGAGGTAGTGGACCGGGGGTTGATTCTGCAAATCAGACACTTTCCAAAACTGCAGAAATACAGAAGTTATCCAGCTCACTCTCCCACAGGGAAAAAAGTCTGCAGGAACTGAAAGGAAAAGGAAAAAAAAACTGTTAATTTCAAAAGCCATAGAGAAAGTCACTGCTTCCAGTGGGGCGGAGGCTTAGTCTCAGGATGCTTTCTGACCTACAAGAGAAATGGCGAGTGGCAACCCACTTTATACCTCAGGTTTCTGAACAAACATTTTGAAAAAATAAAAATTCAAGATGGTCACACTAATGATATCATATTTGCAGAAGGGCCATTGACTGAGTTGCCTGGATCTAAAATATGCCTTTTTTCTTATCTCAATCAGACATTCTCACAGAAAATACCTCAAATTCAAGTTGCGGAACTGCCAGTAACAGTTCACAGCTCCCATTTGGTCTCACCTTGGTTCCAAGGGTTTTCACAAGGTGCTTGGTTCTGGTGGCAGCACATCTGAGAAAACAAGGCATGGTGACTTTCCCCTACCTGGACAACTGGGTGGTCTCAGGGAAAATGGAGCGAGAGACAAGGTGCTCAGTTCAGTTAGTAAAAAGCACCTTTGGAGACGTGGGATTCTTCATGAACCTAAAGAAGTCCCAGCTAGAGCCTGTTCAAGTACTGGACTTCTTCAAAGGAGAAGAGCTAAACACCCAGCAGTGGAAAGCTTTTCTGCCACAGCACAGAGTTCCAGCTTTGGTAGCAACAGCAGAATCTTTCACAGCAGGTCAGCTAAACCTGCAAGATACTTCTTATAGTTACTAGGGCACAAGGCTGCATCCACAGCTGTGGTTCTGTGAGCTAGGTTCCAAATGAGAGATATCCATTACCACCTAACAGACAAGTGCTCTCAAAGTTGAAATTCACTTGCAAAGCTAGTACCAGTGAGAGGAGCACAAGTGGAATCTTTGAAGTTGAAGAAGGAAGAAGCAATCTTCAAAAGGGCTTTACCCTCCTTCAGCAATCACCAACAAGTATTCTTACCACAGATGCCTCACTCCTGGGGTGAGGTGCCCACCTGCTGGACCTCACAGTGAGGGGCAGACGGAGCCCACTGGAATCACTAGAACACATAAACCTCTCTGGAGCTCAGAGCTAGCAATGCAGTCTTTCTCTTCCCAGCTACAGGGTCAGACTGCTCAAATGAGGACAGACAACACCACAATAATGTACTACATAAACAAGCAGGGAGGAACAAGATCTTTAAACGGTGTGCAGAGGTACAGGGGATCTGGGACCTGGTGTATTCCTTAGAGGCAGACATATTTGCCATGCACGTGCCTGGCAGAGACAGTGTCCTTGCAGATTCCCTAAGCAGAATCAGTCAGGAAAATCACAAATGGGCCTTAAACCAGTGGGTTATTACCACAGTGTTCAGAAGGTGAGGTACTCTATTTTATCTTTCTACCGGAAGGTGCTTCCGTCTTGTATCCGCCCTGGTCACGGCCCCCGGAGCTCCCACCAACTGCCCATTGCCGCAACTGCTGGTTACCCCCCCCCCCAGGTGGGCAGGACCGCAGCAGCGGTTTCCCCTAATTCCGGTGCCGCAGGATTAGTGACTGGTTGGGAGTGTGGTGGCAGTGGCTGATTGAAGACCGGGAAGGGCTTCATATAGACGGAGGCTCTCCCCTCCATTTTTTTCTTAGTTTTTCCTCTGGGAGGCGAGGACATGCAATGACGTCCTGCATCCGCGCCGCCTCCACTGGCTGCGAGTGCCAGTAGCTGTGGGACCCCCGGCCTCCGCTAGGGGTCTATCACACATCTGACACTTCCCCACCCTCCCCCGGAGAAAGAGAGCTGTCCATGGGACGCTCTACCCTTCTCCCCCCAGCTGGCCCTCCAGTGACCCGGGTCCATTCCCGAACCCGGGTCGCCAGCATCATAAGGGGAATTCCAACCGTTGTGCCGGCGGGCCTGCAGTGAGGCACTCTATATATAGACCTGTTGCATCTTGGAAAAACTGTCAGCTGGCACAGTTTTGTTGCAGACCACCAGTCAGAGGAACAGTCCCAGTGGACGTCCTTGTACTAGACTGAACATGGAAGTTTCTGTTTGCCTTCCCACCATTCTCATTCATTCAGAAAGTACTCCTGAAATAATGTTCACGATAGCTCCAGACTGGGCCAGATAGGCCTGGTACTCAACACTCCTGGTCCTGTCCGACAAGGATCCAATCAGCCTGCTTCTCAGTCACAACCTGTTGACTTTGTCCCAGGGCAGAATGACATTTCCAAGTCCCGGGACCCTACACCTGAGGCTTGGTTGTTGAGGAGTTAAGAATTTTCTGGATTGGATCTCTCAGAAGAAGTCCTGAAGGTGCTTGGGGTTTCATGGAAACTTGCTACAGTGAAAGCTTATTCCTCCAAATGTAAACGTTTTTTTTAATTGGTATGCTTCTAAAAAAATAAACCCAGTAGAAGCAGGGATCTGCAATACCTAGTACACCTACAGTTGTTAGGCCTGTGGCCTTAAAATTTAAAGGTGCATTTAGCAGCAGTATCAGTATACATATTAGCTGGCAAGCCTTTGGCCTCACAACCCTTTTTCTACTGTATATATATTTTTATAAGCTTTTTCTCCCCGTGCATCAGGCGAGCGCGTGTCCATGCAGGCCAAGTATCCCCTGACGGAGATACTGGACCGAGGGGATTCACCCACGGAGGCTTTTCCGGTGGCTGAAGCCATTGTTGGCCCAACCTTGGAGCTCTGGCAGCCTGCTTCCTGTCCCTGGCGCCTTCGGCCAGGATGGCCAGGAAGTATCACGGTCCCCTACCGGCTCTTTGCCCGGTTTTCAGAATACCCCTCCACACCGAGGGTTGGTCACTGACTAGCGTTTTCCAGCGTTCCGGGAACACTAGGGATGTGGACAAGCCCCCCGACAAGGAGTCCAAAAAGCTGGACTATGCTGGGCGCAAGGTGTATGCTGCGTCCTCCCTTGGCCTCCGCCAGGCCAGCTCAGCCGTGCTGATGGCACACATCTCCCATGCCCTCATGGGCTCCCTGGATGGGGTGATCCCTCATCTCCCGGCTGATCTGCAGACCATGGTCCGGCAGGTACAGGACCAGGGTAGGGCGGTGGCTAAACAGCCACTCCAAACGGCTCTGGACATTGGAGACTCCTGTGCCAGATCAGTTGCGGCTGTGGTGGCCATGCGCCGCAGAGCATGGCTGAGGATATCCACCTTCACGGCAGATACCCAGCACAAACTGGTGGATGTCCCCTTCCTGGGGACTGACCTCTTTGGCCCTGGAGTGGAAGGTGACCTCCAGCGGATCAAAAAGTCCAGTGCCACTCTGGACTTGGTCACCTCTACCCAGAAGGACAAAGGTCACCGACAGCAGCAGCACAAGTCCTTTCATCCTTCTGCGCCGGCGGCACGTCCGGCCCAACAGCACCAGGGCCAGCAGGCTCGCACTTGGCATCCCAAACCCAAGCCCACAGCTTCCTCCAACAGGAAGCAGGGAGGTAAAGGCCCAGGAGGTCCCTTGGCTGGTCCCTCCTCCAAGCCTGCCCAGTGACGGGTTGAGGGGTGTCGCCCCCAGCCTCATCACTCCCCCCTGGGTTCCCCCCATGGGGGGACGGCTCCACTACTTCCTTTCTGCTTGGTCCGTTATCACCACGGACCGTTGGGTGTTGGAGGTGGTAGGAAAAGGCCTGCCTCTGGAGTTAGAGTAGGCCCCGCCCTTCCGAGCTGTTGCCCCTTGGGGGGCTATGGGGTCCGCAGCCTCTTTGTCGGCTCACCGAGCCGATATCGCCCTGCTTCTCGAAAAAGAGGTGATCAGGAAGGTGTCGGATCCTCCTCCAGACCCGGGGTTTGTGTCCAGGTACTTCCTGGTCCCAAAACGGACGGGACACTGGTGCCCCATCCTCGACCTGCACAACCTGAACAGGTTCCTAACGTCTCGGACCTTCAGAATGGTCACTCTGGCTCAGATAATCCCATCCTTGGAACGAGGCGTGTGGTTCTGTTCTCTGGACTTTCAGGACGCGTTCTTTCACGTCCCAATCCATCCGTCCCACCAGAGATTCCTCTGCTTCAGGGCGGAGGGATCCCTCTCCGAGTTCTGGGCCATGCCCTTCAGCCTTTCCCTAGCTCCCGGGGTCTTCACCAAATGCATGGCAGTGGTGACAGCATTCTTGTGCCCTGAAGGGTCCGGGTGTACCCTACCTGGACAACTGGCTGATCGCAGCCCCTCCAGGCGGAGGTGGGGCGGTCCAGAGATCTGGCCCTCCAGGTTTGCTCTCAGATTGGCCTCCTCATCAGCGAGGCCAAAGTCGGGACTTCGTGCCAAAGCAGGTGATACAATTCATCGGGGCAGAGCTCGACTCTCTACGAGCCAGAGCACGGCTCCTGGCGGACAGGGCCGAGGTTCTTTAGTCCTTTGCCCAATCATTTCAGGTTGGGCAATCGCGCCCTGCCCGGGACTTCCTGCACCTCCTGGGCCTCATGGCGGCCTGCACCAGCGTGGTCTGTTGGGCCCGCTGGTACATGCGTCCCCTTCAGTGGGGGCTGGCCAGCCAATGGTCACAGCACTTCGATCCTCTGGATCAGCTAGTGACAGTGACCTGGGGATGTGGAACGCTCTCCAGTGGTGGACCGTTCCAGCACATCTGCAGGACGGCATCCCGTTTGTCCGTCCTGAGCCAACGGTCTCTCTATCGACCGATGCCTCTCTGATGGGTTGGGGTGCCCATCTGGGGGAGCACAGAGCGCACAGCCTCTGGTCCCCTCGGGAGTCCCGATGCCACATCAACCTGCTGGAGCTTCGAGCGGTTCGTCTAGCCCTCACTGCCTTCGCTCGTTTCTATGGGGTCAAGTGGTTCAGGTCCAGACGGACAATACCACAACCATGTACTACCTAAACTGCCAGGGCAGGATGCACTCCATGCCTCTGTGCAGCGAAGCTCTCCGCATTTGGTCACTCGTGTGCAGCCTGGAGGTGGATCTCCTCACCATTCATGTGGCAGGAGCCTCCAACATCCTGGCCGATACCCTAAGCCAGATAGGGGCTGCGTCCCACGAGTGGTCTCTCCTGCCGGAGGTAGTACAAGATCTGTTCTCCCACTGGGGCACGCCTCAGGCGGATCTGTTTGCCTCCAGGGAGAATGCAAAGTTGAGACTGTTTCATGCCCGCCCCCCTCAGCAGGGCTCGCTGCAAGGATGCCTTCTTAAGGCCATGGACCCCGGGCCTGTTCTACGCCTTTCCCCCATTTTCCTTGATCCACAAGGTGCTTCTCAAGGCGAGAAGGGACAAGGCGCAGGTGATTCTGGTAGCCCCAGACTGGCCCCGCCAGTTCTGGTATCCAGATCTCCTCAGTCTCAGCTCCAGGCTTCCGAGGCGGCTTCCAGCCCGCCCGGACCTGATCTCAGTCAATCAGGGGAAGGTATTCCGTCTGGACCTTCAATCCCTGCACCTGACGGCCTGGTTCCTGAGTGGCTAGAGTTCCAGGCCTTGGGTCTTTCTGACGAGGTCCTCAACGTCTTTGAGGCATCCCGTAAGAAGTCGACCAGAAAATGCTGCGCCTTCAAATGGAAGAGATTCTCCATTTGGTGTCAGGGCAAGGGCCTGGACCCTTCCTTCTGTTCTTTGGCAAGCATTCTGGACTACCTGTGGTTCCTTTCTCAGCAAGGGCTTCAGTCGACGACCCTTAAGGTACACCTGGCAGCCATCTCTGCTTACCGGGCGCGGGCCGGGAAGCAGTCGGTGGCACAGGAGAAGGTGGTAGGGCACTTTTTCAAAGGCCTTGATCACATATCCCCTCTGGTGCGAGAACCTCCACCTCCATGGGATCTACTGCTGGTATTGGCTAAGCTCATGGGCAAGCCATTCGAACCGATGCACAGGTGTGACATCTCTCACCTGTTGTGGAAGACCACCTTCTTGGTGGCTATCACGTCAGCCAGAAGGATGGGAGAGCTCCAGGCGCTTTCCATCAAGTCTCCTTATCTGGTCTTCCATAGGGACAATGCACCCCAACCCGAAGTTCTTTCCGAAGGTGGTGTCGGAGTTTCACCTTAACCAGGTGTTGACTCTGCCGGTGTTCTACCCCAATCACACCTCGGAGGCCGAATAAAGGCTCCATACTTTGGACCTTAGAAGAGCGCTCGCTTACTACAAGGAGCGGATGGCTGAAGTTCGGGGAGAGGTTCGCCAGCTATTTGTCACCTATGCTGAAGCTGCACCTGGCAGACCTGCAGCCAAGCGGACGATAGGCAGGTGGGTCACCTCCTGCATTGATCTCTGCTATAGATTGGCGGGCATGGAGCCTCCCAGAGGCATAAGAGCTCATTCTACCTGCCATACCGCTGCATGGGTGGCTGCTTCCAGGGATGTCCCTGTCCAGGAAATCTGCAGGGCTGCTACCTGGAAGTCAGCACACACCTTCATCACTCACTAACACATCGACCTTGAGTCACGCTGGGATGCTGGTTTTGGGGCCTCAGTTCTCCAGTCTTTATTTCCTAAGTAGGGGGTGTGCGCCTTGCCTCCCTTCTCCCAGAGAACTGCTAGGAGTCTGCCAGACAGTGTGGATGAACAACATATCCATGTCCTAGAAATACAGGTTACTCACCTGTAACAGGAGTTCTAGAATGGTATATGTTGTTCATCCCTGTAACCCTGACCTCCCTGGCCGACCACGCAACCTGGCTTCCAGCGGGCTAGATCTGGCGTCATGGGGCGGAGCCGAGAGTTTTACCACCCGGATGGGTGGGAGGAGCCAGCTTGAAGACCTTCCGGCAAGATTTAAAGCGGCAAGGAACCTGCCAGACAGTGTGGATGAACAACATATACCATTCCTAGAACTCCTGTTACAGGTGAGTAACCTGCAGTTCTGGTTGCATTGACTTCTGCTAGGAGGGTAAGTGAATTGCAAGCCCCCTGCACAGAGCCAACTTACGTAATCTGCCACAGGGATAAAGTAGTTCATAGAACCAACGAAAAATTCCTTCCTAAGGTGGTATCTGATTTCCACCTGAATCAGTCAATGACCCTCCCTGTACTCTATCCAGAGCATTCCAGTCCAGGTGAAGAAAAGTTGCATAGCCTGGACCTAGAGCGGGTCCTGACTCTCTACATGGACCAGACAAAAGATGTCTGGTCCCAGAATACTCAGCTTTTTAATACCTGTGGTGAGGTTGGCAGAGGCAAACCAGCTAGAAAAAGATCAATAGTCACTTGAATTCAGTTTTGCTATGAAAAAGCTTTGAAAATGCCACCTAGAGGCTTAAGGGCACTCTCCACAAAGAGCACCCCTGCCTCTGTGGCATCCTCAAGGAGCAACCCATTGTTAGTTATTTGCAAAGCAGCTACCTTAAATTGTTTCCCTTTTAAAATTAGAAAAACTGTGGTGGAGCACTTAGTCTTCCCATTGCTGGACTATGGGGATGTAGTTTTCTCCAGAGACTGTTCCTCTGCCCTAGAAAAGCGTGCCACCCTCTTTGACTCACACTGTATGTTTATGTTGGCCTGGCCTCCCCATACCCATCATTGCACAAGGTATAAGGACCCAGGTCGGTCCTCCCTCCCTAAGTGGCAATCCCTGCATATTACTCTGCTAGGTGCCAAATATTAGTACGGGAAACTACCGGGGTATCTCGGTGACTTACTTACCCTCTCTTCCAGTCCCTGTTACACTTTAGGGTTGGAAGAGGGAAAAAGACTACAAATTCTCAGGTGTAGATTCACTGTGGGCCAAGCCTCCATCAGTCACAGACTTCCACGTACAGTATATGGAGCAGTCTTCCCTCATTCCTCATTACGATTATCCGCCCCCAGTCTGCGAAGGCTAAGCTTGAAGTGATTTTGTACACTTGAAAAGGTAAATGCACTGCTTACTTAAAATGAAGGCTCATACTGGCGATAATAGTCCCTTCTGTAACTTTTAATGATTTTTTTTTGCAGTCCTAATTTAATAGGAAGGGATTGTAATTTGGCCCCAAAGTGATGGCTAGCCGATCCCTTCCACTTCCGTATTGATCTTCACACCCCCACGGTATGATGTGCAGTAAGGGAGAGTGCGGGGGCGCACCCCATTGAAATGAATGGGTGTATTTTTTAATTACTATTTTATGCATTATGATGGCAAGTTGGAGATTAATGGACGCCACCGCTCGACTAACAAAGCCCTTATAGTACTTCCCCATGACAGGGCTGAGGCAAAGGGGCACCGACTTACCTCCACCCCTGGAGTGAAATCCGGATCCTCGGAGAAGCCAGGACAGGTGCAGGAGAGCCATCATGGAGTCTGCCAGCTCCATTTTCCTCCCTTTGTTCCTCAACCCCCTCCCCGTCAACGGAATACGCCGGCAACATGCCTCCTGACCGCATCTCCTCTGGCCACCGCCAGAGGGAGATCAAAGAGCGGGACAGCAATCACTCCCTCCCCAAGAGAGGAGAGCAGTCCTCCAGATGCTCAGTCCTCTCTCTCCTCTGCTGACCCCCAGCGACCCACGCTCGTTCCTGAACCCGGGTCGCCGGCGTGGTACGAGGTGTGTCCAGCGACTCAACCCTCAGTGCCACCAGGTTGGCTTCTGCTGCTTGTTTAAGGGGAGTCTTAGAAGCAGAGATCTGTGCTGCTGGCACTTGGAGTATCATCCACACTTTCACAAAGCACTACAGTCTGGATATCGCCTCTAGAAGATGTGCCAGTTTTGGACCTGTTGGTGTTGCAGGGCCTCCTCCCTAGCCTGCCACGTACCAACCTCCCATTCTAGTCACCTCTGCAGTACTACTTCGGACTCTTTCTTAAGGGGTGACCTGCTGCAGAGGATATCCTCGAAGAAGACAGAACAGTCACATAAGAACTTACTGTAACAATAGATCTTCTTTGGGGGTATCTCAAACATCAGGTCACAAAGATGGAACTTCACTGTCAGTGAAACAGGATCCACATGGAAGATTTTCAGCAGTACAACTGGGGCCGCCCATGCCGACGTTGTCTGCTGACATCACCAAGTTGTGGTGGGTGAGGAACTGGCTGGATTGCAGGACACAGAGGGTGGTGGTAAATGGCTTTCACTCCACAGAGGGAGGGTTGACCAGTGGGGTGCCACAGGGATCAGTTCTGTGTCCAGTCCTCTTCAACATCTTTATCCATGATATTATAGAAGACCTAGAAGGGAGAATTTGTCTGTTAACTGATGACACAAAGCTCTGTAACAGAGTGGACACGCCAGAAAGGGTGGATAGAATGAGGAGAGATCTTCAGAAGCTTGAAGACTGGTCAAAGGAGTGGCAGTTGAGATTTAATGCAAAGAAATGCAAAATAATGCACATGGGGAATAAAAACCCCGGAACAACATATCAGCTGGGGGGGGGGGGGAGGATATAGAATGCTCCAAGCAGGAAAGGGACCTAGGGGTTATCTCTGATCTCACGGTAGGGAGTCAGTGCGACAAGGCAGCAGGTAAAGCAAACAGAATTCTTGGTTGCATAGGCAGGGGTATCAACAGCAGGAAAAGAGAGGTCATAATTCCACTATACAAGACATTAGTGAGGCCTCACCTCGAGTATAGTGTCCAATTCTGGAGGCCTTACCTATGTAAGGACATAGACATGGTGGAGGCAGTTCAGAGGAGAGCAACCAAGATGATGCAAGGTTTACATCACAAAACCTACAAGGACAGGCTGAAGGACTTGCATATGTACTCCCTGGAAGAGAAGAGGGAGATTATGATTGAGACATATAAGTATCTCACGGGGAGGAACAAGGTGGAGGATCATCGGAAAAGAGATTCAAGGACTAGGGGACATGGGATAAAACTGGAGGGAGGGAGGTTCAGAGTAAACCTGAGGACTTACTTCTACACAGAGAGGGTGGTGGACAAATGGAACACCCTGCCGGAGAGGCAGTAGGTGCTGGAATGATTACAGGATTTAAGAATGCATGGGATAGGCATTGAAGGATCCTGGTAATCGGGGGGCACAAAACAGTACTAGAAAAGCTTGAAGAAACAGAGTTAAGTACGCAAATGGGCAGACTAGGTGGGCCGAAGGCCCCTTATCTGCCATCACTATCTGTGTATCTATGTAACCCTATAAAGGCGTGAGCAGTCCCGCTCCCACCTCAGTCCCCCCAATCGACTCTGTTCACATGGGTCTCCATGGAAGCTCCGACACAGTTTTGCTCCTTTTTTGTCTACAGCTTTTTCTGCATTTAATTTTTTAGATTCTCTATTTCCAAAGAGATTCCTTTACTTTGTTTATATCGAGAGTTAATCCTTCAACTTCTCTCTTCTGTTGCTGCGGAAAGAGGATTGCCTCCTCAGACTAATATTCTCTCTGTGTCTGCTGTCTTGGGCCTAGCCACGATTCCTTGGACTATGAGCCCTGCCAGAAGTTTAACCAAACCACCCTCAGGTGACACAAAAAGGCTCTTAAAAAGTTCCAACAGGTAGCCAGTTCTGGGCAGGGGTCCTCTGGGGTCCCTGCCTCCCAGCCAGCCGCAGGTTTGTCGTGCTCCCAGGCCACCAAGTCCTGAAACAAGTCCTTAGGGAAAAGTCATAAAAAGGACTGAGATTGGGACCACTCCCCCCAGTGGCATTCCTGCTCCCTGTCGGCCTCTTCTTTGTCATCCTGGGGTACTCCATCGGCTGCAGCTGTACCAATGCCTAAAGCTGCTGTCCAGGTCTCCATTTCTGTAAGACCCCTACCAACAGCACCACTGCCTGATGTTCACAGTGGCCGGTCGTTGATCTCTGGGTCGTCGGTCCCCACTTTGTTGACATCAGCATCGTCAAGGTCTGACACTTCCACCATGTCCTTGAATTTCGGGCTTCTCGGGCTCTCAGGGCCTGCTAGATGGGTCGTCACTCCCTGTGCCATCAACCCCCACCCCCGTCGACACAGCAGTCTAATGTCGTCATCCAGAACGATATTTTGACCAAGTTCACATCTGTCTTGGTCCATCAGCTGGGTGCATACAGGTCTGCTTCGCCTGTGCTATCAAGGACTCCGTCATCGACACCTCTTCGACCCCCATGGGTTGTTCCCCGCGGGTCATTGTTGGTCCTTTGCTTGTCAGATCTGGAGCTGGAACAGCTAGACACTGAAGAGTACCATCCTGACCTTCTCCTACCCAAGGAAGAGGACCCTGCTTTCTTCAATGTCAAACAATTGTTCTCAGCCATGGGCTTCCATATGGAGGAGGAAGATGCCACCAGAAGAGATCTAGTGGATTTCTTAGAAATGTTAGAGTCTCCTCCTAAAGTCATTCCACCCATCTTTCCTGCAGTAAGGAATGCCATGACTGCAGCCTGGCACCGGCCTGACGTGCCAGCCATGCCCCACAGGGCTGATAAATTATATCATGCCCCCCAGGGTCTTCCACATTATGCTGCCTAACTGGAGACAGATTCTGTGGTTATAAAGGGAGCCCATATAGGTCCAAGGTGCCCAAGCACCTTAGATCCCTTCCCTCTGACGGAATCATGTAGGATTGCCCTCTGGGTCAAAAGGGTTTATGCCTCCTCTACCCTTGGGCTGAGGATTGCAAATTACCTTTCCCATATGGTTAAGTAACAGAATACCCTTTGGAAGAAGAGCAAGGCTGTGGCCTAGGCCCGTCCTGATTGTACCCAAAATCAAGAGGTTCTTAAGTGCCTGCAAAATGCTGAGGATATAAGCAAGCACCTCTTGTGGGCCCTCTATGTCTTGGATACTGGTGTCACGGCTGCTGCCACTAGTATTTGCTTTTGTAAGCACTCCTGGCTGAGGGTTTCATGTTTTTCTGCTGATGTACAGCTAAAGGTGCTTAATGCCCCTTTTAATGGCTCCTAGTTGTTTGGTCGTGATGTGCAGGACATCATAAATGAGCTGCAGGCATCAGGCAGGGCTATCAAGTCTGTCCATTCACTCTATCAGACACAGCCACCCAAGAGCAGACAGTGCCCTCCCTTTCTTAGAGTGCCCCACAAATCCAGAGCAGCCTCTCTACCCCAAGGCAAATGCAGAGCCTCCACCACCTTGCCCATCCACTCCGTTGCTGAAGCCGTGGCTAAGCGCCCTAGGGTGACAGATCAGCCCCAATGGCTGGATCCGCCTCCGCTTGACTCCTTGCCAGACCCCTCCCATTCCAGTCCATGACCAAGAGATGGTGATCAGAGGTCAGTTCTCCCTCCATCTCAGTCAGTGGAGAACCATCACTTCAGATGCCTGGATTCTTCAAATCATAGAAAGGGGTCACACTCTGGAGCTCATCGAGCCACCCCAAGAGACTCCTCCAGTGCCCTCCATCTACCCCTGCCGGCCCATCCGTCTGTCTTCCTGGAGGACATACAGTCCCTTTTACGCAAACAGGCCATTGAGCCAGTGCCCAGGCACCAAAGAAACAAGGGATTTTACTCCAGGTTCTTCCTGGTCCCCAGAAGAACCAGAGACCTGAGGCCCATTTTAGACTTCAAGGACCTCAATCTATATGTCCAGTACAAAAAGTTCCAAGTGGCAACTTTGCCAGGCTTGCTGCCTCTGCTCAAGCAGGGTGACTGGCTGTACTCCCTGGACATGCAAGATGCGTACCTGCACATCTCAGTGTTTCTGCCACACAGGAGATTCTTCCAGTTTATTTTCCAGGGTGAGCATTACCAATTCAAGTTATTGCCCTTTAGCTTGTCCTCTGCACAGCGGATCTTTAGCAAATGCTTGGCAGCGGTAGATGCAGCTTTCAGAAAGGAGGAACTATATGTTTTCCCCTATCTTGATGATTGTCTCCCGAAGGCCCCATCCAAAGAACAGCTTTTCCAGACTCCGGAGAGAACCGTTCAGCAGTTTCTCTCCCTGAGCATTACAGTCAGCCTGTCCAAGTTGGTCCTAATCCTGTCTCAAAGGCTACAATACATATTGGTGGTTCTGGACCCGGCACAGGGAAAGGCTCTCCTGCTTTGGAACAGAGCAGAGAGCCTTATGGCCCAGGCTCAAGAGGTCACCCCAAGCAGTTATATCCCTGCCAGGGCATACTTGAGGCCATTGGGGTTGATGGCCATGGCCATCCTCACAGTTCTACTGGCCAGGCTCCACATAAGCATCCTCCCATGGACTCTTGAGTATAATGGGACCAGCACACAGTTGAATTAGACCAGTTAGTGCTGATCTCCTCCCCAGTCCACAAGGTGCTCCAATGGTGGATGGATCCACTGAACCTGGTGCAAGGAGTTCCATTCCAGCTCTCCTTCCCCCAGAAGTTCCTCTCAACGGATGCTTTTGGCTCGGGCTGGTGGGCACATCTGGGCGCCTTTCAAACTCAAGGGACGTGGTCCCAGAGCGGACTGTCCCTCCATATCAGTGTTCTGGAGATGCGGGTAGTCCTTGATTCTGAAAGGCCTGCATACCATAATCTCCTCCTGGGTCAGCTGCTGTTCCAGTCCGACAACCTCAGTGTAGTCTACTACATCAGCAAGTGGGGGGCAGGACACATTGAAATTCCCTATGCAGGGAGGCCATGAGAGTATGGTACTGGGCTGTAGACCACAGTCTGACACTAGCTGCGGTTCACATCCCAGGCGTGCTAAACACTCTGGCGGACAGCCTCAGCAGGACGCAGTCCAACATGCACAAGTGGGAACTTCTCTCATCCATCACAGAAGAGCTGTTCGCCATGTGGGGTCATCCAGAGTTGGATCTTTGTGCATCTCCATGCAAAACTGACCAGTTTCTGCTCGCTAGAGCCAATACCTGACGTTTTCTGGCGAGTCATGTTGGCCCTGTCCTGGAGTGGAAGGTTCCTGTATACCTTCTCTCCATTTCCTCTGATTCAGAGCGTGCTAATCAAGCTGCAGATGGAGGGCACCAGCATGATCCCAGTAGCTCCATCCTGGCCACGGCAGATGTGGTTTCCATTACTGCAACAGTTAGTGGAGGGCTGCCCGCCCAGTCCCTCTGCCCCTCTTCAGGGATCTGCTGATGCATGCTCAAGGAACCCTGGCCCATCCCAACCTCAAGTCCCTTTATCTGCATGCCTGGCTCCTGAGGACTTAGCCGTCACCAGGTTTGAGGTTTCCCATAGGGTGGTGGATGTCCTAGTGGCTGCTCGGAAACCCTCAACTTAAGCCACATATGCCATAAAGTGGAAGAGGTTTGCCACCTGGGCTGCCAGACATAATTTGGACCCTTTTACTTGTCCAATGAGCCAGATTCTGGACTACTTGATCTCTCTGTCGGACTCGGGTCTCCAGTACTCCTCCCTCAAGTGCACCTTTCAGCTATTTTGACCTTTCATGAACCCATGGGTGACCATACTGTGGCTCAGTTGGACATATCCTGTACCCTTCTTGAGGGGCATCCTGCATCTGAAACCACCAATACATTCCCCTGTCCCAGTTTGATATTTGAATTTTGTTTTGGAGAAATTGACCCTGGCTCCTTTTGAGCCAGCCGCGATCTGCAAGCTACGCTTTCTTGGAAAGTGTTTTAGTTGCTATTGCTTCTGCTCGAAGGATTTCCGAGCTTCAGGCCCTCTGGTACAAAGAACCTTATTTGGTTTTTCACAAAGACAGGGTGTCTTTATGTACAAATCCTAAGATCTTACTGCGAGAGGGCTCTTGCTGTAGGTAATCACCTTGAGGACTACCACACGGAAACTTTAGCTAGCAGTGTCTGGCAGGGGACCGCCCACCCAACGTCCTGTGACTGATGTCAGCGTGACACTGTATAGTGGTCGGTCCCCACACCCGTCTCACAGTTCTTTCCCGCCATTGACCTATGCACGTCGGACCTTGCGGAGCTCATCGCTTCAGTCAACCGCCGTGTTTTGGATGAGTATCATTTAACTTAGAATAACAAATTCTTATTTTTCACCAGTGCTTAGCTGTTATTTCTCAGTTTCCCGCTCAGGATGTTTTTCTCCAACTGGTCTCGTGGTGCCGTTTGGCTCTCCTTCTGCCTTGGATCCTCAGCCCTTCCGTGGACCTCGTGGCCTGCTCCTTCCCCCCAGGCCTGGTAAACTGGTCTCCTGCTCCCTGAACGGGCTACATGGATAGGAAGAAGTACTCGAGGTGGACCTCGCTGTCTGTCTGGGAGAGTTCGGGGAGTACTCAAGCAGAAGGATCTTCGGGACACTGAGGATTTTTGGGACCGGGATTGGTCTCTTTGGTGCTCATGACTCCTCTTGGGGGTCATGGGTGCAGAGGGGCTGTCCTCCAGCTAGGGGGTCGCCTCTCAGGCCCTGTCTGATCCCCTTTTGGGGGGGGGGGATCAACCTGAGCCCCCGGCAGAGTTAGTCTTGGCTCAAGCATTTGTCTCCAGGCCACCAGAGACTCTCGCCACTCTAGGGTCCCGCTCTTTGTGTGGGCCCCTATACACTGTGGCAAGGTTGAAAGTTGCTCGCCGGCCCTGCCGTTGGGTGCTCAACCCCTGCTGGTAAGTCGCTTGCCGGCTTCTTCAGTGGCTGATAAGTCACTTGCCAGTTTTCTCAGTGACTGCCTAGCTTCAGCTGGTAAGTTGCTCGCTGGCTGCTCCGGTGCGCGCCCAGCTTTAGCCTTTGAGTCGCTTACCAGTTCCGGTGAGCGCCGTCGCTCGTGGGTCCCTCCGACGACCGCCCAGTGTTGGCTAAGTCACTCACCGGCTTCACCGGCATGTGCACAGTCCTGGTTAGTAAGTCGTTCGGCTTTTCTGACAAACACCTAGCTTTAGCAGGAGGATCGCCTACTATCTCTTCCAGCACCCTCCCTGCTTCTGCCATTAAGTCACTTGCAGGTCATGCTGAAGAGTGGCTGAATCACTGGCTGGTCCCCCATTGTCTGCCTGATCCCCTCTGGTGGGCAGCTTGCTGGCCACTTTGCGACTCTCGCCCGGGCTGGGTTACCTGGTGATGACCATGGCGCCCAGCCACTATGCGGTGCCCGGCCCAGACAATGAACACAACGTAGGTCGTACTCCCCTGTCGAGGTTTTCTACTTTACACCAGACGCCGTGGGACTCTTTGGGGCAGATGACCCCCTTCCCCCAGAGTTCTGGCTTCTGGTCAGGCCCCGTGGGGCCTTCAGCCTCTTCAGGGGCCTGGGTCAGGGTTTCAGGCTGTAACATAGGACCCATCGTGTGGCCTTATGGCACAGGGGAGTCGCACGTCAAACCCACCTTCTGTTGGGTCCATGCCGGCAGAGCCCCTGACGCCGGGGTCAACTTCAACTTCAGCTTTATTGAATACAAATTGTGATAGTAATACCTAATTTTCAATTGCATCCAGCACTTAAAACTATACAAACAGACAGAATAACAATAAATACATACATACAAATATAAATCATAAACGTTGCGAAGTAGATCAGGAGTATAATATGTAAAATTATCCATAACAATTACAGTGATTACTATATAATCAAGCTAATGACTCTCTAAATCATTTTATCGTCGGTTGGCCTTTCACAAGGGGTTCCCTCCCTTTTGATAGTCTTGGTCCCAGGGGCCCAATCCCTAGGATCTCTGACGTCTGGACACCTTTTGTCGGGATCTTCTGCGTCAGCCTCCCCAACTGGACATTCAGCCCCCTCCACCTTCCCCATCGTTGGAAGATTGGCCACCTTTGTTCCAGTTTTGGTGGAACTACCCGGCGGGCTATTCAGTCCGGGGGATTTTCAGGCTAATGCCTGGCATGAAAGTGTCAGGCCTCCTCCTCGTATGCCTGCCCCAGCAGAGAGGGCTGGTACTATCCGACCAGAGTTAAGGCAGCCCTCTAGCATAGCCAGGGAGCATCGTTCCCCAGGGTGGTCTTGGCAGACTTCTCATCTGTTTGCCGGGTCCACTAGTCCTCCATTTAGAAGGCTTGAGTATGGGGCCTCCTCTGCCAGGGGTACTGCGATTGTTTTAGGCCTCTGGGGGATTCCTGTCCTAGGGTCGCCACGGAGTTCGGAAGAGCTGGTTATGGGAGACATCTGTCAGATGGCTTGGATTATGCGCCGCCCTCACATCCTTCATTTTGGTTTTCCTTGCGGGCCCCAGGGTTCTCTTCTGGTGGGCGTCCCACAGGAGCACCTCTCAGTCCCCCTCCAGGCCCTCCAGACTCTACCATCTGAGCTTTCATCAGGCTACCCCCAGGTACCTGACATGGCCCCTCTCTCTTGCCTGCTACTCACCATCAGGCTTCCCCCGCCCGGATTACAGGGCCCTTATCATCCTCAGAAGGTACCTGGCGTCGCTCTATCAACACGGGTTCCCGACACCGGGCCTTGTTCAGGTACCTGCTGGTGTACCTGCCCCTTCCGCCTAGTTAGCCCTCAGGTGGATGTCCAGGCCATCCCACAGTCCTGGTGGTCAGGCGAAGGCCCACCTTGATTCTGAGTTGGATACCCACGCGCCCCGGAGGTACCCAGAGGACTGGCAGATCCGCCTCCTGGGTCTCCTTCCACTCTGGTTCCATGCCTCCCATCACCAGCCCCTTCAAAGGCACCACCATCGGCTCAGATGGACAGTGGAGCCTCCCCTGACATTGGGGAGTCTTCCTGGCCAGATGACCTGTTTTCCAACTCGGTTAATTGGACAAGGACATACTCTGGAGCTTCGGGAAAGCCTCCAGACAGGCCTCCAGTGGGGACCCTCTACTCAAAGGTGCACATTCCTCTACTAAATGAGAAGATTCAGACTCTTTTGCAGAAACACGCAACAGAGCCAGTTCCATATGATGAGGTGGGGACAGGGTACTACTACCTTTTCTTCCTGGTCCCCAAGAACATGGGAGATCTGTGTCCAATTTTGGGCCTCAGAGACCTGAATCTGTATGCAAGGTACAAATGTTTCCAAATGCTGATTCTGTCAGGCATGCGGCCCCTCTTGCGCAGGGAACAGTGGCTCTGCGCTTTGGGTATGCAGAATGCCTCCCTGCATATCCTGATTTTTGAAGCCCATTGGTGCTATCTCTGTTTCACCTTTCAGGGGGAGCACTACCAGTTCAGGGCCCCCCTTTGGCCTGTCCACGGCACCTCGGATGTTAACCAGGTGCCTCGCGGTGGTAGATGTCAGGGTCACTGCATGTTCCCCAGCCTTATCGAGCAGCTCCTGGCAGCCTCGTCAAAGAAGCGGTTGGAACCTTCCCTCTTGTTACTTTGGATCTTTTCACACAAGTTGGGATTACTGTAAATCTCTCGAAGTCCCAACTTGTTCCTTCCGAGTGCCTTCAGTTCATTGGAGCAGTGTTAGATATGGTCCAGGGTATGGCTTTCCTCCCTGTGGACAGGGTGGAAAAAATTGCAGGAACAGGCTCAAACAATTGTCTCCAGTAGGCAGGTTCCAGCCAGGATGATCCTTCGACTTCTTGGCCTCATGGCAGCGACCATTCCCACTGTTTCCCTGGCCAGGCTCCACATGCATATCTCGCAGTGGACACTCAGGGCACAGTGGGATCAGAGGCTGGATGACCTGGTCCATATGGTCATGGTCTCCAGTTTGAGGCAGCAGGATCTCCTCTGGCAGCAGGATCTAGCCAACCTCACCAAAGGGGTTCCTTCCTCCTTCCCATACCCTGACCACGGATGCATCAGGGATGGGTTGGGGCAGTCATCTGGGGAGCCACAGGACTCTGGGTCTCTGGTCTCCGGCAGAGTTTCATCTGCACATAAATGGGTTGGAGACGAGAGCGGTGCTGTAGGCACTTCCAGCTTTTCAGCACTTGCTTTGTCAGGGCACCCTGTTAGTCCAGTCGGACAATACGTGTGTCATGTGTTATCTCATCCCGCAAGGAGGCACTCACTTGTACCCTCCCTTTGCAAGGAGGCGATGTGGGTGGCATTGGGCAATTCTGCATCGAATTTACCTCACAGCGGTTCATGTTCCTGGCGTGCAAAATGTCCTTGTGGACAGTCTCAGCCACACCAGAGTCTGAGCTCATGAGTGGGAGCTCAAACAGGATATGGTCGAACATATTTTCGACCTCTGGGGTCATCCAGACCTAGATCTCTTCGTCTCCCCTTACAACGAAAAACCTCCAAAGTTTTGCTCGCTGGCTCCCGGGCCTGATGTTTTCTGGCAAGACACGCCATCTCTTTGCTGGATAGGGAGGTTCTCGTATGCCTTCCCTCCCTTTCCTGTATTACAGAGGGTGTTGCTCAAGCTTCAGGCGGAAGGGGCACATATGATTCTGATAGCTCCATTTTGGCCTCGCCAGGTCTGGTTTCCACTTTCTCAGCAGCTGGCAATGGATCCTCCGGTTCCTCTGCCCCTCTGTCACAGTCTCCTGACTCAGAGGAGGGGCACGCTGGTCCATCCAGGTCCGAGGTCCCTTCATCTTCATGCGTGACACCTCAGGACGTGGCTGCTTCTCGTTTCGGAGTTTCCTCCTGAGTGGCATGGATCCTCATAGAGGCTAGAAAGCCTTCTACTAGGACTATGTATAAAATAAAGTGGAAGCACTTCTCCATATGGGCCACCTCAAAGGGTTGGCACCCTTTTCTTTTGCCTGGTGCCACAGATCCCTTAAGTATCTCCTGCACCTGTTTGACTGGGGCCTGAGCTACTTTTACTTAAAGTCCACCTGTTGGCCTTTTCTGCCTATCTCACCCTAGGGGAAGGCAAGAACTGTGACTCAATTGGAGATTTTTCATGGTCTTCTTGAAAGGGATATTACACATGAAACCCCCGGTGCACAGTCCCGTCCCACCGTGGGATCTTAATTTTATTTTTGAGAAATAAGCAGTCTCCTTTCGAATTGGCTGGTTCCAGTGAGACACGCTATTTGTCTTGCACAGTGCTGTTTTTAGTTGCTATCACTTCTGATCAGCAGATTTCCAAGCTTCAGGCCTTCATGTGTCAGGAGGCTTACTTGATTTTCACAGAGACTGGGTGGCTCTGTGTACAAATCCTCAGTTTTTACCACAGGTGGTTTCTGTGTTCACGTTGAAACAGTCAATTGACCTACCGGTCTACCCTGAGCATTCTAATCGGGAGGAGGCACTTCTGCTTTCCTTGAATATCCAAAGAATTTTGTGTTATTACACTAACAGGACCAAGTCTGTCCAGAAATCTGGACAAATTTTGGTGTCTTTCATGCCAAAAAAGAGAAGGCGCAGCAGTTTTCAGGCTATGACTGTCTAAAGTGTTGCCAAACTGTACTGTTTTTCTGTTATCATAAATACGGGAAAACCTTCCTGGGTGAAGTTAAGGGACACTCCACCAGAGATATGACTGCCTTTACGGCTTATTTCAGGAATGTGTCAGCCGCTGATGTTTGCGGAGTGGCCACTTGGAGTCCTGTCCACACTTTCACCAAGCATTACGGTTTGGACATTGCATCTAGGTGAAGGGCAGATATTGGTCTAGCTCTGCTTCAAGGTCTCCCGTCTTGATCATACTGTCTTTTCCTGCCTCCCGTGTTTCAGTTTTTTCTGATTCTCACTGCTTGGGACTCTGTCTTCAAGGTGATTACCTACTGCAAGAGCCCTCTCGAAGTAAGATAGTACAGTTACGTAAGAATGTACCGTAACAGTAGATCTTCAAGAGAGGCTCTTGCAGTAGGTAACCTTTTTCTCTCCCTCCTACCCTGAGTTTGTTTGCTGCTCCTTTTTCCGTTAGCTCTTTATGGGCTCCAGGAGCCTCTTTAACATTCTCCTGTCACGCCTCCTTGGAGGTCTCCAGCGGGAGAACTGAAAGGCAGGCATGGGGACCACCCACTATATGTTGTCACGCTGATGTCGGTCACGTGACGGTGGGTGGGCAGTCCACCACAGACACTGCTAGCTAAAGTTTCCATGTGGTCCTGACACCAGAGGACACAGTCCTCAAGGTGATTACCTACTGCAAGAGCCTCTCTTGAAGATCTACTGTTACAGTAAGTTCTTAAGACACTGCTTTTCTTACCAAGGTGGTGTCTGAGTTTACCCTGAACCAGTCTAACCACCTTCTTGTTTATTTTCTGGAGTGTGCCACTCCAGGGTAAGCACTGCTCCATATATTAGACATGAGCAGAATATTGAAGTACTACCTGCTCCACACTAAAGAGGGCAGAACGTCAAAGCAGCTTTTTGGGGTTTTTTTTGCACCGGGTAGAGAGGGCGTTCAGGTTTCAAAACAGTGTTTGTCTAAGTGGTTAACACATTGTATTGTGTTCTGTTACAACAAGTTTGGCAAAGAATTGCTAGGGGCGGTAAAAGTCTGTTCCACAAGGGGCATTGCTACCTCTGTGGCCTGTTTTAGAGGAGTCTCAGCTGCTGACATTTCCGCTGCTGCCACCTGGAGTACCATCAACACTTTCACTAAGCACTACATTCTTGGCATTGCCTCAAGAGCCTGTACAGGTTTTGGCAGGGCTGTGCTGCAGGGCCTCTTGTCTTACGCTTAAGGATGGCCTTCCTCCCAGACTGTTTGTGAGCATCTGTAACTGCTTGGGACTCTTTCCATCTGTGGGACCTGAGGACTAAGATATACCCCACCCAAAGAAGATAGAATAGTTACATAAGAACTTACCATAACAGCAGATCTTTGAGGGATCTCAGTCATCAGGTCCGCCTTCCCTCCCACTGTCCCCCCCTTTTTGGGGGGGGGCTGTATCTCTTGGAACTGGCTATCTGGTGTATCCACTCTTTCATATGGGCCTGGGCACCTCTCTCTCTCCTCAGTCCCCCATGGCTCGGGCTGTGCTCCCTTTGTCTCCGGGGGAAAGAACTGAGAAGGGAGTGGGGCCACTCATGCCTTTATCAGGTTGGTGACGTCGGCAGACGACGTCAGTGTGGATAGCCTCAGTTGTACTGCTGAAAATCTTCCATGTGGATCCTGCTTCACTGATGGTGGAGTTCCATCTGTGGGACCTGATGACTGAGATCCCCTTGAAAATCTACTGTTACGGTAAGTTCTTACGTAACTGTTCTATCTTGGAGAGAATCTCTTGCAGCAGGTCATGCTTTCCCTGCCTCCTTTCCCCTTTTCTTCAGAGTTCTCCTTCCTGCTTCTCCTCCCTACGATGGTGACCCTTCGGCTCCTCATGCTCCTTCTGGCAGGGCTCTTCCTTGGTTCCCACAGAGGTGCGTCCTTGCTGGATGGTCTCCGGTGGGGAACTGAGGAGGGCATGGCGTCACTCACGGCTATATAGGGGGATGTCTACATGGTGATGTCGCCATGTGTGGCCCCAGTGAGACTACTTGTAAAAATGCCTCTGTGTGGTACTGGCGCCTGATGGCTAAGGTTCCTAAGGTGACCTGCTGCAAGGGATTCTCTCGATGATCTACTGTAACGGTAAGTTCTTACGTAACTGTTCTTTCTTCGAATTGTTCATGTGCCTAGATGTATTCTTTTTAACCAATCTGATCAGTGCGTAGTTTTAATTATATGATTTTCTGAATAGAATTATAAGACAAACATTAATCTGTTGATAAAATACGAAATGTCCAAATGAAAAATTCTTGGGCAGTATTTTGATGCTCATTTTCTGTTTTTTCTTTTGTTTTGTTTTTTATCAGCCCTCCTTTGTCTATGGGAGATTCCTATTGAATTTGCTTATAGTGTGTGGTGGAACGCTGTTCCGCATGGAAATCCATGCCTGGAACAGCGTTGTTGTGCTGCACTCGGTGAGTCACGATCTTGTTGTGCTGCACCGAGTACGTCACCGGTGCAGCACAACAAGATCGAACGCATTCGCGCATGCAAAATTGAGCAGCCCATGGCAGCATGGAAGTATGCATGCGGCTACAGATTCTGAAGTAAGCCTTATTTTTACTGATAGATTTGTTTTGGGGATCACGGAGTGCTGCTTATGGTTGCCCATACACTATAAAAGATTGTGTATGAGCAACCATACACAAACAAGGCAGCTGTGAGATCTCGAGGTTTCTGTGGTAACGGACTTCTCGAGCTGTGCTCTCGAGGTCTCTGGTTACCACGGAAACCTCTCGATCACAACTGCCTTGTTGTGTATGCTTGCTAATGCACAATCCTCTATAGTGTGTATGTCAGTGCATCATTCTTTAATTCTGAGTGTTAAACAACATTCCAATGCCTCATTGTTCAGCAGTCTGTATTTTTCAAAAACGCCCACAGATTGACCAGCTTTCTTTGTCAAAAATGAAAGCTGGTGCCGGCCCAGTGGCGCTGAGGGTTGAGGCGCTGGATGCCACACCTCGCGCAATGCCGTCAACCCGGGTTCGGGAACAAGCTCAGGGGGTCGGCAGGGGAGTACTAGGATTGAGCTTCAGGAGACAGCTCTCCTAGTCTTGGGGTGGGCTGGGGAAACTACACTGCACTGCAGCGGCCCCTGGGGATGCCCGGAGGCACTGCATGTGCTGGTGTTACTGGGGTGGGGGGCAGTGAACGTTATTGCACGTCCGCTCTCCCAATGGGGAGAAAAACCTGGAGGAAAATGGCTGGGCGCAACCAAGCAGCCTGATAGCCGCACCCTGTGGTGCCGGGAGGACTGTCATGGAATCGAGCTGGGGGGTTCCGGGGCCGACCTGATGTGGTAGGTTAAGGGGAGCCCTCCGGCAGGTCGGTGACAGCCCTACCGGTACCCCCCCATCATGCGAGTGAGCCTGCTGCTCTCCCAGCGGGCAGGGCTGGTGTCTGGATGCCTCTGCTGGTTAGACGCCGCAGCAGGCGTAAAATAATGACATGATGAAAAAAAGAAATGAAAGCTGGGAAGAAAGAGAGGGGGGAAAAACTGACACTGAGGGTAACCACCATGCTGACTTGCCCAGTGTATGTGTGTGTGTGTGTGTGTGTGTGTGTTCTTCCCATGAAGGGCTAATAAAAAACCTTTTTGTCATGAAACATGGGCATAACTGGAGAACAGGGACCTCTCTGCTCAAAATTGGCATTCTGGGTCTGCTTCAAGCCCTTTCCCAAGTTAGAGGTATATATTTGTTTTCTTTTAAAAGGCAGGAGTGTTGTTTGTACAGTGTTTTGCACACCATGACCTTGTTTGTTGCCCCTTCCCTGTTGTTTCCAGTTGATCCCTGTCTGTTGCTGTACAGCTGTATTCCCTAGTGCTGTGTTAAGTATGGGAGAAAAAGGAAGCAGTACTCTAATCTTTGCATTATATAGTAGTTTGCTTACATAGAGCACAAAAATCATATAACATTAGAATAATATATAATGCCCCCACAAGCAGTAAAAGTTACTTTAATAATCGGTCCTACTGGGTTTTTTTCTTCCTCTGTGCTGCTTTCCTGCGCTCTCCTTTTTCGCTGCGGCTACATCCTGGATGTGTAATACGCATGCGCTAGCACATTCAATGTTGTTATACTGTAGTAGCTGCATAGCTAGTGCTGCATAACAGCTATGATGACATAGCTACTACAGCATAACAACATTTTGAAAGATCTAGATTTTTATCGGAACAACGTTCCATCATACACTATATAGTAGTTTGCTTACATAGAGCACAAAAATCATATTATAACATTTTAATGGTGGGGTAAATGGTGCCTCTCAGAATTAGTAATAAATTCATAGTGCCTGCATCCATATATGTGTGTGTGTGTGTGTGTGTGTGTGTGTGTGTGTGTGCGCCCGCGCAGCCCCCACGTAAATAAAAATGCATGCATTCTAACTTTGAATGGGGCTTAGAGGTCATCACCAACTAGAAACCACTTTTGTGCCTGAGTGAGCCACAACGGCCGTTGCTCATAAATTTAAAATAGAACATCATGAACGTAAAGAAAAGTTGATGACTGACATACTTGGTCTTTAAAAAGAACATCCGTTTCCTCAGGAGACCCAGTAGACTTTATTGCTCCTGGACCCCAATCCATGTGTAGCTCCTTGTGAAGAACTGAACCAACTGAATTTACTGAAGAAGTCATCAGGTGCATAGGCACCTCCCCCAGTTCTGCCCCTCAGCTAAGTGTGAAGAAAGACCTCTCCCCAACCTGACTAAATGCAGAGTCCGTGGGGAAATGATTTATTGCCTAACTACGCTACTGCTCCATACTGAACACCATATTACCACCCAGTTATCATTTCAGCCATAGGAACAAAACTCTGTAATATTAACGGGGTATTCTCCTTGTGCAAACAAAAAACACAAACTCCTTTTTTGGTGACATCACTCTAAAAACATAAAATGATCAAGTTGTTAATCTTGGTGTTGAGTAACCGGAAGCATATACATTGTAATGAAAGCAGCAATTCTGACTCTGCCACAAGAACTGCGCCAGCTGGCATACCGAAAGAACTGATCTTATCTGTGTCAGTCTTCACCATTCATCACCTTTGGGTAATGTGGCGGAAGGTCACGACCCTGCGGGGCTACTTTTTTTTTTTTGGATGGGCAGAGTCGCGCACCACCCTCGAGGCTGACGCACTGCATGGCACTCGCGGGTTGGCCATTAGGTGTCGTCGACCCCACCCTCTCACCAGTTCTTCATCTCCCGCCATAGAGGTCGCACCTCATGAGGAGCTACTATCAAGAGGCCTAGTTTTCCGTGTCATCGACACCGAAAAAATTTTACGCCAACAAATACTTCCTGCCAGTTCCGTTTTCACCACCACTCGATACTGCTGTGGTGAGACTGTTCCTTTTCTTTGTCAGCGACGTCGAGTCTTTTGTTTAACTTGTTTTGCCATGGATCATGTCTCAATCGGGGGCCAAGAAATCGTTGAAGATGGGGCATCCCCTATGCATCGGTGCCCGTGCGGCCACAAGTACTCCATCACCGACCAGCATGATCGTTGCCTCACGTGTCTTGGCCCGCTTCATGACATGAATTCATGCAATGCCTGCTTCTCCATGGACTGTTGTGTCATCGAGCAACGTGCGTGGAAAGTTGGATGAGCTTCGCCGCCTTTCGGGGGATGGGCGCGCGCTCGTCAGGCCAAGCCGCGGTCTCTCTGCCTTTCCTCTGGGTTCCCTCCCAGTTCTGTATGGACCGTGGAGGAGGGGGCTTCTGCTCCTACTAGCCTCGCCATTGCAGAAGCCCCTTCCATGGTGCAGGAGGCCCAGTCTGTCCCCCCTGGGTGGGGTGGGCGGGAGGCACCACTCTGGCAGTAAAAGGCTCCCCCGGTGTCATTTCCTCAGGCTTGGAAGCCTTGCTCGGCACCATCCTTGACGCCACCCATTGGTGTGACGTCTTGGGCCTCGGCGCCATTCGCGGTGCCGTTGGACCTGATGATGCCATGGTCAACACCGGTCCGCCGTTCAGCGCTGTTGACGCCATTCGCAATGCTGATGGTGTTGATGGTGCCGTGGGAGGTTCTACAGCGCTGTCTTCGACCATTTCCCACCTTGGCGCCGTTTGTGACACCAATACTGGGGCCGGTGCTGTGTCTAGCTCTGGTGCCGCTTGCAGCACCAAGCGAAGATATGGCACCATGGGAGGTATCGACCTCGACGCCGCTAATGGTGCCATGGGAGCTGTCTGTGCCATCATCGGCGCCGTCCCTGACTTCAGTGCCGCTCATGGCGTCGTGGGTTGGGATGGGGCCATGGCAGGCATCAACTCCATTTCTGCTGCCATTCTCGGCGCCGTGTCTTTTTTGGGCACCATTCGCGGTGCTGTTGGAGAGTTCGGCGCCGGCTCTGGTGCAGACACCCGGACTGGTACCTCCTTCCATTGGGATGGAAGCGGGCGTCCGCATACAGTGTGACACCGGATTTCGGTCTCTACCTCCTCAGAGACGGACTCAGAGTTTGGTTCTGACCGGCTGCCCGACTTTTTAGAGTTGGTGGCCCATGTGGACACCCTGGTAGTTTCCTCGGCTGACCAGAGCCAGCCCTCCTCTGAGGAGTGGGCAGTTGCCCCCAAGTCTAGGGTCGGGGTGCTGACCAGCAGGGAGTGGTGCAGGCCACTATTGCTCTGCAGCCTGGGCTCAGAGGGTTTTCTGCCCCCTCAGTTATGGTACCCCCTCAGGTGGTGTGCCTGGATCGCCCAACTTTGGGGCCAATTGGAGCACCCACGGGAGGGGAGGGTGCTACTCCTTGGATAGTCCCCTCGGGGACTGACCAGAGTTGTCAGCTGCCTAGGTTGGTGTTTGCGAGGAGGAGGGCTCTTTTGGATTCCGAGGGGTCGAGGGGTCAGGGTGCCATGCGGCGGCTCTTTTCTGGGACCTACCTGGGTTCGGGAAGGAGTCGTAGCGCAGACCCCCGCCCTTCCTTCTCAGTCTCCTCACAAGGGCCGTAGTCTTTGGAGGGAGAGGATCGTCCTTTTGGAACTCCACGGTCCCGGTCACCTCACAGGGAGGGAATCTTCAGGGCACAGTCTAGGCAGTTCCAGCATGGTTGATCGGCTGTTGAGTTTTCCGGAGCATCCTGTTCCCTTGGGGCTCCAGGTGCGCTGTCTTGCCCAGACAGAGGACAGTCGATTTCTGTTGTTGACTTAGCCCCCACTCCTCTGCCACCTTCTCCTGTTCTCCCAGGCATTCTTGGTCCTAGTGGACCTCTGTCCTGGGAGCAATTCAGTGGTGTGGCTGCTCATTTCCCTTCGTATGTCAGGGCCATGGACAGGCAGGTGTTCCAACCTCCCCCTGAGCAGCCAGCCACTGAATCTCCAAGGTCCTCCTCTTCGTCATCCTCCTCTTCAGGAGGAGAGGAGCCTTCTGTCCACATCCTCCCTGCTGCTGATCTCGCAGGGTATCAGCATTTCCTCATTAGGATGATGGAGGACCTGCATGTCACCCCACCCACTCAGCACAATCCAGAGCATTCAGTGCGACCTTCCTAGGCAATTTCAGTGCGGACACCCTTGTGGTGCCCCCCTGGCCTGCTCCTTTCCAGGAGACGTCTTTGCATTTCTGGCAAAGACCCTTTTCCAGAGTCCCAACCCCTAGGGATCTGCGCCACAGGTATTGTACCCCGGAGTCTCCAAGTAGTTGCCTCATCCTCAGTCAGGACTGATGCAACTGGACACTCCCGATGGGGTTCGCGCCCTCCACCATGACCGGCCCCCAGATGCAGATTCTATGGATTTTGACTTCTGGGGGAGGAGGACTTTCTACTCGGCATGGTTGTTTCTTTCAATCGCTGCTCATCAGGCCCACTATGCTTCCTATGATAGGTTTCTGTGGTCCAGGCTAGGTCAGCTCCTAGCCTCTGTGCCTAATTCGGAGGTAACCAGTCAAGCCATTGCACCCTCTGCACGTGGCCTGGAGCTAGCAAGGTACCAAATGAGGGCATCTTACGACACCAACATGGTAGCTTCCAGGGTTGTAGGGACAGTGATCTGCACTAGGCGGATGGCATGCCTGCGTCTTTCCCAGTTGTCACCCTTGGTCCAGCGTAGGGTGATTTCCTCAGCGTACCAGAGAACCCATCTTTTCTCCCGTAGGGTGAGGTGGCGTCTGTTGGGGCAACCTCTTGCCCCCTCCGGGGGGTCCCCATCTCACACTCCCCAGTCTCGGGCCTCTCCAGACCCGTGAAGGTTCTTCCTCCCAGTGTGTCACCCACTGAGAGCTAAGGGACTCGATCTTTTAGGGTCTAGGCCCCCTCCGGGGGGGGGGGCTGGGTACTCACCCAAAGGTGATAAATGGTGAAGGCTGACACAGATGAGATATGAAAATTACGTACCTACTGTAATTCCTGATCTTTCTGTGTGTCTTCACCGTTCATCACAATCCCACCCACCATCCCCAAGGGGGCCTAAGTCTCTGAGTCCCCCTCCCTCTGTGTGCCCCTCCTCCCCCCTTCCTTTCTGATAGTCAGGAGCAGGGTGACCTTGGGTGCACAGGGGGATTTTACTTCCTGACAAGAGGGGAGAGGGATCAGGGAAGGGGGCACTTCTCTCCTCAGTGCTTCGGCTCCACCCCTTTGGGGTAGGAGTTGGTGGTTGCCCTCTCTTCTTTTCTCTCTCTCGTCCTCCATCCTACTCCGTTCTTGTTCTTGGGGACTCATCCCTCAAATTAATTTAAGAAACTTTTGTTTCTTACCTCCATATATTGGTTTCAGGGGGAGTATAGCCCTATATCCTGTCTTTTCTTCCAGAATAGCCACTTCTGCTTATGTCGGAGTTTATTGCCAGTGATTCTGTGCCTTGAATTCTGGCAGTGCAGCCTTCTGGCTACTCCTTCGCAGTTTCTATACAGTCTGGAGGCAGGTCAAAGGTTCAGGGTATGTCCTCCCCCTCCCTATTTCTAATTTTTCCCTTCTTCCCTCTTCTTTCTGCTTCCAGAGATTGGGGCCCCTTCCCAATCCCCTTAGATTTCTAACTCTCCTTCTATCCTCTGTCATTTATTTTTCCTTTTAGTTTGTATATCTTTTCCTTTGTCTATCCCTTGGACTTCCTTGTCCCTCCGTACCTCCCAACCCTTTCTTATTCTGTGGTGACTCTGAACTGGCGAGAAGGCGGGGTCGACAACATCTAATGGCCAACTCGCGAGCGCCACACAGTGCATCAGCCTCTAGGGCGGCACTGACGGTGTGTCAACTCTGCCTATCAAAAAAAAAAAAAAAAGCTTCTGCAGGGTCGTGACCTCCAGCCACATTACCCAAAGGTGATGAATGGTGAACATACACAGAAAGATCAGGAATTACGGTAGGTATGTAATTTTCATTTTCTGAGCCAACTCAACGTCAGGTTTGCACGCTAGTAATTCAGCTAGGGCAGTGAATTACCATCTTGTCTCTTTCAGACCTCCATATTAATGTGCATATACCTTTTAAACAAGAAACGGGCATCACAGTAACAAGGTCCCCATGGAAACAGCAATGCTACAGGCTTGTAACTTTAATCGGTTCACTGTCCAAAGTCTAGCAGAGTTCCTGGCTCTCACTCCCCACAGTTTCATGTGTACCCTTAACACTTCTATTTCAGAGCACTCAGTACTGGAAGTACATTCTAATGTTTTAGTCATGAAAACGCTGCCAAATGACAGTACCCAGAAGCGCCACTGCCCACTACATTGGTGGCCCAGGTTCGGGATCAGACACTGGTTGCTCAAGGGCCAGCTGGGAGAGGGAGGGAGGATTGAGCAACCCAGTAAGCTCTCCACTGCCATCTGATGGAAGCCAGGTGGCAGCACAGCAGGTACACATTAAAGGAGGTGGGACAGCCACTGGATGCAGAGCACACATGCATGCCCTCGCATGCGTGCTTGTGTGTGTCATTGCACATTAGCACCCTCCAGGGCTGGGGGACATGGGTAATAAAATATTGGTTAATAATGGAAAGAGGGCTTTGGAGGAAAAACGTGATACTTCTGAAGGGATCGCTGAAGGAAAGCATCTGTCTAGCTGGGCCAGAAGACACCCCTCCCCCTGGCATGCTGTTCTTAAAGTGGTAGGAAATTATTACAAACACCCACTTGTATCTTCCATTCAATGTGGTCTGCTGTTCTAATTTGTTATTACTGTTTCAAACCCCAGGGATCTTTACCTATGTTTACACTTTATGCAGTCATCTCGGCTGAGAATGATGCCCCAGAGCTAGAACCCATTGAGATTTTTACAATTTGGAATGTAGGTTCAAACTCTGCATCCACACTCCACTTTGGCCGTTGCTCAGATCTGTTTCTTCGCCTGAAGAGAGCAATCACCCCATAGTGAAAAATTTATATCAAAAAGTGTTGTTAGTCAGTTTTTTTTATTTTTTTTATTTTAATACTCTGCATTTAGCTAAGGTGTTATGCACATTGCAGTTTCTCTGCTTACCGTTTGAGTCCCAGGAATCGGAGAATATTTTACTTGGCTACTGTTGCTGTATTTTTCTTGGCTGTTATTAGTGTTTTACTGTTTTTAGGTAGCCCTTTTACAGAGAACAGAGCGTTTTCACTTTCCATTTCTGTCTGTACCCTTTCACCTTTCACAGGTTCTGTCACAGTAGCTGCAATTTGACCTTTTGCACAGTTTCTTAAGTACAAGAACCGCCAAGAATCGTATTTTGCTATTGGGATCTTGTACTGCATAATTTTTTGGGGAATTGTTTTATAATTGCAAGGTTCTCTCAAATTGGTACATCAGAGAGACCTTGTAGACCATCAAAAAAATTGTACAAAAAGGGTAAACAAATTTAAAAAGAAGCTTGCCTTCTCAGTCTGCCTGTGTGTCAGCTAAAAATAGTAAAAAAGGCTCTGAGGGTGGTCCCAACAATGGTGGAGAGCACACATCCGAAGGGTTCATCTCCTCTTGTACAGCAGCAAATAATGTGAAAGGTGACAAGAAAATGGAAAAAGATAAAGCTGCACAGCCATCAGAAAGGCTTGACAAAGATGGATCTTCATCGGGGGTATCTCTGTCTTCAGGTCACATGTATGGAACTTCACCGTTGGTGAAGCAGGATCCACGTGGAAGATTTTCAGCAGTACCACTGGGGCTGCCCACGCCGACGTTGTCTGCCGATGTCACCAACCATATAAAGGCGAGAGCGGCCCTGCTCCCTTCTCAGTTCTTTCCCGCCATCAACTCTGTTCCCATGAATCTCTTCGGAAGCTCCCAACACAGTTTCAAGCCATTTTCGCCTACGACTTATTTTAACTAGTTTTTTAGAATCTCTTTTTTAATGAGATTCCTTTACCTTGCTTAGGTTGTGAGTTAATCCTTCGACTTCTCTCTTCCGTCGCTGCCACTGCAGAAAGAAGATAGCCTCTTCAGATGAACATGCTCTCTCTGTCTGCTGTCTTGGGCATGACCACATTGTCTCGGACTGTGAGCTCTGTCACAAATTTAATCAATCCACCCTCTGGAGACGAAGAAAAGACTCTCAAAAAATTCTTGATGGAACAACAAGTAGCCAGTTCTTAGTGGGGGGTCCTTGGCAGTCTCTGATGGGTTTGTCGATCTCCCAGGCTGCTAAAGCCCGACTTAAGTCCTCAGAGAAAAGTCACAAAAAAGACAGAGATCAGGATCTCCCCCCCCCTCGGTGGCATTCCCGCGCCTCAATGGCTTCTTCTTCCTCCGGGGGGTACTCCATCGGCTGCGACTGCGCCGATGCCTGTAGCTGTCTACATCTCTGTCCCTACCAGACCCATAATAACAGCGCAACTGCCCGCCTTTCAGGGTGGGTGGTTGTCGGCCCTCTGGTTATTGGCTCCCAGTTCATCCACACCTGGCTCATCAATGACAGCCCTTACATCGAGGCCTGATGCTTCTCCAGGCCCTTGGTCTTAGGGCTTTTTGGGCTCCCAGGGCCCGATGGATGGGTTGTTGCACCCTGTGCCATCGACCCTTCCTCCTTCAGTGCAGCAACCTATTGTCATTGGCCTAATGATATTCTAGCCAAGTTTACTACAGTCTTGATCCACCAACTGGGCGCTTATAGGCCTCTGTCCCTGCGCCATCAATGGCCCTATTGTCATTGATGCCACTTTGGCTTCCTTGGGCGGTTCCCCGTGGGCCATCATCAGACCCTCCTTCGGACCTATAGTTGAAGCAGGTCGACGTTGAGGAGGAGTATCACCTGGACCTTATCCTGCCTAAGGAAGAGAAGGAACGTCTTTCCTCTGACAGGTCCACGGTCTGTTTGGTGAGTGAAGACTCTCAAGCATACTCCCAGGTCTCCCCCAAAGGACCCTACTTTCTTTAATGGTAGTGATGAGCGGTATTCCACCAGGCTCGGTGTTGGGACCAGTGTTGTTTGGGATATTCACTGCAGACATGTCATGGGACATCAAGAGCAAGATCAGTCTGTTTGCTGATGATACCAAAGTAGGAGCGGTGGTGGATGACCTAGGGGGATGGCAGGGGTTGCAGGATGATCTGGCAGAGCTTGAAACCTGGTCAGACACCTGGCAACCGAGGTTTAATGCCAAAAAGTGCAAGGTGCTGCATTTTGGGATGAAGAACCCAAGGAGGAGTTACCAGCTGGGGGGAGTGCAGTTAGCCCAGACAAAGGAGAAGGATCTGGGGGTGCTCATTACAGGGTCTGTGAACAACTCGGCACAATGTAGGAAGGCAGCTGCAAAGGCCAACAAAATGCTGGGTTGTATTTCAAGGGGGTTTATCCTCGAGGAGGGAGGAGGTGATTCTGCCACTGTATAGGTCATTAGTGAGACCGCACCTGGAGTACTGCATGCAGTACTGGCGCTCATATCTGAGAGGGACATTAAGTTACTGGAGGGGTGCAGCGCAGGCGACAAAAGATGATCAAGGGGTTGGGGGACTTATCATACGAGAGGGAGGTTGAGGAGTTGAACATGTACTCGCTGGAGAAGAGAGGAGGACAGGGGACATGATTGAAACCTTTAAGTACATGAAAGGAATAAGCGAGACCGGTACAGAGGGGCTGCTCAAAGTAAGGGAGGGAGGGCCGCAGGGGCCATGATATGAGACTGGAGCCGAGGAAGGTTCAGGAGGAGATGAGGAGACACTTTTTACAGAGGGTGGTTGCTGGGTGGAATCGTTACCTGCAGAAGTGGTATCCAGTAGAACAGTGGACTGCTTCAAAAAGGGATGGGACAGGACAAGGGGGAGGGTTAATGAAGGGGAAGAGAGGGGCAGCTGCAGAATAAGGGGTGCTAGCTGCACATTCGAGCAGACTTGATAGCCCTCTAGGCCTTTATCTGCTGGCGGATTTCGTATGTTCGTATGAAGTAGCTGTCCTTCACCATAGGTTTCCATACTGAGGAAGAGGATGCCACCTGACGGGAGTTGGTGGACTTACTGGAAATCTCAGAATCTCCTCCTAAGGTCATTCCTCCTATCCTCCCATCACTGAGGAATGCCACTACTTATGCCTGGCACAGACCTGACATGGTCCTGGCCATGCCTCACAGGGCGGACATGTTATATCATGCCCCCCATGGCCTTCCTTACTATGCTGCCCAAGCCAAGACCAATTGAGTGGTCATCAGGGCAGCTCATGACAGGTCTAAGGTGCCTGTGCACCTCAGTTCCTTCCCCCCAACAGGGAAACCCATCAGATTGACCTTTGGGGTAAGAATACGCCTCCTCCACCTTGGGGCTGATTATTGCCAGTTACCTCTCTCATATGGTCAAGTACCAGAATACCATCTGGGTGAAGGGCAAGGCAGCTGTTCAAGTCCTCCCTGACAGTTCCCAGAAACAGGAGGTTCTTAAATGCTTGCAGAGGATATCAGCAAGCACACCTCCTCAGGGCCTTGTATGATATCTCGAATACCGGTGCCAGGACTGCTGCCACAGGCATTTGCCTTTGTAGGCATTCCTGGCTGAGGGTATCAGGTTTTGCAGCAGATGGCCAGCAAAAGGTGTTTAACGCCCCTTTCAGCAGCTCCAAGCTGTTTGTGACAGACATTCAGGACATTATCAGTAACCTACAAGCATCTGGCAGGGCTATTAACATAGAAACATAGAATTTGATGGCAGATAAGGACCACTTGGCCCACTTAGTGTGCCCATTTCCCTACCTAACGGATAAGCTGCAGATCGTAGTTAACCAGCAACCTACTTCCTCCTATCCCCCACTAGAATTGCCTTATGTCTGTCCCATGCATTCTTGAATTCCCCCACTGTTTTTGACTCTACGACCTCCTCATGAAGGCCATTCCATGCATCTACAACCCTCTCTGTGAAGAAATACTTCCTCACATTACCTCTGAGCCATCCCCCCCATCTTCAAATTGTGCCCCCTTGTTCTTGCACATCTCTTCTTCTGAAAGATGCTACCTTCTTGGACTTTGTTGATTCCCTTGAGGTACTTGAAAGTTTCTATCATGTGCCCCCCCTCCCTCCTTTCCTCTAGGCTGTACATCTTAAGCTCCTTTAGTCTTTCTTCATATGTCTTGTGGTGCAGACCTTGCACTATTTTGATTGCCCTCCTCTGGACAGCCTCCACCCTGTCTATGTCTTTGCGGAGATGGGGTCTCCAGAACTGTACACAGTACTCCAGATGTCTTACCAACTGTCTGTACAGAGGGCTAACAACTTCCTGTTTTCTACTGGTGACGCCTCTGCCTATGCATCCAAGCATCCCCCCGCCCTCCTTACTGCCTTCTCACATTGCTGGTCCACGTTTAGGTCATCTGACATGACTACCCCCAGGTCCCTTTCCATTTTTGTTTTTGTCAGTATCTCACCCCCCATTGTGTACTCTTCCTCTGGGTTTTTGTTTCCCAGGTGCATTACTTTGCACTTCTTTACGTTGAATCTAAGCTGCCATACATCTGGCCATTCCTCCAACCTTGCCAAGTCCCTTTTCATCCTTTCCACCCCACCTTGTGTATCAACCCTGTTGCAGATCTTTGTGTCATCTGCAAAGAGACATACCTTCCCTTCCAGTCCAGTCCCTCTGCAGTGTCACTTATAAAGACATTAAAAAGGACCGGCCCCAGTACTGAACCCTGCGGTACCCCACTAGTAACCCCCATTTTTTCACTGTGGACTCCATTTACTATTAACCGCTGTGTCCTGTTGTCTAGCCAATGTTTTACCCACCCTGGGACCCACTCCAAGGCTGGCTAATGTGTTTATTAATCTTTTGTGCGGGACTATGTCAGATGCCTTGCTAAAGTCTAGGTAGGCCATGTCCACAGACCCTTCCTGGTCTACTACTTTGGTCACCCAGTCAAAGAAATCTTAGATTTGTCTGACATGACCTTCCATAGAAACATAACATGACCTGGAACTCCTGGAGATGGCCCCAGAGACTCCTCCAGTATCCTCCACCTAGGGCCTTCCTGCTGTGAATCCACGCTGCCTTGGGTCCTGTGCCCCACTGGCCTCTAGGTACTCAACAATTCTTTCCTTCAGAAGAGATTCCATCATTTTCCCTACCACTGAGATCAAACTGATAGGTCTGTAGTTTCCTGCCTGTGTCTTACTCCCACTTTTGTGAAGGGGAATCACATCCACCCTCCTCCAGTCCTCAGGTACCACACCATCCTCCCATGATTTATTAAAAAGGGTAGTCAGTGGTGTTAATAATTCTTCCCTTAGTTCTTTTAGAATTCTGGGGTGAATCCCATCAGGCCCCATTGCTTTATCCACCTTCAGTTTTAAGAGTTCTTTCAGAATCCTTTCTTCTATGAAAGAACTAATATCAACCCTCCCCAATCCAGAGTGCTTCTACTGACTGGATTAGGTATTGCCCCCTGTTTTTCCATTGTGAATACTGAGCACAAGTATTCGTTCAGTATCCCTCCTTTTTCACTGTCACTCTCTGCCCAACCACCTTCCTCTTTATTCAGCCTCAGTATCCCTGCCTTAGTCTTTCTTTGCTCCCTAATGTAAGTCTGCCCACTCACTACCATACGCAGCCTAGGAGCAGACAGTGCCCTCTCTTTCACAAGGTGTTCCACAAGTTTGGAGCAGTCTCCCATCCTAGGGGCAAGAGAAAGGCCTCCTCCACTTTGCCTACCACTCCTCCACTGGTGCTGCAGCAGAGTACCCTGGGATGATCGATCAGCCCCAGCAGCTGGATCCGCCTCCGCTGGACTCCTTGCTAGACCCCACTCTTCCAGTCCCTGACCAAGAGGTGGTGGTTGGAGGTCTGCTTTCCCTCCATCTCAATCAGTGGAGAATCATCACTTCAGATGCCTGGATTCCTCAGATTATGGAGAGGGGCACACTCTGGAACTCCTGGAGATGGCCCCAGAGACTCCTCCAGTATCCTCCACCTATACCTTGGCCCATCTGTTCGTTCTCCGGGAGGAGATACAGTCTCTGCTGTGCAAAAAGGCCATCAAGCCAGTGCCCAGGCATCAAAGGAGTGGGATTTTATTCCAGGTTCTTCCTGGTCCCCAAAATAACTGGAGATCTGAGACCCATTCTAGAGCTCAAGGACCTCAATCTGTATGTCCAGTACAGAAAATTCCACAAAGTCACCCTGCCAGGCCTGATGCCCCTACTCAAGCAGGGTGACTGGCTATGCTCCTTGGACATGCAGGATGCTTACCTGCATATCTCAGTGTTTCCACCGCACAGGAGACTTCTCCATTTTCTCTTTCAGGGTGAGCACTACTAATTTAAAATATTGCCCTTTGGCTTATCCTCTGTGCTACAAAGTGCTTAGCAGCAGTAGCTGCAGCTCTCAGAAGGGAGTGACTGTGTGTTTTCCATTATCTGGATGACTAGCTCCTAAAGGCCCCATCCAGACAGCAGCTCCTTCGGACTCTGGAAAGAATCTTTCAGCTGATTCTCTCCCTGGGCATCACTGTTAGCCTGCTAAAGTCTGTCCTGATACCATCCCAGAGGCTGCAATATATAGTGGCGGTTCTGTACTCTGCGCAGGACAAGGCCTTCCTGCCTCAAAACTTGGCAGAGTGGCTCATTGCCCAGGCTCAGGAGGTCACCCAGAGCTGTTATATCCCTGCGAGGGTATTCCTGAGGCTATTGGGTCTGATGGCCTTGGCCATTCCCACAGTTCCCTTAGCCAGACTGCACATGCAAGTCCTCCGTTGACACTCAGAGTGCATTGGGACCAACGCACAGATGAATTACATCAGTTAGTGCTGGTCTACTCCTCAGTTCGTAAAGTGCTTCAGTGGTGGGTGGACCCACAGAACCTCTCAAAAGGGGTTCAATTCCAGATTTCTTACTCCCAGCAGATCCTCACCACGGATGCCTCCGGTTTGGGCTGGGGAGCACATCTGGATCCCTTTCAGACTCTGGGATCTTGGTCCCAGATAGAAACTTCCCTGCATATCAGCATCCTGGAGAGGTGGGAGGTCCTGTATGCCATGCAGGCCTTCCAGAACCATCTCCTCCCAGGTCACCTGTTGATCCAGTCTGACAATCTCCGTGTTGTCTATTATATCAATAAGCAAGTGGGGACACACTCATACCCACTGTGCAGGGAGGCCATGAGAGTCTGGTACTGGGCAGTAGACCAGTCTGATCCTCTCAGCAGTCGATGTCCCTGGCATGCTAAA
This sequence comes from Neoceratodus forsteri, assembly GCA_016271365.2. NCBI lineage: Eukaryota > Metazoa > Chordata > Ceratodontiformes > Ceratodontidae > Neoceratodus > Neoceratodus forsteri. Next base: position 1,536,563,856 of record CM057453.1, read on the forward strand.
CACTGTGGCTGACAGCCTCAGCAGGACTCAGTGCAGCATGAACGAGAGGGAACTTCTCTCATCCATTGCAGAAGATCTGTTCGCCAGATGGGATCGTCCAGAGTTGGACCTTTTTGTGTCCCCACCGAATACAAAACTGCCAAATTTTTGCTCGCTAGATCCAGGGCCTGCAGTTTTCTAGCAAGATGCATTGTCCCTCTCCTGGAATGGGAGGTTCCTTTATGCCTTCCCTCCATTCCCTCTGATTCAGAGGATGCTAATCAAACTGCAGATGGAAGGGGCCAGCATGATTTTGATAGCACCATTCTGGCCACGGCAGATATGGTTTCAATTTAGTTCAATTTATTTTATACTGAAGGGTATGTGAGCAAAAATGCCCATTTTCACAAACATCCAGTTGTACAGATATTTACAAAAATATAGGACAAAGAACAAAACTGAAAACGTAAATACGTCATACTGGGAAATGAGGGAATAAAAACAGTATATATACTTGGTCGAAACACACTTGTTACAACAGGTTTTATATACAAGGAAGGCATTTTATGTGGAGGCTAATAGTCATTGGGAGCAAGCTTGGGAATGCTCCACAAAACAGTGGCTGGAGGTAAGGAGGCAAAAGCAGGGGGCTGGGGAGACATGGGAACAAAAAACCTGGGGAGAGTGGGAGTGTGGTATGGGGGATATTTAGAAAAAGGGAAAATGACACAATGTTTGAAATGAGAGGAAGAGTTTCCATTACTGCAACAGTTAGCAAAGGAGCCTCTGGTCCCTCTGCCTCTGCAGGGATCTGCTGATGTAGGCTCAGGTGACCCTGGTCCATCCCAATCTCAAGTCCCTTCACCGGCATGCCTGGCTTCTGAAGACATGGCCATCAGCTGGTTTGGGGTGTCTCAGAGAGTGGTGGGCATCCTTGTGGTAGCTTGGAAGCCTTCCACTAGAGCCACATATGCCATGAAATGGAAGAGGTTTGCCACCTGGGCTGCCAAACATCATCTAGACCCGTTAATTTGTCTGAGCCAAATTCTGGACTGCCTGATAACTCTGTTAGACTCAGGCTTCCAGTACTCCTCCCTCAAGGTGCACCTTTTGGCTATTTCTGCCTTTAATGAGCCCGAGGGCGGCTTCACCGTGGCTTAATTGGATGTATCCTATACTTTTCTCAGTGGCATCCTGCATCTGAAACCTCCAATTCATTTCCCTGTCCTAGCTTGGGATTTGAAGTTTGTTTTGGAGAAGCTGACCCTGTCTCCGTTTGAGCCAGCCCCAACTTGTGAGGTACACTTTCTGTCTTGGAAAGCATTATTTCTGGTTGCTATTACCTCTGCTTGAAGGATTTCTGAGCTTCAGGCTCTCTGGAGTGAGGAGCCTTATTTGATTTTTCACAAAGACACAGTGTCTTTGCGCATGAATCCTAAGTTTCTCCCTAAGGTGGTGTATGAGTTTACTCTGAACCAGTCGATCTACCTACCAGTTTATTTTCCCCGAGCATGCTAATCCAGGGGAAGCACTACTCCATATGTTAAACGGGCACAGAATTTTAAAGCATTATCTGCTCCGAACTAATGAATGTAGAAAGTCAAAGCAGCTTTTTGTTTCATTCGCTCCTGGTAGAGAGGATGTTCAGGTTTCGAAACCGTGTTTGTCCAGATGGTTGGCACATTGTTGTGTGTTATGCTGCAACAAGCATGGCAAGGAGTTGTCAGGGGCAGTAAAAGCCCATTCCACAAGGGGCATGGCTGTAATGGGAATAGCCATCTGCTAGTTATGTGTATATCATTTTGCTATAAAGTTTTGTATGGCAGTCCTGCTTAGGAAACAGGCCAAGCAGCAGAGCCTCATGGGACATTGGATTTTAAGAGAAGAAAAAAAATGGTCTGCCGTCTTGCTGACCTAGAGGATAAGCTGGCTAGAGTGGTGTGGGCACTGAAGAAATTGGAGCCATACCTGTATGGGAGGCACTTTGAGGTACAGATGGATCATAACCCCTTGGTTTGGCTGTCACAATTGGGTAAAACAAATGTTAGGCTTCTAAGATGGAGCCTTGCCTTACAGGGTTACGACATGACTGTCACTCACAGGGCAGGGGCAGCAAATGCCAATGCAGATGGGTTATCCTGACAGAGCAGTGAACTGAATTTGTGAAACTCATACCATGCCTAGGAATGGATTCCCACAAATTCAGTCTGGGAGGGAGGGGTGTAATGGGAATAGCCATCTGCCAGTTATGTGTATATCGTTTTGCTATAAATCTCTGTTCAAACAACATGAAGTCTTGCTATATTATGACAATTGCAGTTTGTCCCACCATTAGAACTGCTCCGGAGGTGAAAGAGTTAACTACCATTCTAAGAATGGAGTTTAGAGCGCGAGCTCGGTTAGAGAAGCTCTGTCTGGATAATTTCAAACTGAAACTGTCAGATTCTTTACTGCGCCTCACTGAACAGTCGCTCCGGAGATTTTTCCTACTGCTCGGTTCATTTCTCGGTTTAAACAGTATTTTCTCGGTTAAATTCAACCGCGAGTATTATTATTTTAACCGCAAACCGATCGGTTCAAGCTCTGTCTGTGGTATTGTAAGTAATAGACAGGTTTTATTTCTGTGTGGAACTTGTAAATGTTTATCGGTTCGGTTCGAACCGATCAGGTTGTTTAAAACTTTAAAGAATAAGCTTTTTAAAGCTTTTAGAGTGCGATTCCCGGTTCTTATCGGTTCTAAAAGTTTCATTACGTTTTCCACGATCCATTGACACAGTTGGGGAACCGATAAAGGGTGTCTTGCCTGGCACTGCCGTTAAAGGGCAAGTTTCTTGGTTAGAGCTGGCATCATGTCTGAGAAACCCAAAAGAAAACCAGGCCCTATTGGTTTCAACACTGTAGTGTCTGTGGGGAAGCCTTTGCCAGGCTGACCCACACACTACATGTGTTTATTGTCTGGGTTTGACCACCTCAATTCAGACTGCCAGATTTGTAAAATTTCCTGCAGCCACCCTGGATAAGAGAGTGGGCAGGCTCAGGGAACGAGAGGTCAAAAAGTCCGCTGACCCGGATGGCCAGCCCGGTTCGGTGCCAACCGAACCGGAGGGAGTGCCCTCTGACCAGGGCGAGACTTCCTCGGACAAACGTAAAGCTGGCTCTGAGGAGCCAGTTCCAGCAAAGAAAACTAAAAAATCAGCAGGTTTGGAGTCCAAAATTCCTTCTCCAACTGCTGCAGAAATAGCAAAAGCTATACAAATTGTACAGTCACTTTCTCCGGTTCCGTCCGAACCGCCACTGTTTGGTAAAAGGTCGGTTCGGCCGGTTCCACCGGTTTAAGAATATGATATTGGAGATTTTTATGAACCAGAGGAGGGGGAGGAGGATTATGAACAGTGTGACTGTGACTTTGAGAGTCTGGATGTGCCCATTGAACCGGACATCTCCCCAGACAGACCTTTAGAATCTCCCCCATGCTTTCTGAGTCCCCTTCTCATTTTCTGTTTTATAAAAAGGTTGCTGAAACCCTCCAGCTCCCATTAGAGGAAGCTGTGGCTGAGCAAGAGGAACCTGATTTTGTAGAAATGATGGCTATCCCAGAGTCTAGGAGATTATCTATCCCTTACGTAAGTCTTTAGGAAGCAAACAATAAAAATTCTAAAACCCTAATTCTGTGCCTCCTGTTGACAAAAAGATGGACAGGAGGTACACTTTGTCAGGTCCTGATACAGACTTTCTTTCACAGCAATGCAGTCATGTTGGGGTAGTTCAGGCTGCAGCCTGTGATAAAGCTAACATTCCCCTGGCTTCACATCCTCCTGACAAGGACTCCAGGAAGATTAATGCCATGGCTAAAAAACAATACATGGCAGCGTCCTTGGGACTCAGACAAGCAAATTACATGGCTTATGTGGCAAGATACCAAAAATCTAGATGGGACACTGTCATGGCTTTGGCCAAACAGGCCGCTGGCCAGCTTGCCAAGGAGCTGGAGCAGGTGGCTACTGATGGTATTGAGGCTTCCAAGGTGCAATTCCATGCTGCTGTGGATTCTAATGATGTATCCTCTAGAGTCATGGCTACATCTGTGGCTTTTCGTAGGTTAGCTTGGCTCAGGTGTACTAATTTGTCACAGGATACCCAGACTTAAGGCTATGGATTTTCCTGTGGTGGGAAATTCTCTGGGGAGCAGACAGAGAATTACATGAAGAAAATGGATGAATACAGAACAACTTATAGGAGTGCACAAGCCAAGGAGCGGCAAGCCACTCCTCAGAAGCAGACCCCCAGGGGTAGAGGTAGGCCCTTTCACAGGCCTTTTTACCAAACCCAGGCTTCTTCTGCTTATGCTGAGAGGATTCTTCAGAGGCAGAGGCAGACGGGGTGCAAGTAGGTCTGCTCCAACCCCTCAGTCTAAAGCCCCTGCCAAACAGGCACCCTGATGGGGTGCCCAGGGCCGGTTCTCCACTACCTGTAGGGAGCAGGCTGGCTTACTTGCTCAGGACTGGGAGTCTCTAACATCAGACAAATGGGTCCTGGAAGTAGTAGCCAGGTCTGATTCTCAGTTTCAAAACATTTCCAAAGATGAGAGCCAGATTTTTCCACCTGCAAACCCTCTAGAGACCTTTACCTTAGAAACAGGAGTCTCAACCCTCCTAGCTCTCAGAGCTGTAGAAAGGGTTTCCCCCCTACACCAGGGCAAGGGTCTGTACTCCAGGTACTTCCTTACCCCAAAAAAGACAGGAGAATGGCGGCCCATTTTAGACCTAAGATATCTGAACAAGCACCTTTTGAAACCAAAGCTCAAAATGGTGACTCTGGCAATGATTTTACCTTCTCTAAGGCCAGGGGACTGGCTAGCTTCCCTGGACCTCAAGAATGCCTATTTCCATGTTCTAATCAGAAGCTCCAACCGAAAGTACCTCAGATTCGAACTGCCCTCAGGTCATTACCAGTTCAGAGCAATGCCCTTCGGCCTCACCTCTGCCCCAAGGGTATTCACAAAATGTCTGGCAGTAGCAGTTGCTCATTTAAGAAGGCAAAGGATTGCTGTCTTTCCCATCTAGACGACTGGCTCATTGTAGGCCAGTCTCCAGAACAGGTCAAATCACACCTGCAAGCCACTTAGCAGCTGCTCTCACCTCTGGGCTTCTTGCTCAATCTTCCAAAGTCAGTTCTGGAACCTGTTCAGGTACTCACCTTTATAGGTGCAGAATTGACACAAAGCAGGCCAGAGCCTTCCTACCCTTAGAGAGGGTAAGGAACCTGGTGGCCCTGGCCTCCTCCTTCCTCCAGCAGGTCTCTCGACCAGCAAGGCACTTCTTACAACTCCTAGGACACATGGCTGCTTCCACAGCTGTAGTGCAAGGAGCAAGATTTCAGATGAGGGACATTCAGTTTCACTTGAGAGCCTTTTGGTCTCAGAGAAAGATCCCTTTCAAGTTGATCCCAGTGACTGAACCCTGATCCAGGCCCTTCAGTGGTGGCAGGATCAGAGCAATTTAAGCCTGGGGGTCCCTTTCATCCCTCTATCTCATTCCTTGACCCTCACTACGGATGCATCCTTCTGGGATGGGAGCTCACATGGGCGACCTTCCACCCAGGGAGTGTGGTCCCTCAGGAATCTCTGCTCCCATCAGTTTGCTGGAACTCAGAGCTGTCTTTCTAGCACTTCAAGTGTTTTCTGCATCTGTTCAGAACAAAGTGGTACAAGTCAGAACAGACAACACCACCACAATGTGGTACATCAACAAACAAGGGGGCACTCGGTCTTCGGCCTTGTGCATCAAGCAATGAAGTTGTGGTCTCTGGCTTATTCCCTGAACACTTCCTCATAGCAGTTCACCTCCCAGGAAAGGACAATGTCCTGGCAGATGCTCTCAGCAGGATTTCCAGGGCCATCACGAATGGTCACTGGATCCCTCAAGTACTGGGATAGTTTTTGCAGATGGGGCACCTCTCAGATAGACCTTTTCGCAGCCCCAGACAATCACCAACTCCACTGTTTTGTTGCAGGCCCCCAGTGATGGGCTCAGTCCCTCTGGATGCCTTTCTCCTAGATTGGGAAGGGAAGTTTCTATATGCTTTTCCTCCCTTCCCTCTCCTATTCAAGGTGCTAGTCAAAATCAGATCCTAGCCTTGCAGGATGATTCTGATTGCTCCATATTGGGCCAGGCAGCCCTGGTACCCACTCCTTCTGTCCTTAGCAGTCCATCTCCCCCTGTGCCTCCCCAGGAGGCACAATCTGTTATCTTGTGCCCAGGGGAGGGTTTGGTATCCGAATCTCAAATCCCTCAACCTCAAGGCCTGGCTCTTGAGGAGTTAGAGTTTGCTGACCTACACCTTTCTCAAGGTGTTCTCGACATCCTAAAGGCTTCTAGGAAGCCTTCCACTAGGGCTACTTATAATTCTAAATGGAAAAGGTTTTCCATCTGGTGCTCGGGGAAGCATATTTCCCCGGAATCTGCTGATTTGCCCATTGTTTTGGACTATATGGTCCATCTTAATTCTTTGGGCCTGAGACCAGCTACCCTGAAAGTTCATTTGGCAGCTGTCTCTGCTTTTATTTCAGTAGGAAAGCCCTCTTCTCTTTCCACTCACCCTATTTTTTCCAAGTTTTTCAAGGGATTACTTCATACTAATCCACCTTTCAGGGACCCTGCCCCTGCCTGGGATCTTAATGTTTGCATTGCTCAGTTGATGCAACCCCCCTTTGAACCTCTGTCTTCTGCAGAGCTCAAGTATTTGACTTGGAAAACTGTTTTTCTAGTAGCCATCACTTCTGCCAGGCGCATAAGTGAGTTACAAGCCTTGTCAGTGGAGACTGACTTTATTTCCTTTCACAGGGATAAAGTAGTCCTTAGGACTAACAGGAAGTTTTTGCCTAAGGTGGTTTCGGACTTCCATCTTAACCAATCTATCTCCCTTCCAGTGTTCTTCACTGACCATTCCTCCTCTGGTGAGAGGAGGCTGCACAGCTTAGATGTTAAGAGGGCCCTTAGTTACTATATAGAGCGTACCAAGGGTCATAGGTTCGAATCCCTCCAACTTTTTCTCACTTTTGGTGAGGTTGGAAAAGGTAAACCTGCCACTAAGAGATCCATTGCCAGGTGGATTGTCTCTTGTATCCAATTTTGTTATCAAAAACTGGGAAAGGTTCCTGCTTCAGGCCTGAGGGCTCACTCTACCAGAGGTACAGCTGCGTCTATAGCTGCTGCCAGAGACATCCCTATTTTAGAGATATGTCAAGCAGCTACCTGGAAAATGGTACATACTTTCACCAAGCATTACTCCTTGGATATCCAGGCCAGGAGGGATGCTAGATTTGGCACAGCCGTGCTTCAGAGCCTATTCCCTAAGTAGGTTCTGTCCCTCCTCCATGGACGTACTGCTGTGTATTCTGCAATTGTCATAATATAGCAAGACTTCATGTTGTTTGAAGAAAAATTACTCACCTTAGTAATGTTGTTTCTTCTAATGGAGTCTTATATTATGACTCCCCAGCCTGCCCCTCTCAGAACTTCTACTTGGGTATGGGGTGGGTAGTCCAGTGTGGGCAACCGGTTATGCACCATTATATGTTTCTCTCCCTTCTTGGGGTTTTGGGGTGTGGTGTTTTATTCTACCTTATTTTATTATTTTCTGTTCCCTGACTTGAGTCTTTGTGTTGGGACCAGGATATGTGTAATATTTAAGGTAGCCAGTTGGCTAGTGTAGGTTACAGCTTCCATACAGAACCTTAGTGAGTTTTTGCTCGTAAAGATCTGACAGTTTCAGTTTGAAATTATCCAGACAGAACTTCTCTAACCGAGCTCGCGCTCTAAACTCCATTCTTAGAATGGTAGTTAACTCTTTCACCTCCGGAGCAGTTCTAATGGTGGGACAAACTGCAATTGTCATAATATAGCAAGACTCCATTAGAAGAAACAACATTACTAAGGTGAGTAATTTTTTCTTTTGTATGGCAGTCCTGCTTAGGAAACAGTCCAAGCAGCAAAGCCTCATGGGACATTGGATTTTAAAAGAGAAGGAAAAAATGGTCTGCCTCTTGCTGACCTGGAGGATAAGCTGGCTAGAGCTTCCTTTCCTATTTAACACCTACCTGCCAAAACCTGTGTAGCTGTTATACAACTAGGTTATAAAAAAACAGCTGCTTTGAACTTTTGAAGACTGCCGTAAAAGGTTGCATTTTATAAGATAACAGGAGGAAGATTGTTTTTGGAAAGCATATGTGAATTAACCTTACAGAATATTTCTGCAACAGCAAAGGGTGTCTTAAACCATACTCTGAGGAAGACGGACGGTCTTGTTATAATTAGAAAATATTGCTGTATTTGCAGATTCCAATCAAATAGTAATCTGACATGTTTGCCTGTGCAGCTGCATGTTACAAATTAAGTATGCGGGACTGAGTGTGACCTCACACTAACAGCTCAGAGCTGTGACATCACAAGGAGGGAGGGACATTCTGGACTCCCTGATATTGCTGAAGCTTGGCTGAAAGGAGTGACACTCTTTTCTGGACTTCTAAGAGTCATCTTTATTTCTGGACTTCTAAGGGGCACTTCTGCCAAGATAGGTAACAGCCCCATCTCATTTGCCAGCTGAAAACCTGTGGTAGAATTAGCTAAATCAGTTACAAGGTGCTTTGTTTTGTAATTGTACATTTATTTTCTGACTGTAACTTTAATGTATATATGTTCTGTATTTATTTACTATTTTAAATTTTAGTAAACCTTGTTTTTCCTTAAACCTGCCTGGGGTCTTGCTCATTTTGAGTGTGAAGAACGGTGGGACAGTATTGAAAATTCTGACATAACTTGTTAAATTGCTTAGTGTCACCATATGCAACCACGCTAACAAGGATCTGCGTAAAGATCCAGCAAGGTAAGAAAATACCAGCATCTCAGTTGAGTCGGCAGAGGGTTGTGAACCAGGTTGGTTGTATGCCTGCTGGGTCAAGTGTTGCGCTGTTTTCCCTGAAGAGAGTGTGATATTTGGACCTGTTACCTGGGCGTACTGGCTAAAAAAGGTTCATAATTGACCCCAGGCCTCAAGACTGGTAGTTTGCTCGGACCCAAAACAAACAGGAGGGTGTCCTGTTTGTCCCCTGTTAACGAATCGCACTTCAAAGTGGGGCACTCTGAGAGCAGAGGGCTAGACCCCCGGAGTGGATTTGTGACAGATCTGATGTGCAGTGCTGGAATCTGAAAGATTTGTTTGCATACTGTGCAATTAGTTAGTGGCACAGGCATTAACAGTCCAGTGTGTTGGATTGATAAACTGTAACAGTTCACACACAAACAAGGCAGAGATTTTAAAAGAAATTTATATAGTTTTGGTTACAGTCTAAAGTTCCCAACCTGTTTTATTTTTTTTCGGGTGCCAAGCTGGTGTAGCCATAAATTAGGGAAGAAGATGGCTTTCATCTACAGTGACTACACAGCTGAATACCTGAGGCAGTTGTACCAGGAAAGAGAAGTCCAATGCGAGGGGCAAACCAAACAGCACCTCATGGAAGCACTTGTGGCAGCCGATGCCCAAGCGACTGCCCAGGACCTTGAGACACAGTTGGTGACTTTAAGGGACCAGACCTTGGGGGTGGAGGGGCCAGGGTTCACCGCAGTGTCCAGTCCCAGGGAGGAGGACAGTGGGACCAGAGGGAAACCAGGACCACAGCAGCAGGAGAAGGTCACCACCATGCTGGATCCAGAACAGATCAGGTTGCAGCTAGCGTTGAGAATGGAGCTGGAATTTGAACAGAAGAAGTTCCAAATGGAGCTGGAGAAGCAGGAAAAAGAAAACCAGCTTCAGAGAGAGGCCGAGGAAAGGGAGCGACAGTTTCAGAGAGGCCAAGGAATGAGAACGGCAGCAAGATGCCAAGCAAGAGCAGTGAGAGGCCGAGTGAGAGCGACAGTAGGTGGTGAGAGAGAGAGAGCACCAGAGGGAGTTTGAACTGCAGAAGCTAAAACTCTAGCATTCAATGCCAGAGCAGGTAAATGGCATGGGTGAACCTGTAACTCCAGGACTGGGGTACAAACTAAATTCTAAATTGATAGCACACTTTAAAGGGGGGGGAGGATATGAATGCATTTTTAAATTCATTTGAAAAGGTATGCATTCAGGCAAAAATTCCCTGAGAGTCCTGGAGCTTCCAGTTATCCCCGCTGCTTACCGGGAAAGCTCATGATGCATTGGGTCAAATGGATAATCAGGACAATAATGATTATGACAAACTTAAAGCTGCATTGTTTAGACAGTATGAACTTACATCTGAAGCATACAGAGCTAAGATACATAAGCTCAGGAGAAGCCCTGACATGAGCTACGAGGAACTAGCCACAAAGCAACATCAGTTTTTGAAACAGTAGGAGGGGGTCAAAGCAGACTCTGTAGAGAAAATTGAGGATGTGGTACTTTTGGAGCAATTCTTTGAGGCTTGCCCAGCAGGGCTGAAAGCCTGGCTAGAGGACCGAGCTCCAAAAACAGTGCAGGAGGCTGCCGAGCTCTCAGACTGCTATGCCAGGAAAAGGCCTGCTCTGAAAGGGAGGGAGTGGGGCCAGTGTAACAGCGCAGAAAGGGAAAAGTGCACCTTCAGAGCAGCTAAAACCCTCACTACCTGCCCATAAAAGCGGGCAGCCCCAGGTTACAGAGAAAGGATTTGCCTGATAAAAGAAATGATGAATGTTGGTTTTGCAAGCAACCGAGGAATCTTGCAAGACAATGTCATAAAAAGGCACATAGTGCACATAGTGGTGCTTGAACAGAGGTGGTTGCACAGTGTCTCCCTGAAAGCATGCCTGTAAACATGAGGGAGTGTATTTACCCGGTTACTGTAAATGGGGTGCATACCCATGGATTAAAGGACATGGGGGCGTCCCTTACTTTGATAATGGGATTTGGTTGAGCCTGGACAGCTTATACCTAATCAGTTCATAACTGTGAGGGGATTTCCTGGGAAGGAAATATTCTGCCCCTAGCAGGCATTCTCCTGGACTGGGGTGAGACAGGAGAGAGGGTGCAAAAAGTGGCTGTAGCCGACAACCTCGCCCTGGATGTGATTATAGGAATAATCTACAAAAGGGGGTGGTATATGCGGTTACCCACAGTCAGGTGAAAAAGGCAAATAGTAGTTCCAGGACCTCGTAGAAGCCCCTGTAGAAAACACTGGGAGGCTGGTGTGTCTCCTGCAACGGAGAGTAATGAAAGGGAGATAGAACTCCCCAGGTAGCAGTTAAAATGGCTACAAAAGGTTACTCTGAGGAGGGAGGGGTAGCCAGTTGTCAGAGGATTAGGGATGGCAGTGACCCAGAATGCCATGATGCCAGAGCTATGGACCCCAGTTTGGAGACTGAAGGGGACATGTCCCATGCCTTGGGAAAATGTAAAGATTTTGCAGCTGCTCAGAGAACGTACCTTAGTTTAGAGAGGCTGAGGGCTTGTGCGGAATCTAACGGGACACAGGGAGGTAACTGGAGACATAGTGTAGTGGGACAATGGACTGCTGTACACGCAGTACTTAAGGACATAGGGAGGGGTGATGGGCAAGCAGCTTGTCATTCTTCAGGGGTACCGTGAGCGGTTGCTCAAGATTGCTTATGATATCCCCATGTCTGGACATCTGGAAATCACGCACACTACGCAGCGATTGGCCCAGAACTTCTGTTGGCCCAACTTCACCCGGCAGGTGAAGGAATACTGCAGGTCTTGTCACCGGTGCCAACAAATAGGGAAGACGGGTAGTAAAACCCAAGCTGCCTTAATTCTCTTGCCTATTGTGGAGGAGCCATTCCAGAGGGTAGGAATGGATATTGTGGGACCTTTGAATACCCCCAGCTCCTCCGGGAAGAGGTTTATCTTGATGGTGGTGTATTACGCCACCCGGTACCCAGAGGCAGTCGTCCTAACCTCACTGAGGACAGACAAAGTGGCAGACACCTTGCTAGGGATTTTCTTCCGTGTCGGGTTTCCACAAGAGATTATCACCGATCACGGGGGTTCCTTCATGTCGGACCTGATGAAGTGTTTGTGGGAGAAGTGTGGGGTGGTGCAGAGAAGCATGACACCTTACCACCCGCAAGCCAGTGGGTTTGTGGAAAGGTTTAATGGGACCCTTAAATTGATGCTTCAAGTTTTTGCTGACCAGCATGAGAGAGACTGAGAGGAATACCTTCCCAACCTGTTCGCATGCAGAGAGGTGCCCCAGGAGTTGGCAGGGTGCGTGGGCCTCTAGACTTGGTGCGGGAAGATTGGGAAGGGAAGCACGCCACCCAGGGAACTCCCATAGTGGGCTATGTCGTGAAGTTTAGGGAAAAGCTGAAGGAGCTTATGGGAACAGCCCAGAGCAACCTGTCAGCTGCCCAGCAAAAGCAAAAGGTCTGGTATGGCCACAGAGTCAGAGCTCGCTCATATACTGTAGGTCAGGAAGTCATGGTCCCAATCCCAGTCTGAAAGGATAAGCTACAGGCCGAGTGGGCAGGACCATACAAAGTAGTCAAATAGGTGAATGACGTATATTACATTGTGGAACTGCCTGACAGGAGACATACCCAAAGGATGTACCATGTCAGTATGATGACGCCATATGCAAATAGGGCTGACATGATATTTGCAGTGTGTAGTCCTGGGGAGGTGGTGGACGAGGAAGACCCCCTTCTGGACTTGCTGGAGGAAAGCAAGCAGGAGTCCTCTGTGGAGGCAATCAAACTGTCTCCCCACTTGACCCCGAAACAGACCCAGGAAGTAAGAGAGGTTTTATCAGATTTTGCCCCATTGTTTAATGCCAAGCCTGGACTATAACCCACTTGGTGACGCACGATGTAGACACGGGGATGCAAACGTCCATACGGTGGACAGCATATCGGGTGTCTGAGGCTGTCCTAAAACACATTAGGAGGGAGGTGGAAGAAATACTGGATTTAGGTATAAATCCAGAAATGCCACAGCCCCTGGGCCTCACCCATAGTCCTCGTTACCAAGCCGGATGGCTCTACTCGCTTTTGTGTGGACTGTCATGGAGTCAGCGCAGTCACAAAGTCTGACGCTCATATGTCGTGGCGTACCTGGATGATATTGCCTTCTTCATTGCCAGCTGTAAGGAACACCTGTCCCACTTTAAGGAAGTGTTGGGCAGGATACAGAGGGCCAGGCTCACTGTCAAAGCTGGAAAGTGCCAAGTGGCCATAGCGGAGATGGCATACCTAGGGCATGTAGTAGGATGGGGACTGCTCCGTCCTAATCCAGCAGAGATTGAGGCAGTGGAGGCGTGGCCCAGACCTGAAACACAGAAGCAGGTCCGGAGTTTTCTAGGGCCCGTAGGGTACTGTTGAAAGTTTGTACCAAACTATAGTGCCCTGGCAGCTCCCCTATCTGGTCTGCTAAAAAAAAGAATGCCTAGAAAGGTAAAATGGGGAGCCAGCCTGTGAACAAGCCTTTACATGGCTAAAAGAGGCACTGTGCGGTGCTCCTGTGTAAGCCAGTCCAGACTACAGTAAACCATTTGTAGTCCAGACAGATGCCTCAGATGTGGGTATGGGAGCAGTACTTTGTCAGACTTCTAGCCAAGGGAAAGATCGCTCAGTAGTGTACCTCAGTAAGAAATTACAGTCGTGGCCAAAAATATTGGCGCCCTTGCAGTTTTTTTTAATAATGCACCATTCCTTCCAGAAAATTGTTGAAATTAAAAAATATTTTGGTATCCACATATGTATTTCTTTGGTTTGCAGTGGAATAAAACACAAAAAGCAGAAACATTTACTAAGTCTTAGCTTATTCCACACAGAAATCTTAAATGGCCCGGACAAAATTATTGGCACCTTTTAGAAGTAGTTAGAAATAATCAGATTTCAAGCAGGTGATTCTCCTTCACTTTGGAATTGAACTCACCTTTGGTGAGTTGCAGGTGCCTGCAATATAAAAATCACTAATTCAACTAGTTTGAATAGAGAAAAGGACTCATTCTCCTATTTTGTGTCACTGTGTGTACCGCAGTGAGCATGGAGAAAAGAAAGCCAGAGAATTGTCTGAGGAGGTCAGACAGAAGATTGTAGCCAAGCATGGACAATCTCAAGGCTACAAATCAATCTCCAGAGACCTTGATGTTCCTGTTTCCACTGTACGTAATATTATCCGGATGTTTAAGGCCCATGGCACTGTAGCCAACCTCCCTGGACGTGGCCGCAAGAGAAAACTTGATCGAAGATTGCAGCGCAGGATTGTTCGAATGGTGGAGAAAGCACTTCGATCAACTGCCAGATTCAAGCTGACCTTCAGACATAAGGTACAGCAGTTTCAATTCGCACCATCCGTCGCCAACTCAATGAAAGGGGGTTATATGGTAGGAGGCCCAGGAGGACCCCACTGCTGAGAGAGAGACATAAGAAAGCCTGACTGGGGTTTGCCAAAATACACCTGAACAAGCCAAAGTCCTTCTGGGAGAATGTCCTGTGGACAGATAAGACCAAATTGGAGCTTTTTGGTAAAGCACATCATCCCTATGTTTACCGAAAACAAAATGAAGCCTTCAAAGAAAAGAACACCTTCCCTACAGTCAAACATGGAGGAGGTTCAGTGATGTTTTGGGGTTGCTGTACTGCCTCTGGCACTGGGTGCCTTGAACGTGTGCATGTCATCATGAAATCTGGAGATTACCAGGCCATTTTGGAGTGCAATGTTGAACCCAGTGTCAGAAAGCTGGGTCTCCGTCGGAGGTCATGGGTTTTCCAGCAGGACAATGACCCCAAATACACCTCAAAAAGCACCCAGGAATGGTTCAAAACAAGACGCTGGACTGTTCTGAAGTGGCCAGCAATCCCATTGAAAACCTGTGGAGAGATCTGAAAACAGCAGTTAGGAGAAGGCACCCTTCAAATCTGGGAGAACTGGAGCAGTTTGCACAAGAAGAGTGGGCCAAACTGCCAGTAGAGAGGTGCAGGAAGCTCATCCATGGCTGTAGGAAGCGGTTGATTGCAGATATTTTGACCAAAGGCTGTGCTACCAAATATTAAGTCTAGGGTGTCAATAATTTTGTCAATGCCATTTTTTTCATTTTCTGATTTAAAAGGATATATTAAATTCTGAATCAAAAACAAAGGTCCTGTAATATTAACAGAGAAATAAAGAATTGTGGAGACCAAATACTGTTGTTAATTTCAACTTACTGTATGTTTAGAGGAAATTGTGAGTTATTTGAAAAAAGTGCAAGGGCGCCAATATTTTTGGCCACGACTGTACTTCACAGGGAACAGGCTTATTCAACAGTGGAGAAGGTGTGCCTTGCACTGAAGAAATTGGAGCCATACCTGTACAGGAGGCACTTTGGGGTACAGACGGATCATAACCCCCTGGTTTGGCTGTCACAAATGGGTAAAATGAATGGTAGGCTTCTAAGATGGAGCCTCGTCTTACAGGGTTACGACATGACTGTCACTCACAGGGCAGGGGCAGCAAATACCAATGCAAACGGGCTATCCCGACAGAGCCGTGAACTGGATTTGTGAAACTCATCCCATGTCTAGAAATGGATTCCCACAAATTCAGTCTAGGAGGGAGGGGTGTAATGGGAATAGCCGTCTGCCAGTTACGTGTATATAATTTTGCTATAAATCTGTGTTTTGTATGGTAGTCCTGCTTAGGAAACAAGCCAAGCTGCAGAGCCTCATGGGACAACTGGATTTTAAAAGAGTAAAAAAAAAATGGTCTTCCCTCTCACTGACCTAGAGGATAAGCTGGTTAGAGCTTCCTTTCCTGTTCTAACACCTACCTGCCAAAACCTGTGTAACTGTTCTACAACCAGGTTATAAAAAACAGAGATGAGTGTCCCAGAGAACGCTCTTTGGGGAAAGAGGATGTTCAGTCTCTCAGCTGTACTACCGCCTTCTGGGTGACCGCAGATGGCATTTCAGTTGGAGCTGAGGATCAGAGTGGGAGGATGCCAGTGTGCTCTGACGCGCATGCAGGTGCATCAGGGGCTCATATTGGCGTCCTAGGGTCTGGGACACCAGAAAATGGAACAACGTCCCGACCTCTGCAAGAGGACGTCCACCCCTCCCCACAGGCTCTACACTGCTGACTGCAGCACTCTCTCCATTATACATTGACTGAAACTCGGTCGAGAGCCAGGGTCCACTCCAGTGTCCCTGCCCTGGAGGGCAAGCCAGGATGGAAATGGAAAAAGGTAACTCCTAGAGAAGGTGGGTGATGGGGCTGGGTGAGAGAGTTAGGACCGCCAGAGGGTCAGTCGGTGATGGGGGAATAAAGTATACTAAATATGTATTTAAAAAAAAAAACACACTAATGCCATTTTAGGGTTCTTCACAGCCATTCTCCCAGTTTGGTTGGGGGTTTTCCATGGTTGCTGCCATCTGTCCTGCACCAAACATGCTGTTTCTGCACAGATGCTTGTTGCTGTGGCAGGACTGTTTCTGCAGCAGTTGCGCAAAATCGTAGAAAACACCGGGCCCTGACCTTGAGCACTGGTCTGCTTGTGTGACTATACCAGCAGTCTTGTGTTCAGGTGATGGTAGCTTTAAGTCGGCCTTGATGGTGGGGAAATGGTACTGAGAGGTAGCGGGGGTATTGCCTAAAGGATAGAGCAGACAGCGGGTGGCTGGGGACAACTTGGAAAAAAATGACAACAGGTATTGCTACAGCTGCTTGGGTAGAAGGGGACCCATTTTTACGTCTAGCATTTCCTCTCTTCTGTTTTTAACTCTTCTCTAACCCCTTCCTATTTTAACTCCTGTCTTCTAGATTAATTGCAAATGCAGTAAGGTTATTGTATGTTGACTCAGAAAACTTTTTCCTATTGTTTTTATAAAAACAATAAGTGTCAGTTCACAGTTGGAACTTTTCTGAGCCGGCATGGCCATGTTATGTAGAATTATTGGGAATGGATAATCATTTTGCAAAAATGTTCAGTTACAGTTTGTATTTTAGAGCAACAGTGTAATGGAATTGGGCAAAAAATTAGACTCTACATTTTTTTTTCACTGTAAGAGATTATAGGCATCTTCCAGTTTTATTTGGCAGTAAAAGTTGCTAGTTCCACCACAATTTGAGCAAAATATTTTAATTGATTTTTTTCCTCAAGGAAAACAAGATGGCCACCACCTTTGCCAAGAAATATCATTGTAGACTTGGTATGACTTAGAGATGAGAAAAAAAAAATAAAAAAGGTGTGAAGCATTGGCATTACCTAGAACTGTAGATTTGACAGGTATACTAATGTATTTATTAATTGTAGCTAAAACTAGGTTTCATTGCACTACTGCTTTAATTTAATTTGCTTATGCACTTCCACACCCATTTGTGATAGAAAAATGGAAGTCTTGAATCAGACTTGTGTCCTGTACACACTACAGCACAGTAAGCAGAAACTGTTTAAAAAATGTATTATGCCTTACTGTGGTGTAGTGTCTGCACATCTCCTGGTGAGTTTGAAACCATTTTTATATCCGTTAACACCATCCACACTAGCTTGTTCTCTGAGGCACCAACTGTGTTCTTGCACATGATATGCGTGTGCTAGCCACCTGACCGAGAGGCAAACAAGGGATTGCATCTGCACTGTAGGTAAAAACGGACTAACTGCTATAACATTTTAAAACCGTGCTAAAGACTAGCTCTGAGCATGTTTTTTTTTTTTTTTTGCAGCTTTTTTGTAAATCGGATGAGACCCCGATCGAGTGCAAACACGAACCGGGTTAGAGGTTTCTAATGGTTTAAGCTTCTTAAACCTTTTTAAGTCTTTCCAAGAAATTCAAAAGAAGTCCATGTGCTCATGTGGAACCAGAGGGGTGCAATAGGAGGGCAGCTACAGTAGCTTAATTCTTGTATGTACAAGGCCTTAGTTATCGGATGATTTTTAGTTGCGTCTTACAATACAATTTAAACTCAGAATGAAATGATTATTTTGTGACTTGGAATTTGAAAATGTGTTTTTGTCTTTTTTTTTTTTTTTTATCCATTCCACAGGGAGGTAAAAAAGGAAAAAAGACTTCTGAAACAGAACAGTGAAGAGGATATTGAATACCACCAAGCCCGTGGCAAAAACCAAGTGCTCTGTTCTTTCAGGGTTTTGTTATAATTACATACCTTAAGTTGCTGGACTATTCCAACTGCAAAACTATGCAGATTTTTGAAACAGAAGTATTCATTATTTGAATAATAAGCTGAGCACATGGTGTTTTGTTAGTACAAAAATTTAAATGCTCTTAGAATTTTACAAGTTAAAATTTGTGATGGACGTTTGATAAAGGCGACACAGTTGGATGCACTGTGAAACATTTTGTTGTAATATGCCAACATTTGTTCCATTTCTCATTGAAGTAAAACTTACTTTAACATTTGTATGACTGTAGCTTTTTATAGCCTAAGAATTTAGAAACCCAGATTTTTGATCTGACTGTCAAGATCGTTAATTTGATTTTATTGGATCTGCAGTTAATACTAGAACAACACTGTCAACTTGTATTTGGCTTTGTCTACTCAATACAAGTATCTTAATCTCCAGTGCTGGTATTCTGTTCTTGTACCATCACAGAACGTAGTAGCATATAGCCAATGTTAAATAATAGTACTAAGCTGAAAACATTGAAGGAAAAAAAAAAGTAAAAATATATGATGTGCAGATTTTTCTTTTAAATATTGATGTTGACAGCAGAAAAAAAGCTAAGTTTCCCATTGTCTCTCCAGTACCTCTCTGCAGCTGTGCCCAGCCTAATGCTAGGCTAGAGCTTATCTACTGACAACCTTGACTGTATTTCAGCATACCTTTCCCTTGACTGCTCACCCTCCCTTCTCTGGTTAATCCCCAGCCTAATGCTAGACCAGAGACAAACTACGAATGGCCTTGACTGTATTTAAATATTTGCTCCCCTTGTCTGCCCACCCTCCATCCCTCCTCTGGTTTGGACTGTTCCCTTACCTATCCCTCCTTTGTTTAAAGCTGGCAACAAACTCTGTGTCAACCTTTTCTTCTGACAACTCATTCCTGTTTTACATAACCCTTCCTGTTATGAAGAACTTCCTTACATCCCTCCTAAAGCTTCATCCCACCAGTTTCCATCCATGGTTTCTTGTTACCTTGCCCTAACTTCTTGTGAACAGGGCATTGCTGTCCATTTTATTAATGCCCCTTAGGTACTTAAAGACGCCTTCTGTCTTCTGATGTGTACATGTTAAGACTGTCCAGTATTTTCTTGTACATCTTCACCTGCTGCCCCAGCATCATCTCATGGCCTTCTCTGACTAGCTTTCAAGAGGTCATTGTCCTTCTTCTGGTGCTGAATACAGAACTTCACACAGTACTCCAAGCAGTATCTTCTCAAGGAGCTGAGCGCGGATTGCCTCCTTCCTTCTGCTAGCTAATCTCCTCCCTGTGCAACCCAGTATTCTGTTGTTTTTTCCTGCAACCTTCTGGTATCATGCATGGGACTGAAGACTGCCACTAGTAATGAACCCCCAAGTTGCTTTCCTCTTCTGTCTGCTTCCCCACCCAAACTATTACCGTTTTACTATTTCTTTCCCCAGAATACATGACCTTACACGTTGATGTTAAAATCTGAGTTACCATATCTTAGAGCACTTTTCCAGTCTAGCCATGTCCATTTTTATTCACTGTATTCCCTCCGCAGTATCCGCCCTGCCTTGATTTTGGTGTCATCAGCAAACAGACCGATTTTACCCTCCTCATTATCACAGGTGAATATACTGAAAAGGACTGTCCTCCAGGCTGACCCCTGTGGTAACCCACTAGTGACCTCTCTTTTGCAACACATTTTAAAAGATGGTGCTGACAGCTGACTGGTAGGCTTAACACACTACGATTTCAACAATTCTCACTCGGCTCTTTATGTACCAGTTTAAAGGTCTGTACTTTATACAGAAAGCGATTTATGCCACCACCCCACTTGCGAAAGGGTGTGCACACACAGCAGCTGTGCTTTGTGACCGTGACATTTGTGTAATATGTACCAGGAATGTCCAGTTTACTGTTCTTGTAACACTACTCATCTCGCTTACTTGTTAGGTATGTAGTTGTAAGTGTTAGAGGAGGTTGTATATGATGGCCGGTATTACAGAATGACCTTGACCAAGAAAAGAGATGAAGTAAAGATGAGGTTGTTCTTCAGTTTCTCGAATACTGTTCTCCTTATTTTCATTAAACATTGCAGATATGCAAGTCCAAGTGGTAGTTGTGTAAGTAAGTATTCGTGCTGTCTCACTGCCTTTTTCTCCCAGAAGAGTTCTGCTGATATGCATTGATAGTTCTTCAGTATTATTTACCCAGTTTAATTTAAAACATACGATTACGGACTTTATGACCTACAGTAATGCTGAACTATTGCAGTCTAAGCAATCTAACTGATAACGGTTACAGGTTCAAATTGCATTTCTGTGTCATTCCATGTTGTCACAGGGCTAGTCATTTCCTGGCCATTTCCTAACCAGCAGTAAAAAATCCTGTAACCTGATTGGTCAGTCTGGGGCTTTACCAATGTGGAAATTTCACAGCATACACACAGGTAAAGTCCCATCTAACCAAATCCCATTACAGGCATGTAAATCAAAAAGTGGGACATTGATATGTAAATGAGGCGCTGTTTTTGTTGCTGATAAATGAGCTGCAAAGAAAATTTTAATTGTACCTTACCTTCAGTCCGTGAGCCCCGCCTGTATCCCTCTTGATGTACTTTGCCTTTTCCAGTGTTTATTACACAATCAGTACACTTCTTTTTTTCCGTAATTAATCTCCTGAGCTGCCCCTTCCAGCCGCATCACCTAGCTTCTCCAGGACTCATCTTTCTGCCATCGTCCTGTGCCACAGGACTTTTCAGGGCACATCTGCCTGGTGCCACCTGTGTACCCTGCCACAGCTGCTGTGCCCACACCACCCATTATGCACCCACCCTCCAGGTCTGTGTTCTGTGTCCCAGGAGCTCACAGGCTTTCTCCACCCCAACCCCCCCCACTGTTGTGGTTCTGGGCCAGTGCTGCACTATGCAGGAGGCCTTGATAGGACCCTCCCTCAAACCCCTCTGGTGCACCAACTCTTTGGTGCAACATTCCATCTGCAGCAACTCTGGGAATTTTGGCATAGGGACACCTGTTCTACTAAATCTGGCTCAGGGTCCCTGATGTACCCAGAGTTTGCCGCAGGCAGGGATCGGCGCAATGTGCGCCAGTCTAGCTGCTCTTTGAATAATGAGCCCCAGATTTCTGTCAGAGGCTGTGTGTTTTGCCATTCTACCTGAATTTTACTAGGAATTCTTCAAGGATGTAAGATGCGTGATAAAGGTCTGGCATTGTGATCTGTATTTAGTCTGATGCTTAGGTAAGCCATTTTTACAATTCTTTTTGTTTAGAACAGTTTTCCCTCCTCTGCATCATCTGCTCAGAGTATTTTTTTTCCTCAGCGTAGGATGACTATGGCTGGTTTCCTTCTCATTCCTGAGGGTTCTTGGTACCCCTCTGAGGTCATTTTTACATTTTTAAAGTTTAAATTGCTATTTTGACTATTTTTTTCTTTCTGAGTCACGCTGCTGTCAGAGTTCCTGGGGTCAGGGTTGGGTAGGCAGTCTTCTTTCTCAAGGGGGGTGGTTGAGCACCCCTTCCAGTCCATTGGCCCTTCAGGGCAGCAGACACCCCTGGTGGTGAGACTGAAGCAATACTTCTAGGATCGTGGATATGTTGTTCATCCACACTTATTGGCAGAGTCCCTTTCCCTTTAAATCAGCGGAGAGTCTTCAAGCTGGCTCCTCCCTCCCACCCACCCAGGTGGTGTAACCCTCGGCTCCACCCATGATACCAGATCTTCATTTCTGCTGGAAGATTCAGGTTGCCTCTGGTGTGCTATCGCATTTTGCAGGCCCTGGCTTCAGAAACTTAGGTTATTCCAAAAATTCGCCTTGTTCGTGTTAGTGATTGCGATTACTTTACTTCGTTCATGGAAGATAAGTCTTCCCCCGTATTTCGCCAGTGTTCGTGCAGCCTGAAGATGTCATGCACCGACCCGCATGCTGTGTGCGTTTTATTGTTTGGGTGTCAGCCATGGTACCACGATGTGCAAGTTTTGTCTCGCATTCCAGCCCAATGTCCTTGACGACCGTCTCGCACGTCTTAAGCTGGGGAGGCCCAAAAACGGAACCCGCCAGTGAAATCCAAGGAGGCCCGCTGGGTGGTTTCCATGGCCGCGGGATCTGCCGAGCAATTGGAGCACATGCAAGCCTACAAGGAGGAAATGGCTCATGCCATGGAATCTTCCTTTCGGAGCTTCTTTGTTCTGCTCAACCTGGGCACCACCTTCTAGGGTTCCTTCTGAGTGTTGTGCCACTCTCTCCCGACTAAGGGTGAAAGTCCTGCAGGCACACACTCCTCTCAGTCCCGTAAGCAGGAGAAGGACCCGGGACCATCTTCATCTCGACGGAGTCTCTCTTGGGATCAGGAGAGATCTCAGTCCCAGGAACCGGCCATTTCAACCTCTGTCAGAATCGCCTCTTCAGCCGCTGGCTTCTCAGCCTTGCTGTCTGGCCAGTCAACTGAAGTGTTGATCGACGACATTGAGATAATTCTCAACCCGATCGACCCTTTGTTGCAGACTCCGGTCAATAACTCTCTCGCGGACTCCGATCCTTTATTTCCCCAACGAGGAGACCCAGCCTGCTGGGAATCCCACCAAGGAAGTAGTCCCTGACCCCGGGAAGTCACTGGTCCCGCCGGTGTGTCCCAAGTGAGCCCATCTGATCTCGATCAAGGTCTAGGACCCCCTCGACCGAAGGGCTGAGGAAGGGCCATAAGCACTCATGCGATGCTATCGATCGTCCTCCTCGGATGAGGAGAGGCTCTGGCGGAAACTCCGGTGGTGCTATGAGGATCTCATGTGGCAACAGCTGATTTTGACCGGGCACAAGCCTTCCCCGGCTCCTACCCCAGCCATTACTTGGCTTTCACCTCCCTGGCCGAATCCAACTCCTCTGGAGCCAATTAAGTTGGTTCCTCCACCCGTGGAGCTGGTGAAACCTCCGGTTCGGCCTAAACCAGTCTCGCCACTGATTTTGGTGGAACCGCTGCTCATGCAGCCTGTGGGAGGGGCTCCTTCTAAGGAAGCTAGACTGGACACCGGGCTTCCCCTGCATCTCTTGGTCACTGTCACCCCTGACCGCCCCCGACGGTGATGTGAGTGGTCAACCGCTGTATCTGAATTCCTCAGATTCAGATGAAACTGCCCTCCATTCTCATTCAGGGGATGATGAATTGGCTGGTGGGATAGAGATGGAGGAAGGTCCTTCGTCCTTTCAGGGCATTCTTCGCCTCATCTCTGAGTCTGCAGGGATACTCCTGGAGCCTATCCAGAAAAAGGCGAAGTACCCTCTCACTGACACCCTCAAGAGAGAGGGGATACCCTGACAGAAGCCTTTCCTCTGGCCGAGGCCATTGTTGGCCCAGCCTTAGAACTTTGGCAGCACCCTACCACCTGTCCAGCTCCATCTGTCTGTATGGCCTGCAAGTATGCGGTACCCATGGTGTACCTTGCAGGGTTCACGGAGCACCCTCCGGCCGAGAGCCTTGTGACCACCTCTGTGTTCAGGTGTACTGGTAGTTCTACTGATACAGACTGACCTCCAGAGAAGGAATCCAAATATTTGGATCACTGTGCCCAGAAGGTCTGTGCGGTCTCATCTTTAGGCTTCCGACAAGCAAGCTTGGCCGTCATCATGGCACACTTCTCCCATGCCCTCTTGGGGTCCTTGGATGAAGTCCTCCCACATCTCCCCGCGGACTTGCAGCAGACCCGCGGTCAAGCAGGTCCAGGACCAAGGCCGTGCTGTTGCCGAACAACACCTCCAGATGGCTCTGGACATCAGGGACACGTGTGCCCGTTCGTTGGCAGCCACCGTTGCCTCTCGCTGCAGGGCTTGGCTGAGACTCTCCTCCTTTCCAGTGGATACTCAGCACAAAGTAGCTGATGTGCCTTTCCTGGGCACCAATCTCTTCAGCCCAGGTGTGGCTGGTCACCTTCAGCGCATTTAGCAGTCCAGTGCCACCTTGGACACCACTTCTGCTAAGGGTTCTTCTGGTCCTAAGAAGCAGCAAAAGAAGAAGAAGCCTTTTCGGCACTCTTCCCCTGCGGTCCAGCAGTCCCCCTTTCAACAGGGGCAGCAGCAGGCTCATGCTTGGTGCCCCCAGCCCAAGCCCGGACCCTCCCAGGCCGGTAAGGGAGACTGAGGTTCAGGCCCTGGATCCTCTTCCTCCAAGCCTGCCCAGTGACAGGGTGGGGTCTGCCACCCCTACTCGCGTCACGCCAGCTCTGGGTCCTCCCATGGGGTGTCCAGCTCCGCCACTTTCTTTCTGCCTGGTCCGCTGTTACCACACACAGGTGGGTTTTAGAAGTGGAATTTGCGCAGCACCCTCCAAGCTAAGCCCACGCCCCACAGGAGAAGGGGGTATCTACCCACACTCAGTTGGCTCTCCGAGACTACTTTGCTCAGCTCCTCCTTAAGGAAGCAGTAACTCGAGTGGCAGATCCTCCGCCAGACCCAGGGTTCTTGTCCAGATACTTACTGGTTCCAAAGCGGACGGGGGGCTGGCGCCCCATTCTGGATCTGTACGACCTGAATCAGTATCTCAGGCCATGCACCTTCCGGATGGTAACTCTGTCCCACATCATACCATCCCTGGAACAAAACATGTGATCTTACTTCGAGAGGGTTCCTGCAGTAGGTCTTCACATACAGACTGCACCCCCTGGCGACAGGTCAGCTCGGCAAACTTGTAGATAGCAATCATCAGCGGGGACCACCTCCGACGCGGCGGCATGGCGTCAGTCTGACTATAAAGGGCAGTCCCTGCTTCGCTCCTCACCAGTTCTTCCCGCCTTATCGCCTTTAGTAACGCTTCGCCTCATGACAGAACAGCAATCCGACGTCCGTGTTATATTTTGTTGAAGTTTTCTTTGCCTCTTACTTAAATTTCTCTTAAAATTGATGTCTTCTAGACAGAAGAAAAATTGGTGTAAGTGCGGCGCTCAAGTCCCGCACAAGGACGACCATTCCCGCTGCCTCCTTTGCCTAGGTTCAAAGCACGATGTCCAGGAGTGTTCCATCTGTCAGGCCTTCAACCAGGCGACCAGTACCAGGTGCAAGCGGTCCCCCAAGGCCCATCTTCTGACCCGGCGCTTAGCATCTATGAAAAAGGAGCTCCAAAAACTCAGGGAAAGGTCATCATCGCCGGCCTCGAAAAAGAAGAAAAGTAAAGAGAAGCACCGGGACCAGAGTCCATTGCCACATGAGAGACCTGCAACTGTGAGTACTTTTTCAGGCATCCCATCCGCCTCTTTGGTCCGAACCCCCTCTCTTCCTCCTGCCGAGGTGAGCGGGCAGCCGGGGGTAGCCTCCTTAGAGGAGGTAATTTCATCGCCTTGTCCTGCCGATAAGTCACCCCTCGTCTCCAGCAGAGGACGCCCGGCCTTCGCCAATCAGACTAGCGGCGGCCTTCCAGCCGTCTCTAGCCCGGCCGGATCTGCTGTTTCGGATGCTGGCTTCTCTGATGCCCATCTGGATCCATCCACTCTCCCGTCAGACAGAGTGAGGGACAAGTCGACCTGTCGTCTCCCAGGGTTCTTCACCCCAGAGACTCGCCACGCGATCCTTTGCTTTTTGCTTTAGCAAGATCGCACTCAGACCTGCCGTCGGGGGCCCCTTGAGTCCCCCCCCCTCGCCAGGCCTTCTGCCGTCGCCAGACAAGGCTCCGCTGCCGACCGGGGATCCTGTGATGGAGCCTCCACCCTTTGGCTCTTCGGACACACTCCAGGATCTGATGTCACCACCTGGCACTACGGCACCGCTCCCTGCGGGTCCTTCGACTGGGTTCCTAGTCCCTGAACTCTTTCTCCCACCTGCAGGCGTCCCTCTGTCGGTCACTCAGTATCTGATGCCGGGCCAGGTGCCTCCGTCGCCGGGCTACCCGACGCCGAGATATCCTACTCCAGGACACCCCACACCGGGTTATCCTGGTACTCTTCGTATTACCCATCCTGGCACGATCCTCAGTACCCGGGGTATCCGAGTTACCAGCCTTCCCCTTCTCCTCCTCAGGTACCGGACCATGAGTCCGTCCCTCGTTGGTGGAAAGAGGCTAGAGTGCAACTTTTGTCAGAGTTAAGACAGCCGGTGTGGGATGCACCAACCCCCCAGGGTCGCCTCTCCACCACCTCCTCGGGCCAGAGCGTCAACCTCTATCACTGTTGGCGCCACAGAACCGGACCCTTCCATGTCTAGTGGCTCCGAGCCCTCTGACACCGACTCCGACACAGATGCTTCGGAGCCTAGGTCTCCCGTAGAGGTCCCTCCGAAAGACTCTCCAAAGTCGCCCCTGGAGGACCCTTCTTTCAGAGATTTATTGCGTTCAATTCAGGCGGCTGGTGGATGGCCATCCAAAGAGGTTGATTTGCAATGAAAACGCCTTGCTGAGCACCTGGATCTGGCCACCTTGGACCCTATCCCCATTCTTCCGTGGATGGGGCCCCATGAGGACCTTGTGACCACAGTCTGGCAACAACCATCCTCTATACTAGTGGTCTCATGCAAAGCTGACTGCACCTGTTATCCCCTGGAAGGGATATCTCACCTTAACTCCCATCCTAAGGTTGACTCCATGGTCATCACTGCTGCTCACGATCATTCAGCCCAGCCCAAACATTTGAGCTCTTTGCCTTCTGATAAGGACTCGCGTCAGCTCGACTGATTCGGGCGTAAAATATACTCTTCTTCCTCTTGTGCGATACGCTCCCTAAATGACATCTCGCACATGATCGCCTTTCAAAAAGCTTCTCTTTTGGATTTGGAAAGGGACCTCCAGGAGGTTCAGGATGAAACCCTGCGAAAGAAGTTGTTGGCAAAGTTAGGATAGGGAAATCCTTGTCTCATCACACCTTTTGGGCGACTTACGACTCGGTGGCTAAAGTGGCAGCCACGGGGATCGCATCCGTTGCCTCTCCTGCCTTCATATAGCGGGATTGGCGCAGGATGTGCAGTCCTCTCTTCTGGATGTCCCTTTCAGGGGTTCTGTCCTCTTTGGCGGTGATGCAGCTGCAGGAAAGCGGACACTCCTTGCGGGATGTCCGCTCCTTATACAAGACGGGCCAGAAAAAGCAGCCTTTTCGCCGCCAAAGAAGGTGGAACAAATCCCAGGCCAAGTGCCAGGCAAAGAAGTGCACACCTGGATCTGGAGCTCAAACCCCACAGGCCAGATTTCCCAAACAGGCCTCTGGGGCAAAAGCTCCCCTCCCCATGGCGTCCAGACTCCTTCCCCCTCCTTCCGCTCCCTCCGGTAACACGGGGGGAACTGGTCGGAGGGAGGTTCAGCACCGCAGAAACTTGGGTGCTTCAGCTCATCCAGTGAGGTTACTCGATAAAATTCAGCGAAATTCCAGCCCCTCAACCGCCATGACGGTCCTTCTATCCTTGGGATCAGATCCCCATAGTCTCTCAGGAGATCCAGGCGCTCCTTCTAAAGAGGGCCATAGAACCCGTCCCGTCAAACCAAATAGGAAGGGGATTTTACTCCCACTTCTTCCTGGTTCTGAATAAAATGGGCGACCCGAGACCGATCCTGGACCTCAGCACACTAAACCTGTTCGTCGAGCACAAGTCGTTTCATATGTTGACCCTTCAGGGGTTCCTTCTCCTGCTCCACCCCAATTCTTGGCTGTGCTCCCTGGACATGCAGGATGCTTACCTGCATATTCCTATCCTCCCGGCCCACCACTGTTTTCTCCATTTTGTCTTCCTGGAGAAGCATTTCCAATTCAGAGCACTCCCTTTTGGCCTTTCTTTGGCCCCCAGAGTGTTCACCAAATGCCTGGCAGTAGTGGCAGCATTTTTACGCCATCAGGGCATTTATGTCTTCCCGTACCTGGATGATTGGCTTCTCGCAGCACCCTCTCCTACCAGCCTGAAAGAGTTTCTCTCTTTCACTCTGAGCTTGTTTGCTTCCCTGGGCATTACAGTAAATTTTCCCGGGTCCCAGCTAGTACCATCCCAGAGGCTCCAGTTCATTGGAGCTGTACTAGACACAGTTCAGGGCAAGGCTTTCCTGTCATCGGATTGGGCAGAGACCTTAGCTTCTTGGGCCACTCTCGTGGCACAGGCCCGATGGATCCCAGCACACTCGGTGCTTCGACTGATGGCGACCACCATTTCAACAGTTCCCATGGCCAGGCTTCACATGAGGGTCATCCAATGGTCTCTTCGAGTCCAATGGGACCAGAGGACGGGCGACGTGAACCAAAAAGTCATGATCTCCAACAGCCTTCAGAGAGATCTTCGCTGGTGGCAAGATCTCTCAAACCTATCGAAGGGAATTCCTTTCCATCCTGCAGTTCCAATCCAGATTCTCACCACAGACGCCTCAGATGTGGGCTGGGGAGCCTATCTGGGGACCCACAAGACACAAGGTTCTTGGTCCGACCAGGAGCTGATGCCCCACATCAATGTTCTGGAGACCAGGCAGTTCTTTACGTGCTCCAGGCATTCCAGTCGCTTCTGGTTCAGGGATCTCTTTTAGTCCAGACAGACATGTCCACTGCCTGGTACCTAAACAAACAGGGAGGAACCCGGTCATATCCTCTTTGCAGAGAAGCTGTGAGGGTATGGTACTGTGCGATTCAGCACAGCCTTTACTTGACAGCAGTCCACGTTCCGGGAGTCACCAACGTCCTGGCGGACAGTTCCAGTCGATCAGCGGCCAGGGCCTACGAGTGGAAGCTAAAGTCAGAGGTAGTCGAAGAACTCTTTCTTCGATGGGGTCAGCCAGAGATAGATCTGTTCACCTCCCCATACAACTCAAAACTACCCATCTTCTGCTCGCTCATTCCCGGGCATGGTGCTTTTTGGCGAGATGCACTGTCTCTTTCATGGACAGGGAGGTTTCTGTATGTCTTTCCTCTCATTCAGAAAGTTCTGGTGAAACTTCAACAGGAGGGGGCTCATGCAATCCTGTTTGCCCCTCTTTGGCCACGCCAAATTTGGTACCCTCCCGTTTTTTCCAGCCCACCACGCCACCTCAGGTTCTCCTTTCAAGGGAAACATTATCAGTACGAGGCCCTCCCCTTTGGCCTCTCCTCGGCACCACAGGATTTTACCAACTTACAGTAGTGGCGGCGGCCCTAAGATGTCAGGGCCACTGTGTGTTCCCCTACTTCGATGACAGGCTTCTGTCAGCCCCATCGAGGGAACAGCTGGAACTTTCCCTTTCAACTACCCTGGCCTTTTTTGTGCAAGTGGGGATTACGGTCAGCTACCCCAAGTCCCATCTTGTCCCCTTCCAGTGTCTCCAGTTTATTGGAGCGGTGCTGAATACAGCCCAGGGTATGACTTTCCTCCCTCGGGACAGGGCGGAAACACTACAGAAGCAGGATCTGATAGCATCCAGCAGGTGGATTTCAGCCTGGTCGGTTCTCCAGCTTCTTGGCCTCATGGCAGCAGCCATCCCCACTGTCCCTCTGGTCAGGCTCCACATGCGTATTTCGTAGTGGACGCTCAGGGTGCAGTGGGACCAGAGGTCAGACGACCTAGACCACATGGTCATGGTCTCTAACTCGATGCAGCGGGATCTCCTGTGGTGCCAAGATCGCAACAATCTTACCAAGAGGGTCTCTTTCTCTTTCCAGTGTCCCCTCTCCACCCCCCCGGTCCAGACCCTGACTACAGATGCTTCAGAGATGGGTTTGGGGCTTATCTGGAGACCTACAGGACTCAAGGCCTGTGGTCTCAGACAGAACTCTCCCTACACATAAATGAGTAGGAAGTGAGGGCAGTGCTGTATGCTCTTCAAGCCTTTCAGCACTTGCTGTGCAAGGGCCCACTATTAGTCCAGTCAGACAATATGTGTGTAGTCTGGTACCTAAACAAGCAAAAGGGCACTTGCTTGAATCCCCTCTGCAGAGAGGCGATGCGGGTTTGGAATTGGACAATTCTGCATCGAATACACCTCACGGTGGTTCACATTCCAGGCGTGCAAAACATCATAGCGGACAGTCTCAGCAGCACCAGAGCAAGAGCCCATGAATGGGAGTTCAAGCAAGCGGTGGTCGAATACGTTTTCAACCTATGGGGGTTTTCCAGACCTGGATCTGTTCGCCTCCCTATAGAATGCAAAACTACCCAGGTTTTGCTCTTTAGCCCCCAGGCATGGTGCTTCCTGGCAAGACACGCTATCTCTTTGCTGGACAAGGAGGTTTTTGTGCTCCTTCACTCCTTTCCAGTGCTGCAGAGGGTGCTGCTCAAGCGGAGGGGGCTCACATGATTCTGACTGCCCTGTATTAGCCTCACCAAATACGGTTTCTGCTTCTCCAGCGGCTTGCAGTGGAATCTCCTGATTCAGGAGAGAGGCACGCTGGTCCATCCAGGGCTGAAGTCCCTTCACCTTCACGCGTGGCACCTTCTGATATAGCTGCTTCACACTATGGAGTCTCTTCCAGAGTGGCTCAAGTCCATGTGGAGGCTAGAAAGCCTTCCATGAGGACAACCTACAGTATGCTATGAAATGGAAGCGTTTCTCCATATGGGCCACTTCGAAGGGTTGGGACCCTTTCTCATGCCCTGTTCCTCAGTTCATGGAGTACTTGCTGCATCTCTCCGACCTGGGCCTGAGTTATTCTTCGCTGAAGGTTCACCTGTCTGCTATCCCTGCCTGCCACACCTTGGTGGAGGGCAAAGCTGTGGCTCAGCTGGAGGTCTCCAAAACCTTTCTGAAAGGGATCCTCCATCTGAAACCCCTGGTGCCACCTTGGGATCTTAATTTTCTTTTGAAGAAACTTACCATGCCTCCTTTTGAACCAGCTGGTAGTTGCAGTACGTGTTATTTGTCTTGGAAAGCATTCTTTTTAGTCGCAGTTACTTCCGCTCAAAGGATTTCCAAGCTTCAAGCCCTGATGTGTAAGGAGCCTTATTTGATTTTTCACAGAGACTGGGTGGCTCTGCATACCAATCCTCAGATCTTCCTGGACTAAGTCTCCATCACTCATTCAAACTAGTGGGATAGCGCCGGAGGTGCTAGGACCAAGCGGGAGCCAAAAGTTTTCTGAAGGGTCGGCGCCAAGGTAGGACCGCGCAGGCGCAGCACCACGAGACTGACTTGTGCCTGTGTAGGCTATCTCTGCATTGACCCTCCAACCGTCTCAGTTCCTTTTCTCTCGCCGTTGAGTGTGCTTGGATGTCGACGTCGCTCATCTGCTGGAAAGTTTTTCGTCTATACGACAACAGCTTTTAGTATTTAATTTAACTATTTAGTAGTAATGTCTTATTTTACAAACAAGAAAAGAAGATTATGAAGAAAAGGAAATTCTTTCCTGCCATCAACGGAGTCATTCTTAGACGGTAGCAGTGACAGTAGGAAGACTTAGTTTGAAAGTTGTGGCAGAAGGGCTGTGCCCAGTCTGCCACCCTTAAGTAACAGGGGAGGGTCTGACTATGGACAGTCCTGTGCTCAGGGAAGGGGGAGGACAGTCCACGGAAGCATGAATCTGGCAGTGCCGGGGATCCGGCTCTGCTTAGCCTCAAGCTCTTCTTCCTCATTTGGGGAAGAAGAATTGGTGCCGCTCGAGGTTGCCCATTGGTATGTCTGCACGAGGATTGTTCATTGGAAGGGGCAATAGGCCTGAACTGACTTTCATGGTTCCCCTTGGCCCCGCTCCTAACGGCGGCATTCTCGACTCTGGACTCCATCTCTGTCCTCGTTGGAGTTCTGGTGAGCAGTTTCACCTCTGGGCCGCTCCTCTGAAGCAGGGAGTTTGACTTTCCTTTTTTTTTCCCCCTGGCTGTGTTCCTGTTTTCAGAGCCTCTGGGCCTCGGAGCCGTTGGACCGGAGCCGGGTCAATTGGATCAGCATGAGCACAGTGCCCTCTTGGTGCTTTCGCCATCGTGTTGACCCCTCATGTCTACCCCCTCTTCCTTTTTCATGCTGGGGCTGGCACGGGCACTACCTTTTTCCTTCTTCCCTCTTCCCATCTTCTCCATTGGCTTTTCTATGGTGTTTTTCCTGGCGCCGTGCCCGACGCCTTGGTGGCACCGCAGGTCCGGTGCCGTGGCCACTGGTTTGGCATCGGTACCATAGGCGGTGCCACTGGTGTTTGGGTCAGTGCTGGAAGTCTGCACCGTGGATCGGCGCTGCACTCAGCACCATTCTCTGTGCCACACTTGGCACCATGGGCTCTGTATGGCATCATGGGTGCTGTCATTGTTGCCTTCATTGTCGGCGCCGCTGGCGGTGCCGTGGGTGTCTGACAGTGCCATGGGCACCCGCTGGCGGCGCTGGGCACCCGTGGGTGCCACAGGTGGTGCTGGGCACACACGGGGAGTCCCTGGGTGTCATGGTTGCCATGAGTGCCCCTCGAGCACACTGCCATGGCTTTGGCCACGACACATGGGTGCATGGGCATCAGGGGGCCCTTGCATGCCATTGGTGCAGAGGATACCTGTGGATTCCGCCGTGGGTGCCCTCGGGTGTCTCCCAGGTTGGCATTGGCACTCCTTGGTGCCCTCCTGTGCCAGGAGTGATGCTGGTGCCACAGGGGTGCCTGTTGGTGCTGTCCGACAGAACTAGGGACAGATCTCCATTTGCGGACCTTTTCTTCTGCGGGACTTGTGGCAGGATGTTTCCGCAGAATGAAGTCCTGTTCTGCGGATTATTTACACATCTTAGTGGCTGGCGGTTTGCATCGGATCTTGTGTCATCCAGCAGTTTTCCGCTGATGGGACTCTTCTGTTCTGTTCTGCCAGTGGACTCTCTCATTCCGCTCAGCACTTTCTCAGCTCCCTATGTGGTGCCAAGCTCTTCGACACCCTTCCTGGTGGCGGAGTCTCTAGTGGCTCTGACATAGATTTCTCTCTCTCTTTGGGGTCCTTCTGCGATAGAAGGGCATCTAGATGAGTCTCACCCTGTCCTTCTGGTCAGTGATACAGCAGATGACTCATTTTATATACTGAAGGACACGCCCTCTCTATCATCAGAGTCCATGATGGAAGCTCTTTTCAGTAGTTCGTCAGTAAGAGGGTCCACCAAAGTGTTCAGACTGCATCTGTGGACCATACACATCTGCGTCTAGACTCTTTCAGTCATCTAGACAGTTACACTCTGTGGAACATTCTAATTCAATGGTCGGGAGCCGCGTAGACTCTTCCACTCCTTTGATGGGGTATACAGCCCCCTTCTGATGCTGTTCCTCTGGTGGCTGCTTCGGCACAGGTGGATAACATCTGTCTAGCTATTATTATTAGTCCAGTCAAGAGTTCAGTTATGGATCCTCAGGCTCCTCCTGCTCCTCAGAGGGATGACATCCTTGTCATTTCTGTATCAGGCAATCCTTGCGAAATAGCAGCCTGCAACCTTGTCAGACTCGGACTAATGATTAAAAAAAAAAGGGTTAGAATTATCACAGCACAGGGCCTAGTTGGAACTTCCCGATACCACACTTTGGATTGGTCAGGTTCTGTTGATCCCTCCTTTTTTTTTTTTTTTTTTTTAATCAGGCTTTTTTCTCTTGATCAGAGCCTCGCAGCAACAGAAGTGACTCTTCAGCGAGTCGGAACTTAGATTCCTACTTCCGTGCTTGCGTCAACTTAACAGATGACATGCGCCTTTCTTGACCATAGGTCAAGTAGGTATTTTTCTGAGATAGCTTCTCAAAAAATTCACACCTTCAGTTTCTGCGTACTGGTTCTGTGCCAGTCGCACACGAAGCTCCGACTGCGTGACGAAGCTGTGATGTTTGTTTTTTTCAACAAAGCAAACTAGAGTCCTCCCTACTCCCTTCAGGGAGACCGGAGTAAGTAGTGCCGCACCGCATTGAGCCACTTCTGCCGCTATTCGGTCACTTCAACGAATGGGTTAGCCCCAACTTGGTCCTGCTGTGTCCCTCCTCGACGCACATCTGCCTCTATTTGCCTTACAAATCCGGCCCGTTTTTTTTCTGTCGGAATGTTTTTTTTCCGCAGTGGACACGTCCTCCTGTATACTTTTTCCTTTTTTCCCCTGAGTTCAGAGACTGCTACTACAGTTATATACACAGAGGCAGGATGATTCCTTTTTGGAATATGTAGTGACTAGAATCTGATTCTTCTAGACCACCACAAGAGGCTTCTAAGTTGTGCTTCGCCTTACATCAGGAAGGTTTCAGTGACTAAGGGAAAACCATTCTCCTTGATGGGCTAACCCCACCTGGACCTTCTTTTGCTCACCAAGTAAGGGGTTCAAGTACTCGTGGACCTGTTGTTTGCAGGTCAGCCATACTTGGTAGTGGGGGTTCCATCTCCGCTTTTTGGTCTACCCTGAACCTGTAGACTTTACCTCCGGCTCTTGCAGTTCCTGAGGTCCTTTTACATTAGATTAGTACATGTCTTTGACAGTATTAGTTTTGGTCCTATACCAAATTGTGAGTCCGTGTTTTCGCCACTCTCTGAGTGGTTGTGGCTTCCTGGCAGAGTTTCATTTTGTGCCCATTGCAGTCGTCTGCAAAGTGGTGAGTTACAACTCAAGCGCTTTTCTTGTAAGCACTATGTTCTAGATGCTCTTTACAAGACAGCTCTTTTTATTAGCAGGACAGTCCTTGGCTGTCCTTTCTGAGTGAACCCTGTCTCCTACCACCCTACTCAGGGTTGTGGGTTTTAGCTCGGTACTCTTCCACTACTGTGAATGAGTGATGGAGACTTAGTCCAGGAAGATATGGAAATTACATACTTACCGTAATTATTGATCTTCTTGGACAGTCTCCATCACTCATTCACACGCCCACCCACCATCCCCTGGGTTCACTCGTTTTTCTTTCCTGATCTTCATGGCCTATGGTTCCAACTGTGAAGACATTATTCTTTGACCTTTCTTACAAAGGCCTTCTGAGCCCTCTCAGGACCAGAAACTCCGAATGAGTTATTCTCATTAGTTACACTGCACCTCCTCAGTCGAAAAGGTACTGAG
Organism: Neoceratodus forsteri; assembly: GCA_016271365.2. Lineage (NCBI taxonomy): Eukaryota > Metazoa > Chordata > Ceratodontiformes > Ceratodontidae > Neoceratodus > Neoceratodus forsteri. The sequence goes on from CM057453.1 coordinate 1,536,598,803, forward strand.
GTGGTTGGAGGGTTGACGCGAGACAGCTTCACACAGGCGCCATCTCCAGTGCCAATTTATTAGTCCTACCTTGGTGCCAACCCTTCAGAAAATGTTTGGCTCCCGCTGTCCTAGCGCCTCTGGCACTATTCCACTAGTGTGAATGAGTGATGGAGACTGTCCAAGAAGATCAATAATTACGGTAAGTACGTAATTTCCATTTTTTTTTACCAAAAGTGGTTTCCGAGTTTATGTTGAATCGGTCTATTCAACACCAGTGTATTACCCTGAGTTTTCCAATCAGGGGAAGGCAATTTTGCTTACTTTGGATGTTCAGAGTTTTGCATTACTACTCTAACCGTACCCAGTCTGTCCAAAAATCAGATCAGCTTTTTCTTTCTTTTGCACCCAAAAGGGAGCGTGCAGCAGTTTCCAAACAGTGTTTATCCAAATGGTTGGCAAACTGTATTGTGTTCTGTTACCAGAAGTATTGTAAAACCCTCCCGGGGGGGAGGTTAAGGGACATACTACTAGAGGCTTGGCTGCTTCTACTGCTTGTTTCAAGAATGCGTCCACTGCTGTCATCTGTGCGGTGGCCACTTGGAGTTCTGTCCACACTTTCACCAAGCATTACAGTCTGGACGTTGCCTCTTGGCGCAGGGCGGGCTTTGCATTAGCTGTTCTCCAAGGCCTTCTGTCCTAATTTCTCTGCCTCTCTGCAGACCTTTCCTGCCTCCCTTGTTTCAGTTCCTTCTGATTCACACTGCTTGGGACTCAGTCCTCAAGGTTATTACCTACTGTAAGAGCCCTCTTGAAGTAAGATTGTACAGTTACGTAAGAATTTACCGTAACAGTAGATCTTCAAGAGAGGCTCTTGCAGTAGGTAACCTTTCTCGCCGCCCTCCTTCACCCAACTTCTGCTGCTGTTCCTCTATGAGCTTATTTTGGCTCCAGGAGTCTCTTTCCCATTCTCCTGTCACTCCATTCAGAGGTCTCCAGCGGGAGAACTGGAAGGTGGGCATGAGGACTGCCCACTATGTAGTATCACGCTGACATTGGTCACATGATGACAGGTGGGCGTTCCCCCACCAGACTCTGCTAGCTAAAGTTTCAGTGTAGTCCTGACACCAGGGGGCACAGTCCTCAAGGTTGTTATCTACTGCAAGAGCCTCTCTCAAAGATCTACTGTTATGGTAAGTTCTTACGTAACTGTACTTCCAGATATTAGAGTGACCGAAAGTGGGAACCCTGTATCCAGTGATGGCAAAAATAAGAGCTCTAGGATCGTGGATATGTTGTTCATCCACACTATTTGGCATGTTCTTTTCCCCTTTAAGATCAGCCGGAAGTCTTCAAGCTGGCTCCTCCCATCCACCCAGGTGGTATATACCTCGGCTCTGCCCCATGACGCCAGATCTTCCTTTCCGCCGGAAGATGAAGGTTGCCTCCCTCGTGCTCACGCATTTCATAGGCCCTGGCTTTCAAAAACTTGGTTTTACCAAAACTAAAACTCGTTTAAGTTAGCGATCGCACTTTTGTGTCCTCGATCATGGAAGAGAAATCTTCTCCAGGATTTCGCCGGTGTTCTTGCGGTCAGAAGATGTCGCACACTGATCTCCATCTCACGTGTGTCTACTGCCTGGGTGTCGGCCATGACACATCGTCTTGCAGTTTTTGTCTCATCTTCCATCCCAACATCCTGGAAGACCGCTTGGCGCATTTGAAGTTGGGGAGACCAGAGAAAAGGAATCCTCTGGTAAAGTCTAAGGAGGTTAGGTGGGCGTTTTCCATGGCTGCGGGTTCTGCCGAGCAGCTGGAACGCATGAAGGCGTTCGAAGAAGAAGCCGCCCATGCTTTGACGAGTCAAAGCTTTTTCTTTCCTCTCAACCTGGGCTCCACTTTTACTGGTTCTTATAAGGAGTCGTGCCAGTCTCTCCCCACCCGGGGTGAGGCACCTGTGGGCTTGCACTCCTCCCGCTCTCGAAAGAGGGAAAAAGAATCTGGCTTGTCTTCGTCTCGACGAAGGTGCTCTTGGGACTGAGGGAGATCTCAGTCCCAGGAGTATGCAGTCTCGACCTCGGTCGAGATCGCTTCCTCAGCAGCAGGCTTCACGGACCTTTCGTCTGGCCAGACGACCAAGGAAGTGGCCGATGAGGCCGAGATCATTCTCGACTCAGTCGACCCTCTGTCACCGGCCGTGGCGGACGACTCTTTGGAGAGGACTTCAGTCCTTGTGTTCCTCGATGAGGAGACCCAGCCCGCTGGTGTCCCCATCGAGGTCCTGGTTCCGGACCTCCGGCTCTCACCGATCCCTTTGGTGTCTCCCGAGCAACAGAGTCAGCCTGCTTAACCTCGGTTGAGGTCCAAAACCCCTTTGGCCGAAAGGCCAAGAAGGAGCCATAAGTGCTCCAAGAAGAGGCGACGCCACAGGTTGTCCTCGTCGTCCTCGGATGAGGAGAGGCTCTGACGGAAACTCCATCGGCGCTACGGGGACCTTACATGGTAACAGCTGATTTTGACTGGGCAGTAGTCATCTCCGCTGCTTACCCCGGCCATTACTTGGCTTTCGCCTCCTTGGTCGAAGCTGACCCCCTCAGAACCAAAGCCCTTGGTTGCCCCGGCCCATCCTCCGGTTCCACTTTTGCCGGTCTCCCCACCGACAGTGATGAAGCCGCTGCCTGAGCAGCCTGTGGGAGGGGCTCCTTCAAAAGAGGACCGAACAAATACCGGACTTCCCCGAAGTCTGACGGTCATGGTCACCCCGGATCTGCCTCAACAGGTCGAGGGTGATTTGGGCGGCAAACTGCTGTATCCCAACTCCTCAGACTCTGACGGCACCAGACTCACATTCAGGGGACGATGAGTCATCTGTTGGCGCAGGGATGAAGGAAGGTCCTTCCTCCTTCCAAGGGATCCTCCGTCTCATCTCTGATTCTACAGGGATGCCTCTGGAACCCATCCAGAAAAAGGCAGAGTACCCTCTCACGGACATCCTGAAGAGAGGGGACACCCCAACAGAGGCCTTTCCTTTGGCTGAGGCCATTGTTGGCCCGGCACTCGAACTATGGCAGCGCCCTACCTCATGTCCAGCATCGTCTTCTGCAAGTACGCAGTGCCCATAGGGTCCCTTGCGAGGTTCACAGAGCACCCTTCGGCCAAGAGCCTGGTGACCGCCTCTGTGTTCAGGCTTACTGGCAGTTCTGCCGACACTGACAGTCCCCCCTAATAAGGATTTCAAACTTTTGGACCATACGGCACAGAAAGTCTATGCGGCTTCCTCCTTGGGCCTTCATCAGGCCAGTTCGGCTGTCATCATGGCACACGTCTCTCATGCCCTTCTCGGGTCATTAGATGAAGTCCTCCCTCATCTCCCCGCGGACACACAAACCATGGTTAAGCAAGTCCAGGACCAGGGCCGTGCTGTTGCCAAACAGCAGCTCCAGACAGCCCAGAAGAACAGATTTCCGCATGCACCCAGTCGACTCTTCGAGACAACATTGCTCAGCTCCTCCTCAAGGAGGCAGTAGCTATCATGGCAGATCCATCTGCAGACCCAGGCTTTGTCTCCAGGTACTTCCTGGTGCCCAAGCAGATGGGGGCTGGTGCCCCATTCTAGATCTCCACAACCTGAATCCGTTTCTCAGGTCACGCACCTTTCGGATGGTCACTCTGTCCCAGATCATACCATCCTTGGAGCGAAACATGTGGCTCTGTTCACTGGATCTGCAGGATGCATTCTTTCATGTCCCAATCCATCCGTCCCATCAGCGATTCCTCCGCTTCAGGCTCGAAGGGACCCTGTACAAGTTCTGAGCCGTGCCATTTGGCCTGTCATCAGCCCCATGGGTCTTCACCAAATGCATTGCAGTGGTGGCAGCCCATCTCTGGGGGGGGAGGGTCAGAATTTACCACTACCTCGACGATTGGCTACTAGCAGGTTCCACTCGACAGGAGCTGGAGAGGTCCAGGGATCTGGCCCTCTAAACCTGCTCCCAACTCTGCCTTGTGATCAATGATTCCAAGTTGGAACTCGTACCTTTCTCAGGTGATGGGCTTCACTGGGGCAGAGCTCGACTCTTGTCAAGCCAGAGCTCAGCTCCCGGCAGACAGGGCAGAGGTTCTCTCCTCCTTTGCCCAATCATTTCTGGTTGGGCACTTGCGCCCTGCCCAGGACTTTCTGCGCCTTCTGGGTTACATGGTGGCGTGCACCTCAGTGGTCCGTTGGGCCCGGCTGCACAAGTTCCCTCTCCAGTGGGGAGCTGGCCGCCCAGTGGACTCGGTGCCAGTCATTTCGACCAGCTAATCACTGTAACCAAGAAGATGTGGGATGCTCTCTAATGGTGGACCACCCCAGACCAGTTGCAGGAAGGGATCCCATTTGTTTGCCCCAGGCTGACGGTTATCCTTACGACTGATGCCTCTCTCATGGGCTTGGGAGCCCACATGGGGAACAACAGGGCCCACGGGTTCTGGACGCCCGAGGAGTCCTGATGCCACATTAACCTGTTGGAGCTCAGAGCAGTCAGACTGGCGCTGTCAGCTTTTGCTCCTCAGCTCCAGGGTCAAGTGGTTCAAGTCCAGACGGACAATACCACGACCATGTACTACCTCAGCAAACAGGGCAGCACGCACTCCCATCTGCTGTGCAAGAAGGTGCTCTGCATCTGGTCCCTCATAGGCCGGTTGGAGGTGGCCCTCCTAGCCATCCATGTGGCAGGAGTCTCGAACCAACTGGCGGATGCTCTCAGCCATATAGGCCAGACATCCCACAAGTGGTCTCTCCATCCAGAGGTAGCTTACAGCCTGTTCTCCCATTGGGGCAAACCAATGGTGAACCAGTTTACCTCCAGGGAAAACACCAAGTTGAGGCTGTATCCTGCCAGCCCCCTCAGTAGGGCTCACTGCAGGGGGATGCCTTCTTGAGGCTGTGGACCCCAGGCCTCCTCTACACCTTCCCTACATTTCCCTTGGTCTACAAGGTGTTACTCAAGGTGAGGAGGAACAAGGCAAAGGTGATCCTGGTAGCCCCAGACTGGCAGCGCCAGTTCTGGTATCCAGATCTCCTCAGCCTCGGCTGCAGGCCCCAGGAGTGGCTTTGCACACACCCGGACCTGATATCTCTGAACCATGGGAAGGTCTTCCATCTGGACCTTCAATCCCTGCACCTCACAGCCTGGTACCTGAGCGGCTAGAGTTCCAGGCTTTGGGTCTTTCCGAAGATGTCTACACTGTGGTGGTGGCATCCCGAAAGGAATCGACCAGGAAATGTTATGCCTTCAAATGAAAGAGGTTTTCTATTTGGTGTCAGGGTAAGGATCTGGACCCCTTATCCTGTTCTGTGGCTAACATTGTCAGCTACCTTTGGTCTGTCTCCAAAGGGGGTCTATGGTCATCGACCCTTAGGGTGCACCTGGCAGCCATTTCTACTTACCAGGTGCAGGTCGGTCAGCTGACATTGGCACAGGAGAAAGTGATCGGGTGCTTCTTCAAAGGCCTGGATCACATATCCCCTCCGGTGCGTGAACCTCCACCACCATGGGATCTACTGCTGGTACTGGCAAAGCTCATGGGCAAGATATTCAAACTAATGCACAAGTGTGAGCTGTCACAATTGTGGAAGACTGGCTTCCTGGTGGCTATCACTTCTGCCAGAAGGACAGGGGAGCTCCAGGTGCTATTGGTGGACTGCCCTTATCTGGTCTTCCACAGGGACAAAGTTGTCCTGCGTCCCCACCCAAAATTCCTTCCGACGATGATGTAACCAGGTGTTGAGTCTGCCGGTATACTACCCTAATTACACCTCAGAGGCCGAACGCAGGCTCCATACTTTGGACCTGAGACGTGCTCTCTCCTATTATGAGGAGAGGATGGTGGAAATTCACGGATAAGTTCGCCAGCTGTTTGTCACCTACGCTGAAGCCGCTTCTGGCAGACCTGCAGCCAAACTGAACATAGCAAGATGGATTACATGATGCATAGGCCTGTGCTATGAGTTGGCAGGCAAGGAGCCTCCCAGAGGGATAAGAGCTCATTCTGCCCACCATACTGCTGCATTGGTGGCTGCTTCTAGGGACATCTCTATCCAGGAAATCTGTCGGGCTGCTACCTGGAAGTCAGCAAACACCTTCATCACCCACTACCACATCGACCTTGAGTCACGCTGGGATGCCGGTTCTGGAGCCTCGGTTCTCCAATCTCTGTTCCCTAAGTAGGGGGTGTGCGCCTTGCCTCCCTCCTCCCGGAGAACTGCTAGGAGTCTGCCAAACAGTGTGGATGAAAAACTTGCACGATCCTAGAAAATCAGGTTGCTCGCCTGTAACAGTAGTGGTATATGTTGTTCATCCACACGGACCCACCCGTCCTCCCCAGCTGCGGACACACACAACCTGGCTTCCAGCGGGCTAAGATCTGGCGTCATGGGGCGGAGCTGAGGTATATACCACCCGGGTGGGTGGGAGGAGCCAGATTGAAGACTTCCGGCTGATCTTAAAGGGGAAAGGGGCATGCCAAACAGTGTGGCCGAACAACATATACCACTCCTAGAATTACTGTTACAGGTGAGTACCCATTTCTTTAGAGCAGACACTGGAAACTGGTGTCTGCCGAAAAGAAATTGAAAGAAAACGGTGTCACTGCCACTTCTCCTACGCGCAGAAAAGAATAGGCAGATGGCACAGAAAAAATGCCCTCATCAGTGCACATATCAAAAATTTGGTAATTTTTCCAGGTGGTCCAGGCCATGGGAAATTTTAATAAGATATCTGCCACCCCCACCCCTCCCCAGGCTGAGGCTCCAACCTGTCTCTCTGAGGAGGTAGAATGTTATGTGTCTCAGAAGAGGCCAGAAGGGGAAGGATCCAGATTTATTTCAGTGCAGTAACTGCTCATTGCTGTTTTTGTTTCAAACCTAGTTTGGTGTGCTTTTAGTGGTACTGTTATGTCGTTGCTGTCTTTACTTTGAATGGTTTTGGGGCTGTTGAAAATCTGAAACCTAGTTTAGTGTGTGTTTAGTGGTGCTGTTATATCTTTGCTGTCTTTACTTGCTGCAAATTTTGTCCTGTCTGTCTTGCCCTGTAGTTGGGGGGAGGGGTGCTAATTGTCTGACCTCTGGCCTCAGTGACTTGATAACTTGAGGCGGTGCTAAGTCAGATGTGAGGTTGGAGCTTGCTTTTTGGTTTCTCAGAAGAGGCCGGAAGAGGAAGGATCCAGATTCATTTCAGTGCAGTGTAGTGACTGCTCATTGCTGTTTTTGTTTTAAACTTAGTTTGGTGTGCTTTTAGTGGTGCTGTTATTTCTTTGCTCTCTTTACTTGCTGCCAATTTTCACCCCTACTCTTAATTAAATGCCTTGTTAAATCTGATTTACAGGAGCCACACACAGGGAATAGCAGGGGTTGTGGAGCAGGGAGGGACATAAGGGGTAGGAAGCCTGCCCTCTGCATAACAAGTGTTTTGACTCATTTTTTGTTGCTGTTTTCTTTCTTGGGGAAAAAAAGTATCTGAGGATCAGTGGCAGGATTATCAGGATAGTAAATTAAAAAAGAGGGAACTAGAAGGAGAGTGTCAGTAGCAGACAACTACTGGAACAGCAGTATAAGTGCAGTATAATGTGGGGAGTGGTGCAATGCAGTGGATGCGGGGCAGCCATTTGCAAGTAGACCTTCTGGACACTGAGGTGCTGTCCTACCTGCAGGCATCTCTCTGGACTGTGGGACGAAGTAGCCAGACTCAGAGCAGAAGTAAACTGGGTCAAGAGTACTTTCATCCCTATTCAGAGACCACCCAGTCCAACCCCGCTGCCTCAAAGGATGCCAAGAATGAGGAGCACATGGATGACGGGCTCGCAGAGGGTTAAAATGGTCAGGCAGAGGCACATCCCAAATCCTATTCCACTCCAGAACTCATGTGCCGCACTGGCAGACGGGGACAACCAAATAGATGCACTTGGAGAAGTGGAAGGGGAAGGATCTGGCGGTCAGTTGAGGAGGTGACCTCAGTGGCGAGAGCAGTGGACCCCAGAGGAGGAGGAGGAAGTGAATCCTGGTAGGGGACTGTATTGTAAGAGGGATCCTGCTAGGAACACGTGAGGAGCAGGACAGGGAGGTGAGGTGCTAACCAGGCGCCACACCGTGGAGGGATGGGAGGAAAATCCTGGGGATTGCCGGGAATGCAAGGTGGGAGGGTGAGCTGGATGTCATTATCCACCTAGGTACTAATGACCTGGCAAGCAGGGAGCCTAAGGAACTTCAAGAAGAGTTTAGAAAATTGGGGAAGGGTCTCAAGCAAGTAGCTACATCTATCACCTTTTTTGGAAGTACTACCTGTCAGAGGCATGAGCGAGCAACCGTTGAAGAACTGGTGCTGTGAAGAAGGGTTTGGATTCATTGGTGACTGGGGACCCGAGCCTGACTGCCTGCATCCATCCTGGAGGGGAATCCAAGCACTCAGTGATAAGTTTAAATGCTACATGGACAAGCATTAAACTAGCCGGAGGAGGCAGGCAGCAAGGAGGGTACCTAATTGCCCACCCACCATAGCTAGCAGTGAAACCAGTGAACAGGAAGAGGACATAGCTCTACAAAGCAGTGTGCAAAAGATGGGGACAGGTAGAAAGGGGGCAAAATACAACAGAAGGGCAGACAGCAGGGAGAACCAGGGATAAAGGACAACCAGGGAGGGGGCTGGAGTGGAACAGCTAAACAGTCCAGGAAGTTAACATCATGGAAAGCCATTTGTGTCAATGCCAGGAGCCTTGGCAACAAGATGGAGTATATGGAGGCTACCATGACGCAGTCAGACCTCGACACTGTGGCCATCACAGAGACCTGGTGTAATGATAACCATGACTGGGAGATGGCCATACTCGGCTACAGCGTATTCAGAAGAGACAGGGCAGACAGAAGGGAGGAGAAGTGGCACTTTATGTGAAAGATGGCATAAAGGTCACAGAGATCCAGGAGGAACAAAACGGGGGATACTCTGGGTTAAGCTGGAAAGGAAAACTGGGTTGGCCATCTGCACAGGGGTGTTCTACAGGCCACCAGCCCGGAAGAAAGAGACAGGGAGTAAATGCTAGCCATCCAAAGGATGGCGGACATAGGGGAGGTGCTGGTTGGAGATTTTAGTATTCCAGATGTGGACTGGAGCCTACCAGCGGTATTAACCAAGAGTAGATTTATCGTGGACTCCCTTTAAGGTGCCTTCCCTAAGTAGCTGGTCATGGAACCAACTCTGAAGAAGGCAATACTGCACCTCGTGCTCACAAACGAGGACAGTGTGATAAGGGCAACAGTGCAGGAGCACCTGAGGAACAGTGACCACAGGTCACTGTGGTTTGACATCACAAAAGGAGTAAAACCAAACCGCACAAAAACACGTATACTGGATTTTAGGAGGGCAGCCTTTGGGAAAATGGGGACATGCTTGAAAGAGGCACTAATGGGGATGGGGACGGAATCAGAGGTGGAGAAACAGTGGGCAATATTTAAAATGGATTATAAGAGCAACAGAATTGTGTGTTAAGCAGGTTAGCAAGGGGAAAAGGAAGAGGCGGCCATTATGTTTTTTGAAGGAGGTAGCGGAGAAAATGAAAGCCAGAAAGATTGCATTCGGGCAGTACAAAATGACACAGGCAGAAGGGGATAGGGAGAAGTACCAGAAGAAGCAAAGGGAGGCAGGGAGGTCAATAAGGGAAGCCAAAGCTCAGACAGAAGAGTGCATGGCAAAATCAGTGCGTGGAGGGGACAAAACCTTTTACAGGTACATAAGTGAAAAAGAAGGGTAAAGGGAGGGACAGTGAGACTGAAGGGGGAGGACGGGGGCAGCATGGAGGATGACAGCAGTAAAGATGACATACTGAACAGGTATTTCTGCTCCGTCTTTACTGAGGATGAGGAGGGTAATGGGTCTGAAGGGAGTACAAGGGATGGCAAGGGTACAGAAATGGACACAAGTCCCTTTACACGGGAAAGGGTCCTAAAGGAACTGGATGGAATAAGAGTCAATAAAGCAGTAGGGCCAGATGGGGTGCACCCCAGGGTCATAAAGGAACTAAGAGAGGTGGTGGCTGAACCTCTGGCTATCCTGTTTAGCCAATCACTGGAAACGGGGAGGTACCCAAAGACTGGAGGGCAGCAGATATAGTCCCCTTATACAAAAGCAGGAACAAAGAGGAAGCGGGGAACTACAGACCAGTCAACCTGACCTTGGTAGTGAGAAAGATCATGGAAGCACTAATGAAGGAGAGATTGGTGGAACATCTGGTTGCCAATGGGCTACAGGACCCAAAGCAGCATGGTTTCACTGGGGGGAGGTTATATCAGACCATCCTCATTGAATTATTTGACTGGGTGATGAGGGAGGTGGATCAGGGAAGGGCAGTGGATGTGGCCTATCTGGTCTTCAACAAGGCCTTTGACACTGTGCCGCATAGAACGCTATTGAACTGGGAGATATAGCAGTGGGCAGGACAGTAGTGCGGTGGATGGCTAACTGGCTGGGTGGCAGGACACAGAGGGTGGTGGTAAACGGCAGTCACTCCACAGAGGGAAAAGTGACCTGTGGGGTACCGCAGGGATCAGTGCTGGGACCGGCCCTATTCAGCGTCTTCATCAGTGACATAGCGCAGGACCTAGAAGGCAGAATTTGCCTGTTTGCTGATGACACGAAGCTCTGTAACAGAGTGGACATGCCAGAGGGTGTGGACAGAATGAGAAGGGACCTGTAGAAGCTTGAAGAATGGTCAAGGGTTTGGCAGTTGAAATTCAACGAAAGGAAGTACAAAATAATACATATGGGGCACAAAAACCCTGGAACAACATATCAGTTGGGGGTGAGGATATAGCATGCATCAAGCAGGAAAGGGACATTGGGTTATCTCTGATGACCTCAAGGTAGTGAAACAGTGCGACAAGGCAGCAAGTAAAGCAAATACGATGCTGGGATGCATAGGCAGGGGCATCACCAGCAGGAAAATGGAGGTTATAGTTCCACTATACAAGACACTAGTGAGGACCCACCTGGAGTACAGTGTACAGTTCTGGAGATCTTACCTACATAAGGACATAGGGTGGAGAAGGTTCAGAGGAGGGCAACAAATATGGTACAAGGATTGCATCACAAGCCCTAGAGGACAGGCTGAAGGACTTAAATATGTACTTCCTGGAGGAGAAGAGGGAGAGAGAGAGAGGGGATATGATAGAGACATACAAGTACCTTACAGGGAGGAACAGAGTGCAGGAATACACTATTTTCCAGCAAAAAAATGTTCCAGGATTAGAGGGCATGGGATGAAGTTGGACGGAGGGCGATTCAGAGAAAACATGAGTAAGTTTCTGTTCACAGAAAGGGTGGTGGACAAGTGGAACACCTTGGCAGAGGAAGTGGTGGGGGCCGAAACAATCACAGGATTTACAGTAAAAACGGATGGGATAGACAGAAGGGAATCCTGGAGGTCAGGGGTAAGGGGCAACAGACTTCTAAAAAAATGTAAAGGGAATTTACAAGCTCAAATGGGCAGACTGGGTGGGCCATAGGCCCTTATCTGCCAACAATATCTATGCATATGGAGAAGGGTGACCCCATGGAGTTAGCACATCTGAGCAAGATTTCAAACCTCTTCCAAGGCAAATTGAGGACTGCTTATCTTTTCCTCATTTGTCAAACAAAGGGTTAATAACCCTCAACATCCCCCATTAGAAACTGAGGAAAATAGAGGATGCTGACTTTATGGACACATTGGAAGTAGCTCTGCCAAGAAGGATGTTACTTTACATACATAAACCTCTTATAAAGGCCATAGCAAAAATTATAACAGTACCCTTTTCAGCTGCAGGCATTTACAAAAATAAATTGAGAGACAATATCAGGTACACGAGCAGAGAGTGGAATATTGTATGACCATCCTGATTATCATGGGGTAGTCCAGGCTGCTGCTGTAAGAGAGCAAAAATCACTATCTGCTCAGCCCCCTGAAAAAGACTTTAAAAAATTTGATACTGTGTCAAAAAAGGCTTATACAATTGTTTCCCTGCTTGTCAGGCAGGCAGCTAAATATTTAGCACATACACTGTTGTACTGGAAAGCACTTTGGAACACAGTTCTGGCACTGGGAGAAAGAGCAGATGGTTTGGCTCAGGACCTAATTGCCACAGCAAGATCAGCCCTGGAAGCCACAGCAGATCATGTCCACACTGCGGTGGGCACTAATGACACTGCTGCCCGAGTTTCAGCTCATGCAGTGTCCTCAAGGTTTTCCTGGCTGAGGACTACAATCCTTTCCCAGGATACTCAAAACAAGGCAATGGATTTCTCCATTGAAGGAGATTCATTATTTGGGACATAACAGAGGCCTACATGAAAAAAGTGGATGAATACAAAACCACATTCAAAAAAACAATGAGAAGGAAAAGACCCCTACCTCCTACAGGTCATACGGAAGGGGAGGCACAGGCAGGGATACTGCTGAAGAG